>CM052895.1:22156576-22239467 GCA_028534135.1 Potos flavus
GGGTGTAGGGTGGCAATACTTATATCAGACAAAACAGACTTTAACACCAAGACTGTGGCAAGAGACAAAGAAGGACATTACATAATGACAAAGGGATCAATCAAAAAAAATGATAAAACAATTGTGAATATTTATACATTCAACAAAGGAGTCCAAAAATATGTAAATCATATCTTAACAGACATAAATGGAGATACTACGGTAATCCAGTAATAGTGGGGGACTTTAACACTTGACTTACATCAATGGCTAGATCATCCAGAAAGAAAATCCACAAGGAAAACAGTGGCTGTGAACAACACATTAGATTAGCTAGACGTAAGATATAGAGAGAGAGAACATTCCATCCCCAAGCAGTGAAATACGCATTTTCTTCAAGTGAACATGGGCCATTCTTCAGGATTGATCACATATTAGGCCACAAACAAGTCTCAGTAAATTTAAGAAGATTGAAAGCATGTCAAGCATCTTTTCTGACCCTAACACTATGAAACAGGCAATCAATTAGAAGAAAAAAACTGCAAAAAACACAAATATGTGGAGGCTATACAATAAATGGGTCAATGAAGAAACCAAAGAGAGAAAATTACATGGAGACAAATGAAAATGAAAACGCAATGGTCCAAAGTCTTCCAGATGGAACAAAAGCAGTTCTAAGAGGAAAGTTTATAGCAATACAGGCCTTCCTCAAGGAGCAAGAAAAATATCTAACAACCTAACCTTACACCTTAAGAAACTAGAAAGAGAAGAACAAACAAAGCTCAAAGTTAGTGGAAGGAAGGAAATAATAAAGATAACAATAGAAATAAGAAAAAAGCTAAAAATAAAATAGTAAAAAACATAAATTAAACCAGGAGCTGGTTCTTAGAAAAGATAAACAAAATTGATAAACCTTTAGCCAGATCATCAGAAAAAAAGAAAGAGGACTCGAACAAATAAAATCAGAAATGAAGGAGAAATAACAGGTGACATCACAAAAATACAAAGAATTTTAAGACAGCACTATGAAAAATTATACACAAACAAATTGGACAACCTAGGAGAAATGGCGAAATTCCTAGAAAGTTACAATCTTACAAAAGTAATTCAGGAAGAAAGAGAAAATTTGAACACATCAATTACTAGTAACAAAACTGAATCAGTAATCCAAGAATTTCCAACAAGCAAAAGTCCAGGACCAGATGGCATCAGAGGTAAATTCCATCAAACATTTAAGTAAAAGTTAATACCTATTCTTCTCAAACTATTTAAAAAAAAGGAATATGAAAGAAAACTTCCAAATTGATTCCTTGAGGCCAACATTACCCTGATACCAAAACCAGATGGAGACACCACAAAAAAGAAAAAAAAGAGAGAGAGAGAGAAAGAGAGAGAGAAAGAACTACAGGTCACTATCCCCAATAAACAAAGATGAAAGAATCCTCAACAACGTATTAGCAAACTGAATCCAACAATACTTGAAATAGATATGTACTATGATCAAGTGGGATTTATTCCAGACATGCAAGCTTGGTTCATTATCTCCAAGTCAATCATGGTAATACATCACATTAATAAGAGTTAAGGATAAAAACTATATGATCATCTCAAAGATCCAGCAAAAGCAATTGACAAAATACAACATCCATTCATGATGAAAAACTCTAAACAAAGTAGCACAAAGATAAATGAAGAAAACAATTCATTTACAATTGTACCAAAAGAAATAAAATATGCAGGAATAAAGATAACTAAGGAGATGAAAGACCTACATTCTGAAAACTATAAGGCAATGATGAATAAAATTGAAGATGACACAAATGGAAAGACAGTTCATGCTCATAGATGGAAGAATTATTATTGTTAAAATTTCCACTAAAGCATACTATAGGTTCAGTGTGATCTCTATCAAAATACCAATAGTATTTTTTTTTTTACAAAACTGGAACAAATAATACTAAAATTCATATGGAACTACAAAAGACTTCGAATAGCCAAAGCAATCTTGAGAGAAGAACAAAGCTGAAGGTGTCACAGTTCCAGATTTTAAGATATACTACAAAGCTAGAGTAATCAAAACAGTATGGTACTGGTATGAAACTAGATGCATAGGTCAATAGAGAATAAAGAGCCCGGAAATAAACCCATGCTTTCATGGTCAATTAATCTACAACAAATGAGGCAAGAATATACAATGGAGAAAAAATACCCTTTTCAATAAATGGTGTTGGGAAAACTGGAGAGTCAAATGCAAAAGAATGAAACTGGACCACTTTCTTAAAATATGCACAAAAATAAACTCAAAACGGATTAAGACCTAAATGTGAGACTTGAATCCATAAGACTCCTAAAAGAAAACATAGGCAGTAATCTCTTTGACATAGCCCTTAGCAACACATTTATATTGTTTCCTGAGGCAAGAAAACCAAAGGAAAAATAAACCATTTGGACGACACCAAAGTAAGAAGCTTTTGCACAGTGAAGGGAACCATCAACAAAATGAAAAGACAACCTACTGAATGGGAGGAGATATTTGCAAGGAATTTATTTCATAAGGGGTTAATATCCAAAATATATAAGAACTTACACAAGTCAAACCAAAAAAAGAAACAATCTGACGAAAATGGGCAAAGGACCTGAATAGACATTTCTCCAGAGAAGACATGCAGACGGCTAACAGACATATGAAAAGAGGCTCAACATCACTCATCATCAGGGAAATGCAAATCAAAACCACAATGAGATACCTCATACCAATCAGAATGGCTGGTATCAAAAAGACAAAAAATAACAAGCGTCAATGAGCATGTGAAGAAAAGGGAACACACACGCACTGCTGGCAAAAGGGTAAATTGCTCTAATCAGTATGGAAAACAGTGTGGAGATTCCTCAAAAATTAAAAATAGAAATCTGATATGGTCCAATAATTCCACTACCGGGTATTTACCCATAGAAAATGAAAACACTAGCTGGAAAAGATATATGCATCCCTATGTTTACTGCAGTATTATTTACAATAGCCAGCATATGAAAGCAACCCCAGTGTCCATCAACAAATGAATGGATAAAGAAGACGTGGTACACGTACACACACACACACACACACACACACACACACACACCACACACACTGGAATACTACTTAGCCATAAAAAAGAATGAAATTTTGCCATATGTGACAAAGTGGATGGACTTTGAAGACTTCATGGTGAGTAAAATGTCAGACAAAGAGAAACAAATACCATATGATTTTAATTATATGTGGAATCTAAAAAACAAAACAAATGAACAGACAGACTTTTAAATACAGAGAACAACCTACTGGTTTCCAGATGAGAGGTGGTTGGGGGATGGGTGAAATATGTGAAGGGCATTAAGAAATAACAGCTTCCAGTTATAAAACAAGTCATGGAGATGAAAAGTACAGCACAGGAAAACTAGCCAATAATACTGCAGTATGGTGACAGTAACTATGCTCATCATGGTGAATAGTGAGTAACGTGTAAGATTAGCTCATCACTATGTTGTACATGTGAAACTAATATAAGATTATATGTGAATTATATTTCAATAATAAAAAGTATGACATGGCCATAAATAAAATGTCACAGATCAAATTCATGCGGTACAGCTTATGTGTAGTTACAGGTAGAGGCAATTTTATCGCCTTAAATTTCCACATTTTTAAAAAGCAAGAAAGGGTAATACTTAATGAAGTAAATGAATCCGGGTCCTGTTAGGAGACAGAAACTATACCAGGAATTTGAGGAGGGTACACTTACTATAAAACATTGTTAACTGAGAAAAAGTAAGCTGTTGGAAGGGTAAAAGAGCACTTTAAGACATAACAGAGAGCGTAACTGCAGAAAGTGGCTGCTGCCCTTAAGGCTGGTGGAAAAATGAACAAGGAAGAAACTGAGAAGAGAGGCTCTGTAATAAAATCGAGGCCTCTGAGAGATGGCACAGTTTTCCAAAAACACACAACCTGTCACGGCATGTGCTAGAGGCCACTCACCAGCACTCGGAGAGCAGCTTGCCCCCATGGTAAAGAACATTTCTGGGAGATCAGCTGCACACAGAACTGATTGCTATTGCTGGAAAGGCTGCAGGGATCTGCTCTGCACCAGTCCACCCGAGACTGTGGAAAACAGAACCAAGTGCCTTTTCCTTCCTCTAGCCCTGCAATCCCTCATCGGAATCTAATTATCAGAGTCTAACATAGAGGCACCTGGAAAAGCACACATTTGCTTTTCAGAGTCCATCTCCAGCATCACAAAGTAAGGTGACAGAAGGGAGACTCTGAACTGCAAGCTAATAATTAAAAACAGAAAAACAAAGGATTCGATATAAAAAGAAACTACAGAATAAGCATCAAGAAACTAAGAGGAAGAAAATATTAAAGATAAAAAAAAAAGCAAAATAAAACAGAGTATCAATAGATGCAATAACTTTTATGTTGGCAAAACTAATAAAATTAGTAAACCTCATTACATATTAAGAAATAAGTATGAAAACATAACTACAGATAAGACAGAAAATTAAAAAATATAAATATATATTGAACAATGTCATGTCCATAAATTTGAAAGCTTACATGCTTTCAAGTGGACTAGATTCTAAAAGACACAACTTATTGTGAATGATTCAAGAAGAAAGATACTTTAAATTATCCTATAATCATTAAAGAAGTTGAATCAATACTTGAAATTTTTCCCACAAAAAATTTAGACCCAATGAGTTCAACCAAAATGAAGAAACAACTCAAATCCTACAGTTTCTTTCAGATAGCAGGAAAAAAAAAAAAAAAAGAGTAATGCATCCTAAGTATTTTGAATTAGTTGGAAAGTGTTGATAGAAACTGAGAATAATCAGATAAACACTGCATAAGAAATAAAAGTAGACTTCCTTCTCTCTCACCAATGTATGAACAAATATTGTAAATACATAGAAAATGAAATACGTAATAGAAAAAGAAAAAACCTAGAACCAAAGTATACATTAGAAATAGGATGTCATAATTAATTGTCGTGTATTTATTGGATGAGCTACTTACTATGCAGTAACTTAAAGACATGAACTATGGCTACAATTTATGCCATCAGTAAATTTCAAAAAAAAAAATGTTGAGTAAATAACTAAGTCATATAAAAGCATTATACACTATGATAATGTTTTTATTTGGGCCCCACATCTTAAAAGTAACATTCTACTGCCTCTCTATCTTCCTCTCCTGATTCATCTTGCTTAACACAGCACCTGGCAGAAAGAACAGATACCACTCAATATTTGATAAATGAATTACCATAGGATAAAGAGCTACAGTTGCAGGCCTCTGTTAGTTACCTATTGCTGTGTAACAAAATCCCCAAATTTAGTGACTTAACATAACAATTTCTGTAGGTCAGAAATTGATTCATGGATAAATGAGTTTCTCTGGCTCTCAGACTCTTGTATGGCTGCAGTTAAGACGGTTGTCAGGGCTGTAGTTATCTCAACAGTCAAAGGACATTTGCCCACTCTGAAGATAACTTACAAGATTCCTGGCTGGATTTGGCTCTTCTTTGGTTATGAGAGAATTTCTCATACTACATGGGTATCTCCATAAGGCAGCCAAGCATTTGGCAGCTGGCTTCCATCAGAGCAAGTGATAGAGAATAGTAAACACAAAGAGAGAGAGCGTTGTTAGTAAGATGGAAGTTTCAGCTTTTTATGACCTAATCTCAGAAGTGACATCCTGTCACTTTTGCCAGAGTTCATTCATTAGAAATAATGCACTAGATCCAGCCCATGATCAGAGGGAAATGATTATATAATGTCCACTATGAGTGGTACAAGTAATAAGAATAGATGTCTGATTAAAGAAAGATCATTTATCATTGAGGTGAGGTGAGAAGACATCATGGATTTGGCATCTGATCTGGGATTTTAAGAATGGCTCGCAAAGAGGAGAAGGAAGACATCCATGCAGAAGACTCATGAAATATAGTGCGGAGAGCAAGAGCGAACCTCTAATAACGTCTGAATGGCATGATTTTAATGCCAAATACCTGGCTCCAGATAAATGCTTGGGAAGAAGAATGAATGGAGATTAGGTCTCTAGGACCTAATCCAAGTAAACGCATGATAATTGTTTGTTGAATAAATAAATACCTGAAATCCTAGGCCTTTTTCTATCTGCAACTCTAAAGGATATACAGATCAAGAAATTAACTTTTTAAATGCTCATTTCCACAATCACCTGACTGCCGGAAGCAATCAGGGGTCTAATGGATTTCTGAGACCTACTGCCATAGTGGGACTGGGGCCACCGCAGCCCTTTCAGGTACAGATGGGAAGTAAAAGGGCAATCACAAAGGAACTGCCAGCCCCAGGTTAGTTCAAGGTTCTGGGAGAGAACAAGTGGGACAGGGAAGAAAGGAGAGAGTGCAATGGAAGGCATTAGTGATGATAGAACACAAGAAACTGTATGTTTTACCATATAACATACATTGTCACATGTAGCTGGCAATACTCTCCAAATGCCAATTAAACCTCACTAATTCCTCCTTATAGCACACAACCACTGTATATTTTTCATATATTTCAATTACGAGTCCCAATTAAAGCATCTCTGGCTATGTGGTATGAGCTTCAAGACATGTCAATTATTTTCTGTTCTGAATATGGATGATAATGATGATAATTCTTCATTGTAGTAGATTGAAGATGGGGAGTGGTGACAGTGGCTGGGAGTCATCGTTGGTAGCATTAGCTCGCAAGTCTCTTCCTTTGCCCATCATGACAAAGCTGAAAGTTGAATGTTTGTGTGTGTACGCATATACAAAAAAAACTGGCCTCTTTTTCTATGGAGATTTAGAATTTTTGCTTTCTAAACTGAAGATCAAGTAAAGATTCTGGTGTACACACACATGCACACACACATCACACAGACATCTTTACTTCTCTTAAGATCTCGAAGCCAATTCCGTGCTTAGAGGAGCAGTACATGACTCTTGGCCTTGAAGCCAGTGAATTTTGGACTATACCTCCTAAGAGAGCCAGTAATGACTGGGAAATTAAGGAACTGGTAGAATTTGAGGAATTCTAGAATCTAGAACGTACATGAGATGTTTTCCTAGAGTCAATTTCAGCCTCAGCACATATATAAGTAGAGAGAGAATTGACAGCTAATGTTAATGTCTCCAGATACAGGGGTGCTTTTATTCAGCGCTGTAAACTTTCAGAGTACATCAGAATTAATAAGCAAAGCCTCTTTGCATATAAGTAATGACACCACACGCATACCATTTTCACTTACGTGGAAGTGTTTTGTTGGTTTGTTGGTTGTTTTTGCTTTTGGTGAGAATCAGAAAGCAACTACGAGGGTCAAAATGTTGCTGGCTTCTGTCTAATTTTAAAACTTTTTCCCAGTACTAATATCATAATTTCCATGTTTTCTGTTGTTTCCTCTCACCTATCTCATAATAAAGCACTGTACTGTGTTACCATGAGAAAAAGGAAAAGGAGCAGTGCGAAGCTACGTTCTCAAAACAGCACAAGTCTCTTGGGAAGCAAGAGTCACGGTCTTGGTCTTCTGATATAAATTCCAATGTTTCAAGTGTGAAATTTTATTAAGTAGATTTTAGAGTACTTCCCTTTGCTTCAGGTTTTTTATTAGTGTGGCCAGTTATTGTACTAGGGTAGTCAAAAGTTTTTAAATTAATGCCTTCATTTTTCCATCTCTACTTGTGCTAATTAATACCTAAATGTAGAGACTTTTTACCCCCATGGCTCAAAGAAAATACCGTTACACCTGATTAAGTTTAAGATGTAACACTGACTTTATCTTTTCCTTTTTAACGAACTTAGTATCCAAGCTGCCTCCTTTTTCTTTCCTTCCCATTACCTTACAGACCTACGAGGGAAGAACATAGGAAAATGCTGTATTCAGAATTTAGGAGGTTTGCCTACAAAAACTTTACTTTGTCTGTGCCAACCAAGAACACTAGACTCTAGGGATTTGGCTTGAAAAGCAAAAGCAATTCTAGTCAGGATTATATAAGCAAAGCCTGAAGGATCATAATTGGCTATCTATGGAGAAAAGCCTTTGCTACTTTCATTTATTTATTTATTTTTAAAATCTTTTTTTTTTTTTTTTAAGATTTTATTTATTTATTTGACAGAGAGCGAGCAAGCACAAGCAGGCAGAGAGGCAGGCAGAGGAAGAGGGGGAAGCAGGCTCCCCGCTGAGCAGAGAGCCCAATGCGGGGCTCGATCCCAGGACCCTGAGATCATGACCTGAGCTGAGGGTAGAGACTTAACCCACTGAGCCACCCGGGCGCCCCTATTTTTAAAATCTTAATTACTATTTTCTGTATATGCTTTTCTGAATTTCCAGGGCTGGTTTCTTTTTTCTCTTAGCCACGGTGGAAGACAGTAGGGGGGGTTCTCAAAAAATTAAAAATGGAACTACCACGTCAGTCAGTAATCACTACTGGGTATTTACCCAAAGAATATGAGAACACTATTTTAAAAAAATATATATATATATGTATCCCTATGTTTACTCTAGCATTATTGACAATAGCCAAATTATGGAAACAACCCAAGTGTTCATCAATAGATGAATGGATAAAGAAGACGTGATACACACACACATGTGTACACACACGTGTACACACACACGTGTACACACAATATTACTCAGCCATAAAAAATAATGAAATCTTGCCATTTGCAATGGCATGGATTGAGCTAGAGAGTATAACACCAAGCGAAATAAGTCAGTCAGAGAAAGACAAATACCATATGATTTCACTCATATGCAGAATTTAAGAAACAAATGAACAAAGAGGAAAAAAATGAGACAAACAAAACACAGATTCTTAACTTTAGAGAATAAACAGAGGGTCACCTGAGGGGAGGTGGGTGTGGGGATGGGGGACATAGGTGAAGGGGATTAAGAGTTCACTTGCCATGACGAGCACGGAGTAATAGACGGAATTGTTGAGTCCCTACACTACACACCTGAAAGTCATATACTGTATGTTAACTATACTGGAATTATAAAAATTAAATCTATATGCCTTGAGGAATATATTGGTAGGAATTTGGAACCCAGCGTATTTTTCCACATGTTGGTATCTAATGCAGAGATTATTACTGTTACCGATCATCTATGTGTAAAAGACGTCAATGAGGCATACAAATCTGAAAATTTCAGTGTTTGTTTACAGGGATCTTTATACTCACCTGGCAGTATGAGACATGTATTTTTTGAATGAATAGATACTGAATTCCCAGAGACAGCAATGTCATTTAAACTGAGACTTACAGATAAAAGGGGTCTAGCTAGATAAGTTCCTTTAACACAGACAAATGGGAAAGCATTTTTCAGGACTCTCTCTAATGTCACTTCTTCAGACAAAACTTCCCTTGGTTCTCTCAATCTAAATTGTGCATTCATGCTAAAATCTCTACTTTTTATGCTACTATCTTATCATTTATCATAATTTAGTACTCCACATGTATCTCTGGTTCTTAAACATCTCTATTGCTAGACTGTAAACTCCACAAGGGCAAGTACTGTATGTATTTTATTTATTAGTATATATGGTATATTAGTATATAGTACAGTGTCTGGTAAATGATGTTGCATCAATGTCAATGAGTGAAAGACAAAAGACTGTATATCATAGTCCAAGTATAGCTATTATTTATTGAGCACTTATTACCTGCCAAGCACTTCGAAACATTTTATTTAATCTTCTAACAACGCTTTAAAGTAGGTATTATATTAATTTTATGGCTGAGGCAATTTAAACTCTGAAATTTTAAGTAAACTGCCCAAAGACCTAATGCCTAGTTAGCGGCAAAATTGTGATCTGAACCTCAAGGTCAGTCTCTCTCCCTCTCTTTGGCTACACTGCCTGCCTTCCTTCCTTCTTCCCTTCTTCCCTTCTCTTTCCATTTCTTCCTTTTTTCCTAATACTTTACAAATACAATAGCATATAAAGGACCTATTTTTACAGACGTTAAGAATATCAATGAGGGGTACCCAGGCGGCATAGTCATTTAAGCATCAGACTCTTGGTTTGGCTCAGGTCACGATGTTAGGGTCATGAGATCAAGCCCTGTGTAGAGCTTCACACTCAGTGTTGCATCTGCTTGAGATTCTCTCTCTTCCTCTCCCTATGCCCCTCCTCCTACTCACATGCTCTCTCTTTTTCTCTCTAAATAGATAAAATCTTTAAAAAAAAAAAATAGAAGACTATCAGTAAAACAAAAGCTTCTGATCCTGCCACCCAGGTTAAGACCAGTGGCTTTGAAATAACCATGTGTCTTTCCCTTAACACAGTATCTCTTCCATCCTAAATATGAATGTCAGTCATTTCCTCATACTGTTATTTTTGATTATAAGTAAAATCATAGTGTATTTCGGAGGACAGACGCAGAGGCAATATTTCCTAATTCCTTCTACGAGTCCAGTATTACCTTCATACCAAAACCAGTAAAAGAAAGAAAAGAAAAGAGAACTACAGGCCAATATCTCTCAAGAACGCAGGTACAAAAATCCTCAACAAAATATTAGCAAATTAAATTCAACAGTGTATAATAACAGTCACACACCATGACTAAGTGAGATTTATCCCAGGCATGCAAGGCTGGTTCCACATTTGAAAATCGATTAATATAATTCATCACTTCAAAAACCTAAAAAAAAAAATCACGTGATCATATGATAATGGGGGAGAGAGCATGGCTTCCTTAGATAATCAGAGAAACCTTACTCAAGAAGGTGGCCTTTAGAATGAAGCTCAAATGACCTCCTCAAACCTGTTTCCTCATCTGTAAAATGGGGATAGGCATAGTACTTTTCTCAGAAAGATTTTGTAAGGATTCTATGAGGCACTAAACATACTGGCTGGCAGATGATGATCGTAGTCATTAGTACTTTAAAAAAAATTATATTCTTGACTGGTCTCTTAAATCAAGATTCAAGTCAAACCGTATTCGCAACCATTAAAGTGTAATATCCTGGGGAGCTTCAAGAAATGGGTGAGCTACACTGCAGGAAATACTTCCACTGGGAAACTAGACTTCACATGGCCTGTCTTCTGCTCTTTCAGTGCCACATTTCTGCTCAGAGTTCTAAGGAGTAGGAAACCAAAGGCACATGAGTTGAGGTTTCTACTTGTGTCCAGGACTGAGACCACGGTCTGAAAGGCTGAGATGACACTCATGAGAAACTATACCTGCATGCAACTGGGTTTTCTTTGATTGAACAGTGGTAACGAAGAGCCTAGCATTGGCCTTTAGGGAATAATCGAGAGAAATATCTGCTTTGTTGAATGGATAATGTATTGCCCAGGATAGTCAAGATGCCGGGAATGGCCAGCAATCCCTGTACCGACGAATGAAAGATTATTCCAAACTGGACTGTGAGAGAAGAAGGCAACAGGGTCAAAGCTCAGAGATTAAGACCCATTGCTCTTCTTTGTTCTCACTTTTATTGGTCCTACAGGATAATCACAAAGCCTTATCACTGTTTCTCAAGTGCAGGAGGTGTGACAAGGGGTCTTACTGAAACTGGGAGGATCTGTTTATGAGAAGATATGATATGCTAATCTGTGTGTTCTACTAAACATAGCCTAAGGGACAATGCATACATCTCTTAGATCACAGAGTGGGTGTTTGGGCTAAGAAAGTTTCTGGAAAGCAACCCCCCCCCCCCCCCGCCCTTCCCTGGCATTCCAATGGCAGAGTGGTCAAGCAGGCCTTGGAATTCCAAAGGCCTATGCCCTTCTCTGAAAATGTACCTGCCCTCAGGGGACTCTGTGTTACACTTTAGCACACCAGGTATTATGGGTGATTTCATGCTCTACATTAATCCCAACAAGAAGATACTCACATTAAAGCCCTAGCTAGATTGTTAATGGTGTTATAAACTTGAACAAGTTATTTCAATTTCTCCATAACACGTGCTTATATAATACTTTCCCTACTCATTTTGCAGAGACTTTCTGATTTTAAGAATTAACTACTTATTATAAATAAATTGGAAAGGGAAGAAATATAACTACCCCAAAATCAATCCCCCATATTCACAATTAAGGGTTTGTTGTAAATTCCTTTTTTCAACAATTAATTTATTATGTGCCTACCATGTGCCACTGTGATTTCAACTTTGTTATATGTGTATACATTTACATATGTAATTTAAAAATGTGAAATAGTTATGGCTGTGTTCTTTTTCATTTAAGCTCAAGCCTCATAGGACTGGGTTTTGAAAACATATTTCTTCTGGGGTGTTCAGCAGCAGCTCGATTAAGAGGCTACACAATAAATAATTATTTTATCATTCATCTCTTGATGGTATTTAGGTTGCTCATGATATTTCTCTTCATTCTTACAATTTTAGTCTCCAAATATTTTCTGAGGATAGTGCTCCAGATGTTAGATTACTGGATAAACAGTCTTGGGCATTTTTTAGGCTCCTGATGATGTTTCAAGTTGGATAAAACAGTTTATGTGTCCTTCAGTAATGTGCAAGCATGGCATTCTCCCAACTCGTAGTTTTAGCGTCTACACGTGGACTATTAGGACAAAGTAAGAAATGACCATGCAGGGCAAAGTAGCAGGTTTTTTTTCGCCCCCGAATGCAACTGGAAACACTGTGGGCTGAAGCAGACAGACACCAGAGCTTGTGGAGAACTGAAATACTCTCACTTAACAAGCATTGGGTTTCAAGGCTCTCACTCAAAGTAGGCAGTGTTGCTGTTGATGACTTCACAGAGCCGATGCCGGTAAAGGGAAACATCAAGAAAGAAAGAATAAAAGAACCTAGAGCAGGGTTTTATTTTATTTTAGCCAGACCTTCTCTCCTGTTAAATATATATGCTCTATTTCCATTGAAAATGCAACATTTGGGTTGGTGTGAAAATCTATGTCAGGAAATGCCCCCAAGAGAACAAAACATGTATCAGGTGATAATGGATGTTATTACTGGAAGCAACATTTGTCTTTCTTTTTTGCTCTCTCACTGAACCATAGTAAATTTTAATATGTGTGTCAGGTTTCCTGCAATTTATATAAAATGAAACTCTTTGGGGAAGAGAACACATGAGTGTCCATATGATTTCACGCTGCAGCCTCACCTTAGATCTAAAGCTAATGTCAGTTTCTTGTACCTTCTCCTGGGGAGATGTCAACAGAATACGCTGGTTCAAAATAAATGTGTCCCTGCAACTGGTATTTTTGATGGACTTGGCTGTGCTTCTGCTCTCAGAAATTACCCCCTTCTGTGATCACAAGGAAAAGAGGCCCATCTTTTAAGACAGGCATAATTTTTGATTCACTGAACAGTTTCAGTGAATTTTGGCTGGCTTAAAATCTATTGGTTAATCTTTGTGGTATACCCTATTATGCAATAAAGTTCAATGTATACTCGTTCCCGAAACAGGCCCTGAGGTCTAAAGGAATACGGTTAGTTCTCGAAGCTTTCAAAGTCAGATACTTATTTCTTTTAGTTTTGAGTCTTTTTGACTCATCTTTCCCAGCAATCATTCTTATGCCCTTTTTACTCCTTGAGGGGTAAGATATATGCTTGACTGATGGACACTGAGAGAGTTTCTATCTGGACTGCAGTAGTTAGAATGGTAGAGGGTGTCAGGCCAAGGTCCATGGGTAACAGTTTAAAGGTCCATGGTTTTGCTGCTTGGATAATCCAATTTGGGACAGTGGAGAAAAGTGGCAGTGCCTTCAAAGAGCTGAAGTGTGGTTGGCAAAGTAGCAGGTTCCTTTGTGTAGTAGTGTAGTGTAGATGTGTAGATGTGAAGCCATTCAGGTTGCGCAACCCAGCAAGGGAAAGGGGTTCAGCTTCCCAAATCTCTAACCTTTCAGCTTCTTCCCATTTCAACTTCCCACCGCTCTAGTGCAAGCCATTTTTATCTCTTGCCTACATCATGACTACAGCCTCATAAACCATCTCCCCGATTCTCTTTTGCTCCCCTCTCCCATTCGTGTCTTTCGTCTGCTAATATCTCTGTGATAGCTTCATATCACTGCACGTAAAGATGAAGTCTGAGTCTCCTATGGCCTCCTTATCGTGAATGATCTTGTGCTCCCTCCCCCTTCAGCCACATCTTGCCCCTTAGTGTTTCGGCCACTGTGGAATTCTCTGGGGAAGACGACACTCAAATGCCCATGTGATTTCATGCTGCAACCTCAGCAGCACATCACAGTTTCGGAGTATATATTTTCTCTTCGCTTGGAATCACCCTGCCTTCTTCAAGAAGCCCATTGGCTTGCATGCCTGTATCGTCTAACCCTTATTCTTTCTTTAGACATCACAAGCACTCCTCCCTTCTTGTCTAAGTTCTGTCCTCAGTTACTAGTTCTAATAGCACCATCTACTTCTTGTCTAGTGCTTTTTTTGTAGTTATGTACACAGTATCTGTTTTTTTACAGCTGCCCTGAGCACTGTGGAGGAAGAGACGGCTTCTCTTACTACACACTACTACTGTATTGTGTTCCTCATATTCGTTCACAGAGCTAGTGCCATGGTTAACACACGGTAAGATGCCTACTTTATTAATATGTGTGAGAGAATGAATGAAAGACTAAAAGGAAGTTTATTTCCCCCTATATACAACAAGTCAAACACTGAAAGTTGTCAGAAGATAAACTAGACTACCTTGTATGAGCCAGGGGGGCTCCCGTATTCCAGAACACATGGAAATATTCATGTAGACTAGAGAAAACCTCTTAGTGGAAGTAATGCAGTGGATATGAAGTACCAAGTAGGACAATATTCTATATTCTTCAGTTGCTATATTCACTATATTCTTCAGTTGCTTTTTCAAGCCCAGCAATGCTAGGATTTGTAAATTATTTTGAAGCTTCTTTTGAGGGAAGAGGGAAAGTAATTCTGATAAAAAGTTTATTAAGTAATTCTGATAAAAAGTTTATTAAATATTTGGTCAAAGATGAACGTTTGAATGTCTGTCTTCCCAATTTACATAGAAGGGCTTATGCATGTGTGGATGTGTATCCCAGAGCAGTGATGATGATGACGTTTGTTTATTCATTCATTAATTCAACATAGATTTCCTCTGGTGGGGACACAGCCAAGAACAAGCAAGTAAGATACTTCCCCTCAAAAATCTTCTATACAAATGGACTTAAAACACAAAATATGTGAATAAATATATGAAATAAGTAAAGAGAAATGATGTACAATGCTATTGGGGGAGGCAGTCTGACTTCCTGAGATAAAGTAACTAGAGAAACCTTACCGATGACGGCAGCCCTCAGGATGAGATTTGAATGACAAGAAAGGGAAGATGTGCAAAGAGCTGAAGGAAGAGAATGAAAGTCAGAGTGCACCCCTAGACGAAGGACCTAAGGCAAAAACAAGCCTGGCACACTGGAAGGGGAAGATGAATGCCAGCATAATGGTTCAGTTTAAAGAAGAAAAGAATGGTACATAGTAAGCTTGCAGAGTCAGGCAAAACCAGATCAAGCAGGTTGCAGCGGTGATGAGACTGAATTTCATCCTAACGAAACGGGAAGTCATGGAGGTTTTGAGAAGAGAAGTTACCTCCTCAGATTCCGGTTTTGCCCTCACATCCTTATTCGCAAACCTTTCAGACCTATCCACCCAGGGGCTCGCTGCAGTACCTTCTGATTTTCCTCACACATGTTTCTCCTCCATTCCTAGCTCTGCTTGTGCTCCTCAAAGCTATTCCAAATGAGTATCTTTTAAAAATGCTGGCTTAAAGAAAACTATTTTTGGAAGCTGGAAACGCTGTGTAAAACTCATAGTTTAAAGCAGTAACAACAAAAAGCTATTTAACTGATGTGTCAACTTCTACATTTTAAACCCCCCATCCTCTCTTGTGTATTTATAAAGAAATCATATCTTCTCCTTTAAGACCTTTTATATAGAAGGTAAATCTCATACAAAGTAAAATAAGTTGACTCCATTCTACATGACTATAAAATGGAATTTCACTCAGCTGTAAAAAAGGATGAGGTCTTGTCATTTTTGACAATGTGGATAGACCTAGAGGGTATTATGCTAAGTGAAATAAAACAGAGAAAGACATATACCGTATAGTTTTACTTATATGTAGAATCTAAAAAATAAAAGAATGAATAAACAAAGAACAGAATCAGACTTACAAATACAGAGAAAATAAATGATGGCTCCTAGAGGGGAAGGAGGTAGGGGATGGGCAAACTGAGTGAAGGGGAGTGGGAGACACAGGCTTCTAGTTATGGGATGAATAAGTCCCTGAGGTTGAAAGGTGCAGCATGGGGAACCTAGTCAAAGTTAGTCCAATGGCCTTGTACGGTGACAGATGATACCTAACATACAGAATACACTAACATACAGAATTGTCGAATCACTGTGTTGTATGCCTGAAACTAATATAACGCTGTGAGTCAACTATACTGAAAAAAAAAAGAAAGGAAAGAAATCCACTCCCTCCCAGTATTTCTGAGTATTTCCAAGGAGTGCTTCCATGTCCTGGTTGGCTTTCTGCATTCTTGCTCTGGACTATTGCTTCTGGTTCTTCCCATCACTTTTGGACGTTCTGTCTCTACCTTCCCTGGTCCTTTAAACTCTCTTCCTTTTATCTTGCCTTTTAAATAGGGACATAGCCCCTTCCTTCATTCCTAAGACAGTGTTAACAAGAGGCTAGAAACGAGTTGCAGTGGTTAATAAACTTTACTTATAACATGAAGATATTATAAAATCCTATCAATTCAGATGAAGACAGTGTGACTGAAAGCTGGGTGTCACAGCCTGTTGAACTCATCATCTTTCCTCTGTGACAGGGAGCTCCCTCTTGGCTGTTGTTCACGATGAGCCCAGACTGTGGTCATACTGATGAGCGCCCTCTCCTGTTTCTCCCATTTTGTCTCTTCCGTAAGTATCATGACCTCATGTTTGCTTCTTGCCCTGCTGAGGGAATCTATAGTGCTTTTTTAAGCTTCCTGTTCCCAGCTGAATTATGTAGTAAAAGTAGTATGTAGAAAAAGTAGTATGACCAAAAGGATTCCCTAAGTGATCCCTTGAAGAAAAAGGAAGATTCGGCACTGGAGACTTATTCACATCTCTCAGAAAAATTCTGGCATTCTAGGAGCAGCCAGATGATCTTGTGTTTTTACCTATCACTGCCTCGGAAGTATTAATGTTTAGCCTCAGAGTACTCCACTGATTTTTCTTTACAAACCCAGACTCGAGGTAATGGCCTTCTTAAGCTCTAAAAGCACCCATTTACAAATACTGATGCTCTTGGTGTGACCGTCAGCGCAGAGCTTTTCACACCTCACTGTCGGTGTCCTCCAAGACCGCCAAAGTCAGCCCAAACAAACTCGTGGCCACACAGGGTGTCAGAGCGAGGCACAGAGACGTGTGTCTGCCTTCTCTGCCTCACCAGAACACACACCAAGTGGAGCAGCCCCTCACATCTGAGACATCCAGCCAGGCCAGTCTAAATTTCACATCTTTCTTAAAACATGAGATATTTCCGTGCCAAGCCCTATGCGAAGAACTTAAGATATTTCATCCTGTTTGGTTCTTGTCACAACCCTAAGATGTAGGAGTGAACACGTTTTGCAGATGCGGAAATGGACGTTTGAAAGGTTTCTATGGCTTACCCAAAGTCACAGGTAGTAAAAGGTAGTGCGTGGTTCATGTGCCACTGAAATCCCAGCTTTCTGTCTTCCTGTGAGGCTGAATTGTGGCCTTTCCAGATTCCTTCAACCTTCACTCATCACACACTTCTCTCAAGTCCCGTATTAAATGTTGCCATAACCACTCAGCACTGAATTGCTCTCGGTTTATGTCATGTGTGCTTGTCTGCTGCCCCCAGTTGTATCGTAACTCTTCTGTGACAGAAACAGTGCTTACAGCCATACCATGTTTATTCCTGTACAGAGTCTTGCCTTTACTGGAAACTTAGTGTTTTTGATTTCCTGGGTGCTCAGGAAAATCTTCTGAAATTCTCCCTTGGAATCTTCCACCATAACAAACACCACAAAGAGGACATTTGGTGGAAATCATGTCAGGGACAAGAAAGTAGAGAGGTAAGAATTGTGGCCCAATCCTCAGAATATTACACTTCTGGTCTTAACTCGGAGCTCTTGCTAGCTTCTTGGCCCTAGATGAATAACTTTAACTCCTCTGAGCCCCTGGTTTCCTCATCCATCAAATGAGGGTGGTAAATACTACCCCATTCGCCTGCTGTGAGAATTAGAGGTAAGACTAGGCCTGAAGATGTTCATCAATTATAAAATCTATTACATGCAACAGATTAAACTCTTAAGCACTGGTGGCTTTATTATGAGTAGTGACCAATAATGAACGACATCTCACAGTCATCTTATTTTCCCCATGAAAAAAAAGAATGTGGTGGTCTACAAAGTTCTCTCTTGTTCTAACACTCTGTCAGTTCCTCTTTATGGTGAAGGTGAGAATGTGTGGGATTGGCCAGGGAGGCGAGGCTGTGTGGGCAAGACCTTCCAAAGTGAGAAATGATGCCTTATACTCAAAGGGCTTATCGCTCACATCCCACTTGCCAGCAACAGGATCACATCTCACGTGGGGGCTGTCTGTGTCTTCAGGGAAGAGGTGGTGTGGTTCCATGACTCACGCTGTCACCACGGCAGATGGAGAAATGCCACTCTCCACGAGTTTGTGGCTCTAATGACTCTGTCCTGCATCACGTACGTCTATGTCAATTCACAACTGTATGCTGATGCCTTTGAACACGTCTCAACGAGGAAAAAAATAAAATCTGAAGATAAGTGTTTTCTCACTTTCTTTCAAAGTGTAATTTTTTTTTCCCAAGATACCTTCACTATACCTAAAAACACAAATTTCTTGGTATTTCTCTCTTTAAGACAAAGAAAGTAGGAATAAGGGCATGTTTAACAGAGGTGGAAATGGAATAAACATAGTCCTAAACTGAGTGCTAAAATGCAGTTTTCTTTAATGTCTCACAGAAGCTCTGAGAGTGCTAAAAGGGTCTGGAGATTTCCCCCAATGGCATTAGGTATAAATATGAAGGTGTTTATGATTCTGTGTCCCTTGACCTTGTTGCAACTTCAAGTCTTGAATATATCGAAGCAAAGTAGGCCACACGATCACAGAGGCTTGGTTTCTTGGTGACAGTTTTAAAGAAATAATTTTTACTACTAAAGTGCTCACAAAGTCAAAGTCTCTCTTCTTCAGAGAAAATAGTGGTTAAATATTTAAAAATGCCTAATTTCTCTGCAGAATCTCGGAAATGGACAGGTCACATGAGTTGGGATGACTTTGGGGACCATGGCACTAGTGAGTACCAGTTACTCTTCTTTGATTTAACTTTCAAACACAGATTATTCAATTTCTTGCCCATCAAATTGCAGGGGCTCCAAGGTAACTATGGAAAATAGTTCACAGGTGCCTGGGTGGCTTAGATGGTTAAGTGTCTGCCTTCGGCTTAGGTCATGATCCTGGGGTCCTGGGATCAAGTCCCACATCGGGCTCCCTGCTCAGTGCAGAGCCTGCTTCTTCCTCTGCCTCTTTCTCTGTCTCTCATGAATAAATAAATAAGATCTTAAAAAAAAAAAAGAAAGAAAATAGTTCACATCATTTGGTCTGGATTCCAAGATCCTCCATAATTTGTCTCCAAACCTTCTCTCTGGTTATGCTATAGCCCTTTCTCTTATCTTCTAGGTATCCTATATTGTGGCCATAAAAGTCACCCATTATTTTCTTCCACTGTTGAAGCAATTTCATACCTCCTTGCCTTTTATCCCTCATGGAATGCCCTTCTGTTCCTTACTCTCTAAAATAGTTTCTAGTCCTTTGTAGAGGGTTGAATAACGTCCTTCTAAAATTCATGTCCACCTGGAAGCTCAGAATAAAACCTTAGTTGTAAAGAGCATTTTTGCAGAGGTAATCCACATAAAGACTGAGGTGACATTATATTGGATTAGGATGGACACTAAATCCAATGAGAACGTCCCTTTAAAAGACAGAAAAGGACACACAGAGACATAGAGAAGAAGGTAATGTGAAGATGGAGGCAGACACTGGAATGACGATGCACTTACAAGCTCAAGAAAACCAAAGATTGCCTACAACCACCACAAGCCAGGAGAGAGGCGTGGGGCAGCTTCTCTCCCAGAGGCTCCAGAGGAAACCTATACCGTGAACACTTTGATTTCAGTTTCCAGCCTCCTGAACTGTTAGATTATATTTCTGCTCTTTTACGTTCTCAGTTCATGGGACTTTACAACGATTTTTGGGTATCACTGTATAAGTTACCTTCTTTGTGAAGCCCTCCCCTCTGCTGTGAGTCGGAACCAAATATCCCTTCGAGGTGCTGCCCTAGAATACTCTATTTTTTCTCCCACTTCATTATGTTTAAATTTCTGTTTGCTCCTCTTCCAGTAGTCTATACTACATAGCCTCTCACAGTTGTATGCCCAGGACCTACCACCATGGCCAGCAGGTAACAGGTTTCAATAAGCATGCTTTGATTGATTTACTGTATCTTACTCCCCTCTGTCCTTTTAGTACCTAGTGAAATAGCTTCTACGCGACAAGTGCTTAGTAAATGTTATGTACCCAGTGATCGCTTTTGTCACCGGGCTTGTGCTGTTCGCAGCGGCTCAGCTTGGTGACTATGGTGCTCACTGATCCCTGTCCCCACTGATGAGTGTGGGGCTTGCCCAGAGGGGGTTCCATTTCTAGAACCCTTCATAACTCCACAATCCTTTCTCACGCATAACTGAAGATAGTTGTCCGAAAACCCCATGAAGCATTTTTAACAGCTGTTCTTATCTCCCATTTGAGGGAAAAAAGCCAAATCTTATGACTAGACAGTCACAATAGAACTGAGTAGTTCTGATTCCATATTCATCGTTCCTGCCACTGAATCCTAAGACTCTATTAACATTGGGACAAAAACATTCTGATTCGTCAATTATCCTTCCATTTAACCAAAATGCTTTTAGTTCCTCCTGTGATAGGTAAAGAGAAAGCTGTTGGGAGAACTTAAGCAAGATGACCCACGGTGTGGGGCAATGGGAGTTTAAGCACATAAATCCCAGGAGAATCTCAAATGACAGTGGAAGATAGGCACGTTGTCCTATGAGCTCTTAGAAGTCTCCTTGGTCATTTCCAAATGTGTCCCACCTCATTAGAAACAGATTATCAAGTCAGCAAATCTGTATATGATGTGAAAATTGAATGGAAACAGAGATGGAAGAAAGATTGGAGAACGCATATTTTGCTCTGAATTAGGAGGAAATGCGATTGTGTGTTACAATGAGTCAGTAGTCTAAAAAAGCCATGGAGTTGGCCAATGCTGAGAGCAAGGGCAAGTGGGAGTGAAAAGCAAGAACCCAAGGAACGGAGAGTCAGTCAAAAATAGCAAAATGTTTTTTCTTTCGAAATTTGTACTTGAGGGATATTTGGAGGGTTATCAGGTCTGGGAGTTCCAAATTTCTTCTAAGATAAATAAATAATGTTTGCTGTCTTTGTGTATTTGGAATAAATTCACAAAAACAGATGTATCTCCACAGTGTATCTGCTAAGAGAAGGAAAATAACCTCTTTTTTTATTAATAAGACTGAAACACAGAATGTGTTGAAATACTATATACTCTGAGAATGGAAAAATACAAGATAGTGTGCATGTTAAGTAGGTTCAAACAGAAGGAACAAACGAGTCTCCATGCATTTCTACTCTAGGTGGTACACTGTGTGATTAAATGCATAGGCTTTGCAGTTCCAATGACTTGGTACAGGTCTCAGGTATATTATTAACTCATCTATATAATCTTGGACAAGTTATTTTATTTCTCCATGTCTCAGTAGCTTCATCTATAAATGGGACAAATGATATACATAATTCAGAGGGCTGTGGTAGAAGTAAAAGGAATTACGGGATAAATGATACAGAATATTGCACAGCACACAATAAACACTCAATATTAGCCCTTATTCTTGATGTCTATTTTATGTGGATTCAGCAGTAAAAATATAAAAGGTGGAAAAGAAATGTACATGATCGTCAAATGCTTAGACCATAAGGACAGACAAGCTTTGCCCCTTACTGGCTGTGTGCTATTAAGGAGTAATTTAATTTCTCTAAGCCTCATTTTCTTCTTTGATAAGATGATAACAGTACCTTTTTCATAAGGTTGTTGTGTCATATCACTTACTTGATTACCGAGCACACAGTACAAGGTCGACACCTGGCAGCTGTGTGCATTACAGACTTGGAATTCTTATGTCCTGGCTGTGAGAACTGATTGCTTCGGCAAAATATAACATGCAAAGCAGTAAAATTTTTCCTTCCATGGGCCACTAAAAGCTGATTTGATTCTGCCCTTTAAAGAAAAAACCAACTAACCAACAAACCAACCAAGAAAAAAAAAACAAAAAACAAAAAACATGCTGAAAGATGAAAGAAAATACTGAATTTTTAATTGTAGGGTAAGACATGTTTCTGGTGTGTATGTGTGTTTTCCCTCTAGGTACCAAAGTGATAGCAGGTGTTCCTTTATCAGACTTCATTTGGGGATGGAACAAAAACTGAGGTTGTACAGACTTCCATTATATACCTTTAGGGTACTGCCTTTCATCAAGTGACCTCTTGATCTCCTTCAGAGGCAGCTGAATGGATATAGCCTTGTGTTAGGACAGTCACTGGAAGCCTATACAATTTTGAGAGACTTTAAGAGGACAGCATAGGGTAAAAAAATGACTAAAATGTTTTGCAGAACTTTTCTTCCAGTTGGATCTGAATACATAAATGCAGTATCAAAGTGCGGAATGAAGCATCAGGGTCTGAAAGTTGGGGTCCTACTACGAAGGCCAGAAGACAAGTTTCTCAATTCTCCATCCACAAGCCATGCTTACACAGAGTGTCCTCAAGACCTCACAGGCCATCTCCTCATGCTGTCATATTTAATATTCTCATTCCCATGGACAACCTCGGGCATTCTGGCCACGTGGAATGTTTCCCATGTGGCAGGGTTTATTCTAAACTTGTATATGGACTATTTCTTTTCATTGCCATAAGAACCTACGAGGTATATATTATTTTTGACATGTAAACATGAGGTAAGTGAGGCACAGGCAGAGGAAATAAGTTGCCTCTCATCTCACCAGCAAAGATAGTTGCAGAGCAAGGATTTGAACTCGGTTTGCCAAACTTAAAAGCTCTTAATCTCACTCCAAATACTAACCTGTAGCCTTCTGCTATTTCCCCTAGGACCAGAGACAATGAAATAAAATTGAAATAGAGGCACGAACACTGAGTGCCCTTTTTAGACTCCATAGACTCTGTAAATACAGATGACAAAATACGACACAGTTTGTGGCCTCAGAATCTTTTCAACAGAGATTCGTGAAATTGTCATCAATCAGAGTTAATAAACTCTGGATGTATACTGTTAGCAACCTCAGATCTATTTCAACTGGCTCGTTTTATACAAGACGACATTCATCTCCTGAGGAGAGTGACTTTCCCAAGATCACAGCATGACAGAGGCAAATACAGTATGGGGACTGGTTTCCAGACTTCCAGCACAGGCTATTTCCACAAATCCCCACCACGTATCCTGACCAATTTGGCTCCAGGGAGACCTCGTCTGCAACTGGGTAGCCTGTGGACGTCACAAGCAAGATACCACTAGAACCAAATACCCTGTCTACGTATCTGTGGACAAATGCCCAACTCTTGTCGTGGACAGGCTATACACCAATTTTCAGTTAGCATTTCTATATGGTTCTGAGCTTCCCGTTCGCCTTGCATGGAAATTAGGCTCATGTTTCAGATATACTACATGGGCTAATTCACATGCTTTGATCCATCCTAGTTATAAACTGCTCGTTAAAAATAAAGCAAGTCAGATTGGTGGCTACTTACAACATCTAAGAAGACATCAAAACATATACTCTGGGGAAGCAGCAAGTATAGTAATCATGATAGGCTAACTGCTCTAACAAATAAACAAAACAAACAATTCCCAAACCATTGGCTCAATACAATGAAAATTAGGTTTTCACTGTCTCAAGCAGATTGGTGGATGGAAAGATTGATGGTAGAGGGAGGCTAACCTTAATACAATCATTCAGGGTCTCATGGAACTCAATACGTAGCAGTTAGATTGGAAAAGAGAAAGAAAATGGTGATTCTTGTGGGAGACTTTTATGGACCAGGCCTCAAAATGATACCTACTTCCTCTACTTCCACTGTCCAGAACTCAATCCTAGGGTCAAAATTAACTTCAAGGGAAGATGGGAAACGTGGTGTCTAGATAGGTAGCCAGGAGGTAAAAGTTGGTGGAAAACTTGCTAGTGTCTGCAACAGCCATCAGACTCCCTCCCTCACAATCCGCACGCATAAGAACACACACAGACAACTGGCCTGAAGGAGGGGACATGCGAAACTTGGCCATATTAACAAAGAAAACAAGCAACAAATCAGCCAAATACTTCTTTTTCATTTGAACATGAGGTACTGAATGTCGGAGGCAGGGGAGGAGAAATACGTATCAATTTTAAACGTGAATTCCTTTTTATCCGTCCATTCCTTTTCAAGGTATGTATCTGAAGTAAGTGGAAAATGCACACGAATATATGTAAAACGATACTCATTACAGCATTATCAGAAGAGGGAAATAGTAGATAGCAACACACATCAATAAATAATTGATTAGGTAAATTATGGTGATAGCACTCTGTACCCTTTAAATCTAATAAGATGTTTCCACATATACTAACATTTCTCTAATAACCAGTTGCAAAATAACGAATATAGTGAGTTCTATACATTCCTCAGTGCCTCTGTGGGCCGTGAGCACCGCGAGAAGGTGTCATGGTGGGGCTGAACTCAACAGCAGCCCTGGCAACATCTAGATCAACATCTGTGTTGACAGCTTCTATCTCTGCGTAACTCCTGCACTTCTATCCAGTACACAGGGCTGCCCTAACTTGGGGAACAAATACAGTCACATCTCTTATATTTTACCCAAATCACTACTGAGGTTCCCACATACCTTAACTGCAGAAAACTCACACTCTCCTTTCAAAGGGTCTTCAGTCTTCCTAAATAACCCAAGAAAATTGGAAGCATGTGTGACCCAGACTTTGGGGTATATGGAGAAGGGATGGGTGGGCGTGTTCCATACGCCGGGGGGGGAAGTCACCCGGACACACTGTCTTGTGGTGGAGTGACTGAAAACAGCGGCTCACAGTCTGAGAGACAGTGCTGTTCTCTCATGTGCGGTCCGGCACAGACAAGCACTACGAAGGCCTGGAACGGTGCCCTTTTCTCACAGGGGATCTCCCTTCGGTGATGAGCAGCAATTCTGCAAACTTTCAAAAATAATTCTGTACATTTGTATTAACTGTCCCTTATTAGAGACAATACTTACAATTCTGAGGGAGTGTTTCCTCGATGATTTCCAGCCATTTTGTCCTCCTCAGGAAGGCTCTTCAAGGGATCTCAGATTGTGCTCACGCATACCCTTTCTGGAATTGAGGAAGAAAGAAATTCCGTCAACGATGAGTGATTATGGCATCACTCACAGTAGAAAGTAAGTGGGCAAAAATCTCATAGGTGCAAAATGTGTTTATATGCACTTGCATAAAATCTTTTCCTTCGTATATCATATTTGTGTATTATGCACATAAATTTTTCTATACGACCTACAATCTATAAATTATATATATATGTGAGATATCTAGAAGGATATTCCCCAAACTGTATCAGTTGTCCATAACAGTGATAATTGTTTTGCTCATTTTAACTCACTTATTAATAAATGTTAATTATAAATAACATCATTATTTTTTTTAAGATTTTATTTATTTATTTGACAGAGAAAGAGATCACAAGTAGGCAGAGAGGCAGGCAGAGAGAGAGGGGGAAGCAGGCTCCCCGCCGAGCAGAGAGCCCGATGCGGGGCTCGATCCCAGGACCCTGAAATCATGACCTGAGCGGAAGGCAGAGGCTTTAACCCACTGAGCCACCCAGGCGCCCCCAAATTATTTTTTATATATGTATTTTTACTGCAAAATTCCCCCTTCCTTGCATTTCCACGTACTATATATTGTCTTTATTTAGTAAGATGTGTGGGTGTAATTTCATGTGTATGGATTCATATTTGAATAAATCCACATTTAAATTTGTTTTGGGTCCCTCAGGTGAAAAGTGTTAGGACATAAATTATTAAGAGGCATATATTTAGTGCTTCAAGTTGAAACAAATTGAGGATCTCAGAGGCTCTGGGCGAAATGTGGTTGGTTACTTTATTCTCTAAGCAATCCTAATTATGTGGCTCCTTCTTGTTCTCAGAAACATACACACCTCTGTTCACCCGCCATCATCCCGGTCCTCTCCCTCCGCCCTTTACAGAGAGATGCTAGTAATCAGTTGCGGTGACATCACATTATGCCTGTGGAATGATTGCACTTGCTTGTCATTCCACAAACAGTGTGCTGATCATGACAGCTGGAAACCTGGAGATGAGGTCTCTGTAAGCACAAAGCTCCAGAGCAACAGAATGCGGGTGGATGTTTGGCTTTGGAATTTTTAGAACAAGCCTATATTGTTGTCTCCCTGTTCTCCAGCAGTGCTTGGACGCAGCAGGCCCTCAACGGTGTCTGTCTCAAACTGAACTGACCTGAAATACTTGAATGATTATCAGTTAATCTGCTTCTTTCAGGGTTGGCACTATCTCATAGTTTTCTCTTCCCAAGTAAATTTTCGAAATATTTCCAATAAAGAAAATTAAGCCCTTGTTTGATGTACCTTCAGCCACATCGCTGAGAAGGTTTCTTGTTGGCTCTAGGTTAAAGGGAAAAAGAAAAAGCCAACCCTTTCTTAGCAAGCAGTCCACTGTTAGGTGTAAGAGAAGGGGAATTCTACTTGGGGTCAAGCTTTCAGGGAAAGACGCGCAGATGACTGTAAATAGATTCCACTTGACGACTTTCCCCAGAGCGGGAGAGGTGCCTTTGAAGCACATGCTTGTGCGATCAGAGCCCACCAGAAGCGGTGTGGCTGAGGCAAGACTCGGATTTCTGTTAGAACATGTGCTTCTGTTAGAACATGATGGAGGCTTCCTGGGTAATCTGGCTTCTGACTGAAGATATAGGGGATCCTAGGCCTCCCCTCGAGTCCAGGCTAAGGAAGGCAGAGTGGATCTTCAGAGCCTCCTCAACTCACTTCCCAGAGTTTAA
The DNA here is from genome assembly GCA_028534135.1 of Potos flavus. NCBI lineage: Eukaryota > Metazoa > Chordata > Mammalia > Carnivora > Procyonidae > Potos > Potos flavus. The sequence goes on from CM052895.1 coordinate 22,183,793, forward strand.
GCCCAGCTCAAAGAGGGCAGTGACAGACCTTCCCTTCCCACCACTCCCTGGCTGTTTGCTGCTGCTGACTTCAGCCCCAACTGACTCAAGTTTTTAAAAATAAATAAAAAACAAACTTTATTTCCTAATACAAAATATTTTCATTGTCGAAAATTAGGAAATAGTATAATTGAAAGGATGAAAATAAGAAGCACCCATAATCTCACCAAATAAACACATGGGCACGCGCACACGCACACACACACACACACACACACGCACGCACACGCAGAAGGAGGGGAGGACAGAAGGAGAGAGAAACACACAACTACTACTTGGGATAAGAACCCTGGGTAGATCACTGCTTTGGATAAATTTCTCCCTCTCTCATGGAAAAAACTTCCGCATTTGTAAACTAAGGGAAGCACTACGTGGCTTTTTCTAACCGAAAGTTGAAAGTTATGTTCCTCTAAGATTTTAAAATCTCTAAAAATTTCAATACATATTTCCTAAAAAAAAAAAAACAAAAACAAACAAAAAAAAAACTTGGTAAAACCACTAAAGTAGTGTTTTCAAGTCAAAATAGGTGGTTAAATCAGTCCTTCTTCCAGAACCAGGATGCTATTAATAAATTCAATTTTCTAAAAAGTGGGTGCAGGAAAAGGGACATACAAAACCGAGATTTTTGACAGGGCTTTATCATTTTCTTATTTATGCGCATGTGGTATGATCAAAAGCATCTCTTTTGCTTTTTTCTGCTTCTGATTTAGGATGTTAGTGCTACCTGATGTGACTTTACCAGTTGCGTTGTCTCTATTCTTACATTTTGAATTCTATGGAACAAGTTCTGCATCTCAATGAGAACAATTCAAGAAAAGCCACAGTCCTGTCTCTGATTTCTCTCTAGAGAAACACCTATAGCTTCAAATTCAAACAGAACAGATTGTACACATACCTTGACGCGCTGCCTATGTATGTCCTTTCAACAATGACTATAAGCAGACGTAAGTCAATGTCAAAAAGGCAGGCTCAGACAGATAAGAAATGGTTCTGTGCAGTGGAGAGGCTGCTTTGACATAGTGAAAAGGCCTGGATTTAACTCTGGGGTCTGTGAATTACTAGTTAAGGGGTCTTGGGCTAGTCGTTTAACCCTCTTGCTCTGGATTTCATTCTCTGTAAAGAAGAAAATACAGTTTTTCCTCGAAAGTGCAGATAAGATGACAGATGAACATAAAAACATATCAAAACTTGTGGATTTAGGTTAAATCAGGAAAAGTCACTAGAGAAAAAAGATATAAAATTAATGATTGATGTGTGCTCCTTAAAAATATGATAAAAGATAGGAAAATTGAAAATTAACAAAAGAAAGGAAAACTTAAGGATGAGTGCAAAGCCGATAAAATAGAAAAAAGACAAAATAAAGATTATGAGAACCTAAAGTCGATTCTTTAAAGGGACTAATAAGATTGATAAACCTTTAGGTAGACTGATGAAACAAAGAAAGAAAATGCAAATTAACCATGTCAGTAATAAACGAGGGGATGACATTTAGATCTTCTAGTCATTAAAAGATTAGCAAGGGAATATAACAAACAACTTTTGACAATAAATGTGTCAATGTAAATGAATACACAAAGCCATGTAACTCACAAAGTGGCAATAATGACAAAAGCAGAATTAGAAAATATGGAGTGTTCTAAAAATGGTTTTAAAAACCACTTTATGTATAATGAAAATGCTTACTACTGAATTGTCATGGAATCCTTATCGAAAATGGATTGCCTATAAGTGTACTGGTTTATTTCTGGATTCTCAATTATATTCCATTGATCTATATGTCTCTCCTTATGCCAGCACCACGTTTGATTGTAGTTGTTTTGTTTTAAGTTTTAAAACCTGAAGTGTGAGTTCCACTCTATTCCTTTTCAAATTGTTTTGGCTACTTAAATTTCACATAATTTTTTTATTTGAATTTTTAAATCAGTTTTTATATTTCTATAAAAGTGACTATTGGAATTTTGATAGGGACTGCCTTAATCTGTAGATCATTTTGGTAGTATTCACATCTTAACAATATCAAATCATCCTACCTACGAATGTGGGTTTGTCTTTCCATTTATTTAAGTCTTGAATTTCTTTCATCAATGTGCATGTGTGTGTGTGTGTGTGTGTAGAATATTTCATACGTACTTAAGAAAAAAGAATATTCTGCTGTTGTTGGTAGTATTCACTGACTTTTTATCTATATATAATTTTACTTTTCTTTACTAATTTCTCTATGGACTACTATACATCAACCTAACCTCTCACAGTCTACTGAGAATTATATCATATTATTCCATATACAATGTATAACTTTGGCATCCACAGAGTTTCCTTTATTCCTCTCACCAGTGAAATTTTTGCTCTACTTGTCCTATTTATTACACTGACATATGTTGAAAATTCCAGAAGACAATGTAACAGTATTTGCTTTAATTACATATATTTTAAAGTATTTAAAAGTAAAACCTCTCTTTTCTCTTTTTTCATTTCTCAAGTATTTACTATTCCTATTGTTTCTATATCTGTAAAAATCCAAGGTTTCCCTTTCATCTTTTTCCTTTAGCATGAAGAATTTACTTCACTGTTTCTTACAGAGTAATCTGTTGACAATACTTCTCTTAATTATTCTTCATCTGAGAATATCTATCTTTTGCCTTCATTCTGGAGAATGTTTTTGTTGGACACAGAATTCTGTACTCACAGTTCTTTTATTTAAGCACTTTAATGATGTCTTCCATTATCTTCTAGTTTCTGTGATTTCTGTTCATCAAAGACATCATTAAATACAATGACTAGGCAAGCCACATACTGAGAGAAAGTATTCATAACACTTATTTCTGAAAATGGACTTCTATCCAGGTTATACAGAGAACTTGAACAACTCAATTATATAAATACATTTCACATAACAATAAAATTTGGTGAAAAGTCTCGAATACACTCTTTACAAATAAATATTACGAATAACAAATAAGCTCATGAAAAGTGCTCAAGATCATTAGTCGTCAATTAACTACAAATTAAAACCACAACGAGATACCACTTTACACAGAGCAGAACTGCTAAGACTGACACAACAAAATCCTGTATATATTGACAAAGGTATAGAACATAAAAATTCTTATACTTTGCTGAAGTATAAAGTGGTCTATCTACTTTGGAAAACTGTCAGTTTCTTTTAAAGTTAAATATGCATCTTCCCGATGGTCCTTCAATTTCACTGATAGGTATTTACCTGAGAGAAATAAAAACACATGACCCCATATAAACTGGAATGAGAGTGTCCAAAGTAGCTTTCTAGATAAAAGCCACAAATTCGAAAAAAACCCCAAATGTTCACCAGCCAGAAACTGATTCAACAAATTATCATATATTGAGAAAATGGAAAATTATTCAGGTGCTTATACAGCTGATACAGGATAACTATATAACTATATTCTCAAAAATATAATGCCGAGCACTCTTTTGCTCTAATAGAAAGCTGTATATAGTTTATAACTCTATTTGTAAGGAGTTCTAGATTAGGATGCTCAAGGAAGAAATTGAGGAAAAAAGGAAACCTCCGTATTGGTGTGGGTTACACGGTTGCATTTGCCATGATTGAGTAACTATGTATTTTGGATTTGCATCTGTTAATTTAAATGACACTTAATTTTTAAAAAGAGTGAAGGCATGAAAAAAAAAAAAAAAGGAATCAGAAACCATGCCAAAAAAAAAAAAGGAAATTTCAAAATTTGATAAGCTTTAATTTAGCAATATCTGGGGCTAATGTGAAAGAAGACATACTCTGAAAATAAGCCTCTCCCTTGGAAATCCAAAATATCTACCTCAGGTAGTTACTCCAGATAAGTCATAATGAGCTTGGTTCCTTGAGTCATGGTATGCCCAAGTTCCCCTGACAAACTCTAGTCTAAGCAGACCTCATTCTGTTCACAGCAGCACCACACCACCAGCTGGAAGACAGCTTCTAGTTTTGGTCTTGCAGGTACAGAAAAAATAGAGGAGACACAAGGAAAGCAGTTAGTGTCCCTCCAGGCTGCTATGCACATAGGTGCAAATCTTTTCATTTGGTGCTCAGTAAGTGCAGAGTGCAGATACAACAAAATGTACCCAATTTCTCTAAGAATAAAAAATCTAAAAGCAATAGAATTGTTTGCCATTTTAAGTTTACTTTTAAGTTAGGGTCCAAATTGTTTCATATCTATCTATGCATCTAGCTAGCTAGCTACCTACCTACCTACCTACTTATCTATCTACCTAATACATGTGTACATATTACCTATATGTATTACAATCCCACATGTTCAAAGAGACTAAGGGACGGAGTGGGTTAATACAATAGCAAGATACAGACAGGCTGTTATATACATTATCTCAATTAATAGCCTTCCATTCTCTCCCCCTGCCCTATTTTCCAGTCAATTTCATCACACTATTTCATGTCTATTTCAATATGCTATCTGCCCTAGACACACCACGAAAACAGCTCTTATGAAGGTTACCAATAACATTCACTTGGCTATATTCAGTAGATACTTTTCCATCTCCAGTGATGACAACCTCTTTATTAGACTACCTTAGTGTTTCATAATATCTCCTTTTTCTAACTTCTTTTTGGGTTCATCTGCCTCTAACCTAACCCTTTTTTTTTTTTTTAAGATTTTAATTTATTTATTTGACAGAGAGATCACAAGTAGGCAGAGAGGCAGGCAGAGAGAGGGGGAAGCAAGTTCCCCGCTGAGCAGAGAGCGGATGTGGGGCTTGATCCCAGGACCCTGAGATCACGACCTGAGCCGAAGGCAGAGGCTTTAACCCACTGAGCAACCCAGGTGCCCCTAACCTAACCCTTAAACTTTGGCAGTGTTCAAACCTTGGTCTTGCACTCTGTGTTCTTCTTGTTCTATAATCTCTTCACGAGAAATATCCATCATTTATACCCTAATGCCACTGGAGGTTCTATTTCCTTCTGGATATTTTCTTTTTTCCCAAAGGTCAGACTTGCATGTCTATCTTCCTTCTTAAATTTCAGTTTGGCTATCTCACAAATGCCTCATTCTCAATACATTGCAACTGATCTCATCATCTTTGTGCTGGCAATCTCTCAGTTTACTCCTCCTTATCTCAATGTCACATCTCCCTAAGTTATCCAAGACGCTTCTCTCTTACTCCACCATTGAGAGACTTCATAAATCCCTGGGGCATCGCTGCCTCCTCCACTGTTGTGGGTTGTCTTCTAATTGGTCACCAATCTGTTCTCTACAGAGTGACAAGAGAGTGATCTTGTTTAAAAGCCAATCAGGTTTTGTCATTAGCAATGCCTGAGACATTTCCCCTCCCTTTGTCCCCTATTCCCATTTTCAAGTTAATTTATCACTAATTTGTACTTTAAAATCCTTCAAGACTTAAAATAAAATGTAAAAAAAAAAAAAAAAATCCTTTCCTGACCTGGTATCTTCTTAAAATCATTTCTTAGAAGACTCCACTCTTTCTTCATGGCCCTTACTTAACACAATTGCCTTGGAATAATTAACTTTGAACTCCCTCCAATTAGAATGCCAGTTTAATGAAGAAAATAAACATGTCTGTTTACTTTTCTGTTCTATTTCTAGCTTTTAGTCCAGTACTTTGCACACGGTGTGTACCAGTAAATGTTTATTAAGTTACTTTGCCGTTCCCTCCAATTAAATCTTCCTCCATTCTCTGCCCTAGTTCCCTTCACTTAGCCACTCCTTGTCATCTCTTAAGACTCATCCCAAACATCATTCACTCAGAAAGCCTTCCCTGTTGTCCCCAGCCACCCCATCTCTGTGCTCCTCTGGCTCCTGGTATATTCCCATTTTATAAATGTTATCATACTACCATATAATTTTGTTTGTTTCTGATTACCTACATCCCTAACCTGTGAAACCCTTAAGGAGAAGAACTGTGTCTTTCATGTATATACACTCAGGGACTGACCATGGTAAGACTCAATAAATGTTTATTCAGTGAATAAGCTAGTGAGTAAATTGGGGTCATGTTTCACTTTGTAGATAAAGAAAACTACGCTCAGGGAGGGGAGATGATTTTCAGAATATCTCATGTTAGAATCCAACATCTTTTCACTTACCTCATTCTTCTTCTTGGCCCTAGGCAGTGAAATTCTAGGCAATTCCCAAGGCTCCTAGCTCATAGAACCTCCCCTGTTTAACATCTTAGATGGTCACAGGCAAAAAAATTACCAGATTCAAGTTTTGTCTACTCTTTTTTACCTTTTTTCCCACTTAGAGTAGAAATTCTAACACTATTTTTAGGATTAAAAGTGGGATGAAAAAGGAGAAAAACAAAAATAGTCCTGCATAATTTGCTGATGGAATAGCAAGCCCGGCATAATTGAGAACAGCCTGGGTTTTTACCATGTTTCAAAGCTCCATGAATCAGGAGGCATTTGCACTTGCATGAGTGAAAATGTCAGGGAATGATTTTGAAAGGCCCCGTTTGAGGGTGAAATGTTTCTGTGTTTTACTGAGCAAACTACAGTAGTCATAAAGGCTAAGAGGTTTTCATTTCCATAATTTTACCAATTTTTTTTTTCAGGAAAAAGTAGAAAATTCCAAGCTTATAAATTTGGATCTTCATAGCTCAGCAAGAAATATATTTTAAATAAGAGTTCCGACTACCCTGACAAAGAAAACTGACATCTCGGTGTGAGGGGTCTCATGAAGCTTTGTCCAGTCCAATACCTTGCAATTATGTCATGTTGCATACCATTTCTAACTTTGTAGTAAGCTCATTTTGCTTCCTGGATTCCTGAGAACAGCGAGTGCTTTCCCCAGTGAGTTCTTTCAACAAATCTTTATTGAACATCTTCCATGTGTCAACGAATTCTTTAGAAACTAGAAATGAGCAACGAACAAACCATATAGAAGTCTTTGCTTTCATGGGGTCAATATTCTAGTAAAGGGAGACCATATACAAATAAGTAATTAAGAAGTAAAGAATATTTAATTTTCATTAATTGAAGAAAGTAAAGCAGGAAAGTATGGAAGAAAGCCTCTGGCATTGGAGGAAACGGAGTTATATTTTTAAATACGAAGTTCAGAAAAGACTTCACTGAGATATCATTTGAGCAGAGAGCTGAAGGAAGTGAAATAGTGAGAAGTACCTCTTATGAAATACCTAGTATGCCCAATGGAGGGTACTTTACAAAATAACTGGGCAGTACTTTCCCAATCTCAAGGTCCTCAGTCTGCCTGAGTGGCTCAGTCAATTAAGCGTGTCCAACTCCTGGTTTCAGCTCAGGTCATGATCTGATCTCAGGGTTGTGAGATCAAGCCCCCCCACCCCACAACGGTTCCACAATGGGCATGGAGCCTGCTTAAGATTCTCTCTCCCTCTGCCCTTCCCCCTCAACATGCGTGCACGCTCTCCTCTCTCTTTCAAAAAAGAGAACAATAACAACAAAAAACTCAAGGTCTTGAAAGACACAAAAAGACAAAGGAATTGTTGCAGATAGGGGGAGACTGAGACATGACAACTAAATGCAACCTGGCACATGGGTTGGACCCTGGAACAGAAAATTGGGACTTAGTGGACAAAGAGGTGAAATCTCACTCAAGTCTGTGATTCGGTTACAGTATTATACCAATATTAATTTCTTGGTTTTGATTATTCTATCATGGTCATGTTGGATATTAATATGAAGGGAACCTGGGCGAAGGATAAATGGGAGCTCTGTACTTTTTCTGTAACTCTTCTCTAAGTCTTAATTATCTCCCACTAAGAAGGAAAACCAACTGTACATAGCATGAGAAGAGACTTCTGAGGAGAAGAATTAGCTAGAGCAGAGGTTTCTAGTTAGAAGAGTCAAGGACACAGTGTGGCTGGATCTGAGTGAGCACTGGGGCAGACAAGTGGGATGTGTAATGGGGGCAGGAGTGTGTAGGGCTCTTCAGGCCAGCTAAGGACTTTTACTTGTACTCTGAGTTACACAAAAGCTGTTGGAACTTTTTGAACGCAGAAATGTCACGATCTGACTGAGATTTTAAGAGAATCATTCTGGCTGCTGTGTGGATAAGCTAATGCAAAAAGTTGGGGGACAAATCATGGTGGCTCGGATCAGGGTGTAAGACTGGAGATAAATCAATGAATTGATAGGCTAGCGATTCTATCGAACTGAAAGTAGAGCTTAACAGTTCTCTGTAAAGTTCAAAATTTGTGATTTTTTTTCCTTCTCCCTGGCTTGCCATGTTCTTCCATCTTAACTATATATGTGTTATTTTCAATTTCTCAGTAAACTGGGGGAAGGACTTGATTTAGATGAGCATAATTTTCTTTTAATTCTAGGAAATAGGGCTCCAATACTCACAATATACCTTTTTTTCTTATAATGGAGACAATTAGTATGAATGATTCATTCACTTTAAGGTATTAAGAACTTCATGTGTCCCCCCTCCTAGGAAATGTTTAAGAGGCTACGAGGAGATAATAAATATATATTTGAAAGAATGAATAACTAATTTTGGACTGACACATCAGAAGGAGAAAGAGATTTGGCCATGAGGCTTTTCATGGAGCCTCTCTCCCTCCCTCCATTCTACCATATCTCCATGAGTTTACTCAGTGTGCACCCATGGGGGGGCACTGCTAGCTAATTTTTTTTTTTTTAAAGGTCTGTAACACCCTCAGGACCCATCACAGTTGCTGAGTGAAGGGCACGCTCTTTCCCGAGAGCTCCAGCAATGACTATATATGGTGGGTGGGTAACCTGGTTCTCCAAAGGGTCATATTTATCAGGGGGCTCTCCTTCAGGCTGGCTGAGACTCAGACTCACAGTCTAAGGCAGTCCTGGCTCAATCTTGTTTCTCTGTCAGTTTCCCAAGAATCACATATACATTTTAGTCTGGAAGCCAACACAGTGCTCCCCTTTTACCTTTTACAAGCGACACCCCCGTAAACCTCTTGCACTCCTACCTCTGTTTCAATATCTTCTTCCCAGAAGATCTAATGCAAATACTGGACTTATTCCACAAATCAATCCTATCTTCCATCTACCTCATCTATCTTTTTTTCAAGATCTCATGTTCAACATATGATATAATTTCTGCCACATACAGATATCCAATAAATGTTTGTTTTAAAGCATCCAGAGAACTTGGTTCCCAGTCTAGCTTTCCCCCACGTATTGTGTGACTCACCACTAGCTGCCTTGCCACTATGATAAGGGGATGGAAGTAGATCTTTCGAGAATCTTATTAGCCTGAAAACACCACATCCTTAGGGAAGAACTCATCTCTGTACATCCCTACATAGGACTCATCTCCGGAGGAGACCAGGCTTAGCACCTCCAGAAGCATAATCTGGTTTGGCAAGAGACTGAACCCACTACTAAGCATACTGAGCTGCCGGCCTCCAGGGAAGAAATGTGGCAACACAGGCCCTGCTGGTGGCATCACCATGAAATGGTCACTGCTGAGTTGGGCAATGCTAAAAGAGAAGTCACAGCCAAGTCTTCCAGGGCAGGGGTTGGCAGGCTTTCTCTGAAAAGGCCCAGTTCGTAAGTATTTTAAGCGTTTTGGGCCACAGATGGTTTCAGTTATATTGCGTGTTACTTTTTAGAGCCTTTGCAAAATAAAAAATGCATTCTTAAGCTTGAGGACCATACAAAATCAGATGTGGGTCTAATGTGACCACTGGGCCCTAGTTTGCCAACTCCTTTTCTAGATGACCATCTTTTGTGTCTACAAAACAACATGGGCAAACACAAAAATGAATGAGTATTGCGTCCTCTCTCTCTACATTTAATGCAAACTCATGGCTCCACCTGTGCTGTTCGCTGAGCTGACAGACCTCTCGTCTACAGGTAGCTTTTGTTCCCAAGATGACCCTATCTTACTAGTTTCCAGACTAGCTCCTTGGGAACTTCATCGGAGAGGAATCAGATAAGAACCAAACCCCTCTAACCCACAGCATCCAGAGGGCTGCTCTATATATTCACTATAGTGGATTTCCTTTCCCAGAACCTATTTTCTTTCTTTCTTTCCTTCTGTTCTTTCTTCTTACCCTCCTTCCTCCTTCTCCTCCCTCCATCATTCCTTCTTTTTTTCACTTGATCTTAGCCAAAAGGCTGGGAAGCGATTTTCCTTTTTTTCCATGAAGTTCTTGAATTAAGAATTTTAAAAAGATTTTTTCTTGAATCACAAGTGAGATGAAGGAGCGAGTCCCTGAGGCATTAATGACTAGAAAAAAAGCAAATGTAGGGCAAGTAGGTGGGCTTTGGAATCAGGCCCTCCTGACTTCTGATTTGAATCCCCTTGGGGATTACTGTTCTTCCCTCACAACCTTTACATGAGGATCAAACAATCGATGCTCATTCGAGTGTTTGGCACACACTGTGTGCCTCAGCATCCCTTTGGTGGCCTGTATGGTCCAGACAAGATGCCCTCCCCAATTCACAACTACAGCACACATGTGTTTTATGTGTAGGCTAAGCTAAGAACACAAGAGGTGAGGCAAAGTGATGTGAAATCCTACAGAACCTCATCATCGACACACATTTTCTCACAACTCCCACAGATCCAATATTCTCATGATTAGAAAAACTTGTCCTTATCTGCTGGTTGTTGGAGGGCAAGGGGACAGGACACTACACTTTGAAGCTCCTCTCTCCTGTCCTCTGATCTATTTACAAAAGATCCCCAGATTAAGGCATTTGACCTTCAAAGTCCCCAGGCAAGTGTGAATCACCTAACGATGTTAGAAACATTCATCCGTGAGAGCCACTGCTATCTGCACAGTTTTGCCCTTTGCATGATTCAATGGGCCTCGTGTTTTTTCTCTTCTGATAAAGAGGATAAAGTTCTTCATTTTCTGGCTTTAAGTATTTGTCTGACAAATGGGAAAGATGCACAGGACTCCCCGGTCTTCGCTGAATTTGAACATCTGTCTGGATGCTTGGAGAATGCAGCCTGTTTGGTACACTATGTTAATCACACAGAAATATAAAACAAGAGGGACCGGAGACTCTTAAAACATAGACAGACTCGTAAAACATAGACAGCTGGCAGCAGGAGAGAGGGGAGGAGACCTGAGGATCAATGGAAGCTTCAGATTTTTAATTCAGAGAATCTTTCAGTTTAGTAAAAATTATGCTTAGTGGCAGAGGGATGTTGGCGTCCGTGACCTGGGAAGGTCACAGGATAAGTCTTCTTTCTCAGGGCATCCCTTAGAACCCAAGGGATGTTTGATCACTAGATTGAGATAAGGAAAGAATTCTCTGCCTTCTGATTTCACTTTTATCCACACTACTTCTGAGAGGTGGTAAGTGAGCCAGCATCCCCAACTAAAGAAACTGTTCTCTGGCAACTAGAGTGGCACCATTTCTTACAGCCTTCCAATGACTGACAGAGGATCCACTTGACTGAAGGAAACGATATGACTTCCCCAGTTACCTACTCCATTCTTAGTAGGGTAGTGAGGAGATGACCTGAGGCGGAAAGCCCAGAAGCAGAGACTGAGTCCATGGAGAATGGACTTTTGGCAAACAGCCAGGGTCAATCCCAAGTCACTCTTATTTCTATTTGTCTTCCATTTACAGATGACCCTAATTCACTACAACATATTTGATACCCCAGAAATATTGATCGTGTTCATTTTTACGTACCTACAAATATAGGAAAGGGGATCAGTATTTGTATGACTTATCAATGGTGAGAGCTGAATCTAAGGTGTTTTCAGTTTGAGCGCAAGGTAACTAGAATTCTATGAGTTCCCTGAACACTGTGAATGATTGACATTTAGCTGCACAGTGAATGGGGAGCATGATGGTTGGAGCTGTTCCTCCAACATGACTCCTTTTCAGCCCTTCAACTGGAATTTTATGAGGATCATATGAGATAATTTATGTCAAGAGCTTAGCCCAGGACTGCACTCAATGAGGTATTTAAAAACTTGTCATTATCGGGCACCTGGGTGGCTCAGTGGGTTAAGCATCTGTCTTCAGCTCAGGTTATGATCCCAGGGTCCTGGGATCAAGTCCCTCATTGGACTCCCCGCTCAGCGGGGAGTCTGCTTCTCCCTCTGCTCCTCCCCTACTCATGCTTTCTCTCTCTCTCTCTCTGGCAAAAGTAAACAACTAAAATCTTTTAAAAATTCATCATTATTACTTTATTTTTCTCAAATTCTTTCATTGCCACAAGTTTTCACTTACCCGTAATAGCTACCAAACAAAACCACCATCCATATGAAGAGCCAAGACGACTACCCCCAAAATAATCTAGAATGTCATGAGAGTTTGACAAGATTAAACACGTTTTTATTTAAGATGTTTCTCTTAATGTTAGTATTTTGGTGCCATTTAGGTATGAGCATAACTGTTACATAAAAAAATAAAATTGCAGAATGCCAAAGTTTCATAACTTTATAAATGTACATTTCATGGGATGAATATTCTGATAAATTTCAGTGGAAAGGTATGGGTAGCATTTGTTGCTTAAAGACACCAATCATTTTAGACAAGGAAGAGCTACTGGAATCTGACAAGTCCCCATCAGCCATAAGGAGTTTAGCAACGTCTTGCCGACCACTGCCACATTTCTGTGCTTCTTATTTACCATTTAAGTGTTTTCTAAGTATATTTTCCTATCCATTTCTTTGTGTTTAATTTTTAATTTGGACCATTAAACCTTTGGGACAGAGGGTGAATCTTAAATACTGCCTTTTAAACACCCTGCCCTAGCTTTTCACGGTTAATTTCTCATTGCTGCCTGGGGCACATTTGAGCTTTCATCTAGAATTAGCCTGTTAAAATGGCATTGACTTTGGCGGTACTAATAACAAGCATATATTATTCTGGTGTAGCTGTCCCTTTATAAAATTCTGATAGACAGCTGAACTTTTTAGTGCTTCTTTAGTGCTTCCTACAAAATGGGTTGTGTTTGCCTTTGTAGCCCTCGTGTACAGCCTCTCAACAATATGTCAATTCTGCCTCTCTTGACATTCCTGAACTGTACGGTATCATGATAAATTGATGACCAACACATTTACTTTGACAATTGGAGTGAAACAGAGTCAAGAGACCCAAATCCATGTGCAAGGCTGAGCTGTAACTAACAAATTTTATTTTGTCTTGTTTATCTGCTTGTCACCAAGAGTTCTAGGTAGTATTTCTGAAGGAAGACCTTTCTTATAAGAAATTTAGAAAATAAAGCCTACAAGTCATTGAAATATCTTCTACTTAACCAAAATCTAATCCGACTGAAATGAGCTCTTTCATCTACTCCAAGTTAAAACAAAACAGAAAACCAAACTTACATTAATATTACCTACTTAGAACTATAATAATATTTCACATGTACAAAAAAACAAAAACAAAAACAGAAACCTTTCTTATCTAAATAAATGGCAACCAGTTTCCAACTGACATTTTTTCCCTTTACTTCTTATCACTCCAATGAACAACTGCAGTCCTTCTACCAACAAGACTTATTGGATCTGGCTGCAAAACACAAGGCACCATCAGTACACTTCTCTTTGTGTCTGCTGTTATCTTAGTGTAAACCCTATTGTCCTTTACCTAGAACACTGCAATAATCTCTAGTATTTCTCCCTGCTTCCTCTCTTGTCCCTAAGCCTAACTTTCTCTATAGCAGCCAAGGTGATATCCTAAAAATATAAGTCATACTATTATCTTCCCCTGCTTAAAATACTCCAGTGGGTCCCTTTATAATTTGAATAGAACTCAACATTAATATGTGAACTACAAGGGTGTCAATGAATTGGCCTCTGCCTACATCTTTAATGTCTTCTCTAACACTTTCTTGCTTTCCATGCTTCAACCACTCTGACCTTCCCATTGTCATCAAGCCCACTTGCTCAACTTAGACCTCCAGTGAAAATGAGAAATAGACAAGACTGCTTAACTGATGTTCCAACTGAAACCCATTCTTTTTTTCTTTCTTTTCTTTCTTTCTTTCCTTCTTTTCTTTCTTTCTTCCTTTCTCTCTTTTCTTTTCTTTCTTTCTCTTTCTTTCTTCTTGATTTTATTTATTGGGGATGCCTGGGTGGCTCAATTGGTTAAGAGACTGCCTTTGGCTCAGGTCATGATCCCAGCATCCTGGGATCGAGCCCCCTACTCAGCGAGGAGCCTGCTTCGACCTCTCCCTCTGCCTGCTACTCCTCCTGCTTGTGCACTTTCTGTCTCTCCCTCTCTATCAAATAAATAAATTTTTAAAAATCTTAAAAAAAGTTTTTATTTATTTATTTGACAGAGAGAGCAAGAGAGCACAAGCAGGGGAGCAGTAGAGGGAGAGGAAGAAGCAGACTCCCCGCTGAGGAGGGAGCCTGATGCGGGATTTGATCCCAGGAAGCTGGGATCATAAGCTGAGTGGAAGGCAGACACTTCACCATCTGAGCCACCCAGAGGCTCCCATTGTTCTTATTTCTTGTTGTACTTTCTTGAGGCATAGACGAAGATATTTTGCAGTGACAAGAACATTCGAACCACCATGCCAGAAAAGCCCTAATAGCAATGGAATGCCTAGATGACCACATCCCACACGTCCCCTTCCCTGCCCATGATCGTGGGCTGAACACATGCTGACCTCTAGGCATGATCATGTGCTCCCTGCTGCTCTCTTGCACGTACCTCCCCCAGCCTCTCCCTATAACACTGTAGGTGTCCATCTTGCTGGTAGAGAGGTTGGTTGTTAAGACTAGAGCCTGTCACCTCCCCCAGCGGGAACAAATTTCTCCCTTTCTCTTTTCCAAACCCTCCTCTCTTGAGTTACTAGCTGTTCTTGCCATGAATTGATCTGAGTTTGTCGGACAACAATGTCAGCGAACCCAGCCAGGAGCTGTGCTTCTGATTTGTCCAGCAGCCCCCTCAGGATTCACGACTCAGAGCAGTGGGCCCCGACACTGCCGGGGCTCACCTGTTGTTTCCTGAGTTCGCAGCTTAGTGACAGATCGATCAATAACACCATCATTAGGCAACTCTGGAACTATTCCCATTTCATAGTCATTTACTACAAAAACGTTCTCCACTTATCTCTTCATCATTCATACCTCACCTCAGAGATGTCTTCACCTAAATACTCCACCTAAAGTAGCCCCCTCCCTCTAGTCATTCTCCGTCATATAAGTCTGTGTGATAAGCTGAATTATTGGCCCCAAATATTCATCTTCCCTGTACTTCTTTGTCTCCAAAGCTTCATCTTCATGGAGTATTTATCTCTGCTCCTTGACTTTGGCTTGTCCATATGGGTATTTTGGCCAATAGTATATGGGTATAAGAGCTTGCCCTTTCCAAATACAAAACCTAAAATACCTCCCTTGTTTTTCCTTGCTTTCTTGTACCTCTGGCACTGAAAGTCAGAGCTACACCAGTCCCTACAGGCTGAAGCCAAGCCTTGCTATGAACCCTCTTTGAATTACCTGAACCCCAGACCACTCCCAGATAAAAATAAATTCTCTGCAATCTACTGAGTTTGGGGTTGATTTGTTGCACATTTTTATTGTTGCAACGGGTTACTAAGAAGTTATTTTTTTCATAGCACTTACATTTTAAAGTTACTTTCATTTATTTATTTATTTATTTTTTTACCTCTTTATATGTCTTTGCCATTACTAGAATATAACTTTCATAGAAGCAGGAATCTTATCCAACTTATTTTCCCTGAACCCATAATAGAATAAATAGTGCTTGGCACAAGAGTCATGTACTAGATGTTCAATAAATCTTTGCAGAAATAAGCAATGAATCGTTGAAACAGTTTTACCTAAGGACCTAATTAACGATGTAGAAATAAGGGGAAACTGAAAAAAAAATCATATGGCCATGGTAAAGAGAATAATTAGAGTATAAAACTCTGAAAAAAAGGTTAAAATCCATTGATCCCAATTTTCCTATTAACAGTGAGGCTTAAAATATCAAATATATGAGGTTACATAGAAGCAAAAGGTACAACGTTAGTAGAATGTAGAGATGATTTCCGAGTATTGTTAACGTGATATGATAAAAACCCTCAAACCAGAACTTGAACAAAACTGAATTCTCAGGGAGTAACTCTCTACATCTAAATGCTCCCGGTGTCATCGCATCTCCCAAATGATATGTTCACTGAGGGTTTTCTGTAAGAATATACATCAGTTTCCAACTCAAACTGCCTTAAAGAACAAGAAAATGGAATTTTACGTATTTTAAAAATATCTACAAGAAGATTAAATTTCTGGAAGAGTGTGATTTAGCATCTCAAGAATCACGACGAGGACCTATTTCATTTTTTCCTGTCTGGACTTCCCCTTCTGTAGTTAGTACCATCCTCAGACTGACTTCCCTCATTGTCATCAGGCGAATGCCAACAGCTCCCGAGACTACCTGATTCACGCTTCTTGGTCCATGTCAAACTTTTATTCTTTTTCTCCAACCTCTGAACATAAGTCCTGGCTTCTGCTCTGACTTAACCATCTTAGCCATAGGGCCACCCCCAAACCGATCACCGTGGCCAAAGAAATGCTATGTACGAATTGGCTTATTTTGGGTAGTATTATCATGCCTGGAGACAGAGGTAATTAATTTCATTGAAAACATAGAGCCTTTAGTGTGTGTGTGGTTGGGAGGAGACGGTCACCGGGAGCTCCCAAGGCTCTGCCATCTTCCTCCTTTCTGATTGTATCTCCTCCTCTGTGATCCTGACCTGCCGCCCCACCTTACTTGGAACTCTACTCAGCCAGCTTCAGCGTCCATCCCATCGGCTCCAGAATGCACCCTGTCTATGTGTGCCTTTTATGCTTATGTGACTTTGATATCTAAATTGCCTTTTTCCTTTAGATAGAAGCTTTAGCCAGCAGAATAAAGACCCCTCCAAAGATGTTCATGTCCTAATCTCTAGAGCCTGTGAACTGTTAAATTAGCAGCTGACCTTGAGACAGGAAGATTGTCCTGGATTATCCAAGTGGGACCAACGGAATCACGGGTCCATAAAAGAAGAAGAGGGAGGGAGAAGAGTTAGAGAGACATCTGAAGAAGCTACGCTGCTGATTTTAGAAGTCAAGGAATGGGGTGACAACCCGGTGCTGGGCGAAGTAAACAGGTGGATTCTCTCCTAGAAACTCCAGAAGGAATAAGCTCTGCTGACACCTTGACTTTAGCCCACTGAGACTCATTTTGAACTTCTGGTCTCTGGAATTGTAAGATAATAAATTTGAGTTGTTTTATGGTAATGGTGGTAATTTATTACAGAAGTAATAGGAAACTAAAACAGAAACAAATATACTCTAATGTATTTTTCCTTTTGCCCTTGTAAGAAACAGGCTTTAGGGGGAAGATGACTGCAACTAGATGTAAAAGATAACCAGCAAAAATAGAGATTCATTGGATCTTTGCTTCTGAACCTCTCCTAAAATCTTGCCAGGAAGTTACCACAATCATCTCATCTGGTCAGACGCTGGACTTCTGAATCTATTCCTCTGCTGCTGCTGCTGCTTCTTGCTTCAAGGTTGCATTTGTGTCAATACTTTGGCCTTTCCTACTAATCTGGGCTCTTACCAGGCATATTGGTTGCAAATCACGGCCTTACCTCTTGTGAGCTGAGTGTCTTTAGGTAAGTCACTTAACTATTCTGGTCTCAGTTTCTTCATCTTCAAAAGGGGGCTAATAATAGCGTTTATCTCAAGGAGGATGTATTAGTTTGCTAGGGCTGCTGTAACAGAGCACCATAGGCTACATGGTTTAAATAAATGAAATTTATTTTCTTGTAATTCTGGGAGCTGGAAGTTTAAGGTTAAGTTGTCAGGAGGATTGTTTTCCTCTAAGTCCTCTCCCTTTGACTCGTAAGATGTCTGTCTTCTCTGTGTCCCCTATGGTTTTTCGTGTGTGTCTGTGTGTGTGTGTGTGTGTGTGTGTGTGTGTGTGTGTGTGTGTATTCCTGGTGACTGTGTGCCCCAGTCTTTTCATATAAGAATATTAGTCATAATGGATTAGGGTCTACTCTATCCTACTCATTTTAAATTAATCACATCTTTACAGACCTTATCTCTGAATACAGTCACATTTTAAGGTACTGGTGCTGAGGACCTCAACCAATAAATTTTAAAAGGACACTATCAGCCCATAATAGAGGGATTTTGAGAGTGACGAGATATGATCAATCAGAAGACCCTAGCAGAGTGCCTAGCTCACTGTACATCTTAGCCTTTACATTATTATCTTTCTCCCATGTTTGTTTTCCACTACAGCCTTTTTTTTTTTTTAAGATTTTATTTATTTATTTGAGAGAGTAAGAGAGAAAGAGAGAGAAAGAGCGTGAGAGAGAGCAAGAGCATGGAGTAGAGGGACAGGCAGACTCCCTGCTGAGCAGGGAACCTGCTGTGGGGCTCGATCCCAGGACTCTGAGATCATGACCTGAGCCAAAGCAGATGCTTAACCAACTGAGCCACCCAGGCACCCCCACTACAGTCTTTGAGATGGAAACACTTCCAGGTGTGAAAGCTAGAACCTCTTAAAAATTGGCACTGGGTAAATGACCAAGCTCAAAGGTCAATAGGCTGGGACATAACACAGCTGTTCCTGGGATCCAATTTCACTGCCTTAGAAACACATCTGGTTTTTTAGCTGTCTTATACAAAAGACGTGTGTTTTCTGCAAGCCCAACTCATTTATAGCAGAGAGAGAGAAATACCCTTCGGAAGCAGGTATGTGAAATAGCTCATAGAGCACTGAAGATGCAGCTCCCAGCTCCACAAGCCACTCCCAGGTCCGAGAGATTTCCTAGACCTCCAGGTGGCCAAGCTGAAAATCTAACTACTCAGTTTTTGGTAAAGACGGATAAAACATGTACACCGATGTCTCTGAATTTGATTCCAGGTTGACATTTAAGGAATTTAATGAAAAAAAAAAAAAACTACTAATGATGGTAACACTAATAATGCTACACTACCACTTGCAGTAGCCTTAAATCTAGACACTGTGTGTAGTGACTGATGTACGTTATTTAATTCATTCATCCAATGCATATTTATTGAATGCTTACTATGTGCCAGACTCTCTTCTGGTTCGTGGAGATACTGCAGTAAATAAGACAAACGAAATTCATTCCATCAGGGAGTTTATGTATTAGTGGGTAATGAAAGTCACCAAAAATAAATATACATATTTATATTATATACATATTTAAGTTTTATGTCTTTCATATTTAGTCACATAAAAACATTTGAGTTATAAATATATTTAGTGTGTCAGCTGATGTGGAGTCAGGCAGAGAAAGTGGGTTGAGGGATGTTGTAATCCTATAGAGGGCAGAGGAAGGAGGCTCACTGAGAAGACTATTTGGGGCAAGGAGGTAAGGGCATGAGGTATGAGGATGCCTTGGAGGAGAACACTGCAGGGAAAAGGGACAACATTTCAAAGGTGGTAATGTGCCTACTGAGCTCTGTAATGGGTATACGTTGTGGTATCTAAAAGGAAGTGAGAGAAGGGAAACTTACAGTAGGTTGGGAAAGGTATTATCGGACCTTGTAAGGACTTTTTATTTTATGGAAATGGAGAGACAAAGGATTCTGAATAGGAAAGTGCTATGACCTGCCTTGTATTATAAAAATATCACCCTGGGGCTCTACTGAAATTCTAGAGGGGCAGACAGGGTGTTTGAATCCAACCTGCCTAACACCAAAGCTGGTATCTTCCACATACTTCCATTTTTACAATTTACATTACTTTCACAACGTTCTCTGTGCTGTGGAAACATTGAGGATGAATAAGGTTTCTTTATTCAAGTGTTGAAGATGTCGTCCTCCTTACTCGGGTCTGCCTTTTAGTTGTCCTACCAAAAAGTTTTTGAGCTCAGTCCATAGGAGTTCAGACTGACTGACTTTCGTGCTGTGACTGACCCATTTCTTCACTCACTTTTAAAACAACTCCAACAACTGTTTGATGAGGACGAAGAAGGGCAGCATGCACCACCAAAATCTGAGGATTGTTTCTGAAAACTACATAATCTCATGCTATCTGTACTTGTAGACATTTTGTCTACATACTTGACAATGCCCAAAAGCAAGGACTGTATGATAAAATCGCACAGTGGAATTCTATTGTCATTGACCACTTCCTACCAGTTACTGTGGCAATTTCCTCCTTCTCTTCCTCAATTCTATTCATTTTGATGACACAGAATTTACTTTCCTATAAACTCTCTTTAGGCAATCTTATTCCATACAAAAGTATTAAATATCACAAACCCAGTAACGCCTAAATGTAAGTCTCCAACACCTATGTCTGGCTCACATCACTGCTCTGAACTTTGTTTTGTAGTCATCTAATTACTTGACATTTTGTCATGCATGTTTAAGAGACATCTCAAACACGTCGCATCCAAAGGAGACTCTTGATTTCCAAATGTATTCTTCATCTGTGGATTCCATTTATCTCCTTGCCCCAGTTCCTCTTTTTCCCTCACACCTAATGTCTAATGCTTGGCAAGTCCTTTCACATTCACCTTCAACTTACATCCCGAGATTGGTGTTTCTTACTATCTCTGTCACAGCCATCTTCATTCACAACCCTGTCAGCCATCATCTTGTCTATTGCAATAAACCTCCTCACTGTTTTTTTTTTGTTTTCCATCCCTACTTAATATAGTTATTTTCCATTCATCGACTACAGTGATATGTTAAAAACAAATTCTGAAAGGCGACAACCAAAAAAAAGACAAAACCCTGGGTGGGGGAAGATGCAAAACACCTGGAACTCTGGCGTTGCTCATGAGAATGCAAAATGGCGACGCTACTCCTACATTTGTACATGTACTCGTTGTTCACACTAGTAATCCTGCTTCTTTGTATTTACCCAAGTGAAATGAAAGCATATGTTCACACAAAAACCTGCATGAGGATCTTTACAGCAGATTACTTTGTAAATGGGGGGAAACTCGGGAAAAACTGGGAAACAGATAAATTGTGGTATGTGTATTTAACAGCATATGATTCATTAATAAATTACTGACACACTCAACAACGTGGATGAATGTCAAATGCATTACACTAGGTGAAGAAAGACGTCAGACTCAAAGGCTACATACAAAAAACTTCAATAATAGGATATTCTGAAAAGGCCAAACAATAGTGACAATACAAAGATTTAGTGGGGGTGGAGATTACTACAAAGGGAAACAGTCCATTCTTTTGGGTGGTGGAACTATACTGCATATCTTGATTATGGTGATGATGACACGATCACCTGTGTATGTCAAAATAAGCAGAACTATATACTTTTCAAGAGGGCAAATTTATGGGTAGACTATACCTTAACAATTAAAATGGGAAAAAATGTTACACTCAATTCCCTGTTTATTTTTTTAATTCCCTGTTTAAAACAACACAGGGAATTCCCATTAGAATCAGACTAAAATTCAAACTCCTTACTTACATAACTTGCTCAAACCTACTCTCAGACATCTTTCTGTTGTTCTGAGAAGATATGAAGTTAGTTCTCATTTCAGGACATTTACATTTTGTAACTTACATTGGGAAAGTCTTTCCCTAGATCTTTCCATGGCTCGCAACTTACTGAATGTAGTTTTCTACTCCAATGTCCACCCTGGCTTCTCAAGCTAAACGTTGTCTGGCTTCTTACTCTATTTTCCTTTGTAGTACCTAACACAATTTAGTGTTTTGCCTAATTAAGTTCTTTACTTGACTAGAATGTAAGTCCCATTAGAGAAGGGACTTAGTCTGATTTGACTGACCACTGCTATTCCCCCAGCTCTGAGAGGTAAAGAAGTAACACATATTGTTAATACATGTTGTTGACTAGATGATGAATAATTTGATGACTATTTGGAGACCCTATAATTACACCAGAATATTTGCCTAGATACCTGTAAAATAATTACTAAATTGATAAACACTGTCTTGTCTGTTTCCCATGGTGCTGGCATAGAATCGACGTGTACATGAAACCCTATTTTTCACACACAAGCTGAATATAGAGAGAGTTATACCTGAAAAGTCTGCTGACTGAGTTCTCAGTACTTTAATGTTGGTTCTGTGTCTACCTAACTGAGTGAATTCTAGGAACACAAGAACAAAGTAAAACCAATTTACCTCATAGGAATGTACAGATGCATAATAAATTAGACGTTTTTTTCTTTGCAAAATCAAAACACTGTTTCAGTTTTTTTCCATTCAGTCTGATTTCACTGATTCTATAATTAGTTTTCTCAGATTCAGTGATTGTGGTATAATGAGGCTATGGCTAATACTGATTGTCATGTGCACACAGGCATGCAGCTAAAGAGTTTAAGCATTCCTGAGATGTATACGAATGTTATTTAGCTATGTATTTACAGCTAATACATACAGAGCAATTCTTACTCAACATAGCATTTATAACCTTGATGAGATTCAGAGTCCTGCTGCCCCCGCCTTTTTTTAAAGCTCTAGATTTCACAAATTCTAAACAAATCAAGAAAGCCAACCTGGAAACACACATATAATCATATTAAAATTGGTAAGGAAAAGAATAAAATAGTCTGCAACTGGTAATTCATATTGTTGGTGGGTAAATGACGCTACTAAGTGGGCAAGGATGCTAAAGATAAATGCTTCCTTTTTACTCTAGACAATTAAATTACCTAGAAACTGCTTTATTCATCAAATGAACAGAAACAAACTTGAGCTGATATGAATTATCTGAAGGTCTCAATTCACAGTACAATGCCATAATTAGATTTTATTGAGGATGAAGTTAATAATTGAACATTGGTACACTACCCCTTCCATCCAATCTGGGTGGAGGTAAAAAGGGGTGCAAGATAATTGGCTGAGCTCAGTTAACTCATGAGAGAACCTCTAGGACATTAGAGAATAAAAATAATTGTATGAATAGTTGTGTAAGACTGTTATTTCCAAACTCAATGCTTAGCTAATATCCAATTAACTGGCAGGACTTTAGATCTCCAAGTATCCCCTCTGGATCAAGGGGAGAAAAAAAGAAATACTGACTTCATTTCTTTCTAATATTTATTCATTGCTGTAGCCAGGAATGTATTCATTTTTAAATAGGGTTATAGTCTAATTGATTAGTCTCTACATGATGCCAAATACATGAATAAAGCCTGAAAATTGTTTCCAAAATATCCTTTATTTTCTGTGACCACTTGCAGATGAACATACCCTTACTTGATAATTGAGGGCTATTTGAGCTTCTGGGTGTTATCCTATCTGGCTCTTTTCCCACCAGGGGGGGCACTGAGTCTTAACTTACTTTACCATTGGCCCTCATTTGTATTTCTACCATCTTGGTTAGTGGTACCATAAACAACTGCACTTTAGGGGCAGCTCAAACTCTCTCCTAACTCAAATCAAATTTATTTCTTCTACTCTTGGGCTTGTTTTGAAGTCTCTGTGAGGAAGGTTTCTACCCCCCCCTCCCCCGCCCATTACTCTGTTAGATGCCAGGCACTATGGAAATCACTAAAGAGTGGCAATATCTCATTTAATCTTGACAATGCAGAATGGAAATTATTTAGAAATAGGGAAAGTGAGCATCACAGAGTTGTATTTTCAGGGTACTAAAGCCAAAGAAAAGCAGAGGAGGGACGCAAGGGCACTTCTGTACACAGCCTCCCTTCATATCGTGCTTTCATATGCCAAGTCTCAAGTCAGTCAACGAACTAATTAACCAGCATTTAAGGAGCTCCATGCTCTGGTTTAAGTAAAAATATTCAGGAACTGGATCTTTGGCTTTATTCAATTTTACCTAATTCCATTCTTATTCATACGCTCACCTACAGTTAATAAAATCTACTTGAGAAGCTTCCAAACCATTCTGAAGCCTATCGCACTGGTTGCTAATAAAGTTGAAAAATGAAAAGCCGTTGTTTTAAATGCATTTACTCAGTTGTCTGAATCTTTACCTTTCTTTGTCAAGCACATTGTTGGATTAGAATACAGGTGTTGAATTTCATTAACTTTGTATTAGCCTCAAAGTTCAACCATCTAGTTTTATCCCAATTAGTTTCAGGAAGCTGTCTGGCATTCTAGCTCTGAAAATTCTAACTTGGATAAAAGCTGAAAAACTCCCTCAAGAACTAAGGGAAAAATTGTATCAGGGGGATTTAATGTGTGGTAAAAGTAAATGCAGTCATCTTTACTATAATGGATTTTGTCCTCATACTCCTCAAAAATTGTAAAATCTTAAAGCTGCACAAAAATATATGACATAATCTAATTTATCTCATTTTCCAGATAGGAAAACAGGATCAGGGTCCATGGATAGGCTGTAGTACCATTATTGCTCTCATTTCATGCAGTTCACATGGCTAGCAAGTGAAGAACTCAAAAACTAGTATATATGGCAGTATTCTGCATTCACGTTTCTGCAAGTGTCCTATCTTATGAAATTTTAATCATTTTAATTATAAGACTTCAGTCAAGAAAAAAACAACTATAGATGAAAACTTCCTTTTCTCACTACCCATCTTTACCCACAGCCAGCACCTTAGCTGCCCATGATTGTTTTTATGTGGAGCAATTCAAATCTTCAGTCCTCAAGGTTCTCACCCATCAAAATTATGTCTCTGATAGCTCGCTAAGATCCTCTATTAACCTTTACCACTCTACTCTTTCAAAGAGCTCAAAGGCATTGGAAATGCGTAGGAACAAGATGCAAAAGTTTTGCAAACGGTCCTCTAGGTAAAATAGTGAAAGGAACTTCTCTTAATTCAACCTCTAGGTTAGATGGAAAAGGTAAGAGGCACTGGTCACTGATTCAAAGCATATACCACAACTTACAGGGTCAGCTTCCTTCCCTCCTAACTGTCATTATCTAGTCAGCTCTACAGCTGAGCCCTTAGTAACTTTTGCACATTTCCTTCAGGTATGTTGCTTCCGGATGATGCGGTACAGAGAGAAGTAAATCACAAGCATTGAGCTCATTGTCTGACTTGTTTTTGCTGTAAAGTAAGTTCCCCTGTTAGAAGCAATGATGTGGTATGAGACTATGACGGTGAAGAGAGTGTTAATAAATCAGTAAGTGGGGTGCTGGGAGAAACACTGTTAACAGTGAAGAAAAAGTCATGTACTATGTGTTTATTTCAGTTGGGAAAAATCATGATGAAAGCAGTCTTGTGTGAGCAACTTGACACTCGATAAACGGTGATATATCAGTACTGGTCCCGGTTGCTCACATGTTACCCCCTCAGCACCATTGGCATCCGGTTGAATCATGGTGAGGGAAATCCCAGGCAACGTCTCTGTCCACATAGCTCTGGCCACTTTATTCATAAACCCTTCCATCAAACACTAAATAATTGGAAAAAGGCTATGCATGGTATCCAGAGACTAGGTCATCTTCAACATCTTCAACAGTACAGAGATGATTTCATGAAGGGGATAGACTTTGATCAGCATTCAGGTGAGATGTGTATATTCTCACACTCCATGCTCATCTCAAGGGGTCTATCTACAAACTATTCTCCAATCTTGTTTCTCCCAAGTCTCTGACCAACTTATCGAACTGTCAGCCACTGTCTATGTATCATTATAGACCGTATTTCAGCCTCTCTTTCCAAAATGCACTGTTCCATGTTCTGCTCACTGGAACTGTGTCCTTTCCATAGTATTGCTTAGGACCACCGCTGAGTGGGGTTTTAATGCTACAGCTATGTGTTTCCAGCCAATGTCAGCATATCATGCAATATACTCAGTAATAGGGCTCCATTTTTTTTCCTTAGTAATCTGGTGGAGGAAAACCTCTATGAGGCCACAGGTGTGTGTTCATGGAAAGGTGGCAATGTTGTAGACATAAATGCAAAGAAAGTCAGGGTCAACAGTTCACATAACTTGCTTGTACCTTAAGGGTATACCAGAGTGGCTACTACTTCAGGGTCGTGAGAAATAGAGCTTCTCAAAAAAAAAAAAAAAAAAAAAAAAAGTGTTTCTCTGCATGCTCAAATTTATGAGCAGTAAATACCCAGTTAATGACTGGAAGGTCTGCTTAGGTTGCAGAATCAGTTACAAGCACTATCCAACTATTACACATTTCCTTCTACCAGTTCCAGTAGCAAGAACTATGTCTCAAAAGAAAAGCAGTTTTGTGATGTTTTTCTCCAACCTCTGGGTATCCATGCTATGATTATCCTATTGGGGTTTACCAGAAGTTCAGGAGAGCATCCTGATCAGTAACACACACTTGAGTACCTTAAGTCACGTCATTAGCCTACATAGAAAAACGCCTTGAAATCCAGCCTGATCCAACTGAAGCCCCTCTTCTTTCCCTGGACTTCACTCTAACAGCCAATCCTACAGATCATTTCATAAATGGACTGAAGAAACACTTTCAAATATGGTGTCTCTGGATCGAGGATCTAAAGACATCCTCCAGGTATTGTACTTCCTTCTTATTAAAGAATTAAAAGGTGTAGATGGTATTTCAGGTTGGAGGGAATACACAGCTATGCCCTAGACTCAGTCAACCTCTAAAAATCTCAGTGAGATCAAAGAACCCTGAATATTTTTAGATTTTTTTCTCTTACTCTGTGACACACATGTATCTTACCACATCATTCCTGAATAGATCTGATTGGTATTGTATCATCCATTTGCAGCCCAATATGATGCCACGTGGGACGGCAAAAATGAGTAAGATTCCTGCAGGCTAAATTTTGACAGAAAGCCAGATAAGCCTGAATTAAGACAGTGAAATAAACCATTATCCCTATCAAGTGGAAGAAAACTATACCTGACTGACCTTGGTAATTGGTATAAAGCCAAAAGGCATTTAGATCAATAGCTGCAAACCAGAGGCCAGAGTCTCTGCTGATTTACACTAATAACCAGAAAATATTTGCAATAGCAGCTGAAGTTGAAGTCACTACCTGATTAAGTCTATGAGAATCCAATCTAATTCTCTAAGACAGGTCTGCTGCAGAGGCTGAAGAGGTAAGCAAAATGTTGTAGGTATCACTACTCCATATTTCGTATCTTTCGTACTGCCAATACTCTCTGTAATTTCTCGAGCAATGCAATATATTGCTTTTGGCTTACTATCTTGTGATTGTATGTGTGCATGTTTTCCGGGTGGTGGGGGCAGTTGTAGGGTTTCCAATTGGTCATTTCTACCGTACTCGGTCTCACCCCCGTAGGTTGGGAAGTGAAAGCAGGGATTCATATAACAGTCAAGTATGTATGTCCCTACTATGTGTTCAGGAACTGAGAAATGACCACAGTGTGGGTCCCTAAACCCATCTGGCCCTCTAGGAGATGTACTAAAGAAAAAACTTTATTATCCACCTTGATAGTACTCTTCTGGGAGAACCATAGTGGAAGTTTAATTCCTAAGGGATTAAAAGAGTCTCAAAGCCCCTATGTCATCATTCCTCAAATATGTGTTTCCCTTTCCCTTGGAAATAGCTGTAGGTCCCGTTGATAAAGGATGGGTGAAATATTTGGGATACTGAGTCTTGGACTCTCTTTCATTCAAGGGATTCTGAATTTGTGAAATGGCTTGTGTCTGAGAATGAGGTGAGGAAGTAGGTCGTAACTTACATTATTTTCAAAATCCTGCTTCCACAAGGAGAATAGAATGCTTGAGTTAGTTTAAATAGCATGACTTTTCTTCTGTAGACAAGTTACATGGGAAGCCAAACAATCAAAATATTGGTTGGAGAGGATGGAGTCAGAACTGCCTCCTGTTTAAAGCTTCCTGTAGTTATAGTGCGTAATGGTCCCCTCGTTGAATTACCTCAAGGACAACCTTCACAAAAAAGCCAGACAGAGGTGTGAACTGCATGGATCCACATGGATTGTTTTCAATAAATATATAAATAAATATAAATATAAATAAATATAAATATAAATATAAATAAATATAAATAAATATACTCGGAAAGTTTCTGGAGATATAGGACAACTTGACGAAAGTCACAAACTGCTAGCATAGAAATCTTTTTAACATTGAGAAAAAGGTATGTCATCGATGAGTGAAATATATGTAGATACTCGTCATTTACTATCATAAAATATGCACAAATCTGGTATAAAAAGTTGAAATTTATCAAAACTTACACGTATCAGCACAGACTATAACATATGGTGCTCTCCAAAGTCAAGGAAAAGGTAAACAAATGTACAGACATGGTATTAAATCATAAATGTATAAAATTAACTATGTAATCAACTATCGTACTACTGTAATCGTACTTCTGTATTTTGTAGGTACTTCTGTTGCTACTGGGGTAGGCTGGACTGTTGTGAGTATTTGTTCAAAGCACTGTGTGACTCTAATCTCTCTGCCAGAGAATTTTGTCTCTCCAGTAAATGGCCTATCACCATAAGAAGTGATGTCTGGTGCTTCTTATGTATTTTTCACTGTGTTTAAGGCAATAATACTACAGACTGTGAATAACACTATGGGACCCTTATGAAGTGCTGCTACTGATGCTGGAGGTGCTCCCAAGAAGTGGAGAAAAGTTATCACATTGCAATAACAAGTTGATTCATTTGCTATGTACTGGACACTGAGGTCTGCAGTTGTGCTTGTCCACCATCTCAAGATAAATGAATCAAGACTTTTTCTTGAAAAAAAAAAAAAAGAAAGAAAGAAAAAGATATTTGTGAAGGTGTCACTGCAGCTACTTCAGCAAGTGCAAAATCCTTGCACTTTGTGCAAGATATTTTTTTTTATCTCATATTGAAAATGTAGCTTTTATGTGGGTGCAGGATTGCTACAAGAAAGGCATACTTGTAGAGTCTAATATGATTAGAGAAAAAGCCAGGTCCTTATGTGACAACTCAAATCAAGAGTAAAGTGCAGGATCTAAAGCTGGAGAATTTAACGCTAGCAAAGGATGGTTTGATAATTTTAGGAAGAGGTTTGGCTTAAAAAAATGTCAAGATAGCAGGAGAAGCAGCTTCTGCTGACCAAGAGGTAGCAGACTAGTTCCCAGATGCCATAAAGAAAATCATTGAGAAAGGATATCTGCCTGCAACAGGTTTTTAATGCAGTGAAAGTGCCCTACTTGGGGAAAAAAATACCACAGAGGACATTTATTAGGAAGAGAAGCAACCACAGGATTTAAGGCAGGAAAGGATAGGCTAACTCCACTGTTTTGTGCAAAGGCAGTTGGGTTTATGATCAGAGCTGCCCTTATCTACAAAGCTGCTAAGCGTCCAGCCTTGATAGGAAAAGATAGACACCAGCTGCCAGTCTTTTGGTTACAACAGGAAGGCATAGACAACAAGAAACTTTTCTTTGCACTGCTTCCATTGATGCTTTGTCCCTGGAGACAGGAAGTACTTTGCCAGTAAGGACCTGCCATATACATATATATATGTGTGTATATATATATACACACATACATATATATATATAAAATGATGCCCCTGGCCAATCAGAGCCCTATTAATTCAACACCAAAGGTGTTGGTCTATTTGCCCCGAAAATAGTATCTGTAATTTAGCATCTAGATCAGCAGATCACAAGAACCTTTAAGGCTTATTACAGAAAGCATTCTGTGGAAGAGATTGTCAACATAATGGGAGAGAACACTGATAGTGAGAACATCATGAGAGTCTGGGAGGATGACGCCAATGAAGATGCCAACAGTGTTATAGAAAAGCCGTGAAAGCCATCAAGCACAATACAATAAATTCCTGCTGAAGACAATTGTCCAGATGTTATGCATGACTTTACAGGATTTTTGACAGACACAATCAAGGAGATTATGGAAGAGATTGGGGATATGGAAAAAAAAAGATGGCAAAGGTTTCATGATATGGATCCTACAGAAGTTCAAGAGCTAACAGACACCACACTAGAGGAATTAACAAAAGATGACTTGCTAGAGATGAGTGCTTCTGAAGCAGTGCCAGAAGATGAGGAAGAAGATACAGAAGAAGCAGTGCCAGGAAAACAAACTGACAGTTGACAAAAGGGGTAGAAAAGTTCCGATTATTCAAACCACTTTGGACTTCTTTTAAGACATGGACCTTATTTTTTTTTTTTAAGGATTTTATTTATTTATTTGAGAGAGATGGCCCAAGAGAGAGTGAGCATGAGCAGGGGGGAAAGGCAGAGGGAGAGGGAGAAGCAGACTCCCTGCTGAGCAAGGAGCCCAATGAAGGGCTGGATCCCAGGACCCTGGGATCATGACCTGAGCCGAAGGCAGACGCTTCACCGACTGAGCCACCCAGGTGCCCCATGACATGGATATAGGCACTGAAACTAAACAGTGGAAGAAGGATTGGTACTCTACAGAAACATTTTGAGAGAAATGGAAAGCAAAAAAGGCAGAAATTACGAGGTATTTCCATCACTCACCGTACTGCAAGAACCGGAGGACATCGCCACCTAAGCATTCAGTGTGTAGAACATCAAGGGCAGGAGTTGGACAGAAGTGGATAGTCTATCCAGACAGAGGCGTAAGATGAGCGACAGTCAATCTACAATTCATCATGTGTTAGTTTTGTTACTGTTTTAGAACTTTGCTTTCAAAGAATTACATTACCATACAATATGCCTCTCTGTCGTTATCAGAGCAACTGGGTATCAACCTATCATCACAAATGATTTCTAAAAATGTAACAATGTTTCCAGTACTATATTATAAATATAAATGTAATATATGCCATAAAAATTTTATGATGATACATTCAGTAGCGTATAAGCTAGGCTACCATGAAACACGTGTATTGGTTCCATTAGGCTACCATAAAGCAATCATATTGCTGCTTCTTTGTTATCAATGCATGAATCATTATATGAATAATGTAAATAAATATGAATTTCTTTTTCATATTACCTTTTCATTGTTGTATATTGTTATTAATATGTGTAATCTACAGTGTTTTGTATCATGTAAGTCAATATTGATGTAGGTACTGACAGATA
Source organism: Potos flavus (assembly GCA_028534135.1). Classification (NCBI taxonomy): domain Eukaryota; kingdom Metazoa; phylum Chordata; class Mammalia; order Carnivora; family Procyonidae; genus Potos; species Potos flavus. The sequence goes on from CM052895.1 coordinate 22,214,679, forward strand.
ATTTATCTTATAAACAGATGATGTAAAGTTATGGTATCAATAAATACAGTGCACTACTGTAAATGTATTTTCTCTCCCTTGTGATTTTCTTAATATTTTCTCCTCTAGCCTACTTTATCATAAAAATACAGTATGTAATACATACACAAACTACGTGGTAACCAACTGTTTATGTTATCCTTAGGACTTTCAGTCAACGATCGGCCATTAGCAGTTAACTTCTGGGGAGTGAAACATTACATGTGGATTTTCAACTGTGCAGATGTCAGTGTTCCTAACCCCTGCATTGCTCAAGGGTCAACTGTATATATAAAGTACCCACGCTAGGGGCGCCTGGGTGGCTCAGTGGGTTAAGTTTCTGCCTTCGGCTCAGGTCATGATCTCAGAGTCCTGGGATCAAGACCCGCATTGGGTTCTCTGCTCAGCGGGGAGCCTGCTTCCCCCCTCTCTCTCTCTCTCCGCCTGCCTCTCTGCCTACTTGTGATCTCTCTCTGTTAAATAAATAAATAAAATCTTAAAAAAAAAAAAAAAAGTATCCGCCCTAGACTAATACTTTTACAGACAGGGCTTATGTGGGTATTGATGAAAAATTTCTTGATAGTCCCTCATGTCTGGCTAATCTTCCTTTTGATCTCACTTACTTTTTCAAACAAGTCATAGATACGTTTTTTATTGTTGTTATTGTTATTTGCTTTTACCTAACATTTTCTAGTCCTAAATTAGGAATATTCAGAAAACTTTTATCCAAACTGTTAGATCGGTTATGTTAATTTGCTGCCACAAACGTATCGCTGAACTAATATGGTACTTTCCTGACTTCAGAGAATTATTTCCAATTTAGGGTGGAGTGTGGAGGAGAGACACCTCACTGTAGCTTTCATTACCACCAACAGCCATCATGAGCTAAATCTAAATAAATATCTAATATTGACTGAACACAGTATTTGTGAGAATTATGCATCAAAAATTTTCCTCTCACAGTAGGTGAAGCCAATCTCAGGACTTCATAGTCTCAGGATAATTTTTTCTCTTTCTCCAAGTTTATAGAACAAAGTTTGTCAGACTTAAAAATGGATGAGGGTGGAATGAAATCCACATCTTCACAGTTGATCTATAATAATGGTGATATGCACTTTGTGCAAACCTATTAAAATGAATAATGGTGCCCTGACACACCATTCAAGTCGTTTTGCTATGGGAAGTCATTCATCAAAAATGCATATATATCTGGAATTCAATTAATCGTCTCATACTATTGGTTAGTTTCTTGCAATTTTTATTCTAATACCTTTTTTCTTTGAATAAAATGTAGCTGTCACTGGAAAATATCAAACCAGCACTTCTTAACAAATACATATGGATTTGTAATTAAACCCAATAAAATCTACAATGAAATATAAAAAGTAAAGAGCTAAAATCCAATTAAAGTTATTATAGGAAACAATGCTAGGTTACTTTTGGGCAGAGCACAACACATTTTGGTTTTTAACAAAATGCATTATTAGGGGTTTTAATAATGAAATGTAACATGAGATTTAATGGTGTATTTAGTGAATAGCTGATGGCAAGAAAAGTGTAGGAGCTATTAGAAAATTCCAGTGGTGATCTAATACACTTTTTTATTAAAATAGTCAGGCATGCTACATGTTGACTTTAAAATACCTTATAAATCTAAAAAAGGAGAGTGTAGCTGGAGAAAAGTAGTGTATATTAATGCTGGGAGTGTACAGCTGAATAAGAAGAAGTCAACAGAATTTCAAGGTTTTAAATATTTTTTTTTTTTGCAAATGATCAAATTTTTTGCTGCCAAGAGAATAAGAGATCAAAAGTATTACTTAGTTTGAGAAATCTGACAGTGATTGATTTTATTTTCTCTATTCTTTTTATATGATATAATCCCGATGCAGGTTGAACTCACTGAACTATGCAATTAACTTATAAATAAATGATACATTATTGTCAAGTACCATTTACGTGAAATTCTGATGATACTAACTGCTTCAGTCTTCCTCTTGATTTCCCTAGAATATACCTGATACAAATTCATACAACCAAAATGAGAAACCTGGGCCCATCATGTCCCAATGCTATCCTTGCAACAATATAATCTCTTTGATCACTTGTGCACATAATTAGTATTTATCCTATATAAGTGATGCTATAAGAAGAATTACGGTATACAAAAGTTTTTATACTACCAATAGTATTTTTCATAGAGTTAGAACAATCCTAAAATTTGGATGGAACCACCAAGGACCCAAAAGCTAAAGCAATTTTGAGAAAAAAGAACAAAGCTGAAGGTATTATAATCCCAGATTTCAAAAGGATTTCAAGATATTCTATATCTTACATGAAATAAAGCAATAATAATCAAAACAGTATGGTACTGGCACAAAAAGAGACACAAAGATCAATGAACAAAACAGAGCACAGAAATCAGCCCATGCTTGTATGGCCAACTGATTTATGGCAAAAGAGGCAAGAACACAGTGGGGAAAGACGGTCTCTTAATAAATGGTACCAAAAAACCTCGGCAACTACATGACACTGGACCACTTTCTTATATCATACTTAAAAATAAACTCAAAATGGTTCAATGATCTAAACTTAAGACATAAAACCATAACACTCCTAGAAAAAAATGTAAACCAGGAATCTCTTTGACATCACCCTTAGCAATACTTTGATAGATATGTCACCTCGGGCTAATGAAACAAAAGCAAAAACTATAGGGACTACATCAAAATAAAAAGCTTTGGCCCGGTAAAAGGAACCATCAACACAATAAAAAGGCAACCCTCTCAATAGGAGAAAATATTTGCAAATGATACATCTGGTAAGTAGTTAAAATCCAAAACATATTAAAAAAAACTATACAACTCAACACACACACAAAAATCCAGTTAAAAAAATCAGCAAAGCACCTGAACAGATATTTTTTCAAAGAAGACATACGATGATTGACAGACACTTGAAAAGATGCTCAACATCACTAATCATCAGGGAAATGCAAATCAAACCACAATGGTGTCATCTTATACCTGTCAGAATGGCTAGTATCGAAAAGACAAAATAACAAGTGTTGGTAAGGATGTGGAGAAAAGGGAACACTTGTGTACTTCTGGTGGGACTGTAAATTGGTGCAGCCACTATGGAAAACAGTATGGAGTTTTCTCAAAGAGTTAAAAATAGGAATATCATATGATCCAGTCATTCCACTACTGAATATTTGTCCAAGAAGATAAAAACACTAATTTGAAAGGATAAATGCATCTCCATGTTTACTGCAGCATTATTTACAATAGCTGAGACACAGCAACCCATGTGTCCAACGACTAATGAATGGATAAAGAAGATGTGGTATGCATATACAATGGAACATTACTCAGCCATAAAAAGAATGGATCGTGCCATTTGTGACAACGTGGATGGACCTAGACGGTATTATGCTAAGTGAAATAAGACAGACAAAGACAAATCCCATATGATTTTGCTAATATGTGGAGTCTGAAGAACAAAACAAACAAAAAGCAGAAAGAGATCCATAAATACAAGGAACTCATGGTGGTGAGAAATATAGTAAAGAGGAAGAGGAAGTACAGGCTTCCAGTTATGGAATGAATGACTCACAGAGATGAAAGAGGCAGCATAGGGAATATAGTCAATGATCCCATAATGAGGCTAGATGGAGACGGATGGTAGCTACGACTGTGACGAGCATGACATACAGAACTGCTGAATCACTATGCTGTTCACCTGAAATGAAGGTCATGTGTGTCGACTATAGTGCAATAGAAAAAAAGAGAAAAAAAGGTTGTATATTAAATGGCATGTAATTACTCCAGCTTTGTGTCCTGCTCCAGAAAAACATACTCTGATGCAAGATGTTGTTTCAAATAACTCTTCCAATGAACTAGGGAGAAAGATGTATTTAAAATGAACTCAGTATGAAGCACGTAAGATCCCAAATAGGAATGACAATCCTCTGTATCTACTCTCTGTCCTCATCCACAATTTTCTAAAGTACCTATTATATGAGAAAAACTGCAGTATATTGTATTAGTTCCCTACTGTGACTATAATAAATTATCACAAATTTAGTGGGGTAAAAAGATGCAAATGTATTATCTTATAAATTCCAGAGGTCAGAAGTCCTAAAATCAAGTTGTCAGTAGGGCTTTATTATATAAGCAGAGGCCCTAGGGAAGAATTTATTACCCAGCCCTTCTCAGCTTCAAGAGGCTGCCTATACTGCTTGGCTCATGTGTCCTCCCTTCATCTTCAAACTCCGTAGTATAGCATCTTGCAGTGTCTCTCTTTCTCCCAGTCACCGTCTTTCTGTCTCTCTCTCTCTCTCTTCTGTTTCCACTGCCATAACTCCATCTCTGATTCTCCCGTCATCATGTATCCTTCTTTGACTTGACCCATTTGCCTCTCTCTTACAAATCCTCTTGGGCCTGCACAAATAATCCAGGATCATCTCCCCACATGAAGCCCATGAATTTCATTATATCTGCAAAGTCTCTTTTACTATGGAAGATAATAGTCACAGGGCTGGGGATTAGGATATGGATATTTTGGGGGTAAAGAGCATTATTCAACCTATCCAACAAATTCAAGATACCAATTTGTTTTGTTTTCATGTTCTGTTTACTTGGAAAAACTGCTCAAATATTTATTCACTCGTGTTTTGTACTTTCTGGGCAAGACTGATACTACGTTGTGACAGTAGTCCATTAATGAAACAAAATTATATCGGCATTTGTATGTGCTAAGCACTGAGGAAAGAACTGGAATCAACTGATGAATATGGAAGACATATTCAAGGACTTTACAGTATATTCAGAAAAAAAGTCAAGTAAAGAGACAACTGTGTTATAGTTTACTAAGTACTTTGGGATCAATGAGGACAGATGCCTAACCATAGACAAGAAACCAGGGAAACCTCCATGGAAGAGGTACACCAAGGTTGAACCTTGAAAGATAAGCAGAACGAAGGGATTATGGGGAGCACTTGAAGCAGAGAGAACAGCATGTACACAGGCATAAATCCAAGGCAGAGCAGAGTGCATTCCGAAGATGTAAAGATACTTCTGGAATGTAGCTAGGTAAGGAAAGAAGTGAGAAGAGAGGCTAATATGGAGTCGTTAAGGACCAGTCATTAAGAATTTGAGGTGAAGCACTGTGTAATTAGATTTTTATTTTAGGAAGACTATTCTGGTTACACTACAGAAAATTAACTACAGAAATTAAACAAGATTTGGGACAGAAAGCAAATTCGAAAGACTTTTTTGCTTGAGTCACTTACTCCCAGGATATGTCTAGAAATAATTTTTTAGATTCTCTCTCCAGTTCTATTGTGAATCACCCTCCCATTCAACATTTAAATGATGTACTTTCTATGAAGGGCCTACCTCTTTCCTGCTTCAGGGCCCTGATCCAAGTTCTGCTCTCCACTGGAATACTTTTCTCCCTCTCTTAACTTGGGAAACTACTGATCCTTATCACTTACTCTTAGAAGACATTCTTTCAAATAACTCTGCCTGGAACTCCCAAACAAAGCAAGGCTTCTGTTATCTACTCTCGTCATGTCTGACACCTTTTTTGGTGATATTTATTATACATGCAATTAATTTTTATTGTCTTTCAGCCTGATATATCGTAAATCTCATGAGGGCAGGAGGAACCAAGAGATGGCTATTTCCCCAGGGCCTTGCATTGCGCATGCATTCAACAAGTATTTGTTGAGTGAATGAATCAAAGAAAGAATATAAAAATACGATGAATTAAATGGAATCATTTGGACCACGGACCAGTATTTCTTCAGTTAAAATTGCAGAAGTGAAAATTCATAGCACAGTAATAGTTGGCTTCTAGTCATTAAAATTATTACAGCTCCATAATTTAAAAAAAGTCTATTAAAGTACATTGTGCGAACATAATATGTACATATCATAAATGTGTCCCCTGATGAACTGTCCTGAGTTGAGCAGATTCATCTAACTAGCATCCAGATAAAAAAGTAAAAAAAAAAAGTAAAAATATTGTCTGTCTTCCAGAAGCATCCTTCCCATGTCCATTTAGTTACTGCCCTACGCCTGCAAGAGCAACCTCTATCCTGACTTCTAACAATATATCTTAGCTTTGTCTGTTATTTCTTGCTTTCTTTTTTTCTATAGAAGGAATTATTCTGTCTACGTTTTCAGTACGTCTGGCTTTTTCTTTCTCACCGTCATTATTTGAATATTTAACAACATAACTATAGTCTACCTTCTAGAACTCCACCCCCCTGCTGCACCCCTGCCCTCTCCAGTTCGTTGATACTCATTGCTATTTGCTGAATGTTACATAACAACTTGTTGTTCCATTGGGTATATACACAAAATTTTATTTGCTCGTTTTATGTTGAAAGACATTTAGGTAACTTCCAGTTTGTGGTCTTGTAAAGTGTATACTATTATACTATATTATTGTGGTCTTGTAAAGTGTATACTATTACAGTGTATTCATGTATTTTGCTGAAAATTCATGTCTTTACACATTTGTGTTAGCTATATACATAGGTGTGGAACTGCTGGTCAAGTTATGTGTATGTTTAGGACTAGTGTGTACAGCTGAAGAGTTTTCCAAAGTTGTTGTGCCAATTTACATCCCCACCAAAAGTTTATGAAAAACTCTGGATGTTCCTTATCTTCACTGATAAATGCTGTTTTTTGCCTATTTCATTAGTCATTCTTGTGTGTGTTCAGGAAAGTACTGCATTTTGTCTCTCATTTATATTTCTCTGATGACTAACAAAAGTTGACCACATTTTCATTTTCACATTTTTATGTGAAATGGATTTTTCTCTTTGGGAATTATGAACTATATGTTTGAGATTCTTTTGGCCACTTTTCGATTGGAATGTCTGTCTTATTAATTATTAATTAATATAAACTCTATCCATATTCTGATTATGCTATTATTTTTTAAAGTTAAATAAGATAAAACATAGAAATAATGAGTCTGATATAGTTTGAGAAGACATTAAGACAATTTCAAAACTAAGAGGTCATCTTAAAAAATTAATAAGTAGAGTTTAAAAAATGAGGGAGGCAATTTAGAAGTGGAAAAATATTCTGAAGTTACAGTGGTTATGGTCACTTAGGGTATGGATACTACTAAAAATTGGATGTTACTCTAAAAATTCTTTAACAATAAGCACTAATTTTCAGTGAGTTCTAGGCACTATGGTAAGTGCTTTGTATCTATCATATCTAATTCTTGGGGTGCCTGGGTGGCTCAGTGGGTTAAAGCCTCTGCCTTCGGCTCAGGTCATGGTCTCATGGTCTCAGGGTCCTGGGATCGAGCCCCGCATCGGGCTCTCTGCTCAGCGGGGAGCCTGCTTCCCCCTCTCTCTCTGCCTGCCTCTCCACCTACTTGTGATCTCTCTCTCAAATAAATAAATAAATAAATAAACTTCATCATATTTAATTCTTCCAATTCTGCAGGGAAGATTGTATTAAGTTCTAAGGAAGGAAATGGAGGCAAATTTGCCTAAAGTCACACCCTGGGACTTAGGACCGCTGATCCCGTAAGCTGGGTGATTAATACAATGCTATAGAAAAAGATTAGCCAGTCTTTTAAATACACAGAACCACGGATGAACAAAAGAGCTTTAAGAGATAGAAGAGTGGGGGGAAAAAAAAAAGAGACATAGAAAAGTGGTCCTAAAAGAAAAATGTTAAATGTAATTAGTGTTATTTATCTTGAAGAAGAAAAGTTTTGTCTAAATTTATGCTTTTAGGGCGCCTGGGTGGCTTAGTCGTTAAGCGTCTGGCTTCAGCTTAGGTCATGATCCCAGGGTCCTGGGATCGAGTCCTGCATTGGGCTCCTTGCTTGGCAGGAAGCCTGCTTCTCCCTCTCCCACTCCCCCTGCTTGTGTTCCCTCTCTGGCTATCTCTCTGTCAAATAACTAAATTAAAAAAAAAAATCTTTAAAAAAAATTTTTAAATTAATTAATTAATGCTTTTATGCACAAAAAGATCTTCTAGGGAAGAAATATCCTTGGAAACTGTAAGATATAGAAATGGATGCATACTGAAGCATGGAAGATTTTACTTATTAACAGTAACTTCCCTGGTAATGGTTGACAGCAATTCAAAAATTATTGTGCATGGAATTCAAAATCTAATCCCATTACCTTATTGCTCTATATTCCTTTCAGCCTCCTGTAAAAGCCCAGCAAACATCTGGGTCCCGAATGCACTTCCATGTCTGACTTCTTGTATACAAAGTGTCTTAGTGGATAAGGGACAGATGGGGCTAGGAAGGGAGAGATAGGTAGTGGGCTAAGTGATCCCTCTCACAGAAATCCCAGAAATGCAGAAGTGTAAGGAAACTAGAGAAAAGGGAACAAACCAGACCACCCTGACCTAGGTGTCAGTGGGGTGTAGGGGGTGTCCTTTTTTTTTTTTTTGATAGTCACCTGTGACCAACAAAGAATAACCAGACCAGAAGTAAGCCATTAAAGACTTGATCACCAGTCCTTACTCAAACCAAAACATCACAAGAATGTTAAGGCCACAAGTTCCCTGGTCAGTCCTAAATAAAAGACTGTCAGGGGAGGCCCACATGGGCAATCCTGCTGGGACCCCTCTCAATCCCCAGAGCTTTTTTTCTGTATCCCTGCTTAATAAAACTCTATCGCTCTACTCACTCCCCTTTGTCTGTGGGATTCATTCTTCCACTCCGTAAGACAAGAACCTAGCTCTCCCACTTCATTATCTCGCCTTCATCATTTGATATCTTCTTCTACAAAATCTTATTTAAATACCACCTACTCTGTGGAGCCCTCCCTAAATGACCTCTGTGCCCAGGACAAAGTCTCACATCTCTTTAAATGAGCTTTAACTGAAGCACAGATCATGTGTTATCATAACTGAAGTATTTATGTATGTAAGCTGTCCAAAGGATTGAGAGCTTTGATGGGGGAAGAGGAGTCTTTTCATCATTATCCGTATCCTGCATGTTGTAAATACTTCATATTATTAAATAAAAGTCAGAGCCATAGACGTACAAAAACTTGGGTATATTGGAAGACAAAGGAAGCCATGTTAATACGGTGATATCTGGTAGTTGACACTTGGCCCCAGAGCCAAGGGACAAGAAAGATGGAGGATTGTGGAAAACAGAGAAAGCCTCCCCAGGCTAAAGTGGATCCCACTCATGAGTTCTCATCAACTGTTGGTAAGCCAGAAAGCAAACCTCATGATGCCAAAACCTCTAATTTAATCAAGAGAAGCAGAAATCCAAACCCATTTATTCATCCATCCATACATGTGTTTGTGAATGTATGGCACCACCTGATGTTTACATCTTAATTCATTTTTAAAAATCACTTTGCAAGTCAAAAAAACAAAAACAAAAATATATTGGAAGGTCAAATCTGGCCAGTAGGTCTTTGATCTCTAATTCCTGGCACAAAGGTGTTACTTCTGAACATCTAGTAATGAAAAAGATTCTGCTACCCCTGTTGGCCAGGAACCTAGGGAAACATGTGAAAGATGTTTAATAAAACCAAGGAAACTCGAGCCTGGAATGGCCTGGAGAGGGCTACTTGTCCGTCTGTCTTGGGTAGCTTAGTCAAAGACATTAAGTATTTCAGGAGACATGATCTTCTTGTAGGGCCCATGCCACTCAGGGGTCTGACAGTCTGTGAGATTAGTTATTGAGGAGAGGTATTCAAGGAGTTACAATGTGATTCTACATTTGCATTTTCTGTTCTATAAAGCCTATGAGATTCTGCAAGGGGGCCTATGTAAGGGTGTGTGTGTGTGTGTGTGTGTGTGTTTTGACCTGTAAGGGTGTGTGTGTGTGTGTGTGTGTGTGTGTGTGTTTTGACCTGTAAGGGTGTGTGTGTGTGTGTGTGTGTTTTGACCTGTAAGGGGGTGTGTGTGTGTGTGTGTGTGTGTGTGTGTGTGTGTGTGTGTGTTTTGACCTGGAGGCACCTGAGGGCTGACGCAACATGGATGGTGAACTAGCTTACTAAGCACATGGTTAGCTGCTTTCTCCAACTTCACAAAAATCAGAAATAACCAGGAAAAAAAAAACCACAAAAAAAACAGTAACAGCGACAACCCAATGTCACCCTTGAGAACTGATCTCATGAATCCAGATCAGTAGCTTAATTCAACTCAGTTTTCAGGGACAAAAGCAAAGAGTTTCATCTTCTGCCTAAATATGTTTAATCAAACAAAAATAAAAGGTCAACTCGTATCAGGATTCAACTTGTAACTCTTGATGTCACAAGATTCATTCATTAACCAGCCTCATAGAGTTTTTTTGTGAAAATTAAAGAGGATACGATGAAGTACTTCACACCACACCCTGGAACACAGTAGCGCCCTAACAACTCTTGCTAATTATTGCACTTTTGTTATTAATCAAGCTAGCCAGACAGAAAACATATGAATGTTTGAAAGATAAATGGTTATTATCTGTTTATTTTTAAGGATGACTGCGGGAAATTTCTTGCACCAAAGTCGGTAGAATGCTGTTTCAGGATGGCTCATTAGACGCCATGGGCATGGGGTCCAAGGAAGAACAGGCCCGTCTGGAGGCAATCTCACTCCCATCTGTACTCTCTCATCAGTTTGCTCTAATCCTCTGATGACCCAGCGCACGCTCTCCCCATCACCCCAGGGAGTAGGGGATTTACTAAAGTGCTAGCAGAGAATGGGACTCACATTAATGTTCAAGCTGGAAATTTTAGGTACTAGGTCCAGATGAGCCCTTGTTACTTTCCAGGACCTCAGAATTCTTAATAAAATATGAATTAATGTTGTAAAAATACATCTTGCATTTTTTGAGTGGGGAATAATGCAGTGATATCGAGTTATCATTTTCAGCGTTAAATTGTAAAGTGTAAACATTTAATTTTAATTTGTGAAACTCTATTTGGGGATTTCTTCATTTTATTTTATTTTTCTAACATACCAGATTACTTAAATAAGTGAGTTGACCTGCACCTCTCTTCACCTGGGAGATGGTCTGTGGTCCTACAGCCCTTTTCAAATAGGAAATTGGTCAGGGGACCTGGGTAGCCTAGTTGGCTAAGGGTCTGACTCTTGGTTTCAGGTCAAGGCATGATCTCAGGGTCTTAAGATCAAGCCGGTCATCGGGCTTCGCACTCAGAGGGGAGTCTGCTTGAGATTCTCTCTTCCCCCAGCTTCACCCCTCCCTCTGCTCATACTTGCTCTCTCTCTCAAATAAAAGAGTAAAATTAAAAAATAAAATAGATTTGTCAGGAAAGTAAGCTCCTTGATGTGTCAGATGTCCATTCCTGGAATAGGACCCTTTGCTTCACTCCAGTGTTTTTCATACAGTTATTTCTCCATAAAGATTCTAAGAACAAATAATATAACTTCATGGAAGATTGCTAAATGGCTACATGGGTTAGTTACACTACCTTACTTTACAATGATGTCAGCAGAGGCAATAGGGAAAATTACTTTTCTTTCTAGCAATTTTGGTGATGTTTTTGATACACAATTGATGTTAGCAGTAGACTCTATGCAATCATTTGGAAAAAATGAAGCCATTTCAATAAAATGAAGTGTTTTGATACTCTTAGGCAGCATGACTGGTATATAAAACATTGTAAGATGTTATGGTCTATTTCTCTCTTCTCTCAACATACACACACATGCACACACATCCACACATCTATATATAAATGGGTGATAAACTCTTACAGAAATGATGAATCAGCAGGGAAGAAAAATGGCTTTACTCTTGTCTGGGAAGTGCAGTGGGCGCTGTACTGGGAGGAGGAAGCCTAATTAGATTTGACTTCGAGATAAATAACAAGCAATTATCTTAGTGTAAAGGTACAGCCTATATTTAGTAAAATACATCCCACAGAGTGCTCATCTGGCAACTTTCACTTGGAGTTAAAGAAAGAACAGAACCACAATATCTGAAATGGCCATGCACAGGCTGGGTGAGAGAATGCCCGTGGAAGTGAGCGCATGCTGTGCTTGGCACACAGTAGGTGCTCAGTGAATGCCAGGCGCCAACACTGCCCCAACTAGGAAGGGTCAATGGGAATTCCTCCTTTCAGATCCTCTTGGAGGATAACGGAAGCTTAGGCAGTCCCGAAACAAAGACAGAACTCAGACATATCTCAAATATTTACACTTAACAAATTAACACCTTCGACATCATTAAGACCCTGAGGTGATACATTATCTATAATCACGAAATCTTTTTCCTGCGATATTAATGTACGGAGTTCTAGACATTGAGCGGTCCAGGGCTGGTTACAAGTTTAAAACTTGCTGCCAACTTCCTCCTGCAAGAGTGTCAGTTTCTCACTTTGGCCGTTAAATCCATGTGGGCCTTCCATGTGGGCCTTGCTGCGTTACAGGGCCTGGGTCAGTGCTGGGCTCTGTCTCCACGCGACCAATGAGAAAGTGGAGGTCTAGTCCAGGCTCTGAAAGCCAGACAGGACAGCACAAGCTCTAGAACACGGGAGCAGGACCGGCTTCCTGGGCTGCGACGTCACACAGGGCCCACGTTCAGACGCATCCTGCTCTTGGGGTCTAATGCTTTTCAGTCACTGTCTTCAAATTCTTCGTAATAATTTGGTTTTTGAATTTGTGTTCTGTAAGTTGGATGGGACAATGGACCATATATGCAGTACACATATACACATGATACACAAAGTATAACCACATATGCAATCATTCCATGAATCACCCAATACCCAGTCCACTTTCAAAATCCCCCAAAAATCTCCTCAAAAATGCCTGTTTTTTAGCAGTTGGTTTGCTCTATTCAGCATCTAAACAACTTCCATAGGTTGCATTTGATTATTACGTCTTAGAAGTCTTTTTCCTTTTATATACAGACCTCTCCCTTTTCTAATGCTATTAATTTACCGGAGAAGCTGCTTCTTTTGTCCTGTATCATGTCTCACATTCTGCAAGTAGCCTGGGTTTTTGGCTATTGTGGTACCTGCCTGCACGGTGTAGCTTGAGCCTACCTAAAGAGGTCAAAATGTGAACGAGGAAAACCCTGTATTTCTCATCACCATTATATATTGATGATTCACAAATCTTATTTCCAGCTTAGACCTGCCCAATGAACTTCAGACCCCTTTATCTTATTGCTTACTTGAAATTTCTCTTTCTTTACAGGTCCAGAACAGAGTCCAATTTTTCAAATACTCGACAACATCCTTGCCTCCTCTTTCACTCAAACCTACGTATTTTCCTACAACAAAACGTGTTTATTGTACCTTCAGATATACACAGCACTGACCACTTCATCCCATCCCCCCTGTCATCAGACTGATTCAAGGCACCACCATCTCTCTCCTGGACTGGTCCCAATCAGTCTCTTCACTTCTGCCCTTTCCTTGGGCATCTATTCTCAACACAACGGTCAGAATTATCTTGTTAAAATATAAACCTAGGGGCACTGGGTGGCTCAGTTGGTTAAGCATCTTACTCTTGATCTCAGGGTTGTGAGTTCAAGCCCCATGATGGGCTCCATGCCCAGCGTGGAGACTACTTAAAAAATAAATAAAATTTAAAAATTAAAAAAATATATATAAACCTCATCAGGTCACTGCTCTGCTCACCACCTTTTGTTGGCGTCCCATCTCACTCAGCATAAAAGCTCATGTTCTTACTGTGAAGTACCAAGAGCTACAGGCTTTACATTATCCAGCCTTCCCTAACTTTGTGACTTTATCTCATGCTCTATTGCCTTTTGTCTATTTTTCTCTTCAACGGCTCTGCTTTTCCTGCTCTTCCTCCACCATCCTAGGCATGCTCCTGTGGGAACTCGCTATTCCCTCTGCCTCAAATGCTATCCCCTAACCCTTTTGATAATCCTCACTATAATATCAACTCCTTCAATATTTGATAATCCTCACTATAATATCAACTCCTTCAATATTTGATATTTTCCCTTGCTGATTTTTTTCTTTAGCATTGCCACTCTATAACTGTTCTAGTCTGAATATCTGTGTTGCCCCAAAGTTAATATGTCGAAACCTACTGCCAAATGTGATGGTGTTAATAGGTGGGACTTGGGGGAGGCACCGAGGTCAAGAGGGTGGAGCTGTCATGAATGGGATTAGTGCCCTCATAAAGTATATCTCACAGAGATCCCTCACTCCTTTTGCCAGGAGAAGACACAGTGAGAAGACACCCATTTATGAACCAGGTAGCAGACACACCAGACAATGAAGCTACCAGTGCTTTGATTTGGGACTATAATTGTGAGAATTCTCCAGAATTGTGAGAAACATACTTCTATTGTTCATGAGCCATCTAGTTTATGGTATTCTGTTACAGCAACCCAAACAGACTAAGACCATGATTTATCCTATTTGTTACCTCTTCTACTAGAATGAAAGCATCCTGAGGGCGGGATTTATTTTTCTATTTTACGTACTACTATATTCTCAAGCGCTAGGAACAGAACGATGCAGTAAGAACCACTCCAAGAGGTATTCAATATGAACTCGTTGAGTAAATGTGGTGTAATTATCCTCCTCCTCCTCCTCATTGTATTCATTTTATTCTATGCATATGAGAACTTTTCTTTCATTTGCAGCTACGTGGTGCCTCCCTCCTCATTATATATCTGCTTCTCTTTCCATTTTAGAGGTTATCCTTTTCAGAAGTGGGTTGGCCACAATCCTTAAGAGCTTTTGTGTCCTCAGTTTTTTTCTACCTCGGTGGTCACTGGTATGATAGCCGTAACTCTAATTACCTACTAGAAAATTTCTTCTTTAGTGTGCAGAACTGCTTCTGTTTCTGGTCCTCCAGGCACAGAAACACGAAGAAAACAAAGTTAATTAGGCACTTTGGAGTCTAGACAATTGCATGACAAAATCAAGCCAGAGGATTTCCGTTTTACCCTGAAGGTTGGTAGAGTTAGTGACTGTGAGAAGTGCTTCCAAGATGCCCTGGTAGAAAATGATGCTAATCAAGCTATCATTGAAAGGCAATTCAGCCATGAAATGGATGGTCTGCCCTTCTGCCTAGAGTAAAGGCTGCTGGCTTTTTGTTGATGATTTGCAGTGTTCCTGATACAGAATCGGCTCTGCCTTACCCCAAGATTTTCTTCTGCAGCCTGCTAGGCTTTCAACTTGGCAAGGGATAATAAATGAGAATAAAGTAAGTTAGAACATATGATGTACAACAGTAGTTCTCAACTGGGTCTAACTTGGTCTGGAAAAGTAAATAAGGAATGTCTGCGGACGTTGTTGGTCGTCACAGCCTGGGCATGCTACTGACATCTAGTGCATAGTGACCAGGGACGCTGCTAAACATTCTACAATGCACAGGATAAACCCCCACAACAAAAAAGTTATCTAGTCCAAAATGTCAATAGTGGTTTGGTAGAGAAACACTGTTATCGAAGAATCGTACCTTGAGTCTACAAGTAGTACTCCTATCACTTGACTTATAAGCAGCGTATGAGAAAAAGAATCACCACTGTCTTCACTTGGATTCGGGGATCACACACTTTCCTGCTTATTCTTTTATCTCTTTCAGCAAACTTTGAGTCTCCTTGGCTACTTCTCCTTATCTCCCAGACCTTTAAAGTTGTCATGACTCAGGAGTCAATTCTTGAGTCTTATTGCATTCCATACTTCTTAGGTGATCTAGTCTTAGGACTTAAAACATTAATGACATGTTAGACACTCCTAAGTTTATAATATTTCAGACTGAGAACTCCAGACTATTATAACCAACTGCCACTTGACTTCTCTATTACGTGCTAATTAGATATTTTAAGCCCAATAAGTCTAAAATTATACTTCCAGAGGAGAGGCCCAAGACAGGATTGAAAAAAGGATCTAAACTCACCTCCTTCCAGGGACATACCTACACCTATGTATGCATAGTGACGGACAGAAGAACTAGATAGAGAATGGCGAGAGATGGAGACACAGTAATGACGGAAACCTCACTCCAAAGTTACAAATTGTAGTTGGGAGGGATAGCACTGAGGGCCCCAGATAGATTTGGCCAACCTGGGGTGGAACCAAAAACCAAAAACCAAAAACCAGACCAAATCAGACTAAAAGACCCACTGGTTTAATGGACAATTAGAGAAGAACAAAGATGGAGGTATAACAATTCCAGATTTTGAACTATAATAAAAAACTATGGTCATCTAAACAGTATAGTACTAGCACAAACAAAGACACATAGATCAAAAGAACACAATTGAGAGCCCAGAAATAAACCCATGCTTGATTATTCCCCAGACAATCAATCAACCAGTGCTTTGATTTTGGACTACCCCTCCTCCAGAATTGTGAGCAATATTATTCTATTGTTGATGAGCCATCTAGTTTATGGTATTCTGTTACAGCAACCCAAACAGACTAAGACCATGACTTATCTTATTTGTTGCCTCTTCTACTAGAATGAAAGCATGCTGAGGGCGAGATTTATTTTTCTATTTTACGTACTACTATATTCTCAAGCGCTAGGAACAGAGCGATGCAGTAAGAACCACTCCAGGAGGTACTCACTATGAGCTCGTTGAGTAAACGTGGTGTAATTACCAACCTCCTCTTGATTAAATAAGTCATTTATGACAACAAAGATAGGAGTATACAATGGGGAGAGAACAGTCAGTTTAATACATAGTGCTGGGAAAACTGGACAGCTACATGCAGAAGGGTGAAAGTGGACCACTTTCTTATATCATATACAAAAATAAACTCAAAATGGATCAAAGACCTAAATTTGAGACTAGAAATTATAAAACTCCTAAAGAAAAATACAGACAATATTCTACTGGATATTGCCCTTAGCAACATACTTATGGATATGTCTCTCTAGGCAAGGTAAACAAAAGCAAAAATAAACGACTGGATTACATCGAACTAAAAAGCTTCTGCAGAGCAAAGGAAGCCATAAACAAAATGGAAAGGCAACCTACTGAATGTGAGAAGATATGTGCACGTGATATATATGATAAGTGCTTAATACCCAAAACATACAAAGAATTCACAAAACGCCGAAAATCCCCCAAATAATCCAGTTAAAAATGAGCAGAGGACCTGGATAGACTTTTTCCAAAGAAGACACACAATGGCCAACAGACACATGAAAAGAGGTTCAGCATCACTAATCAACAGGGAAATGCAAATCAAAACTATAATGAGATGTCGCCTTACACCGGTCAGAATGGCTACTACCAAAAATAGAAGAAATAACAAATGTTGGTGAAGATGTGGAAAAAAGGGAACCCTCATGTGCTATTGGTGGGAGTGTAAACTGGTACAGCCACTATGGAAAAGAGTATAGACTTTCCTCAAAAAAAATTAAAGATAAAAATACCATATAATACCACTATGGTACTTCCTTCAGGAAAATAAAAAGTCTAATTGGAGAAGATAAAGGTACCCCTATGTTTACTGTGCCATTATTTACAATAGCCAAATTATGGAAGCAATTCAAGTGTCCATCAACAGATAAATGCATAAAGAAGATGTGGTATATATACACAATGGAATATTAATGAGCCATAAAAGAATGAGATCTTGCCATTTGTGACAACATGATGGACCCAGAGGCATTATGCTAAATGAAGTAAGTCAGACAAACTCAAACACTGGATGATTTCCCTTATATATGGAACCTAAAAATCAAAAGCAAATAACCAACCAACCAACAAAAAAAAGAAACAGACTCATAAATATAGAGAATAAACTAGTGGTTGCCAGAGGGGAAGGGGGTTGAGAGATTGCAAAATAGGTAAAGGGGATTAGGAGATATAAACCTCTAGCTGTGCAATAAATAGGTCACAGTTTTAAAAGTACAGGCTAGGGAATATAGCCAATAATATTGTAATAACTGTATGGTGACAGATGGTAACTACACTTACTGTAGTATGCATTTCATAATGTATGTAATTATCAAATCACTATGTTTGCGCACCTGAAACTAGTATAAAAATGTATCTCAACTCTACTGCAATAAAAAAATAATAAAACAAAACCTTTGTAGCTTCTTACTGGCTAACAGAAGTAAATAAAATAAATAAATTGAAACAAAAATTAAAATGAAGTAAATTAAATTAATTTCTACTTCTCTCTACTTCGGAAAGCTGCTCCACCCACAGTAACTCAGTTGAAGGTCAGGTCCAAAGTATTGCAGTCAATTGATCTTCCTTTTTCTCAGGCCCACATTTCATCTGCCCACAAAAAGTGATAACTTTAACTTCAAAATATATCTAGAATCTGATCCATTCTTATTACTTCCATTGGCCTCGTGTCTTAGTCCATTTAAGCTGCTGTTACAAAATACCATAGATTGGGAAGCTGAGACCCAACAGACATTTATTCCTTAGGCAGCTCTGGAAGTTAGAAGTCTGAGATGCCAGGGCCAGCATGCTTGAGGGCTGCACACTCCTCAGCGTATCGTGACATGGCAGAAGGGGCGAGGGAACTAACGGCATTTTTCTAACAGCACCAATCCCATTCCTGGGAGGCCTACCCTCATGACCCATGGACCTCCCAAGGGCCCCACCTTCTAACACCTTCACACTGGGTGTTAAGGTGCCCACACGAAGGGGTGCCTGGGTGGCTCCGTGGGTTAAAGCCTCTGCCTTTGGCTCAGGTCATGATCTCAGGGTCCTGGGATTGAGCCTGCTCCTCTCACTCTGCTGATGGCTGTTCCCCCAGCTTTTACTCTCTCTCTCTTTCTCTCTTTCTGGAAAGTGAATAAATAAAATCTTAAAAAAAAAAAAAAAGATGCTGACACAAATTTTAGGGTGACAGCAACATTCAGACTACAGAACTCAAAGTCAAGCCACCTTCATTTGTTGCCTTAGTTACCACGAGAGCCTCCTCACCGCTCTGGACCACTGCTCTGTGCAGTGTGGTCAATGAGGTCAACGACCAAAGATCTCTCAGTATTCAAAAATGTGTGAAAGCCTGTGTGCAGACTTAGACATGTAAGTCATATTCCACTATGTTTTTTATAAATCCGACGTAGTTATTGTTGCGAATTTTAACTGTTTTCTTTTATTGACTTAACAAATTCCCAAAAATGTGGTGACTTACACAACACTGATCTATTTTCTTATAATTCTGTAGGTTCGGAAATCTAACAGAGGTCTCACTGGACTTAAATCAAGTGTCCACAAAGCTGTATTCCTTTCTGGAGGCTCTTGGGGAAAATCGGTTTCTTATCCTTTTCCAGATTCCGGAGCTATTCTGCATTGCCTGGTCTGTGCTCCCTTCTTGTACCTTCAAAGCCGGGAGAGGTGAGACTAGTCTTCTACATATTCCATTGTCTCCATGCCCAATTCCTTTCCCTACTTTTAAGGACCCTAGTGATTACACTGGACCAACTGAGATAATTCAGGAAAAATTCCTTATCGTTGATTAGCAATCTTAACTCCCTTTGCATTCTTAATTTCTCTCTGCCATGCAACTTTGCATATTTCCAGTTTCTGGAAACTAGGACAGGATACTTGTGGCCACGGTGGGCAGGGGGGCATTTTTCTTATTACCACACTAGTTAGAACTCTTTCTACTCCAGGGCTAAAATTAGGATCCTTGCTGCTTAGCTCCTCCAACTTAATTTAATTAGAGCAAACAATTCACATTACATGCTTACAACATAAGACAAGGAGAATAATTTATCATAAATGAAATACTGAAGTTTAAGCCAAATAATCTTTCGTGGGAATATTCCTTCATTAAAAAAAATCAAGTCAAAGAAAAAAAATCCTATTTTGACCAGGAATGTGTTCCAACACCAACTTTTCAGGACTTCAATCATAAAAAAATCAAGTAACATTTCAACTTATCTCTTCTTTGGTCAATTCATCTACTTCTCCATATATTCATTTCTTTGGGATAATAGTAATACCAATAATCAGCTGAGTGCCTGCTTCGTGCTGAGTCAGGTCTAAATATTTTATCACATGATTCATTTAAGCTCGCATAGCATTTTGAGAGAGATGGCATTTCCTTCTTACAGACAATCTAATCGAGGCTCAGACTGACTTGTCTGGCCCAGTGAGAGACAGAGTGGGCATTTGAACTGAAGCAAGAGAGCCCACAGAGGTTTAAATGACTCTCCATGGGGAATCCAGAAAGATAGTAGCAGAAATACATCTGGCATTTACAAGTCTCAAATCCAATCCAGTCATTTTTGTCACTGCTCAGGCAAAAAGATAAAAATTACGCTGATTACGCATTTTGGGTTTTTTTGTTTTTGTTTTGTTTTGTTTTGTTTTGTTTTGTTTTAAGGGCCTCTTCTGCTATGGAGTGCCCTCCTTCATAAACAAGTAGTTTGGGAAAAGCCAATTTCCAGTGGGCATGTTCACTGTGTTCTTCCTTTGGAGAGAGCTTCCAATTCCAGGAATATTTTTGCCAGCAATAAATTCTCTTTAACCGGAAAAGTTACAGAGGATTATCTTAAGTGCCTGCAGAGCAGAAATGACAAGTCAGAGGAACCATATGTTACGTTCACTGGTAATTGGATACAAAATGCTGACCCTAAAAGACTGTGCTCCAGTAATGCAATTATTTGCCAAAAATCTTAATAAAAAGCACATTTCTTCGCCTCATGCTTCTCAGAGGAAAGCCACTTTAAAAATCCCAACCAAAGACAAATGCAAAGATTCAGAATCCTTGAGGCTCTGGTTACATACCTGCTATCTGATCTTCTTATGCTAAGAAGATGAATATAAACGGTGCTGTCAGGACCAAAACATTGCTAAATGTGACACCATAAATCATCTCCATTAGTAAATGTAGTGGCAGGTTCTCGTGTGTTTCAGGCTATTTTAAACTCACACTTTATTATCTCATGATCTGCCTGAACGAATCTGGGTGGTTTGATACCGCAAGTGGGTCAGCACTTGTCTTTACAGTCAACTTGTCTTTACTGGCTGAACTCCCAGAGGATCCTGGAGACTGCACTTCCGGTTACAGCCCGCATCACCTCGCCTGTCCTCCAGCTGCTGGATGGAGGAGACCCTGTCTTCTTCTGCAGAGAGCCAATTTTATCTTTCCTGGCACTGGAGGACGTGAGGATAGATTCATTAAGCACATACATACCTCACTGGCTCTACCATCCAGGTAGAGCTGGGATGTCCATCTCCTTTCCCAAACCAGAATGACAGCATGACCTTTCAGTTCAAATAATGTTCATCTGTTCCTTCTCTATAGACCCTAATTTGCAAAAGCAAGTTTCCTTGCCCTTCATGCTTAAAGGTTGAGATCTATCAGGGGATCTTAAACATAAACAGCTTCTGGGGTCAGTAAACCCCTAGAAACTGCATATAAAATTTTGTGTGGAAAGAGGGAAATATGCATATTTTTTTTTAGGAAGAAGAATTCATCAGATTTAAAACAAAACAGAACAAACAAAAAGGTCTCATGGTTCTATACAAGTTTAAAAGCGGTTGGAAAGACAAAGGATTAAGGGTTTTCCTTCTCTAAAATCAAAATGTAAATCCTAAACGTGCTCATCTTACAGTTCTGCTTTGATGGTACTGATGAGTATTGATGCTTGTTCTATGTTAGAGATCATTTGGAATAAAGCCACCTATAAACAAGTAAATAAACAGAAAAGCCAATAGATAAATTAAGCGCCTGTGATTGGCAGTTAAGGTAAAAAATAACCCTCCAATACACAAAGTACTGTGAAAGGAATAAGATTGCACAACAGAAACCAGCCTGCATTGACATCTTCTGCTGTCAGAAAGCATAGAAAAGCACCACATCCAAAAGCTGGTCGTAATTAATCATAGCAGTTTCCTCTCTCTCTACGATTTCCTCTTATGCACGGATATCAGTGAAAATACAGCAAGATAAGAGCTACCATCAAGCTAAACACGGAATGCTTCAAGCGATTACAAGAAGCACCTAACCTAGTTTAAGGATACAGAAAGCCTTTTTAGAGGAGTTGAAAGTTTGCTCAACCAGAAAAGGTCAGAATTAGCTAGGCAAAGACCAGCTATGAGAATAAGGAGGGAAAGAGCATTCCTTGACAAGAAGAATAGGATATTCAAAAGCCCAGGGACTGAACAGAACATGGGTATCCTTAACTGGCTAGAGATTAAAATGAGAGGTCTCATGTCTTCTATGATAATATTAAGTAGCCTGCTCTCAGTCACCAATGAATTTCCCTATCAAATTCCTTTATAGTACCAATTGCCATCTGAAATCACCTTTATTCAGTCATTCATTCAGCAAATACCGACTGAGCACTTGGGTCAACTTTTCAAGCTCCATTGTTGTTGTTGAGGAGAGAGCGGGGAACAAAACAAATCTCATTTCTGCTCTCATGAAGGACAGTATCTACCTCATTTACTCATTTATTTACTTACTACTTGTTTATCTCACGCCCTATAAAGTGTCCATTCCATGTAGGCAGAGATCTTGTCTGCCTTCCATATTATTCTCTGCCTAGTATCCAGAAGAGCGCTTAGAATGTAAGAGGTACTTAGAAAGTTTGCTGAATGAACAAATTAAAGAAAGATGTAGTAAGAAATGAAATTGGAGAAGTAATGAATTGGGTTTCTGAAGCTCTTTATAAGCCAGGTTAGGAAGACTAAACCTTATTTAATAGGCAATGTACATTCACAAAGTATTTTAAGGAAGGATGTAATACGGTAAGACTTCCACTTAAGAAGACCATTCTCACTACATTATGGAGAATGAGTTGGAAAGGGGAGACTGGAGACAGAATAACCGTGTTCCATCACCGCTTCCTCCCTGAACCACTTTGTTCTGTGGATTCCAGGCCACCATTACCACCTAATTTTCCACCTATCTCAGTGGCCACTCCTGCCTCTGTCCTCGGGCTCTTTTAACATTGGAAAGCCCCATGGCTGTCCATGGACTTCTCCATCTCACTCCTTTCTTGTTCAACCTCATTCCATCCTTTGGTTCAAAATACCATTTATATGCTGACAATTTCAAATGTTTATCACCAGAGGGACCTCTTCTTTGAAGTCTGAATTCTTCTGTCTGCGATGTTCCTTTCTGATGAATGCATACAATTTCTTTTCTTATCTCTTTTAAATCTTGACATGTCACCTTCTTAGTAAGGTCTTCTCTGACCTTACACTAAAATGGAACCCTCCTCTTCATTACTTCTTATGTATTTCCACTCCGTTTATTTTATTCATGTAACTTATTATAGCCTAACATGCTATCTGATCTACTAATTCATTGTGTATATTATCTTCTTCCCTAAGTATAATGTAAGCCACTGGAAATCAGAGATTTTTAGCTATTTTGTGCCCCCCACACAAATTCATGCACATATACACATGTAATGGTACTGAGTTATCATTATTCATTAGTAATATGCAACAAAATCACTAACAAAACAATAAAACTGTGGTAGCTATAAGTTATTGGGCACTACAACGTGCCAAGAAAGAAGCCAGATCCTAAACATATAAATAAATTCTGGGTGTCGAAGACCTTGTCTCTCTGTAGTATGTGTGTGTATGTATGTATATATATATACATACATATATATGTATGTATATATATTCCTTCCAATAGCTACTCCAATAGCAAAGAGTAAAATAGGTACTTAATAAACGTTTTTGACTGACTCATGACTCAAAATATGCTCTTACTACTTGTTGAATTGGACTGTATACAAAGAAACTCAGAAAGTGAGGTACTTTACAGGTTTTATACAGGACAAAACTTAAAAGAATAGTGCTGTGTTATGTGTATATGCACTTATAAGTGCGTAGAATTCCTGCATTAAGTGCAGTAAATAAAAAAATGTTAATGTTACCCTTTCACTTTTTGGGTAGTTTTGCACGGTAGTTAAATGTTAGAGAGTCTGGTTTTTTTTTTAAGATTTTATTTATTTATTTGACAGAGACACAGCGAGAGAGGGAATACAAGCAGGGGGAGTGGGAGAGGGAGAAGCACGCTTCCCACCGAGCAGGGAGCCCGATGCGGGGCTCAATCCCAGGACCCTGGGATCATGACCTGTGCTGAAGGCAGACGCTTAACGACTGAGCCACCCAGGCGCCTTGAGAGTCTGGGTTTGATTTCAACTCTACAGCTGTGGAAACGAAGGCAGGTAACTTGACCTTTATGAACTTCAATTTTCTTATTTGTAAAACCGAAGTAACATTGCCTAACGCATGCTTTGTTCAGGGGAGTAAGAACTAAATGGAATATTATCTGTGAAGATCCTACAGTGACTGATGCCTAGTCAAAATTTAGTCTGATGACATTCAACAAACATTATATATGTATCTACGATTTGGCACTGTCTTTAGTTTTGAATATACAGTGATACAGAGCTGGCATATTCTCTGCATTTACTACTGTTTTCTTTCATTGCCATAATTAGCAGTTACTCTCTTTTCATTAACTTTTGAATTGTATCTTTTCCTTCCTTTTCCACTCTGACAACTCAATCCAACTGAAGAAATTCAACTTAGAAAGCAAATCTCGTATGTTACTCTAGTATGGAGAAAAACTCAGTATGGCTTGGCTACTGTCTATTTCCACATTCATTTGGTGGAGAATCATGTCCTTACTGGGGATACTGCCAATGACCTGGAGCCTCCATGGAATGCTGACATTGCCCAGAACGTCCGAAGGGAAGGTAATGTGGGAGCCATTTTATGAAATGGATTCAATGTCCTGAAGATTTCTTCCTTATCCTGCAATTTTGCAGAAGTTAAAGAAGGATATTCTAGACCCTGAGGAGACACCATCATCTCTGAGATAACTTACTTTCTAATGAAGAGGCTTTGTAAGGG
>CM052895.1:22239967-22326150 GCA_028534135.1 Potos flavus
TAGAAATAAGAAAAAGTATATAATGCTAAGGCTGACCAAGAGTCCTACAGATGGTAGGTAGTAATAAATAGAGGGACGCCTGGGTGGCTCAATGGGTTAAAGCCTCTGCCTTCAGCGGCTCAGGTCATGATCTCAGGGTCTTGGGATCGAGCCCCGCGTCGGGCTTTCTGCTCAGCGGGGAGCCTGCTTCTCTCTCTCTCTCTGCTTACTTGTGATCTCTGTCAAATAAATAAATAAAATTTAAAAAAATAATAATAATAAATAGAGTGGGTAACGGTATTCTTAATAACAAAGCAATCTTTTAGTAAAGACATAAAATACACGAAGAAGTTAGTTTTGTGGATATTTGGGACAAGGATGTTCCAGACAGAGGAAAGAGCTGGTGCAGCAACTTTAAGACAGATACGTGCGCAGCATGTTTGAAGGATACCAAGAAGTCCAAAGTGCCAGCGATATGAGATCAGTTCAGAAAAGAATGATGTGGGAATGAGACCACACAGAGTCTTTCAGGCCCTTTCATTTTACTCTGTAAAATCAGAAGCTATTGGAAAATTTTAAACACAGGAGCTACACAAGTTGACTTATAGATTAGCGGTATAATTGTAGCTGCCGTGTTGAATCTAGAGTATAAGAGACAAGGAGAGAAGCAAGGAGACCAGTTAGGAGTCTAAAGAAATAGTGTAGGTGAGGGAGAATGATAGTGTGGAGAAGTAGCCATTTGTGAATATTTTGAAGTTAGAGCCAGTAGGATTTTCTGGTGGAGTGGATGTTGGGTATGCGAGACAGAAAAGGAGTCAAGATTCATCATGCATTTTGGCTGCAGCCACTGGAGGCAATTAAGGTGTGGCAGGCTGTGGGAAGAGTGGATTTGAAGGGGATGATGAGGAGTTAAGTTTGGGATGCATTCACTTTGATAGGTTGAACCATGTGACCGTATGTAGATGATGAGCAATTAGGTACATGCAAGAGAAGTTGAAGAGAAAGGTCTGGGACAGAGATACAATTTTGACAATGGCAATATACCAAAAATATTGGAATTTGTGAGATAGGCTAAGAATCACCAAGGGAGAGCATATATACAGAAGAGGAGGAAAGAATCAAAGGAAAGAGAAGGGAAGCTGAGAAAAAGAAAAGGAAGAGAGAAGGAAGAAGGGAAGTTAGATTCTGAACACTCGACATTAAAATGATTAGAAAAAGGAGAGAAATTCTCCAAGGAACTGCAAGTAAGTCACCAATGGAATAGGAAGTAAATCCAGGATTTGATGTTCTGAACAGTATGTCAAGAAGTGGGGAGCAATCAAATATATCCAATGCTCCTGATAAATCAGATGAGAATATGACGGTCCGTTGTCGTTAGCAAGGTGTGGACCAGCGGCGATATCGGTAAAAGTAGCTTCAGTTGAATGGTGAGGAAAAGCACAGTTAGAGTGAGTTTAGGAAAAAATTGAGGAAAGAAGTTAGAGATAGAGGTAGTATAGAGGACTTTTTAGGAATGTTTTAAAACACAAGGAAACAAAAAATAAGTTTTTATTTTTCAAGGTAACAGAAGTAACAATGCTTTTAGGAGCTGATGAAAACAGTGATGCAGGAACAAGAGAGGACAATTTCTGGAACTCTGCCCTCAAAGAAGTGATGGGGCTGGAGTCTAGTATACAGTGAAAGGATTAGCTTTAGAAAGAAACAGGGAGACGTCACCTTGTTAACAAGCAGAAGGTGGAATAAGTGTGTAGATGCTACTAGATAGGTATATCAATAAATCCACTGAATCTTTATACATTCTCATAGGAATCATCTAAAAATTGCTTACCCACAAGGAGCCCTGTACATTCACACAGTCTCTTTCCCTTCCTGTTGACATTATCTGATTTGATATGCTTATTTGACACTGAGAGAAAAACACAGGGGCCTAGGAAAGCACCTTCTAGATTATTAATTTAAACATTAATGCATGACACAAACATTCTCAACAACATTCCTGAGAAAGTTGAGAGTGTTCGGGAGAATCCTATCCGTGACGGTCCTCTGTCCCGAAAGAAAATCTGTTTCATTGGAGCAGCGACTCTACTGGTCAGGAATCTTCCCAGATTTGGAGGCCAGCATTTGAATAGTCACTGCTCATTTTATTCTCCTTCTCAGGAGCAGCAGAGCCAAATCAGTTAAGGGTGGCACTTCCCAAGTCGTGTTTCTAAAAACACTCTTCTGGGAAATGATGTTTGGCATCTTAGAAATAACAAGTGGGGAATGTCTTTATATACATGATCACATGCGAGAGTCTGAAAGGCCTGCAGTAAAGAGAGATTTTCACACTACTGACTTAGTGTTCTACAACTGCTTACACATGAAACCACAATTTTTTTTTTTTTTGGTTAATTTAGTACAACATATTAGCCATCTGTAAAAGCATTCTTCTGAAGACCAACTTCAGAACTTAGAAGGTGACAATCCTGGAGGCATCTGCCCCTCCACAGATTCAAGGCCTAGAGACTATTTCTCAGAATGTGTTCTCGAGAGCTCAGGGACTTGTTAGATATGCAAATTCCTGGATCCACTGTGTAAAAATCCCTAGGGGAGAGTCCAGAAATTTGCATTTGATAAGCACCCTCGGTGATTTTTATGCACTCTAGGTTTGAAAACTACTTCCTCAAAACGTGGTCCACAGCCCATCAGCATTGGCATCATCAGAACTTGTTAGAAATGAAGACTCTCAGGCCCCACTGCAAAAGAATGACTCAGAACCTGCACTTTGACAAGATCATCAGAGAGTCTGTATGCACGTCCAAGTCTGAGAAGCACTGTCCTAAGCAATATTAAGCTCCCTCGGGGGAATATTTTATTTCTCAAAATCTTCAAAAGAGAATTCTCTAATTCTCATGGTCCTTTCTTGTCACTCAAATCACCCCTGATAGGTAAATGTCATCACTTACACTTTGGGGGCCATGGGTGTCACTTAGAATCACAGAGAGCTTTTCAAGTCCACGTGGTTTTTGGCATCAGTGAGGGTCGGTAGTAGGAAATTTATTCCACAGCCATGTACCCAAGCTCGTCTTTATTAATTCTTAGCAAGGCTACTTTTTTGTTTTTAAGATTTTTATTTATTTGACAGAGAGAGGGAGAGAAACAGAGAGAGCACAAGAAGGGGGAATGGCAGAGGGAGAGGGAGAAGCAGACTCCCTGCTGAGCAGGAGCCCAATTCGGGGCTCGAATCCAGGACCCTGGGATCATGACCTGAGCCGAAGGCAGACACTTAACTGGCTGAGCCACCCAGGTGCCCCTCAAGGCTACTTTTAAGACATGTACGTAGGACCAGAAACGTAAGCCTAACAGCAGATTATAATAACAGCGAGAAAAAAATGTTACTAATAGCGAGCTTTCACCATATGCCTGTTGTTGTTGTGAGTATGTGTGTTTGTGTAAGTGTATGTGTAACAATTTATACCAGGTCACAACCCTAAGAGGCCGGTATTACTCTTGGTAGCCCAAAAGAGGGCATAATCTTCACAGAATCTACAACTGGGAAAAATGAATGAAGAGTGGAAGGAAAAAAAAACAAACTATATGAATTTTTCTGGGCAAGTAAATTAGAATGCATTAAAGGCTTAACTCTAAATAAAGTAAAATCCAAACCATAAAACTTTCTTAAAATAAAAGGAATATGTTTTACAGTTTAATTGATTTGGAGGTAGAAATCGCTGAGTGGGTTCTGATTACCTTGCTGAAGATGCGAGCAATTGGCAACAATCATACCGATTACAAGCCATTTAAAGCAACCTCAATTAAATTAGTGGTAATTCTAAACTACTCCATCTCGCACAGAGATTGGTTTAATTTCATGTAAATTCAAATTCTGGTTGTGCAAATCTTAATTGTCTAGCAGCATTCAAGCTAGATTATTTTCATTTATCTCTGTGGAAATCTCAAAACTCCATTCAAAGCTCTGGTAGGTGTATACAAAGACTGGAATCATTCCTCCAAGAAAATTGTGCAAAGACGACTCAAAGATCAGGCCCATTTTGCTGGCTTTA
Source organism: Potos flavus (assembly GCA_028534135.1). Classification (NCBI taxonomy): domain Eukaryota; kingdom Metazoa; phylum Chordata; class Mammalia; order Carnivora; family Procyonidae; genus Potos; species Potos flavus. The sequence continues at coordinate 22,243,990 of CM052895.1, forward strand.
GTGTGACAGATAGACTGTAGGAAATATGGAGGAAGTGGCAGAGAGATCACAAGGATTTAAGAGCATGAGGAGTAGAAAATATACTGGACCCACATTTTGGAGCCCTGACCTAAATCTGATTCTGCCATCTACTTACTGTGTATCTTCAACTGTGTAATGACTTACTGAGAATATCTCTATGACTTAGGTATTACTTACTGTGTGATACAAAACCACACACTTGCAGTGGATTAAAACAACAAGTATTTCTTTTTTCCTTAAGAACACGTGTGTGCAGGTTGGCTGGGGTTTGGCTGATCTTGGCTGACCTCATCTGGGCTTGGCTCTAAGGTATTGTGTGAGTCTAGGTCTGGTCCACAGATCACTCATCCTCCCTGTGCCAGGATTACCTAGGGCACATCTTACCCATTGCCAATGGCTGGAATGCAAAATACCAGGCTCAATCACACAAGCTCATTTCCAGTTTGGACAGTGTTATATCTGCCTGACAAGTAATTGGCCAAAGCAGAACACAAACCAAGGCTAAAGAGAAGGGGGAGGGAAGTCTACTTTGTCACTACGTGGCCATAACATAATTGGAAGACCAATAATTTAAGCTATTATATTTTTCCTTTTGTTTTTAATTTCCACGGCCATAAGCTCAGATAAGTGGATTTTATATCCACTTATACTATACTTAGTATACTTAGTATACTTAGAAGTATCAGGATACTTCTAGTTATTAATATCATTCTGCAAATGTAGAAATCCTATGAAATTCTATAGTACTATTTGTAAACTACTGCCCTGCAGGCTGGATTCGATCAACTTACTTTATCTGCAGAGTATTTTAAGATATATTTGACCATGAACAATGCAGAAGATAGGGGCACCAACTCTCTGCACAGACAAAAATCTGCATATAACTTTTTACTTCCCCAAAATCTAACTACTACTGGCCTACTGGTAACTGGGAGACTTACTGATAACGTAAATAGTTGATTAACACATATTTTGTGTACACATTACATATGGTATCCTTACAATAAAGTATATGGAGAAAACATTAAGAAAATCATAAGAGAAAATACATTCACAATACAGTATGTTTATTTACTGAAAAACATCTGCATGTAAGTGGATCCACCTGTGGATTCAAATCCATGTTGTTCAGGGTCAAATGTGATCTTAATTAGCTGTAAATACTGTTTTGTGTTTCACACAAAAATGCCGAATCCAGCTTTCTCCTGCAGGCTCAGAATACTTGACAAAAATGACTTTTGACGAGCAGCTGCCTCCTTCACACGGGGCATAGCTCTCCAGACTGTCCCTGCTTCACCTGCCAACCCCCCAACTATTGTCATACCCCCAACCCACTTCACTTACTTATACCACTTGCCTGAACCCTGTGGGCATTTTTTTGGTTCTAGCCCAGGGTTTCAGGCTTAAGCTCCTGCTCTCCTCTCACCAGCTAACTCCCCTGGCTCGTCAGTCACGTGACATACCTGGATAAGATTTGTCTCATTTACACATAAGAAAGGGGAGATCCCTTGGGGCGCCTGGGTGGCTCAGTGGGATAAAGCATCTGCCTTCAGCTCAGGTCCTGATCTCAGGGTCATGGGAGCGAGCCCCGCATCGGGCTCTCTGCTCAGCAGGGAGCCTGCTTCCCCCTCTCCCTCTGCCTGCCTCTCTGCCGGCTTGTGATCTCTCTCTCTGTGTCAAATAAATAATAAAAATCTCTAAAAAAAAAAAAGAGGAGATCCCTAAGTCTTTCGAGGGCTTCCCAACGCTACCATTCTGTAGTTCTAAAGACATTAGATAAGAGAGTACATGTTTGAAGACATCTTGTGAGGGAAGGACAGTTTCATGGGAGGGAAGGTGACTCTTCAGATGGAAATCAACAGACTGGAGCGGTGGAAAGTGAAAGGGAGCAGGAGCAGGGCAATCAGGAGCAGCGCTCGTCTGCACTCACTGTGGGTTGCCAAGGAGCCCGAGAGAGAAGGAACAATTAGAGAAAAAGAGAAATTGTTGATGTAGGCTGAATATCAGCAAGGTTTTCCTAATAGGCAAGTCTTGAAACTGGCATGCTGTCCCAGGAGAAGCGGCAGAAAGTTATTTAAAATAGGGCGGTACAGAGCGTTTCAATAACCGACCGTAAACAAAATTCTCTCTTAAACCAGAGCTACCCACTCAAGGATAGACTCTTTCTTTCCCTTCACTTTGTAAATTGACTTAGTTTCCAATTGAATAAACAATGGAAAAGATTAAATCCTGGGATGGAAGACAGATTCATGCTATGATCACATGTATTCTCCAGGCCTATTAGTTGAACGCAGACATTTAAGCATCTCAGAAATGACGGTCTATTTTGCACCAGCCATCGGTGTTAAATAAGCATATATAAAGCCTGGATGTGGATATAGTGTTTTGCACGTTGCCATGAATGTGAAGTTTCAGGCTGTCACCTAGTTTGCCCTGTAGAAGGCAGAGATTTTTGTTTTCCTCTTTATCTGCTGCACATCTTTTTTCGGAGGTATTTTGGGATAATAGTGCTTGTTATTCAATTATTTAAGACAGAGTGTTTGCTGACAACTCGATATTCTATTTTTTCCCTCTCTTCTCTTTGAATTGGAAAGTGCAAAAGGGGTAAAGGAAAATAACTGGCTTGGCTTGGGAATGCAGGTGGAAAAGCAAACAAACTAAAAAACTAAAAGCAAGCAAGCAAAGCCCCTCTCCCTCATTCCATCAGCCAAAGTATTAAGGGTGACCAAGGAAAAAGCTTACAAAAAACACTTTGAAGGGCTCCATCAAACACACGTTCTCCTACAGGATTAACATAATGAGAGCGAGAAGGCCCCTGGAATCAGCTCATTGTCATAAAGGGCAAATTTGATTAGAGGCATACAAGAATGTGAACTGATTACATTTGTAATAATCCATTATCCAAAGCTGCCCTGTACTCATTCACTGAACAAACATTTACTATACATCAGATTTATTCTCCTAAAAATTGAGAGGACAGCAATGCTTGTTTCCCACACATCCCCCAACTCTTCTGTTTTATTAACCCACCCCTCAAATCCAGGAACTTCGTTCTTTTTGGCATTCTTGGGCTACCAGGTGTCACCTGACATTCATGAAAGTCATCTGATAGATGCGTTAAGAATTAAACAAATTCCACTGTGTGGATCTAGACAAGAAACTGATTGAAACAACGATGTGAGTCATTAACGAGTACCATGGTGGGGAGGACCTAGGTGGGAGGATGGGGAATATTCCAGAAGAGAAGAGCATTTCAAAAATCTGGAGTTTTCCACAGAAAGGTTGAAAAAGAATAAATTCAGGGAATTCAGAGAAAAGGAGACACAAACCACCAAAAAGTTTAAGAGGTTCACCTCACAAATCCTCAGGAAAGTACAAAACAAAGCAACAAAACAAAATTTTAATCTATTACATTGGAAAAAACACTCTAAAACTTGAAAGGAGTTATGAGGAACTAGGAACCATTACATGTGCTGGTGGGACTGTAGATCAGTTCAAGTACTTTGGAGGGCAATTTGGTCACATCTCTTAAAATGTTAAATGCCTGTTCCCTGGCGCCTAGCAGTTTGACCTCACAGAATCTACCTGAGAGACACTCAATGGTCCTTAACAGAAGGCATGTTCAAGCACTGTTTACATTAACAAAAATGTGGAGATGATCTAAACATCCCTCAAAAAGGAAGATTTAGATTGTGGAATCCTCTAATTTAAAAATATCATCAAAAAATAAAAATAAAAAAATAAAAATATCATCAACTAATCTAAATCTATAAAACCAAAAAACATGCATACATACAATAAGCGAATCAGCATACGGATAGAACAAAATGCAGCTGAAGGCAAAATGCAGCCCAGGAAACTCAGTACAAAACCTCTGCTTCAATAATCACCCAGTTCTTTATACTCTTTAATTCAAAATGTAACTCTTTAAAATAAATAATGAATATCTACTAAGTGTCAGTTACCGTCAGGTGTTTTATATACTTCTGTGTGTGTGTGCGTGTGTGTGTGTGTGTGTGTGCGCGCGCGCGCGCGTTTTTATTTTTTTTCTTGTCCTTGCAACTGCCATGCAAAATAGTTACTTTCTCAATGTCACAGGTAGGGATTGTATGGAAATTTCTGTCCAGGAAGGACAAAATGTCTTTGTCACAGTCTAATCTTCCAAGAGAGTTCCATCCAGAATGGGGCTCAATTTATGTTCCCAGGGAAATGGATCCAGTTTCAAGAGCTCTAAAAGTGAGCAAATCCAAAAAGATGCTAGATTCATTTATTCAGCTGCTTTAGCTGAGCACACAAAGATACTGCTCAGGGGAAATGCTCAGGGCATCTCATTTTGCTTGACCGAGACTGCCTGAATGTTTCCCTCAGCTTAATCAAACAGGAGGTTTTCTTGCTGACCTCCCTTTTCCGGAAGCATTTTCTTCAGAAAACTTGTAATTCTAATTCTTTCTTTGTTCCTTCAAGAGACAAATGTTTTGTATGTTGCCGCTTGGGATTGTTTTTCTCAGGAACCAAGAGCCTTTGAAATGTAAACATTACGGGAATTTGCTCACCCGTCTGGGGAGTGTCCATGGTAGGGGAGCAGTCCAACTGTGGTGCATCCCTTGCTCCTACTTTAAAAGATACAGGAAGATACAATCATGTTTACTTCTCTTCTGGAAAGGCCAATTAGCAAATGCAGATGGCCTAAAACAGCCCTATCCCTCCCCACCCCCCACACCCCCCATCCTAGTTTTCAAAACTCTTATCTTTTGTTTGAGTAGAGTTAATTTCAAACCCAGCTCTGGTCTCTCCCACCTAATGCAATCAGCTTGAACAAAGCCTACCTTGCCTGTTTCACTTTGATGCAAGTTTGGCATTGACATGATCTCTTGAAGTTTTTAAGTGACTAGGCTAAGCAGAGGGCCATATTAAGGAAAAGCGCTTAAGGGAAAGGATACAAGAGTTAACTTGTAAAAGGCCCACTCATACCTTTTAAGAAAAAATAATAATCAACTCCCGAAGCCCATATATTTAAAGCCACATCTGACAGGTTACATAAAAAGCCATTCTACATTTGTTTAGCATTTAGCACGGTTTGGTTATTTTTCACACTTTCCCTAATCTTCGTTTCCATGTCTAAATATTATCCATCTTTTAAAACCTCTCTTCCAATAGACACTTACTCTGTTGTGACAGAAGAGCTTAAGTAAATTTATTGTACCAATCATATACTAGTGTTTAGTGGTACTTAGGAGCTCACCAGTGTCTTCAGTGGTCCTTCTGTGTTTAGGCCCCGACTTCATTCCTGCCTCCATTTTTAAGCTGAAGCTCCTTTTGAGGTCACAAAGTCATTGCCAATTTCACGATTATATCAGATTGTTAGGAGTTAGTTGGACAGTTAAGTAGTCAGGGCCGGGGTCCCCAACAAGGAAATATGGAGTCAGGAAGCTAAAATAAAAAGGCACTGACATCCTGTTTTGTAGCTTAAACAGGACTGTGCTGACATTCTGCTTTGCAGCCTTTGCAGAAATGACTTCTTCGAAAGGCCCTAAAATAAGACAATTCATCACAAAAGCACTTGTCAATATCATGGGCAAGGGGGGCAGTTAAGACCTAAGCCCCTGGATGTCAGCAAGGGAAAAAAAAAAAAGAAAAAGACCATCAGCACGTGGCTATTGACCTAACAGGTAGACAGATATGTGACCAGAGCCCTGATGGGCACAACTCAGCACACCCTGACTGCATAAGAAAGTTCTGCAAAAAGAGCTCATAAAACCCCCTAAACTTAGAAACTCTGAGGGCAACCCACCCGGGTCCCCTCCCTCTCCGGGAGCTTTGTACTCTTGCTCAATAAACTTTACTTTGCTGCCCACCACTCTTCGTCTTATCTACCTCTTCATTCCTCCAAGCGGCATGACCAAGAATAGTGGGCAGTAAGGGGACACCAAACCCTGGAACAATATCCGTGGAAAAGAATATTTCCCTCAAATGTTGCATCTAAAGGTCCAGAATTGGCTTATGATAAAAAAGAAGTTTGTATCATATAATCTTTGACCTTGTCCATAAGATATGCACATATGTGAAATGGCCAGAGCCGAGCCAGATGCTGTCCCACTAACATCACAAGTACTCTAAGTAGAGAAAGAGGGTAACTCCAAAAAAAAGTGGGGTATGTTACCCAACAAAGAAGAGATGAAGACTGTAACAGTTAGGCTATCCCAAACAGCTTCCACTAGAAATGTTTACAGTGACCTCCGATGACAAACAATACATTCTGCATCCACTCAACAAATACAACATTTTGGTTGTACATCCTTCAAAGCAGGGGGCTCTTCTGACTTCATGATACAGTTCACTGCAGTTGCCTCAAAGCAAAATCAGGTTTACCTTTCTATCCCCAAACTTGACCTGTTTGCAGTAGGCAAAGAGCGCATGGGCTTTGTTAAGTTCCTTAATGATCCTGTGCCCCAGTTTTTTCATCCTCCCAGAGCAATCATATTCATTTCTATTCAAAAATTCATTTATTCATTCAGAAATTATTCATTGTTTCCAAGAACTAAAACCATGGCCATAACAACACTAGCAACTCCCATTTCCTGAGCGCCTGCTATGTGCTGGTCAGGATTTTAAGTACCTTTTGGCTCCTCTCTCTTGCCCACTGTATTGCCTACAGTGTAAAATTGACGATAATTTCCCCGTGGCTTATTGTACTCCTGCTACACCAGCTTTCTTGCTGTTCCCAGGTACCCAAAGCTCATTTCTTTTTTTTTTTTTTTAAGATTTTATTTATTTATTTGACAGAGAGAGAGCACAAGTAGGCAGAGAGGCAGGCAGAGGGAGAGGGGGAAGCAGGCTCCCTGCTGAGCAGAGAGCCCGACGCGGCGGGGCTCGATCCCAGGACCCTGAGATCATGACCTGAGCTGAAGGCAGAGGCTTTAACCCACTGAGCCACCCGGCGCCCCCAAAGCTCATTTCTATGGCAGAGGCTTATTGAACCCTCTGACTAGAATGTTCTTCCCTCAGTTTTTCACACAACTAGTTCCTTTTTGCCATTCAGATCTCAGCTTAAATATCAGATCTGCAGAGAGGCCACGCCCGAATTTTTAATGTATGTTAACCATGTATCTAAACCCACTCGCTCTTCACACGCTTTTTCTCTTCTTCCTCTTCTTTGTTTTCCCCTTTTAATTTCATTTACCACTCCTTAACTTGAGTATTTGTCTCATTTTTTCCCTCCGTTGACTCTCCCCTTGGGATATAAATATATGATAGCAAGGACCTCTTGTGTCTTATTTATCACCATATCCCCAGGACTCAGGAACACGCTTGGCACATGGCTACCAATGTTTTGTTTTAGAAATGCATCTCTTCCAACCTTCATAACTATCCCATAAGGTAGCTATTGTTAACCATCTCCATTTTATATGTAAGAAAACCAATGCCAGAAAAGCTAACTGCCTTGCCCAAAGACACACAGCTAGTAAATGGCAAAGTCAGTACTTAAACAGAGGAATTCTGACTCCGCTACTCAGCTTCAAAGCCAGGGTGCTAAACTTCCGTGGATAGACTCTGTGCAGAGTACTGAGCATGGAACAAAAGAGACAACGCCCCATCACTCGTGAGCTTACAGTACTCGGAGGTAGCTAGACTTCTCCATGTCATCAGTAAGTGCAGGACTATAATCATGTAACTGATAAGAAAGGAAAGCACAGGATGCTATGGGGAACACTTAAAACCAAGACCTAAAATATGAGGGGGTCAGGGAACTTAAGACTTTAAGGATGTGTTGCTTTTACCCAGGGGAAGAGAAGTGGGATGGGAGCTTCGGATGAATGGAATGGCATTGGCAAATCCCTGCAGCATGTAACCAGTGCCACCCAATAGATAAGAACAGGGCACACTGGAAAGTGACTTGTCTTAACCCTCGAGATACTTTAGTTGGTTATGTGAAAAAAGAAAACAGGTATCAAAAGGTATATGAAGTATGGTATTAGCGGAGACCTTAAAAGACTCTTTAATTTTTGAAAGATCAAATAGGCTGTAAATAAATGTGAAAGTAGGAAATAAAATAATTAATAAGGCTGATTTATAGCTATCCAGTGAATTTCTCTACTCTATAAACTAAGAATAGACCCTCTTTTCAGGGGCCCATAGAATATTTGCAAAACACTGCCTTGTGTTATTCCAGAAGCATAATTTCAATCAATAAATCAAGAATCAAGAAAGGTCATGCTGCAGTCTACTTTCTCCATAATCAATGCATAAAGCCACAAATTAATAACACCAGCGCAAACAAATCAATTCAAATAACTCAGAAATTAGAATAATAATAGCTAACATTTACGGAATGTTTACTACATACTTTCAGCATGCTGAGATTATTGTCTTAATCAGTTCATTTAATCCTTACAAAATCTTTATTAAATAGATACTGTTATTATTACCATTTTACAGGCGAATAAGCTTATGGCAAGAAAGAGATTACATAAGATGTGCCAAGCTACTCAGCTAGTAATTTGTATATGTGGGATTTAAACCAAGCTGTCTAATTACAACGTGTGTGTGGAGGGGAGTGGGGTGAGTGGGTTGGTGGGTGGCGGTGTCTGTGCATGTGTTTAACCACTTTGCTTTTCTGTCTCTCCTCAGTAGTTTTTGGGTCAAAGAAGGAATCAAAAGCATAAAAGTATTTAGAGGGGAAAACAATGATAAGAAAAACAAACTAAGAAAACCAACAAGAATTCCTTATGAGCAAAACCTGTCGATAATTGTTGAAAGTATATAATGGATATACTGGGTTTATTGCACTATTTCTATGTATATTTGAAATTTTCCATGATATAAAGTTACGACTAGAGGAATGAAAATGAAAGAATTAAAAATCATTTCTCTCTCTCATTTTGTCTTTTTAAAATAAATAAATCTTCAAAACAAAACAGTTTCAGTAACTTACCAAAAAGACCTCAGTTAGGGGAAGTAGAAAATGGAAAATGGAATTTGAATCTTTTTTTATTCTTAAGCCCTTAATCTATACAGTACACCATGTGATTAAAATTATATAATTCTAAAGTTTGGTGACAGGGCACTTGTCTAACTTACTTTGAAAAATATATCTATAGCATCTGGCATAGCACCCGTCACAAAGTTGGCTCTCAATAAATACTCTGATGGGAACGAGGGAGAAGAAAAATGAAGAGAAGTCAGCATTTTACTTTATATAAACAGTATTACTGGGAATTCAATCTTATTTCCAAGATAAATTATTAATTAACCTGCCAAAGGCTGAACAGTTTATTTTTAATGGCTTTAAAACTGTAGCCCAGTTATTTCAAATTTTGTGCGATTATATGGACAGGAACTATTGAATTCAAAACTATTGAAGTCCTTCATTGAATTCAACAGCATGAAAGAAGCAAGGGGAAGTTGGCCATAAGAGTCAACTCTAAGATTTCAAGGTTATGATTTTTGCTCTTAATTCCTAATCATGTTTCAAATCACTCTGAAAAAGTTTTGATTCTGCACCCATTTGTTCTCCCTAGCCTTGAGTCATCTGAAAAAATATAGCTCACCTTTGGTTTTATCCAAGTAACTGATGAAAGCTTTATAAAGAAAAACCATTAAGAAATTAATTAGAGTCATTCTTCTGAAGAACTTAAAAATCTGGTCATTCCCACATCTTCTTACCCATAGCAGAGCAAGCATGACTTTGTCAAAACTTTCTGCTGGTATTTCCAATAAGCTGTATTGATGAAATCCCTATCATCTGCCAATTTGGAAAAACTCAAAAACTAGACTATTAATAATATGATTTGTTCATGATGGGTGCCCATGGGTGCCTAGTGGGCACCATTTTGTTTTCCGTACACTCACAAGTCTGGCAGTAGATAAGCTACCCGTGAATTTTTCTTTGTGATCAGAATCAGGTTTGCTAGTTTATAGTTTTTTAAATCATTATTTTTTAAAATGAAAACTGGCACAGTATTTATCTATAGTCAGTTTCTGATACCTTGTCTGTTTTTTAAGATTTGTCATGCATTCTGAAATGTATTTCACTATTTGTGAGAATTAAAAGCAAACAAAACCATTTCTCATAGTGCAATTCTTTTTTACTTGTGACCCTCTTATACCACATTCTTCTTTTGATTATCATGAAGACTGCCTAGAGTCACTTTTTCTCCTTAAATCCCCAAAATATATGCCTTGAGTGCCTCCATTTTTCCTACATCCACGGTAATGTCTACTTCATCTGATGGTAAATGTCATTGAAATATCTTCGTCTATCTCATTTTGACACATTTCTCTCTTTCAAGATATATCCTGCAAATATGTGCTTAAACTTTTGCTGTGATGTGGGCAAAGAACACTCTGGCCTTTAAAATATGTACTAGCATTTAAGTGGCTTTAAGATGTTTAAAATGCTATCTTGTTCATTATTAATATAAAAAGAATTTTAATATCAATCCAGCTGAAACTACTTTATTCTGTTAAAAGATTGGTAGCCATTCTGTAGCAAGTATTTTTCATTTTATCATAATTTCTGATTGCTACAAATTTGAAATAATCTTCATGTCCAGCATTATACTATATGAAATTATAGATTATCAAAGTACTGGAAGACTATGCAGGATTTAAGAATAATGAGCTCTTTCTGTGTGATGACATATAAAAATCTCTAGGTCATATTGTAGAGCCAAACTGGATCAGTTGAAGAACAGTAAAAAATCTCTGTTTACATACCTGCATGTACGTGTGAATGTACATTTAAATAAATCTGAAAGATTAAACCTAAGTCTTGAAGGTATAAAATTAAGGGAGATATTTACTTTCTACCATACTAACTTTTATCATTTAAAATTTTATGATGAGCATATATTAACTTTATAATTAGAAAATACAGACTTTTTTTATACTTGGGAAAACTGTAGTTTTACATTTTTTTAAGTAACATCTCATACTACTGAAATTTTTATGTTTTTATGGGTAATTTGGTGTTGTTGATACCATAGAAATATTTTCTTCTATTACAAGAACATTATAAGCCCTACAATAGTAACACCAGTGAAAATCAACAATTACAGTAATTCATTAAACTATTAATATGTGCTGAGCCCTCTGCGTATCATCACATTCAGTCCGAGACACATTACTTTAGGGAAAACATTATTATCCATATTTTACAAATAGGGCACAGTTGAGATTCAAATCTTATGCTCTTTGATGTCAAAACTCATGGCCTCCTCTCTACTATCTCATTAAGGTGATATGCACAGTGAAGTTAAGAAGTGTTAAAACCAAAAACAATTTTCCAGAACTTAAGTCCATAAACTTCTGGTACTTCTTTTGGATAAATTTACTAGGGCCAACAAATAGAAGGAGAAGAGGGCTTGACCGAGATGGGATGAGAGTTCTTGTTTGTTCAGGTCTGCAGCACTGAGATCTATTTCCTTGATGAAAATGATGAGGCTGCAGAGCATCATATCTATCTATCTATCCAAGGCCTCCCACTCTCCTACCGGCGATGCTGGAAGCCATGGTTACACTCTCGGGCTAGACCGCCCTCTGTCTCCCACTCTTTTTGAAAGACAACACCAGGAAGGCCTCTTGGAGTCTGCTCCATCTTCTGTAACTGCTTGGGAGCCTCTGACAGAGGTTTGATTTTCAGTGGTTTGGTCATGAGTCTTCTCCTTGACTGTCATGTCCAAGATGGTTTATTTATGTAGCCAAGTGTAAAAGGAAACTACCTAGGCACCAAGTCCCTCAGAATGCATGGTGCAGCCCAGGTTAGTTTACATAACACTGGAATGGAAGAATTGCAGATGAGAAACATGAGACAATCTTAGAACAAAGCTCTCCTGGACCGGTGGGTTGTAATGTCTAATATTTCTATAATAGGTCTTCTCAGTACTCCTCACACCCCTTAGAGTCCAGAATCACCTAATGTCTAAAGCACAAAGAAAAAGTACTTTTATTTTTTTTTTTAAAGATTTTATTTATTTATTTGACAGAGAGAGAAACAGCAAGAGAGGGAACACAAGCAGGGGGAGTGGGAGAGGGAGAAGCAGGCTTCCCTCTGAGCAGGGAGCCTGATGCCGGGGCTTAATCCCAGGACCCTGGGATCATGACCCGAGCCGAAGGCAGACGCTTAACAACTGAGCCACCCAGGTGCCCCTGAAAATGTACTTTTAAAGTTTGGCAAGAAGAGACACAGAGTACCAGAAAATGGCCAAGAATGTGTTGCAATGGTTACTATACATATATATGTACATGTATAGTAATAGTAATACATTACTATAGTAATATATGTAGTATTATCATAATATTAGTAATATAGATAGTAATGTGTATATGTATACACACACAAATATGTATGTATGTACATTTTGCTGATGTGCTGATTATAGTAAAGAGAATGTATATCCCAAGGTTATGAGTTAAAATAGAAGTATATTGAACCATAGAAAGATGCAGGTGGAGAGTTTGCAGAATACCTCCTTATGAAACCTCCACTGCTTTGTCCACTAATAATCATTATTTCTTTTAAATAAGCTCATTTTTTTAATCACTCACACGTGGTACAACAGAACTCCTGTTGAGTCTTGGTGTTCCACTAGTCCAAAAGTTTAAAGGCTACACATTTATGGTGAAGAAACATAAGACAATTCTAAGTATTTTCCTAGGTTAGATATTTGCACATTGATGATTTCTAAGATACAAACAACAGTAATAAAATGGTCTAGTTGAGGACGAGACTTAGATTATAAAGGACTATAGTTGAATAATCTAGCTTATGCTCAGTCTACCAGGTTTTCAAAAGTAAAATGTTGTGTGTGGGAAATTATAAGCTCTTCTACACTTCTCAGCAGATAATCCTGTAAATGTAAGTGTGGCATGTTCTTTGAAAACTACCCAGTCTGGATGTAAATAATATAAATTACATGGCTCTTGACTACCAACAGGCGCACTGGTCTAATTTTTAAAAGACAAAAATGAGATTGGAAGTGGATTATGTGAGGGTTGCTAGAAAAGTTGAGGTCTAACCTCTGAAAAGATGTGTGTATGTGTGTACTTGTGTGTGTGCATAGGGTATGAGTAAGGGTATGGATGTACAACAAAATTGTGATGTGTCCGTACACGTAAATATTGAAAATTATATTTTTGAGAGCTCCAATCTAAAGACTTTTCCCATATCTGGACAACCATGCACTTAGGTTTGTTTTTTGGTTTTGTTTTGAAAGTGGGTTTTTTGGTTTTGTTTCGTTTTGTTTAATTTTAAAATCTGAGATTTGGTTACTTCTACAAGCAAGAGTGTGCTTTGATGTATATAGCTCTCTTAATCCTATGCAAAACTGATCGATAAAGGAGTAACTCTCTCTCTCTCTTTATCACCCTGGCCTTTTCAGTAAGTGAAAATTAAGGCAACTTCCAGCTGACTAATTTGCCAGCGGTCAGTCTCCAACTACAGATTGTTCATCACTCAGATTAGTTATATAAAAACATTGCACTTAGCGAAATGATCCAGACGGAGGTTTGGTTTCGGGTAGGGGCGGGGCAATGAAGAGGGTAACATTTTAATGAGACATTGAATTCAAGTGCCTAAATGCCTTCTCTTCAAATCTTAACGCTTTCTAGGAATAAAATTCTCAGTTTCCAGCTGCCAACCAAGAAATTATTTCACACCTCTCGTTCTCACTATCGAGAACTCCCTCCTAAAGACTCTGAGGTTCCCGAGGTCTGAGCTGTTGCCTGACCTGAGCGGAAAGAAACATTTAAGGCCAGCTCTCAGTGTCTTGAAAGCTTTCCAGTGGAGGAGGCTTTTCAAAGAAAAAACATTCTGACAGGAAATTTACACTAGGAGGTTTTTCACATCTTGCACAAAAGATCCCTTTCTCTGTTTTCTTTCCTTCCATTCTCTTTGGACCCTGGAGACAAATGCATGCATTTACCAAAAAGAAGGCATTTAGGACCTGCTATATGCAAGGCTGGTATATTTATTGGACACTTCTGCTTACTTACTGTTGCATAACAAACCACCCTAAAACTGACTCTCCTAAAACAACAATGTATTATTCTGGGCCCCAGCCCTGAGGGTGGACTCAGGTCGGCAGGGCAGTTCGTCCCCATGGTCTCTCGCAAGGTTTCAGTCAGATAGCAGCTGGGGTTGGAGTCACAGGAAGGCTCAGTGAGGCTGGAATCCACGATGACCTCATTACTCACAGATCTGGCCCCCCACTGTTCCTGTCCTCCTTCCCTCTCTCCACATAGTCTGGCCTCTTCCGCGGGCCTCTCCATGAGGCTTGGTCTTCCGACAACAGGTGAGCTTAGGATAGTCACACTTCTTACGTGCGCTGGACTTCCAAGAGAAAATAATGAAAACTGCTGGGCCAGGTGAAGGCACACACTGGCACAGTGTCCACTTGGCGACACTGTGTTGCTCAATGTAGTCACGGGCCCGCCCAGGTTCCAGGGCGTGGAGTGACAGACTGTCTCTGTGTGGGAATGACAAAAGCACAGCGCTGAAGAGCACAGGGATGGCAGATCTGCAGCGGCTATCTTTGGAAAATGCCATGTCACAGTCGGTGTCTCAGGCATGAAGAGCAGCAGGCGTCTCTGGTCATACTCCAGGCTGTGTTTTCAAGTCCATAAAGCCACTGGGAATGGTGTCTCCTCTCCATCTCCGCCGTTGTCTCCACCCGCCCCGTTTCTCTTACATAAAAATGTACTGGGTTCCCACAAAGGGCCAGTCTCTCCGGTACTGTCACATCACTGAATCCAGGTAACCATCCTAGCTACATGATGTTGTACTAAACAATTCTCTTTGAATGTATCTCTGCTTTTTTTTTTTTTTTTTAGAAAAAGGAAAATTTATGGTAAAGACAGAAGAGGAGAAATAATACAGAAATTACCCTCCCCTGTTAAGGATCTAATCCCTACTTCTGATAATTGTGGCTACATGAACGCTAAAAAGTATCATTTGTCTGTGCACTTATGATTCTGACACTGCCGAGCACTGGGGACACACGGGGGATAAGACAGACGTGGCCCCTGCTGTTGGTTGAGTTCTGTCTCCCAAAATTTATGTACTGAAGTCCTAATCCCCAGTACATCAGAGTGTGACCTTACTTAGAAATAGGACCACTGCGTATGTCATTAGTTAAGATGAGGTCATCAGGGTAAGTCTTAATTCAATATAATTGGTGTCCTCATAGAAAGGAGAGATTGGGACACTGGACAGATATACACAGAGGGAAGACGATGTGAAGACACAAGGAGAAGGTGACCAACTCTAAGCCAAGGACAGAGGCAAGGAAGAGATCCTGTCGTCACGCAGTTTGGAAGCAACCGACCTTACCAATGCCTTGATTTCAGACTTCTAGCTTCTGGAACAGTGAGACAATGAATATCTGTTGTTTAAGCCATTCATTTGGTTTTAACTTGTTACAGCGGCCCTAGTAACCTAATATAGGCCACCTTCTCACAGAGCTTCTGTCTCACAGGCAGACATTAATCAAATAATTCCAAATAACAGGTGTGTAATTATAAAATTGGCCTAAGTAATATGAGGGAAGGAAATGCAATTCTGTGAAGGCAGAGACTAGAGAAATCTTTCCTAGATTGGTGGGTCAAAGTTTTCCCAAGGAAGTGATGCTGGAGGTGAGAGATGAAGAGTGACAAGAAATAAACCGAAGAGAAAGTAAGACAAGCATGTCCTGGTTGGGGAGAGGGGCGTGGGGGTGCGCGCGTGCGTGCATGCGTGTGTGTGTGTGTGTGTGTGTGTGGCAGATGTGCAAAGGCCTCTGTCAGGTGACAGCATGATGCAATCGAGAAACCAAAAGAAGGAGAGTGTGGCTTTAACACAAAGAAATGGACAGAGAATAGTGCAAAATAAGAATGGTAAAATAGGCAGAAAAGCCCATGCCTCAGCAGGTCTTGTCAAGACATTTTTCAGTATCACCAATGAAGGAGAATTCCTTAGAACACTTAAGTTGGAAGTGACGTGATCATGTTTGAGGTCTAAGAAGTCTACTCCCACTGTTCTTGGGGGAAAACCCTGGAAAGGGCGGGGACGGGGCAGGGGAGGGAGACTGTGACTCAAGGCCTCAAACTATAGTGGCTTGTGGCTTGTAGGGAGGAGGCCCGTGCAGGTGCAAGAAGAAGTAGCTGAATCCAGACAAGGGCCGGCGGTAAAGAAATGGATACATTTAAGAGATCTAGACAGAGAAAAGGATGAGATCTGCTGATGAGGTGGCTACTGCTCTTTGCCTGCACTCAGGCAGGGTAGGAGAAGACCCATTTTAAGGGAGAAGCTTATGGATTTCAGACTTGTCATATTCTATGGGCACTAGGGAACTGCCAGGTGAGACGTTAAGATTTTCAGGGAGCTAAAGAAGATGAGCTCTGCGTTAGAGATACACATTTGCAGTCATTGTCAAATCCATGGTGACTGGAGCGGTGTGTGGGATGGAGATCGTTAAGAGTATGAAGAGATAAGAGCCTACAATGGAGACCGAATGCATTCAATACTTAGATGATTTTTGTCTTATGTTGTTATTACTTCATGAGGAAATGATGCTAGAGTTTGTACCTAATTACCCCTGTCTGATCATTTCTTTAAAAATGGAGGCCTCTGAAGCAAACCACGTATCTTCGAGTTACAGGATCGCTTGGGGCAACTGTTAGTTATACGCACTTTCATTACATAAAAAAAAAAAAAAAAGCAATTTCAGTTTGGTTTTCCCACTTCAGATTACAGAAAGGAAAAAATGGTTTTGTAAGTATTTCAGATAAAAAAAAAGCAAGAATTGATTTTGCTTTTCAAAGCTTTAAAAAAAAAAGGTGTCTTGAAAAACAACCTATTGCCCACAGGGAGAAAGAGGCCTTATCTGATCATAATGGTGATTGGATTTTTTGTACACACTGACATTTGGTATAGGCCCTATCTTTGAATCCTTCTATTTCTAGCAGCATCACGACGTTATTTGTAAGTGTTTATTGCGCTGTTAAAATAGAAAGACGTGAACACATGCAGTTTCCTTCTTAAAGGAAACCCACTGGGGTTGCGTCACTGCGTTGGCCCTCGCAAACTGTTAAATGATGTCTTTGTTAGTATGGAGGGAAAGAGAAGCCTGCTCCCTTCACCGTACTCTCACGGCACTCTTATCAAGCCTGCCGATGTTCACAGCTGCGGACTCGAGCTGTTAGAGGGGCAGCGCTGGCAGCAAAACAGAAGACCAAATAGACTTTCAACAGGGTAGGCAATGATATTCCATCATTACCACGGATTGGCCATATAATCGGGTAAAAAACATGCTGTGAGTCCGCATGTCCTCTAGATTGCTTTTAATAATGATACCCAGTGACAGTAACAGTGGGAAAGTGCTCATTCTCTTTAACTCAGATGGGAATCTTCACTTTGATAATGTGTCACCGTATCTTAAAAATTTGCGTACCATATGACCTGGCAATTTTACTTCTATGATGTTAAGAAATTCGACATGAAATTCTGAAAGTATTACTCTATGAAAATATTAATCTCTATTTAGCTCTCGGAAGCAAAGTCTTAGGAACAATTAGCTTTTCAACTAGGAGACCCAAGTTCAGAAGGGTAACATTATACAATAACTTGCAGCTATCAAAGTTACGATGTAAAAATATAATAAAATGAAAATGGCCAATATGTAAGAGGAGTTTACAAATAAGTATACAGCGTAGCAGTTGTGCGCGTGTGTGTGTGTGTGTGCGCGCGCGCGTGTGTGAGAAAATGGCTATTTATTTTAAAAAGTTTGGAACTGTATGCACCAAATTCTTCATCACTTCAGTCTGAGTGTTAAATATACCAAGATTTACTCCTCTTCAATCCTACAAAAATATTGACTTGAGAAGATGTACAAAATTTTATCACTTACACCCAAAGCTTTTTACCTCCTTCCAGCAAGCAACGTTTGAGGGGTCCACAGGAGGATGAACAATAGGACAATTGGGCCCCTGACAGGAAGGTAAAGTGCACTCATGAAGGCTCAGCTGGCTCGTGGAAACTTGGAACTCGTCTCTATCCCACCCATCTGGGGAGAGATTGATAGCAATCTAGTCATCTAAGAACTCTGCTTGGGGACTTGGCATCTGACAGTTTTATCAATGGATAAAAACTTCTGGAGTTTATTATCTGCTTTTAAGCAGATTCTGATGGAGACCCTACCTCCTATTGACCGAAATGTGTAATAATAAGTACAGATCTGAGGAACATTCATACATTACATAGTCTCAGGCCTGTTAGTTCTGTTGGTCTTCATGTGTTTAAAATATCCTAGACTATTCTGAATCTCTTCTTCTCTTTGACATTTTCATCATTTATTTCCATTGGGAAAATGCATTTTTGAGTAGGCTATCATTCAAACAACCTAGATATTAAGTTTAGACAGAAGATTAAAGTAGAATTAGGCCACATCGTTATGACAAGTGCCCTGCTTCTTCTAATACTTTTATTACCACTAATCCTGCTGTGAAGGAGAAAGCATTTATGGATCATCTCCTATGATTCAGGTGCTTTATATAATTAAATTACACATTAAATAATTTACATATATGTATTTCATAAATTATTATAAGCGACCTTTAAGGACAGTGACCGACTCTTGTTTTATAGATGAGGAAACTGAACCTTCAAAATCCCATGCAACCTGCCCAAGTTCACACATCTGGAAAGTATAGAACTGTAATCAAACCCTGGCCTTCCTCAACTCCATGGTCCCGCTTTCCCCTGCTATGCTCCCTATCTGGATCTTTAGAAGAAAAAAAGAGAGACCTTTTCGTGCTTCACGAATGCTGGAATCACTACTACTATCACCAACAGCCAGAAGGGGATCTTTAGGGGGCATTTCAATAATAAAATGCATCACTCTAGCCAAGCTGACTGCCTCTCTCCAGACTTTTTAAGAACAGTGAAGGTCAATCACAGAGTGTCTGATACCCAGGTGATGTGTGCCATCTAGAGCACTCAGAGAGCCCCAAAGTCGCTCAAAATTCTCAGACATCCATCTCCACTCTCCCTGGCCTATGTGTCATGTCACACTTGAGTTTATTTCTACCGTCTAGCCTCAGACTCTTTGCAATCAAGTTATTTTAGACAACTGATGATAAAGTAGCACTCAAGTCACTATTTCAGATGATCTGAGGCCCTTATTTACTTTCTTTCTCGGTCGACTTTTTTGGTATCCTGTAGGCTTATATATAGAAATGACAACCTACGTTGAGTCTATTTTCACCGTACTTGACAAGCTCGCTGGACCGAAAGACCTCCAGCCTAGGTGGGAAGAAACATGCTGGAATGTCTAAATTCCTTAAACATATTTCCTCTCCATCAGAAATGTGAGTTCTCACCAGGCCTGTTGAATGCAATTGGCCATTTTAGTTAGGGCCCCACTGGAAGGAAAGAGAATATAATATTTTTAAGAATAGATGAACAATCTCGTTGATATCAGACTTGCTCTCCCACATAGGTATTTTCCATTATAGATTTGGTGGAGCTGAGGGAGAAGCAATAGAGATGAGGGTAGAGCCAAAGGGAAATACATTTATATTTTTACATATACTATATTACTTACATGTGTAAATGAAATTGGGAAACGATTTAGTTGCTCTCTCAAAATATCAATAATACCACTTCCTACTTAAAGAATATTTAAAAGTGTATGATACATAATCAATTACAAGAGTAACTAGCATCTATTAAGCACGTACTATGCACAAGGCACACTGTGCCTTACACATACATACACATATTTATATGTATGCAATTCTCCCAAGAGCCTAGTGAGTTCTCATTTTACAGGTAAGGTAACTGAGACTCAGAGAAGCTATAAAATAAAACCATTCAAATGCACCTGGTCAGGAAGTGGCAAAGCCAAGACTATAAACACAGGTCTTCTGGCTCTGCAGTGGTAGTGCTAATCTATGCAACATCTATCTCCCCTGATGATATTCTGCTGGATACCAGAATTTCTCAAGTTATACCCTGATATTACCTACATTAAATTCGCCTACAGTACATGTTCAAGCATAATTCCTAGGCTCTACCTCTGACTTTCCAAATTAGAGTCCCTGAGAGGCAAGTACTAAAAATCTACATTTTTAATTTGCTTCTTGGGTGACTTCTTAAAAATGTGAATATCGGAGAGCGAGGGTGGTTAACAGGCAGGCCCCTGACTATGACAGTAACACAGTGGAAAGACCATGGTAAGAGTAGTCAGATGACCTGGGTTTTAATCCCACCCTGCGAGTAACTAGTTCTATGGCTTTAGACAAGTCCCTTCAGTTTTCTGGGCCTGCAGTATCACATCTGACAAGTGATGATGATAGGTCAGATGCCTACTCGAATATTTCTTAAATATTTTAAGTGGATCCTCACAAAACAGGAAAGAGTTCTATGATTGTCTGCACTGATCGGTCGGCTTCTAAGTCCTCTTTGTAGGGCCTGCCATTGTATTTCAGAGAGACTTTCCCTACGTGGAGCAGGGTCAAGGCTGGCCAGTGCCACTGCCATGGGACACTGTGACCTGGCAGCAAGATCACATGACTTCTCCTTCTGGGGACTCTGTGGCTCTTGCAGGCACAAATGAAGATAACTGAGTGATGGCTGTCATTCCAAATGTGCCAGGGTTGAGGTATAGAGGTAGTTTTTTGGTGTTTCTCTAGCCAGCAGCATATTTTCATGGAAAATAAGCAATACTTCCTATTTGAGAAATCAGGGGGATTTTAGAACTGACACCAACAGCTCCCTAATTTATTTTGGCAAAGAGGTAACTGTGTCCAGTCTCTGAAACTATTCCTGCAGATCCAACAGCATGCGTTTCATTTGTGGCCCACACAACTGTATTGGCCTTTACAAGAGAAGCAAGTATGTCCTCAGCGGCTGCTTTGTATTGGCAATTAACTGATCTGTGGGCAGAATCCAGTATCTGCATATGCAAATGCACGTTTAGCAGCACACCCTAGAATGCAGGGACACATCTCATTTTGCAGGCATATTTTGGGAGCCTGGAAGAATATGTGGTCTTTGTTTTAATCGGCAGTGGCTTGTCCAGTGTTTTCCATACCAACATGTTTACTAAATGAGTGTTTGATCTCTCAGTCCCAAAATAAATAGCTAATGAATATTCATACACATTGAATGCAGTCAGAGAAAAAGCCAAGAATAGAACATCAGAGTGCATACTCCTACTCCCCATCTGTAACCATTAGGAAAACAGGACTACATTGCCACTAGCTAGGCAAGGAGTCATTCATTCAACAAACAGCTATTAATTGCACATTATGTACAAGCCACTGAAATAAACAATAGAGGTTTTTTGTTTTTTTTTTAATTTCAAAGAGGACAAATTACCTTAAAGTAGAGAATGATTTAAGAGTATTCATTCAACAAATATTTACTGAGTACATACTTCACATAAGACCATGATATAGGCACTGAAGCATCAAGCTATTAATTTTTTAAAAGTGATCAAAATCATTTCCCTTATAGAGTTTATGTTCAGATTGAGGAAGACGAAGAACAAACGAATATAAAATACACAATATGAATGATGGTGGCAAGTACTATGCAAAAAATAAATAAATAGAAAAGCAAATATGGGTGCCTGTGAGAGGACACTAATTTAACTTGGGAAATGGGGAAAGTCTTAAAAAGAAGATAAAATATGAATATAGAGTTGATGGAGATACGGAAGGGAGCCATAGTGGTATCAGTGGGAAGAGTATTTGAGACAGGCAATTTGGGTGCAATGCCTCTGAGGAAGGTGAGCATGCAGGAATTTAGGAGTACACAAGGGAGGCTAGTGTAGCTAATGTAGAGGGAACAAGTAGGAAGAAAAAAGTTCAAGATAAGAGGATGTCAGATCATGTAACGCTATAGAAGATATAAAAAGTCTTTGACTTTGACTGTGAATAAGATGGGAGGCCATTGGGGTTTGAGCAGAGGAATGACATGATCTAACTTGGATTTTAAAACAATGTCATTAGCCTATGAGCTCAAAGTAGACTGGAGGGGCAAGGACAGAAGAAGCAAGTCCAATGGGGTGGTGTTGACTATCGTCAGGTTAAGGAATGATGAAGGGTTGGATCAGGACAGAAATGGTGGAAATGATGAGAAATATCTGAATTGGGGACGCTGTGAATGTGGAGCTCCCATGATTTCTTGAACCATCTAACGCTTCATTTTGCAATACAATACACATGCAGAAAAGTGCATCAAATAGAAAAGTAAAATTTACCAATGTGATATATGTAATATAAAGCGAACGCCATGTATCCACCGCCCAGGGTAAAAAATAAAACACTGACAGCACTCCAGCTGTTCCACTCAACAAGCTGGAAGAAAGACTGAGTTAAGTACAGGCACGGGAGATATAAAAGACACCCAACCATACTTATAGAAGTGAAAAGGACAGTATCTGAAATTTAAAAAAATTCACTAGGTAGGATGAACAGAAGAGACATTGCAAAATAAAAGATTAGTGAACTTTCCAAGATGGCGTCTTTAATGAAAAGGGATAGAACTACATTCTTAAGAAACATGATGGAGGTCTTCCAAGAGAAATAAAAGCTGTTCCTGAGGGTTCTGTCACTGCCAGAGGAAATACTCTCTTCACAGTAGAAAACACAGATTCAGGGGCGCCTGGGTGGCTCAGTGGGTTAAAGCCTCTGCCTTCTGCTCAGGTCATGATCTCAGGGTCCTGGGATCGAGCCAAGCCTGGAGCTCTGCTCCAGAAATTAACAAGGCATCTCTTGAAGTTTCCCTTCAGGTACTGCATGGTCTTGGGAACAAAATCCTCAAGGATGCAGGTGCTGATCCCAACAGAAGGCCCAGAAAGGACTGATTATCTTGACATTGGACATGGCAGAGAAATTTGCTGCACTTGAGAAAAAGATACCTTGAAGAATTTGGTCATGATGATCTCCACACTGTCTTCAAGAGGGGGAGGATGACAAGGAGTGTTCACATATGATGAAGAAAAAATGCAAAACTAAAGAATGAGCCCAAAACTGCATCACATTAGGCCTTACTTTATGACTAGATATGTGAGCACACGTGGGTGTATGGGCATGCGTGTAAGCAGGCATCCATGTGTGTAATACATGTTTACTGCACAGATATATTTATGTTCTATGATACATTACAGCCATGCTATTGTGGTTGGTTTATGAACATTCTGCCCTTTTCATTTGTTTTCCCCAACATTTAGGTAACATCTAATTAGGAAATGCATTTAATCATGTGAAAGATTAATGTTGACGAAGCTTTTTAGGGCCCTATGCCAACAGATAGTAATTCAATCTGGTACTGATCTCCTCACAAATAACAGAACTAAGAAACTTCTATATAGAACCGGAGATCACATGAAACAGATTTGAATAAAATTACCATGATTGCTTTATGTTTGTATTTAACTTGTATTTTTGTACAAACAAGATCGTGTAAGGTATATTTAAAATTTTAGTGGTTTAAGAGTCTTTCCTACTCTTCATAATTTTTGAGTGCAGACTTCTCAAGAAATATTTGAAAACAAATTACATTGTCTTTTTTTCCTTCATCATTAAATAAAGTACGGCCTTCGCTAAGTTGCTTGTGTTGGTAAACAGTTTGCAAATTATGTTAGAACAAACCCTGGAGAAAATTGGGTTGTAAACGTACAACATGTGGGAAATGTTAGGTAAGGAATTAGTAGTAAAAGTCATCAAGTCCTAGTGACGTAGCGTTTTGCTATACTCTAGAAACATCTTCCTTCTCTCTGAGGAGGTGCCAGTGAGGTGCCGGAGCCAGCTCCCACGGGCTGCCTAGGACTGACTATGTGCATCTCTTCCAAGCTCCACTTGTAGTGATATCGATAATGGCTTGAAATCAGCCATGACAGAAGCATTACACCATGCAAACTGGCAAATGCCACTGATTAGGGCTTTTTTTTTGTCTTTTAAAAAATCACCTTTTGAGCATTTGCCCTTACAACATTCTGAAGACTACGAGCCTACATGTCATGCATTGTGGGTATCAAGATGAAAGAAACCCTAGATATGGTTCCCAGGGAGACAGAATCTGAAATGAAGATGTCTGTGTAGGAAGTTGTCTTAGACCGGACTTTCATTTTCTGTATTCTGATGCTTTGCCATTTGGGGCCTTGCCAACACTAGGGGGGCTGCCCAATTTCTAGAGATAGTAACTAACCTGACTACAAGTGTGCTTTTTAAAGGCAAACCTAACAATCCAGAGCCCACACCCTCAACCACCTGTCCTCACCACCCCAGGTGAGGTACCCGGCCAGGTACTGGGTGAGTAAGGGCAGCCTCCATAGTCGTGGGTGTACATTTTCATAAAATTTGCCTCATCTGTCCCTTTCCTTGAAAATCCCAGTAACGTTTCTTGCTCACAGGACCTCCCTCTCCCACTGCCCCCTGACTGACCCCAGGGCTTCCTTGTGTTGCCCCCCTATGGTGTGGTGGGTCCCTTCTTCTTGAGAACTGAGTAACAAACTATCTCTTCAGTGGCAATCATCTCCTTCGCACCCAAATAATAATAAAACCTATATTAAAACAGTAGTTTCTTGAAGAACGCTCTCAAGATCAACACATTTGAGAAAGAGATAGAAATATTTAGCCCCAAGAAAGGCCTCAGTCGATCCCACAGAAATGGGATGGTCCTTTTAAGGCATTCCCTTAGAGGCAAAGGGCCCAGCTTTCACAAGCCCGTGCTATCAGGGTAGGGTGGGTCCAGACTGTAGACAGAGGGCTTGACCTCGGCTTTGAAGAAACATCTTTTTTTTGATGTCTATAACATCAACCAGAGAGGGATTCTGCTAAGTGCTGTGAACTGCCAATATCCTCAGCAGCTGGGGGAAGCTCCTCAGTTCTCACAGAGGGCTGGGGAAGGTGAGCCTCTGCACATACCACACAACAGGAGGATAAAAATCAACTGCCAAATGCTAGCTTTAAAGATTCATGAGCTTTCTGAGGGAGTCAACGTCAGTGAGGAGAATAAATGCTGTCGTCGAAAAGGCGCTAAAAGTTCATGCCAAATGCAAAGTCAGACACGGCCCCTCAACCCTGGCAGAAAAATAAATGTAAAATAAATTAGCCATTTACAACCTTGCAAAACCCAACATACTGTGAAGATTGATCAGCTGGACCACAAAAAAAAAATTGACTATCTTCAACAAAGCAATTAAAAATGAAGATTGGTGCAACCGAAGTTCAAATAAAATAACTTCAAGAGTAGACAAAATGTGGAAATAAGAGTTTGTTGGATTTCTGTGTCTCCCTCTCTCTGCCCCGCCTCCCTGTCTCTGTCCCTGCCTCTCTCTCTCTCTTCTTCTCTCTTCTAATTTGACTTTATAATTTCTTATCATTTTGCAAAGTTGGTGACTGGCCAAACAGGATAGGACCACTGCCAAAGACTGACGAAGATCTTCATCGCCCACAGCAGTGAGCACAAGGCCATGAAGCCCGTGTGGATTCTGAGCAGCAGCAGGGCGATTCTAAGGAAATTTTCTGTTTGTCCTTAACTGTTTTCTCTCTAGCAATTGGGGAGTAAAGGATGTGCAATCCACACTTACCACTTTTTCATTATTCTATTAAGCCATGACAGAAATAAAATACGCCCCCCTCCCCAAATTAAACAGATACCATGGTTGAACTACAAATTCCTGTAGGTTTTTCTGTAAAATGTAAAGGAAACAGACAAAAGAGAAAGGACTTTACTCAAAGAAATTTAGCACATTTATACAGGAAAAGAAAATGCCTAGAGATTTCCTAAGCATTCACAGAAACAAGTGCAGATGAGGAAAAGGAGCTAGTCAAGGGAATGGCAGGAAGGAAAGACCACACTTCCTCACGCCTCGTTGGATATGTGGAAGTTTCTCTAGGGCCACATCTTTTTTAAAACATGTTGTCTGAGTGCAGTGGTTTACTTGCTTCTTGATGCTTTCCTTATATTGTATTCTAAATACCTAGACAGCTGCAGATGCCTTACTTGGTTCAATACAATCTAACACATATTTATTTTTCTGGTCCCGTGCTTGCTGCGACTAAAGACACAAAGTTAACAACAGCTAACGTATTTTGAGCATGTATCACGGACTAGAGGCTACACAAATCTTTTTAAACCCTCACAACAGTCCTTTGGTAATGAGCTTACTATTAGTTCTATTTATGGGTAAAAAAGCTAACACTCCAAAAAAAAAAAAAAAAAAGCAAACACTCAGGAACATTAAGTAACTTGCTTAAGGATGTGAGCTTGTAAGCTGCTAAGAAAGACCAGAACCATGGTCAATCTGATAGCAGAGTTTGAACTTTAAACTACGCTGCTATACACTGTCTAGTCTCTAGTTTCTTTTTTCTTTCTTTCTTTCTTTTTTTAAAGACTGATTTATTTATTTGAGAGAGAGAGCACACACATGAGCAGGGAAAGGGGGAGAGGGATAGGGAGAGAGAATCTCAGGCAGATTCCCTGCTGAGCTCAGAGACTGATGAGGGGCTTGATTCCATGACCCTGAGATCATGACCTGAGCTGAAATCAAAGGTCAGAAACTTAACCGACTGAGCCACCAAGGCACCCCCAATCTCTTTCCATAAGGAGAGACTCAGTATTATCAACAGGATTCTAGAAGGAAGGAGAAATTGATTTTATTCTTGAAAAACTAGTTGAAATAGGTAATTAAAAATGGTAGTTATGGAGGGGAGAGTGTTCACACAGAGACTTCACAATATTGTAGGACATATTTTGGGAAGATGAGTTGGTATTGTATCAGCAATCACTAGAAGATAACATTGGGACAAATTATAGAAGCTCTAGATATTTACCCTTCCCTTGGTTTAATTACTGGATTTTATAACCAGAGAAAAGTCTTGGTCCACAGTCCTTAAGAATGTCCCCAAGAGAAGACATGCATTACATGAGATAAGTAGGAAGTTATTGCCTTAGAAAATACTGATTCTTAGTGTCATCTCTCCCCCTCTGAATCTCCCTATGTAGTCTGAGGCCTGCCAGGGCCACTCACTATGGCCAGAAAGCAGTTCTACCTCACAGTCCCGCCAATCTATTACTTAATTTCCTACCCAGACCATCCAATGGATAAAAAGACTGGCGGCCATATTGAATGGGTCTCTCTAGTGAGCCTGAGTCATACAAATGGACTTACGGAATCCTGACCAGGATTAGGGAGTAGATAAACATGTCATCCTGCTGATGGG
Organism: Potos flavus; assembly: GCA_028534135.1. Lineage (NCBI taxonomy): Eukaryota > Metazoa > Chordata > Mammalia > Carnivora > Procyonidae > Potos > Potos flavus. The sequence continues at coordinate 22,271,221 of CM052895.1, forward strand.
GACCTAATTTCTGATTTCTTTTCTTGGCTGAATTCTGGAGGCTACATAGCCATAACAGAGAAGACCATGGGGCAGAGAGAGAGAGAGGAGATAACAAGTAAGGTAGCCCAAATTCCAAACTAGGAAGCAGCAGAATGACTTTTATTCCATTTAGCATCTCTGCTACACTTTATCCCCTCAGAAATAACAAACAAAAAATCAACCTCCTTCTTTAACAGAGTTAAAATGGAAGTGGAGCAGACATTTTTTGGTTGCTTCTCCAGCATTTTTCTTCCTTCCTTCCTTCCTTCCTCCCTCCCTCCCTCCCTCCCTCCCTCCCTCCCTCCCTTCCTTCCTTTCTTTCTTTCTCTTTCTTCTTCTTATTCTTTCCCCAACTATAAAAATATTCATTTTCTTCCTTTTTTTGAGATTTTATTTATTTATTTGAGAGAGAGACAGAGACAGAACATGAACAGGGGGAAGGAGGGAGAGGGAGATGCAGACTCCCCGCTGAGCAGGAAGCCCCACACAGGGCTCGATCCCAGGGACCCTGGGATCAGGATCTGAGCCAAAGGCAGATGCTTAACTGACTGAGCCACCTAGGTGCCCCTAAAATTTTTAAAAGAAACACTAAAAATCCTGGGAAAGAAAAATTCTTCTTTACCATAATGTAGGGGTTAAAAAGAAACCTTCCATATTTTCTTCAAGGCTTTGAAGATGGATGATAGGAGCTTTGAAACTGCTATAGCCCTTTTCCTACCAGAAGGGTAGGAAATTAGAGGAAATGTAATTGAGATATGTGGTCAAGTTTGAGCTCAGAATCAAGCAATACCTTATACCAGTTTGCATGTTCTTCAACTAGGAGAGCCGACTCATACTTTTTGAAAAGCCATCTGAATGCATTTTTCTGTCTGTTCCGACAAGAAGAGACCATGGCAAGCCCCATCCTGGTCTACCATATTCAGCCCTTCTCAGGTCTTATGGAGAGCTGACTGCACCTGTCTACAGTCTATTGCAATGGAATTAGACTCGTGTAACACTCAAAAACATGTCAAAAACGTATTTGGGCTGCTAATAAATTTTATCAAGCCCCAGGTATGAGATCTAGTGAATACCATGTGAAAGGTAAGTTTTGAAATACCATTGCCAGATGGTATTAGAAGCGTGGTAACTCCAAATACCTTGCTTACTGCTTGTTCTGATGTTCTATACAATGCTCTAGTGAGAATATATCAATTAAGTAATCACAATAATGCATAAGTTTTACTTGATTTGTGTCTCAAAAGGGTCATTTGTGCCAAGGCTCTCAACCACTCAGCTGTGAGATGGATCCAAGTGATTCAGGATAGACAGGTCCAAGATGAAGACACGTATATTGTAAATATGACTACCGATTGTTTAATTGTGATGCCTTAAGGTCAACTCAGGGCACAGAGAAATGGAATCGCCACACGAGGTAAATCCACTTGGACAATCACTTCAACCATTCTTTCAAAGTTTGAGCTCCTTTGGCATCAGAGTGATTCAGTCTACATCTTCCCTGGCCTGCTAATTCCATCTGCCCCTCCTCTGTTCACATGTCACAGGAAAGGGAGATATGAGGAGACTTTTCTCATTTATTCTTCACAAGGCAACTCCCTTCCATCCCCTGCTTTCTTATTAGTTCCCATGAGCCACCCTAACACTTCTCACCTTTCAACTTCTTCTGCTTCCTCTTGGTTCTAGAGGTCATGAGGTTTTCCCTCTCCTTAGGCTCCTTATGTCACCTGCACTATTCCCTACATTCTGTGCCTTGTTGAATCTTCCTTATGTTTTGGTCTCTGCCGAAAGGACCCTTCCTCAGCTCAATCAAGTGTCCCTGCTAACATCAGTGACTGCACCCTGTACTTTTTGTTCAGAGGCCCTATCATATTTTGTGTTTATTGACACGTACAGGCGCATGATCGTTTGATGCCTTGCAGAACACCCTAAACTAATTATCAAGGGCAAGGACTCTATGCATTTGGTTTTTTCTGCTATTTCTCACAAGCCTAGCACAGTGCCCGGTGCCAAGCAGCTATGAAGTAAATGGTTTCCTTTTTTCAAAGAAATAATTACACATTCCTTATTCTTTCCTCCAGGAAAAGGCTGGATTAAGAACTATGTGAATACGAACTAGAGCTTTAATAGCAAGGGAGTGCTTTCTTTCCACAGTCACTGGAGCACACACAGCACCACCACGTGCGGTTTTCCTGCCTGCATTCGAGCCATCTGACAGGCAGAGCTTTCGGCGGGGCCCCTGGGGTAGCATGGGAGGAACCAGCAACCCAGGAGCCCTGCCCTTAGCCTTCCCACTGTTGCTTTCTGAACCTGACTTGTGCGTTCAGGGTACATTAATTATTCTCTTCCTGTCCGAGTGCTTTTGCGAAAGCACAGCTGCGAAGCCTGATGAGTCCTGGAAGATCAAAACAAGCCTGGATACTGTTGTCGGCTTGTCATCCCCGTCACAGAGCTCCCTAAATGTTGGCAGCTCTGGCATGCGATTACTGTCAGCACAGCCTCCCCCCCGCCCCCAGCAATCCCCCCACTTCCCACCCGGCATTATCTCAGATGTTCTTTTACAAACAAATTATTTTAACTAAAACTTGCTGCTTTCAGCCCCTCCTTTCCTTTCCTTCCCCTTGTGAATAAAACCAGTCAGACTTGGGCCAACCCACGCTTCTGTGTCCTGGTCCAACACCACCACCATGACAATGAAGCTCAAATACTGTGCCTGATAGACCAGTGAGAACAGAAACTGCCCCTTTTCCTCTTCCTGCGCTCCGCAGCAAGAAATCACCCACTCGTCCCAGGGGACTTCCACAGACAGTCCCCTTAAAGCAGTATCCCCTGACTGAACAGATACGTTTCTTCAAAAAAACCATCTCGAACCATTCTTCCTGCATTCCAGTAACTTTTCTTTTTTTCTTTCTTTTTTTTTTTTTAATTCTTATTCTCAAATCACCTAAGGGCCAACTGGATGAAGTTCTTGGGAAATATGGTCTCTGACTTCACGTTGTGGGTATTTTCCCTCGTCTGCCACTTCCAGGCAGACTATTTCTTTACAAACAAAATTGCAGTATTGGACTGGAACAAAGACTGCGGGCTGCATGGCAATCTGCCAAACCAGGTGACCTGTTGTGTTAGAAAAAAAAAAAAAAAAACAAAAACAAAAGCAGTGGCTGCTCCCACTTGTTTGCCTTTTAATTTTTATGGTATCTGTTAAGTGAAATTTGACCTTAGATTAGAAAAGAGGCTTAAACGGATTTGTCCTGGAATCTCAGCTATCTAAAAAAAAAAAAAAAAAATCTTACTGTGTCCACTGACTTTAAGGAAAAGTAATTTCTGCAATTTAGCATGGAGGGGATTTTACTTTTGCTTTTCTAATAAATTATACATAGAGCTTTAAGGATGCCAAGGAGGCTTTATGCGAGGGGTATACTCAATAGGCACGCAAGGGAAAATACATTTTGCTGTTTGCTTAATCTTCTGGTTTTATGTTAAAACCTTTAATTTAATTTTCCCATTAATATCCAAAGCTTGACTGTGCGCAAAATGACACAATATTAAGGGTGGATTTTATGGTATTTAAATTCCATTTTCCCTCCTCTTTTGTCCATTCACATTAAGGCAAAGATTTCAAAATAAGTAAAATATAACGTTTAGGCATAAATGAGGCAGGAGACCAAAACCAAAGCAGTGTCCCTGGCTACAAAGAGTCCCATATTCTGTTAGCATACTGCAGTCGCTCCCCACTGCTTCTAGGGATAAAAGAACTGAAATTTGCCAAGGAAATTATCATCATACTGCCAAAATGGGCTTCCAATTTATTACACTTGTGCTGGGAAACCATTTTACACTAAATCTTAAATCTCATTCTCTGAACTCAAAAATCTTTGGTAATATAAGGTCATTAATTTTAATTAAACGGAAATCTTTTTTTTTCACTTGTGAGAAAATGAGGATTAGTCTCGGTATCTTTTATTAAATAAATAGAACAAATTAAAATTTATAATACATCTCTGGATGTATCTAAAATGGTCTCATCAAAAGCCTATTAATTGGCAAGAAGGGAAGATTCTCAGTGGGTTATGGTAAAAGATGTACCCAGAATTTAGCTAACAAGATCTGTTTACTAAGCTAGTGTCTGCAGTTAATTTTGCTTCACTGTTACATTAGACTTCCATTTTAACATTGGGAAGTAAAGATAACATCAACTTTATAGGCTACGGTTAAAATAACTAATTTACTGTAACCACAATCTGTATTTGTGTAGCTTTTGACAGCTTACAAAGCACTTTTATAAATATCAGCTCTTTCTGCATGATTTATTAGGAATAGTATATACTTTAGACATAAATGGGCTGGATCACAATTCTATCTGTGCCAGTTATTAGCTCTTACTTCAGGAAAATAACTTCAACTCTCTGAGCCTCCAGTGTCTTATCTTAAAATAGGAATAATAATTCCAACCTTGCATGGTTAGCCAAACCTCCCTCCCTCCCCTCCCTTTTATTTCTCCTGGGAACCAATTTCCATCTTAGGACCCAGAGGTACTGCTGGTTCAGCCTCCTCTCCCAGGACTTTAAATGGGGACTCTTTAAGGTTTGGTCTTGACTCTTCTCTTCTTACTCTCTATTTTTTACTCTCTATTCTCTATTCATACGTGACCGTGGCTTCACTTCTAAGGACATTTCTCACATAGATGTTTCCAGCACAACCTTCCTCTGGGTTGCATTCCATCTGTCCAACTTCCTATCCAACATTTTTACTAAGTGTCACAGCTACCTCCCGTTCATCACATCCCAGAATGAGTTCATAATCTTCCCCCACAAAATTGGTTCTCCTCCTTTGATATCTCACAAGCACTGCTCTATATTAAACGAAAACAAAACCCTACTCTCAATTTGTAATACCACTATTTATAGCTGTCTGGGACCACAGGCTAGTAAGTACTGGGCCCAGATATATTTCTCAGTGGTTATTGGATCAAAATATTGTAATGTTTGAAAGCAAGGACTTTCGCATCTGAATCCCTGAGTTTAAATTCCCCCTACTTTTTATCAGATCTGTGAGACTATGAAATTAGTTAATCTCATCGAGTTTCAGGTTCTAAGAATATAAAACCGGGAGAGTTATGTTAATTTTCTTAAACTATTATAGGGAGAACTAAGTTCATTAATAAAAAACATCTTATCACTGTGCTAAGCATATAAATAGTGCTCAGGAAATGCTTATCATAGTTCATTTTAGAAAGGTGCAGGATTGGGTCTGGCCTTTCCATTTTGAGCATTTAGGACTTTGATAATGTCACCTAATCAATCTTTTTTCTTTACTTATAAAATAGAACTTTTAAATATTTATTTATTTACTTATTTGAGAGCAAGAGCATGCAAGAACGTGTGAGAGTAGGGGCTGGGGTAGAGGAAGAGAGAAACTCAAGCAGACTCCCCACTGAGCATGGAGCCCGAGAGGTGGCTTAATCCCATGACCCTGAGATCACAGCCTGAGCTGAAACCAAGAGTTGGACCCTAAACAGACTGTACCACTCAGATGCCCCTATAAAATAGAATTTAAAAATAGAATCTACCTAACATCTTTTTTAAATTTAAAAAAAAATTTTTAAAGGTTTTATTTATTTGAAAGAGAGGGAGGAGAGAGAGCACATAAGGGAAGAGGAAGGGTAGAGGGAAAGGGAGAAACAGACTCCCCACTGAGCAGGGAGCCTGATGTGGAGATCAATTCCAGGACCCTGGGATCATGATCTGAGTGGAAGACAGATGCTTAACCGACTGAGCAACTCAGGCAACCTGACCGAACATCATTTATTCTGATGATGAAATGGTATCATGTTGAAACATTACTGAGTCTCCTTCTGCACATATTTCAACAGGAGTTTCAATACCTGTTGATACGGTCTTCCACATTTCACTGCTTCAACAAAGCCCAGTTTGTGACTTGAGCAAAAATAATTATCATGTTACTAATGAAAGAACAACCTTAACATGCACGAATTCCACTGCTACAATCTTTACTAAATATTTGAGAAATTCTGGAGTAAAGACAAAAAATTGTACAGTAAAAATTGATCCAATAGAATATCATACTAACTGATGTTTAAGACAGAAGAGAAAATGTTTTAAAAGTCAATACTCGGGCATAACTGATTAGTTAAATTCTAGTTGAGATCTTGATTATTTTTCACTGTTACTTTTGAAACTATTAAGCTTTCTAACTGCAGACTCTGCTCTTTAAGTACATTTGAGTTCATAAACTGGAGTGAAAGGAGCTGAGCTTCATTCAGCTTCCTGGTTTGTGAATGTTTATCTATGGCATCTATGTAAACTCTAGGTCAGAACCCATCGTTAGGTCCGTTTGGAGCAGAAGCTAATATGAACTGTGATGTGAATTCTGCAAGGCATTTTATGCCTTTATCTGTGCATTCTCAGTGTCTAGAACACTGTAGGGCACACAGTAGGTATTCTGACAACTATGTGTTCAGTGAATGGACACATGGTACGTAGACTGCCTTCTAGGTCTGTACAACTCATGATCCCAGCTTATTATTCGAAGGGGTTTAAACAGAACCTAGATCAAACAGAGTCTCCCTATGTGGACACATACATAGTATAAAACCACCAGAAGGAAAACAGCTAATATGGGCCCATATTTTATCGCTTTATAAAAAGCCCTCTCGATGTTGAGTACAGTGTCTTGTGCAAAGTTGATGTTCAAGCTTCTGTGGAAGCAAAGTTGAAGTTCAAAGCATCTGTTAAATCATAGAATAAATTAAAAGCAGGCATCGAAACTCACTACAACCGAAATCGACAAGGCCAGATATAGGGGTGAGCTTTCAATGAGAACTACATAAAGCAGGTTCAAACCCTCTCAGATGGGATTTTTAAATCAAAATTTTTCTAAGGACAAATATTGAGATGTAACGGTACATGCCTCATAGGTTGGCTTTAAGAATTGGTCACTAGTGGGGCGCCTGGGTGGCTTAGTCAGTTAAGAGTCTGACTCTTGATTTTGGCTCAGATCACGACCCCAGGGTCGTGAGACTGATTCCCACATTGGGCTTTGTACTGAGCATGGCGCCTGCTTGAGATTCTCTCTCTCCCTCTCCCTTTGCCCCACCCCCACCCCTGTTCTCTTCCTCTCTTAAAAAAATAGTCACTATTGAATTACCTGTGCCTAAGTTCTTCATCTCTAGATGGAAATAGTAATATTTACAATTTTAAAGAATTGAAATAAATGCCAAGAAACAAAGAAGGTTAAAATAAAGCATTCTATAGAAAGGGCTATTTTCTTATTTAGGAAACTTTTCATCTATGTTTTAAATAATAAATGAAAGCCCTTAAATTAATGACGGTTTCTATTTTTTACCAAATGACACTGTTCAGCAAAGGACATTACTCTCTGACAAGTCTAAGGAGGTCAGTGGTTTTAGAATATGTGGGTGGGGGGACTTCCTGGCTAAACAACTCATTTAGAGCAGGATATGGCCTACCTGGCTTAGAAAGTAGCTAGAAAAACCACTAATTTCTCTGCAGCATGACACCATACACACATGCTAAATAAACACAACTGTGTCAAATAGATGGACATTATAAATGATGCAAATTTGCAGGTGGAGCTGTTTTCTCATCTTTCCACATGGCTCCATCCTCCCATTGTGTTCAACATTAAAATCACAAAATTGGCTTCTGCTCTGGATTGATACCCATTTTTCATCAAAATTGTCCCTAACTCCTATTGCATAGTTAATAAATAATAAAAATTCAGCTTTCATGATTATGTTTTCGTGATGAACTTTCCATAGTTTTCCAAATGTGTATGTGTTTGTGTGTGTTAAAATTATTTTTTAAAAAATAAAGAAAATAGAAATGAAGTGTTATTTGGAAGTGTGCCCTTTCCTTCCCCTCTTTTAATTCTATAATGCCAAATAGGAAAATAAAAGAGAATAGAGCCAAATTTATTTAATCAACTTCGTGAATAGAAATTGCCTAAACCACTGCTTGCTTGGATGTGAAATAAAATCCACCGGTGTTCTTTTATCAGTAATTACTTTGGAGTTTTAAAGACATGGCTCCTATGCCGCTAAGAAGCAGCATGGTATGTTTCCTTGTGAAATAGAGAATTATACCTTAAATAAATAATGTGTGCATCTTGGGTAGCTTACTTTTATGGCAGAAATTTCCTTAATTACAGCAGCTATTTCTAGAAGATGAAAACCAAACTGCTGTCACCAGTACTGCATATCATAAGATCATTTTTGATTTTATCTTTTTCTTATAGGAGTAATTCCTTGCTTGCGGAATTGGAAAGAAAGAACAGGCACTCTCCATTGATCAGAAATTTACCTATGGGCAGAGCCCCTGAGTGTGGTGGTCTCATAGTCTGTGAAGAAATGGCAGAGCCACGATCCAAATCTGGGCTGTGTGGCTCCACAGACTGTGCGTATTCAGTATCATGGTCAGGAAAGACCATATTGGAGCTGACATGTGAACAGAGACTTCAACAGTACAAAAACTGAGGCATGCAGGTATCTGAAGAGGTGACATTTCCAGTAGAGGGAATACCAAGTACAAAGATCTTGGGGCAGGAGAGTGCTTATGTGAGTGAGAAAGGAGTATGGGATAACTTTAATTTTGCTTAGTAACTAAAAGAGTTGCTATTATCTGAAATGGGAAAGATGTAGGTTATATACGTTTGGTAGGACAACCAGGAATTCACTTTCGAACAGGGTAAGTAAGTTTGAGAAATTTATTAGATGTTCCAGAGGAGATATCAAATAGCCAGTTAGATAGCTAAGTCTGGGTTTAGATAAAGTTTTGTGTTTTTCTGTTTTTTTTTTTAAGATTTTATTTATTTATTTGAGAGGGAGAGAGAGCAAGAGCAAGGGGAGGGGCAGAAGAAGAAGCAAACTCCCTGCTGAGCAGGGAGCCTGACACAGGGCTCAATCCCAGGACCCTGGGATCATGACCTGAGCCAAAGTCAGACATTTAACTGACTGAGCCATCCAGGTGCCCCAAGTCTGGGTTTATTCTTTTGGTTAATTTTTTATTTTTATTTTTTATATTTTATTTATTTGTCCAAGAGTAAGTGAGAGAAGTAGGCAGAGGGAGAAACAGACTCCCCGCTGAGCAAGGAGCCCAATGCAGGAGTTGAATGCAGGAGTCAATCCAAGACCCTGGGATCATAACCTGAGCCAAAGGCAGATGCTTAACCAATTGAGCCACCCAGGTGTCCCCCAAGTCTGGGTTTAGAGAAGGTAATGAATGTGCAAGGATGGATGCACTTACAGTCATTAGACGAGCAAAGAGCACCAAGGGAGTAAATGAAAATGGGGAAATGGTACAAGAACTAAGCCCTCCAACATTTACAACCAGAAGATGAGTCACCAACAAAAAGAGACTGACATGAAGCAGCCAGAGAGGCAGAAGGAAAACCAGGTATTGTGGATTCTTGGATGCCCGGTGAAAAAAAAACACTTTGGGTGAGGAGGAAGTGATAAGATTTGTCAAATCTGGGAATTGAGCATTGACTGTAGCAACATGGATGGCATCAGTGACGTTGACAAAAGAATTTTCATTGTAATGATAATAACAAAATTGTAATTAGAGTGGATTTATGAATGATTAAGAATTTCCGGAGTCATACGACAAAGATTTGTCACCGAACTAGTCATTTCCTTATCCTTATTAGCTGTATCTAACAGTGTATAGTTCTACAGAAATGGAAAACTTTAAACATGGCAAATAATAACTGAACAAAATATAAAATTCAGTAAAAAAAATAAGAGGGTATGAAAATTATACAAAAAACAAGGAGAGAGATTTAATAGAGAAGTGTATCTTAAAAGGACAGAGTGGATACATGAATGCAATTGCGTCCCATGCTTAAATTTGGAAGTGCCAAACACTCAATTCAACCTGAATTAGGAAAGAAGTGGGGGAGATTTCTTAGCTAACCTAACTGCAAAGTTCAGGCATAGCTCCATCAAGGTGATTTATGCCATTGTCTGGTTTCAGTCAAGCTCCAACTCCCAGTTCTGTAGTCTCCTTGTTGGCTTCAATTTCAGTCAAGCTCCCCAGTCATGGTGGTCACCAACGACTCTGGGCTTGCCTCTCATCATCTAGCAATGCTTGTGGAAGGGACTTCTCTTCCTCAATAGTTCTTGTAAACTTTATGTATTGGTTCTGATCAGCTTGGCTTGTGCTGGGTATAGCTCAATAACCATTAACGTGGGGGTGGAGTAGCTAGATTTAGGTCTCAGCTCTACCTCTTGGTGGCTGCATGAAGTCTACACTTTTCAAACCACGAGTAACACCAATTAAGTAGAGAGTTACTCATAAGACAATTAAGTTCTTAACACTATAAAAATGGGGGACTAGCTACTGTGAGCTTAAAATAATATGTCCATTATAAGGGAGAGGGAAGAAAATTTAAAAGAAACAATAGACACAAGTAGTTATGTAGCATTTGCCGCGAATTTACCTACATTGTTCACATTTTCTCATTTAACACTCATGACAACCCCAAGAGTAAGTGCTTATGTCAAGGAGAGCTGCAAAATGGGAGAGAAACTCTAATAATTACTTCAAAGAAAGTCTGCTCCTAGTTCTCAATTATAAACTAATATTTTGAACCTTAAGGTAACTATCTTCATAATATGAAAAAAAATATATGATTGGTTCCTCTGTGTAGCATTATAATCAGGAGCCATGAAAACAAATAAATATACACAAATAAATGTGACAGAAAGTTGTAGTCATGTGGTCTGGTACCAATCCAAAGGTATCTGGTTCAATTTACTCAGCAAATGAAACCCTTATCTTCTGAGGATGAGCCAGGAGTGGCGGCATGTGTGTGAGGACAGAGGGAGGAGTCTATAGCGTGGGGTGGGGTGGAACAAGGAGGTAACTCTATCTCACATCATTTCTCAGTCCTTGCAATTCAGCCTCATGTCTCTCCCTTTTCTTGAGAATTATACAACAGTTCCAAATCCGGAACATTTCTGAGGTTCTAGGGCTAACACTGAACTGTGGCAAATTTTTTTTTCATCCGGGCTCTTCTCTGTCACTCCTTCTTTTTCTCTGTAGACTTTTCTCTCTATTTTTCTTTTAACTTCTACTTTCTTTCCACTGGTGTTTTGAGAGGTAATGAGCATAAACATACATATAGATTCAATCTACCTCACTTGACCAGAGCTCCTTTAATCCAACTGTACATCACCTATTCACATGTTCAGTAACTTAGAAGATTAAACAAGCGCTTAGATAATGTGACTGATCCAAAGTAAGTTCTCATTCTGCATGGACTTTTCTAACCTACTTTTACAAACTTATACCCACAATTGCCACATCTATATAAACCAACAACAAATAGACATAATGAAATATCATGAAGGCTGGTACAAAGTTGCACTGAAATGAAAAGGCCATGCATCTTCTCCATGAGCCTTTAATATCTCAGAAAAATATATATATACATTGGGGAAGGAACGACACTGAATCACGGAACCAGAGAAAATGCAGCTGGAAGCAGCCTATTTCTTTTAGCTGTCGGTGAATTTTTGGTTGTTGGTTTGCTTTGTTTTATAGCTTTTCTTTGGCTCTATAAAGTGTCTTGACATACTGCTTGAGACCTCTGGCTTGCTATCTATTCCATTTTTTTTTCTTCCTTTTCTTCTTTTTTTTTTTTTTTTTAGAATAAGTGAGATGCCATTGTGAAAGGCACCGAGGCATCGCTGTGAAATTATACCCACTGTATGTGCAGACAGCCATGTAGTGTGCTTCCTCCTACTTACTCATTCAGCTTTAATTTATTTCTAGCCTAGAAGAGCAGTGGTGATACCCATGCTAGAAGAGACTTGATACTTGGATACCTGGACGTTCTTCCTTATAAGGTCTAATTATTACTCCATATTTTACATGTTAACATTTTTACCGGCAATTCAGGTTTTCTATTCAAATGAAGAATACACTAAAACTTGGAACACAAGTTAATACCTTAGAGCATTTTGACTGACATACGGTTGCTTAGTACCTGTCAATTACTCGAATTCATTGAATATTCATTGCCAGTTCCCACACTAAGGTCTCTGTCCTAACTGTTCCACTGCCCTAAATACTCTTGTTCCAGATCTTGGGACTGATGGCTCTTCCTTATCTTTCCAACATCAGCCTAAATGTGCCTTACTCAGAGAAATCTCCTCTGATAAAGTTACCTTCTTCCCCAATACCAATTTAAATTAAATTTAAGTTTTTGGTACTTATCAGGACTTGTTATTCTCTTCTTACTTTGCTTACACAACTGAAAAAGGTAATTCAATTCTGTCCTTCGTTGTGTTTCTAGTGCCTAGAACAATGCCTGCAATATGGCAGGCATATCCATGTCTCCATGTTAGATGGAGAAGGGGACTTTGCCTGGCATCATCGCTGTGGTAGCTTTCATGCTTTGTGCAGGTACGGCCTTCCTAGGTGTTCAGCTACCTAATGAATGACTTTACTGTGTAGTTTAATGCCTAGTTATATTGGATCTCTGAAAGTAAAATACCCTAACTTTGATTTTTACCCAAGGCAAATGAAAACTTACAGTAACACACAAAAAAATTAATGTTTTTGGAGGATTTACTTATAACTGCTCAACACTGAAAAAAAAAATTCTAGTGAATGGAAAAACAAACTGTGGTACCTCCATTTACTAGCATACTACAGAGCAATGAAAAGGAACAAAATATTGAAATACACAATACCACAGATGAATCTTAAACACATCATGCTAATAAGTAAAGAAGTCAGACTCAAAAGAGTGCATACTCTGATTCCACCGAGAGGATCTTCTGGAAAAGACAACATGATAGGGACACAAAATAAATCCATGATTGCTAGGCCATGGGGATGGAGGACAAGTTTTCTATAAGGGAATTGAGGGGCGGTAATGATTGTAGTGGTGGTTACATGACTAGGTGTGCTCGTCCTAACTCACAGAACTCTACTCCAAAAACAATGAGTATTCCTCTATGTACATTATACCTCAATTTTTTTTTAAGTAAAACAGGTGAGAGATTACAAGCCACTGTAGTTCAAAGAAATATTAGGCTGTTCTCTAGCTGCCTAATTATTTTCCTCTAAGTGACACTTTGAAAATGTGTCCTATCATTTTACTCCTCCCATGTCTTCCCAGCTCAGTTCCCATAATGGTCTACAGAACTTTCACGAACTGCGAACCCAGTGCTTTGCTGACCTCATCTTCTGCCACCCTCTCCCTCTTTCACGGCTCTAGCCAGAGGAGCCACCTTACTGATCTTCGAACACATCCAAAACCATGGGGCCTTTGCAATTCCTGTTCTCTTCCAAGATGCCTATCTTCCTATATCCATGTGCCTTGTTTCTTTACTTCCTTCAACTTTGCCTGCAAATATCAGCTACTAAGAGATATTTTCTTTGGCTATTCTATATAAATACCTCCTTCCTTGTATACTGCTTTTCTTTTCTCTACAGAAAAAAAAAATTTTTTTTAAGTCTGTACATCTTCATTAGAATATAAGCTTCATGAGGTTTGAGATTATGTTTTCTTCACCAGTGTTTCTCCATATTTGAAAACAATTCCATATTTTAGTGATAAAAATATATATGTGTTTGAAAGAAATATATGAACTAATTATCTCCTGCATACGTTTTGGCTGAAACCGACTAGATAATCCTTTTTTTGTTTTTTACTTTCTTTTTTTTTTTTTTACTAGATACTACTAAAACCCATCTTCTCTTCCCAAGTACACACTCTTCACTTCTGAACTGAGCTGGCTTTTAGGGGTTCATATGACTAGTTCTCATCAGTGGAATACAAATGGAAAAGATACTTCACAGTAGCTTTGATCAATAAGTAGCTATGATCAATTTACCCTTCCTTTGCTCTTGTCTCTTACTTTTCCCTTAACCCTGCCAAATGGATGACACCTACATATTATCAAATTATTGAAGCCATTTCCTGAAAATGGAAGAGGCACGGCAGGGAAAGAGTCTAGGTCCCTGAAGAATGTATGTCGCAGAGCCCTCCCGTACCTCCACCTACGCTTGATTCTTTAACATTAATAAGAAAGAAATCTTTATTGTATAAAGCACTATACTTTGAGTTGTCTGTTACAATAGCTAGCGTTTCTTACTCTGACTAGAACACATGAATTTAGAATCAAAAGGTGTTTCTAATCTGAGGTTTACAACATCTGGCCATAGGTTATGATAAGAAACTTATTTCCAGCATTTGTATACTGGAGACAGTAAACACTAGCCATTTCATAGCACGAAAATGTTCTGCAAATCAAAAAAGAAGCACGGAAAAACAATATATATATTTTTAAAGAATTTCACAAATACAAATTTTATAAAGGGCCACTTCTTTTATATTACTGATTTAGGTTGTAGTTTTCCAAACACTATTTCACTAACTTCTTTTCCTGTTCATTCTCTCAACTGTTAAGATTTATGTAACTAGTATATTCTCTGTACCAAGCGCTGTGCTGAACAAGAAAGACAGTGCCTGTTTTCAGTGGGAGTGCAGAAAATATCCATGAAACAATCAGTCATGGTCTTGAAGGTGAAGGGAAGTCTACAGAATGTTCTAAGAAGACGGGATAGGAAAATATTGCCCCATACTTCAGGGATCAGAGGAAGTCACATTAAGCTGATATTGCAATGATTAGGATAAATTTGGAAAGTAAACTGGATGACAGGATTCGAGGGAGAGTGCTCTTTAGAGTGCAGGGCACTTGAAGGAATTGAAAGAACTAAGAGTGAGTGGAGAGTAATGTGCTAGTAGCAAAGGGCCAAGAGATATGGGATGAGCTTAAGAATAAGACCAAGTTCTGAAGAGCTCTAAAAGTTACAGAGGTGTTTGGTCTAACTTAAAGGAAGTGAGAACTATTAAAGGGCTTAAAATGAATTCATATGATTATATTTTCTTTTAGAAAGCGTGATTAGGCTGAATTATACATAGCAGATAATGTGAATGTGGGAATGGCATCATACTGAAGGCTGCTGTTACAATTCTCAAGGCCAAAGAAGATGGAAATTCCAAATGGGGAGACTGTGGTGGGGATGGAGAAAAGTTAACAAATTAGGACAATTTAAAAATGGTATTGCCAGGACACTGGTACTGTAATTAGCTATATGCTTGAAACAAGAGGAAGAGGCAAAGATTACTTCCAGTTTTCTAGTTTGGGCATAACCTGTAACTACAGAAATTCTTCAAAATCCTCTCTCATTTTGTTTCTCTGCATTTTTCTCTTTCACTTTACTGCCTCTAACTGAAATAATCCTGTATCACTAAGTATACACTCAGCCATGGTCACAATCTCTATGTCTGTCTGTCCATCTAAAATATACCTTAATTATATATATTTTAACTAATGTAAATTAATATTTATATACCTATTACATAACACACACACACACACACACACACACACACACACAATTTTCCCATTGTCTTACTGTTTTGTCTGGAGCATCCAATAAAGTTTGGATAGAAGTAACGAGTATTGGCAACCTTCCCTGTTTTAACCATAAGGTATAGTATTAGATTTTTTGAGTTGTCCTTTATCAGACTGAGGAAGTTCTTTCTGTTCCTAATTAGCTGAGAATTTTTTCATAATAAAAAGATACTAAATGTTATCAAACCTTTTTCTCTGTTATCACCTTAATATGGTCAGCTACACTGAGGGACTTCTGTATGTTAAACCAACCATGCATTCTTGGGATAATATTTTTTGGCCATGATGTAGTATTTTTGCACATACTGATGAACTTAATTTGCTAATGTTTTGTTAACTATTTCTGCATCTATGTTTATGAGGGATATTGAACTTTGGGTCTTTTTTTTTTTTAATCTTTCTACCACAAACAGCTAGAAAAGTGGACAACATATATGAAGTAACTGTTCTAAAATATTACCCATTAGGAATTCCTTAAAATAAGGTAAATACCGAAAATGAGCCCTTTGAGCACCCGGGATACTTCTTAGAAACATTTTTCCTGACCCTTGTGCAGGGAGAGGCATTCTAAGCAGAGCAGAGATATGTTACTGAATTAAGCACAAAGAAGTAAACTTTCAAAAGAGGCTGAGGCTTCAGGGAAGAGACAGGTGTGTAAGAACCAAGTGGCATATATCTGCATACTCTTGTATCTTTTACTAAATATAAGACATGCAAGTTTAAACAGCTGAAAAACTGGTTTTTAGTAACACTCTACATGCTTCTCTGTTTACAAATTATTTGTCATAATGTTAATTCAAGCTTGAGTTGTAGCTACTTGACCCAAAATGATGACTTGAAAACTATAAAATATACTCAACTTGCTCAATGTTTTCATAAGCTCACCACATTTATTTTCCCACTGAATTGGTCGTTTCCTTTATTCTAGAAGAAACAGAAGACTGGCCTCCAGAAACACTTTGTTTCAACAAGAGGATAGATGAAATGATTAGGCATGATGTGGTCCTTTTCCATTTTTAATTTCAGTGATGATTGCTGGCAGAAGGCAAGCAATATGTAGCCTCCATCTCAGGTGTGCTAGCATATTGCAATTAAGGAAAGCTACTCTTACTCACCCAGGGGGAAAGTGATTGATCAAAGTGTCCAATGATTTACTTCCAGTGTAAACTACAATTCCCTGCCCCAAATACCAAGATCTATTTAGTAAAAAAGAGAGTATCATTAAAACCAAGACACCTATTATTCACAAATTGTGGTCTAAGGGAGGGTAAATGACATAATTATTCTCCAACAGGTAAACAAATTCAGTGGCTTCTCCACATCCACCCTTATTATAAATAATTGTACCAATTAGTGCTATCCAAACGCTGTGAGAAGCTAATTTAAAGCAATACAAGTAAGATTATTTTTTATACTTAGTGAAATAAATCCAAGTCAGGCAAGGAAGGGGCTCATGGCAGAGCAACAGAGATGCAGATGGAAAACCAACTTGAAAATTACATAACCAAATTAGGTCAACAGGAAGAAAAGTATGATCTAGATGCAAGTCACTCTAATTACCATTATTGTCATCAATACTTTATATTGAGCAACAATGAACAATGACCCAAGATCATGAGTTAATCTGGCTGCGAATCAATCCCAAGATGTGGGACTTCCCTAATTGTAGAGTATAGAACAATAATAATTATGAAGGAATAACTACAGTGTGCTTCTCATATTGGCGCTGTTGTGTTCTGAAATGGCATTTAATGTCTATTTTAGCTTTACATTGATAGCATAACATTGTTTAAAAGCTTATGCTCTGAAGCCAGACTGCTCGGAGGTCCAGTGCGAGCTCTGAAACTTAACCTCAGGGAGCCTCGATGTTCTCAGCTGTGAAATAGGAGCTAACTACGGAACATACTTATTAGATGTTTAAGATGAAAATCAATGAAGATATGGACAGATTAAATAACCGGATAAAGTTCTTGGAGCTGGCTGATGATGGAATTGGGATGCAAAGCACACAGTCAGCCTCAAGAGTCTGTGCTGCAACCACCAGGCATATCTCTGCCCTTTCAGAAGTTTGGAGCAATTTAGCACACCCATGCATGTGGGGCACTTAGTCTGCTGTTTGATGTGTGGTGTTCAATGACTAGCGGCTAAAAGGAAGAGAGGGAGGAATCAGAAGACAATGACGTAGAAGAAACAGACCCCTATAATCAGATTAGGGCAGGGTGTTACACATTTTTAGTGTAAAAGGTCTGATAGTAAGTGTAAATATTGTACATTTTTTATTCTCTCTCAAATACTCAATTCTGCCGTTGTAATGTATTAGAGTAGTCACCCATAATACACAAATGAATGGGTGTGTTCCAATTAGATTTTAGTTACAATTACAAGTGTTGGGCTGCATTTGTCTCTTGGGCCAGAGTTTGGCACCTGGATCAGAGAATGAGGATTTATATGCTGTCTTTTTTTTTTTTTTCCCCAGCTTTTTAAAGGTATAATTGACAAATATTGAAAACAGTTTTTTGACAAAGTCCAGTATTCTTTTCACTCTATCCCAGCTGCTTCACCCTTGGCTACTATATCCTTGGGAACAATGAGACCGTGTGACCTCTAGGCTGTTTCCAGAAATGATGGTTGAAGATTATATGTTGCAGTCCCAGTGCATTATCTGAAGACGATTTAATGACTCTCAACCGGAAAAGAAATTAAGCAATTCACTATTAATTCTAGGCATGGTGGACATGGCTTAGACCATGGTGAAAAATATACCTGGGAAACCACATTCTCTGTTCATATCAGAATTATGTATTTGTTCAAAGGGAGAATACATATTCTTACCTGAAAGCCTTCACGTTTTTCAGCCACTGGCTGCTCAGTGATGTTTGTAGTAGGGTGAACAGATATCCTTACTCACCTGTAAAAGCCCCACTATATGCTGGTTGTTTCTATCCAATTGTTATTAGCATCCTATTTCACTTTTCTAAAAGGGTCCCCGTTTGGATGAAAAATGACACGGGCAACCTTTTAATAGGAGACAGATGCCAATTCTCTGGATTTCTACTTGCTTTGGAAGCTACACAATCTTTCCCCTGCCTACCAAGGGATGGAATACAGTTCTCATCTAATACTACTTCCATTTTAGCGAATATTTATTGAATACCTATATATGCCACGTGCGGTGAAAACCACTGAAGAGCTCTCTCAGAAGATACCATTTTATTTGGAGATAGATTGTCTCTGAAAGTTTACATGAACTCATTCTCCGTCTGAAATCTTTAAATCCCACAGGCACGGCCCATCTTCCTGTATATTCCCTCCACTCTTATGCATCCCCCATGAACCAAAGCTGCCTGAGGAGAGTGGCAGAGTGCACACTTTCACCCCTATTACCAGGATGCCGTCATGCTTCCTGTATTCTAAGTGAGCCCTAAGTAAATACTCATGGAATGAGTAACACGGCACTAAACGTTTCCTCATCAAGCATCAATAACTTTTTGTTTCCACATTGCACAGAAAGGGAAATGAATCACTACGCAGAATTTAAAAAGTTTGTATGAGCAACTGGAAATACACACCTTCGTACTTGATGCCTATTACTTGCTGAGGGCTGACTGTATGCCAGGCCCTAAATTGAACTTTTACATATTGCATGGCCCTTAATCCTCACAATCCTCACAATCACTCTGTGAGGTAGGGGCAATTATTTTCTGCCTTTGGGGGTTACTAATGCTATAGTCCAAAGAAATGAGGAAATTTACATTAGGTAACATAGCCTATAAGCAATGGCAATAGGACTCTATTCCACACTTGATTCGCACAAACACTGAAGTATCACAAAAGCTGCTAGGCCTCATCCAAGTGAGATACATCAAAACTCAGCGACAGTCTTGACGAAACTGCCTGGTTTAATACTACTAGTATCGCTGCTATAAATATTGCATGGACCACACTTGTATTAAAAACATTATTTGTGGTTTATCTGAAATTCAAATGTAACTCAAATGTAATTCAACATTACCTGTTACTGATGCAGTGCAGGATATTCGCACGGGGAAAGCAGGAAGATGCCTTCATTCAGTTCTCGTTTCAGTTGTTCTATCCCCCATCCCTGATTCCACGGTTCTAGATATAGAGAGAGAGAAAAAAGAAAATATTCCTAGGTCAATTATGACAAAGTACAAGGAGAACACTGTTTATCTTCCATCCGAGCTCTAATGAATTATCCAATCTCAGCCCCAAACCACCAAGTACCGAAAGGTCCCTGGGACAGTCAGCATCGTAATGGGCCTGTTCCCCCCTCTGCACAAAGTCATCCCCAGGGGTAATTCCTCTAGCTCTCTTTTCATGGTGATGAGATGCAGTGTAGAGCCCAGCTGTACGAGTGAACTACCATACACATTACACCAAAGGCCACAGGCAGGTAGGCTGGGTACCAGCTGGGACCCTGATATTATGCTGGCTACTGTGAAACCTACGAGAAAAGCCCAAGACCGTTCCCGCACTTAAGGAACCTGCCATCACCTTGCAGAAGACCTGTTAGCACCTAGACATGATTAAAACATTATGGGAAAAAAACCTCCCAAACTTCTTAGGTAGAGAATATTTGTCAAGTTTTGGGCCCCCAGGCTTCTAACTCCAACTTCCTAACAGTACCCCAGAAATCCTTTTTAAGGTCACCCTTCCCCCACTTTAAACAAGATTTCTTTCAAACGATGATTGCAATGCTTCCTATATACTCTTGGAGGTAAATGATTTGCTCAAGAAAAGATGTATGTCCCAACTTGAATCAAGGAGATAAGACACCTTTATTTAAGAGAAAAGCATCTTATCTATACTACAGAAATAATCCTAAGAAACCTTCCTTCTTCCTATTAATTTAGAGGTTTGGATGCTTGGGATGCTTAGTTTCATTTTGCTCCCCAGGGGAGAGAGAGGTTGGAACCTCCCAACGCCATGATGCTGAGGTCTGAAAAGAAAGCCCATGCTGCAGGAAGCGGAGAACAATGACTTAACAAGTTTCAGCTAAAGCCTCTAGATTTTTTTTCTAGATGAATCAACAAATTTTCTTTATCATTGAGCCAGTTTAAGATGGGTAACGTTTTGTCACTTGCAACACAAAGACTTCTGAGCTCTGTCTTGTAGCTATCCATTTGTATTTCAATTTGCACTCACCCTGGAACAATTACATAAGGAGCCTTAATAAATTACAGAGACTACAAAAATGAAAGATAGATTAGACCAATATGATTAAGAAAAGGTCGGGGGTGTGTGTGTTTGTGAAGGGAAAACATGTGGATGTGAAACAGAGCCAGAAACGAAGCTCAGATAAAAATGCTTACTGTGAAGGCTTTTCCCTTGCTCTGGGCAGCCCTGAGAGTTGTTCTAAGCTTCCTAGTATGTAATTCAAAGGAAGCAACCTGTTATTCACCCAATGCACAGTGTCTTCCAGCTCAATTCCAAGCAATTTCTCAGGAGAACCACAAGTTATGAAAAAGTGAAAGAAAGGTAAGAGAAAGAAGAATGACCATTTTAGGGTCGAACAGTCAAGAAAATCATCCTACGGAAGGTCAGACCTGAGCTGTGAGCACCAGAGGAGGATCAGCGTTCCAGGAGGGGGAACAGCATGAGCTGTAAAGTGAACTTGTGTAGAAGACTGCAAGGAGACCGGCATGGATAAACATGAGAAGTTACGGTGAGATGGAATCCGTGATTATTTGAGTACACAGGGTCAAGATGGGGAGCAGGCACACAAACAAAACCCCTACTATTAAGAGCAGATGTTATCTCAAGTTTATCAAGTGCTCACATTTCTTACATTTTAAATAAAGCTATGCCAGTAATTTTGGTTTGATAAAAAATGGAAACAGTCTAGAAATAAATCTTGACAAAAAATACAACTGAGAATAAACAAACTCCCCTGCAAAAAATAAACAACATATTGAGCTTAATTTTCCTGTTGTGTAAATGAATCTTTAGGAGTAATTTAGATAACTTTCACTCCCTAACTCAGAGAACTAAGTCTTCAACAAAGTAATTCTCATTGATACCCTGTCAAGATTATGTATCAGAAGTTTCAGTATTATTTTCTTAGTCTGGTAGGATGGACAATGGAAAGTAATGGTAGTGTTATTATATGTTCATATGTAATAAAGTCTTATGGTCAACATTCCAACTAGAGTACTCTATTAGTTGGTCCTTTCACATAATAAAATTATAACACCCATAAATCACTCAGAAATCACGAATTATCAGGGGTAGTTTTTAAAAGGCATCCACTAAATACTTGTGAATTTCGATTATATTTTGACTTAATTACCACAGCAGCTCTGTGATCTTGAACAAGTTAACTAACCTCTCTGAGCCTTGAGTCTCATTTGTAAATAGGTTCAGCAATAAATATTTACCAGGATTTATGACTATTAAGTGAGAAAATACATAGTAAAGGGTAGTAGGAGTAACTATCAATTGAGCCATTACTATGGGTCAAAATCCTAAGGATTTTATGTGAATTAATTATTTTATTCTCATTAAAATCTGATAGAGATTTTTTCCCTCTCTATAGATAAGTAAACTCACAGATTTTATCAACTTGATATCATAATTTTAAAAAATGACATGCATTACTTCTATATTTAAGAGATCACTTTATTATCATTAGCATGCTAAATTAATAAAACTTATTTTACCACTATTTCTAAGGAACCAGAAAAAATTTTACATTAAAGAAATTACTGGTCCTCAAAGAGTTCTTTGAGATAGCTGAGGTCATATATTATTGTCTCTATTTTATAGACAGACATAAGGCAGTGACAGTGAAATGTAATATATTAAATCAATGCTTTATTACAGGAGAAATTATCTTCATTATCTGTTTCAATGATTCTCAAATTTTAGTATTTTTAAAAATCACTTTGGAACTTATTAAAAATGCAGATATGTGGACATAATTCTCAGGTGGCAGGTCCATTTTAATAGCACTACGGAAAATTCTGATTTAAGTTGTCTACTAGCGACATTTTATGAAGAACTGATCTGGAGTTCAGTAATGCCTTAAAGCCAGAGACTAAATATGCATGCAGAACAAAAGAACTGAGTGGAAATTAAAAACGGAAAAAGAAAGGAATGGACTGTCTACGTATTATTTCCCACCACTGCAACAGTACCAATTTTTCTAATGCCCATTCATCCATCCCTCAGTCTGGGACCCCGGTCCCTGGTGGCACTGTCTGCCATCTCTGGGGTGATCATGTGATAGAAGACCAAGCCAATCAACACACCAGATTTCTGCCGTGTGCCATGATTGGACCTGCTTTGGACAGCTTGAACCAGAGAAAAGCACAGGATGCCCCCCGGCCAGACCTACTGCAAGAAGTAGTCTGTCTTTTGCTATAGTGAGAGTTTTATCGATATGGGGGTACTGCAGACATCTTGCCTATTCTTGGGGACTGAGCTTAAAGCTATCATGGCAGAATTCAAGACCTGAAGCTATTGTGTGAGCTTTGAAGCCAGCCATGCCTGAAATTACCGTCTACTTCAGGACTTTTCAGTCTTGTGAACTAGTAAATCCACATGTTGACTTGGTACAGTTTCATGCGCAACCCTAGATACACAGAGATTTCATCACAACTGAGGTAGGAAAAAAATGAGGCTGAGAATTATTAAGAAACTTGCCCAAGATCATCCAGCTTGTAAATGGCAGAGTTGAGATTCAGTGCTTGGCTATCTAACTCCAAGGACTGAGATCTTAGTCACTGCTATATATCATCTCTAAAATTTTTGGGTGTACTGAGCTACTATAATTGGGCTTGCTCAGAAAATAAAATACCTTGGAGAATTCACTTTTTCTGGACTTAAACTTCAACTTGACTCTTTTATTGGGGGCAGGTGGATGTAAACCACATTAAACCCACCTTTCAATTACTTGTGGGTGACAGGTCACCATTCATCTCTTCCCATTCGCTAGTGGTTTAACATCTTTTGTGAAGAACCTGAAGTTCTCTTGTAGATCTTGGTGCCTGCAGAGTGCAGGGGATAGGTAGGGAACAGTAGTAGGGGAGAGGAGGGTGCCACATCCACACATTTCAAATGGCATCTCTCCTTCAGTTTCTATATGCTCACTGGATTGACGCTCTTCTCCTTTTGTTCATTTATCAACACCAGCCTAATACATGTTTCGATTTACATCCAAGGTTCCATTTGTCTAGACAGCAAATTTGCAAGCCAATAGAGCTCATGATTTGAGCAGGCTGCTTTGATACAGACAGATATGGCTTGCTAATGCTCTGGATGCAAAATGCAACATCTGTCTATAATAATGCTTACTACCTCATGCAGCAGAACCGTTTGTAGCTGCAATCTGACAGTTTTAGTCTACACTTAGGTTGTTAAAAAGGGAACTTTTTTTTTTTTAATCACTTGGGCATTACTTGGTCAGTATCCTTGATGCCATCTTCAAATATGACAGAATCTTAGAATATTAGTGTCAAAATGTTGAATATCACAAAAGTGATGATGTTGATAAATAATCACTTAAATGCTAAGCATTTCCTGGTGTACTTTATGTGTATTATCTCATTCATAACAAACCAATAGGAAAGATACTATTATTGCTTCCATTTGATGGTTCAGGAAAGAGGTTCACAGTGGTTCAGTGACTTTCCAATACTCATGGAGATAGTGGTGGTGGAGCTTGTTTGTTGACTCTTAAATTTTTATTCATTATATTTGATCTCCAGTCCAGTGGTCCTCAAGTTTAGTACATCAGAATCGCCTGGGGGACCTGTTAAAATACAAATTGCTGGTCCCCACCCAGAGTTTTGATTCAGTAGATATGGGATTTGCCATAATAATCTGCATTGCAAATAAATTCGCCGGTGGTGGTAAGGTTGCTTATCTACTGACTACCCTTTGAGAACAAGTGATCTAGTCCCACTGCCTCACTTTGTTTCTATGAAATTGAAACTCAGGAAAGGAAAGAATCTGCTCAAGATGACAGCACCTATTAACGGCCAAGAGAACATTTGAATCTAGGTCTTTTGGTGCTCAAGAAAATGGTCTGAAATGTGAGGAAGCCCTTGTCCTCTCCCCCCTTTTCTCTTTACGATAAAGAGATAAATGCCTAAAGTTGCAAATAATAATTTCTCTGACATGTCCTGATTCATCAAGAGGACAGGTATTAATCAATTAGAGTATGGTAACAACCTTCTTGAGCTTTAAGAAGGTTGGGGTGATTGATTCTTACTTTGCAGCTATGTCATAAAAGTTGAATATAATTAGTAATTTCCCAAATTGGAATACAAGCTTGATTAAGTCAGGTACTTTGCTTATCTTTTTCCCTACTGCATTCCTATATCCAGGAATGAATGAATAAAAATAAGTAATTCCTATACCAGAGGAACTCACAAATACCGACTTTATTGTTGTTTTAATATAACTACCAAATCAGAGAGAATTAGAAAATTTCAACAGGTCTATTCATAGCACAAAATTCGAATTGGTAATCAAAACACTTTCAAAAAACAAAAGTCCAGAACAGATAACTTTACTGATGAATTTTACCAAATGTTTAAAAAAGAGTTAATGCTTATTTCTCTCAAACTATTCCAAAAAATGGAAAAGGAAGGAAAACTTTCAAATTCATTCTGTGACACTAGCATTACACTGACAGTGAAAGCAGACAAAGATACTACAAAAAGAGAAAACTATATGCCAATATACCCGATGAACATAGATGCGAAAATCCTCAACAAAATATTAGCAAACCAAATTCAACAATACATTAAAAGAATCATTCACCACAGTCAAGTGGGATTTATTCCAGGAATGGCAAGGGTAGTTCTATATTCACAAATCAATCGACATGGTACATCACATTAACAAAAGAAAGGATAAAAATCATATAATCATTCAACGAAAACAGAAAAATCATTTGACAAAATACAATATCCATTCATGATAAAAACTCTTGACCAAGTGGGTTTAGAAGAAACATATCTCAAAAACAAAGGCCATATATGAAAACCCATAGCTAACATCCTACCCAATGATGAAAAACTGAGAGTTTCTGCTCTCAGATCAGGAACGAGACAAGGATGTCCATCTATTCTCACCATTTTTATTTAACATAGTACTGGAAGTCCTAGTCAAAGCCATCAGACAAGAAAAAGAAATAAAAGGCAACCAAATTGGTAAGGAAGAAGTTAGACTGTTACTATTTGCAGATGATGTAATACAATCTATAAAAAAATCCCTAAAGATTCCATCAAAAAACTATTAGAATAAACAAATTTAGTAAAATTTCAGGATATATGAATATACAGATACCGGTCACATTTCTGTACTCTAATAATGAAGTAGCAATAAGAGAACTATATTCATATTCCAATAAGTCATGTGCATTTAAACTTATAAAAGATAGCAAGATAACTTCTAAACTAGCTATTCTAGGTTCAAGAAGAAATGTTTGTAGTATATTAGTCTGAGCATACCTGCAAAAATGGCCAAACACATTGCACAACTTCAGGAGAAATTATTCTCCTGGAGAATAATTAAGAAAATAATCCCATTTATAATTGCAGCAAAAAGACTAAAATACCTAGAAATAAGTTTAACCAAGGTGGTGAAAGGCCTGTACTCTGAAAACTATAAACCACTGATGAAAGAAATTGAAGATAATACAAATAAATGGAAAAGTATACCGCTCTCACAGACTGGAAGAATTAATATTGTTAAAATGTTCATACTACCCAAACCAATCACAAGATTCAATGCAATCCCTGTAAAAATACCAATATCATTTTTTTCACAGAACTGGAATGATCCTAAAATTTTTATGAAACCACTAACACCTCAAATAGCCAAAACAATCTTGAGAAAGGAGGACAAAACTGGAGGTATCATAGTGCCAGATTTCAAGATATATACAAAACTAGAGTAATCAAAACAATATGGTACTGGCCCAAAAATGGACATGTAAATCAATGGAAAGGAGAGCCCAGAAATAGACTCACACCAATGTGGTTAATTAATGTATGATAAAGGAGGTAAGAATATACAGTAGGACAAAGAGAGTCTCTTCAATAAATGGTGTTGGGAAAACTGGGCAGCTCCAGGCAGAAGAATAAACCTAGACCACTTTCCTATATCACACACAAAAATAAACTCAAAATGGATCAAAGACTTAAATGTGAGACTTGCAACCATATAACTCCTGAAAGGAAACATAGGTAGTAATCTCTTGGACATCAACTTCAGCAGCCTTTTTTAAGGTATGTCTGCTCAGGCAAGGGAAACGAAAGCAAAAATAAACTACTGGGACTACACCAAAATAATAGATTGTTGCACAGGAAAGGGAACCAACAACAAAAGAAAAAGGCAACCTATAGAATGGGACAAGATGTTTGCAAATAATGTATCTCATGAGGGATTAATATCCGAAGTATATATAGAACTTACACAACGCAAAACAAAACAAAAACCCAATCTCATTAGAAAATGGGCAAAGGACCCGAATAGACTTTTTTCCAGAGGAGACATACAGACGGCCAAGAGACACATGACAAGAAGCTCAACATCACTCATCATCAGGGAAATGCAAATCTAACTACAATGAGATATCACCTCATACCTGTCAGAATGGCTAGGATCAAAAAGACAAGAAATAACAAGAGTTGGCAGGGATGTGGAGAAAAGGGAACTCTTATACACTATTGGTGGGAATGCAAACTGGTGCAGCCACTGTAGAGAATAGTATGAAGTTTCCCTTAAAAATTAAAAAAAGAAATACCTTATGACTCAGTAATTCCACTAGTATTTATGTAAATAAAACAAAAACACTAATTTGAAATGATATATGCATGTGCCACGAACATATGCAACATTATTTACAACAGCCAAGACATAGAAGCATCCCAAATATCCATTCATAAATGAATGGATAAAGAAGATATAATATATATGTACATATATATATATACACACACACACACACACACACATATCTTCTTTATTCAGAAGATATACCATATACTCTATCGTGTATATATATATATTTATACTATCTATATAAATATATATTATCTATTAATAAATACTACATATTCTGTTGTGTGTATATATACACAGGCATACACATACACACACCCATCTTTACTCATACACACACACACACACACACACACACACACACACATACATGTATGATAGAATGTTAGTCAGCCATAAAAAAGAATGAAATCTTACCATCTATGACAACATGGATGGACCTAGAGGGTATTAATAAGTGAAATAAATCAGAGACAGACATATACCCTATGATTTGAATTATAAGTGGAGTCTAAAAAATAAACAACAACAACAAAAACAAAAGAACAAACTCTTAAATACAGAGAATAAGCTGGTGGTTGCCAGAGAGGAGGTGGGTGAGGAAAATGGGTGAAGTATGTGAAAGGGATTAAGAGATACAGAATTTCAGTTATAAAATAAGTCACAAAAATGAAAAATACAGCATAGGGAATATATTCAGTAATACTGTAATAACATTGTGTGGTGACAGATGGTGACTACGCTTATGGTGGTGAGCAATGAGTACTATATAGGATTATCAAATCAATATGCTGTACACCTGAAAATAAAATAACACTGTCAATTATATGTCAATAATAAATTTAAAAGAATGTCATCACCACTACCATCATCATCATCATCCTCAATTTATAGAATTTACTGATTCATTTCCTATCCTATTTTCTCCTTTTCAGAGTTTTTATACTCCTTCTACCTGCCAAGCTCTATCATATTTTCTGGTAATGATGTTTCCATTTTATGGCTTCTGAAAAACATGCCAGATGTTAAGTTTTTTTCTGTTATTCTTTCAGCAAATTCACACTGCAGCCATTGATGTCCTGTTTTCAAATGGGGAGCTCTAAATTACTGCAAACATAATGCTCTGGCTGCCTCTTAAATCTTTTCCAGCTGCTGGCTTTGAAGGGAGTATGGCCATTAGTCATTTGGGATGTATTTTAACCCTTTGGATAACAGACATCAACTCATAGAGTGTTGGAAGTAGATTTCCAACTGCCCCATAGAAAATTCTCTCTTGCCTCACCAAACAGTTGGGCAAACAAGAAAGAGAATACTGAATTTATTGTGTACACATTCCTGAAGCCTAAGATGGTCTGGCACTAAATATCCATTCTGCTTGTGAAAGGAAGCATCCATGTGCACTCATGTAAGATATAGCTTTGAGCAGTGGATAGTTTCTAGATGAAAACAGTGAAAGAGGGAGAGAAATGTTCCTCTAGCTATTGACCTATGGTTCTCAATCCTTGTTGCATTATATACTCATAAGGAGAACATTTTAGAAATCCTGAAGCACAGACACCTTTCACTATTTCAATCAGGACCCATGAGGGTTGGGTTCTAGGCTTCCACAGTTCTGAAGAGCTTTCTGGTTGTCCAGTTCCCTCCAAGGACCAGTGCAGAGTGTTTCAGAAATTTTTCATTGGTCCTCAATATAATAATAAAAAGTCAAAGTAGCAAAATTTTCATAATCCAAATCTGGTGATTTAATAGACTGTCCTTTATTCTGATAGCAGCCATCCTCCCATGAAATAGTTGAGAAAATCTTTAACCACCATTGACTAAATAAAATGCTGCTACAACTAGCTTGTAGCAGACTACATACCCTGAGAAAAGGCAAGATTGTAATCAAGGCTTGTAATTTAGAACATCTGCCCTTCTGGCTTCAATCTGGGGTTCCCATTTAAATCAGTGCTGTTTTCTCTGTAAGAGGCATTTGACAATCTCAGAATGCAATGCCTGTCTCTCCACCAGCCATCAGGAAGGTGTCTCCTGTAGGCTCAGTTTCGTGTGCTCTGGAGGTGTCTGTTTCTTTGAGGGGCATCCCCACTCTCCCAACATCAATTTCATGTATGACACCCAGCCTATACTTTAAATCAGATTGTTCTAGACATACACTCTTCATATTCTGGAAATCCGTATGCTTACATGCGCGGAATGCATTAAAAGACATATAAAGAACAACTTCATTTTATTTATACAGATTATGTTCTTCCTGCTTTTTAAAAAAATGACAGCAATGGTAATTGTAGCTCCAACAAATTATACATTTCTGCGATAAAATTTAAATCTTGGTAATGCTCTTTGGGGAAAACTCATTAATTTATCTTTAGTTGTAGTGGGTTGTGCAATGCAAAAGTCTGGGATACCACACTTTGGGACAGAAAGTATCCAGACCGTGCTAATTCTAACTATTACTGTTTTGCTAGTAAACAGTGATGGCTGTTTGCTATTCAAATCTGCTTCTTAGAGAGGTTTCCCCTCTTCTCTTGGGCCACCAGAAACTACGAGACAAGCAACCCTTACAAGTTTCCATTTCATACAACTCTGAGGACTCAACCCAGTTCCATTACAACTAAGTTCAGTTTTCAGATGGTAAGAGATAAATATGTGCTTTGTGAGGACATTCTTGCTGCAGCCTTGAACAGCTTCTGAAAATGCAATCTTTCCCTCCTCTGACTTCCTGCACACCTGATCAGTCCCCTTGACTGGCATTTATCACTTGCTTGCTGGAGTTATATGTAATTATGTACAAACAGATCCTTGGCATCGTTGTGAATATAACATTTTCAGTAATCCTGAAAGCTCCATAATTTGTAAAATTTGTCATACTGTTGTGGTATGAATTTAAATCACACTCACTTTGAGCTAGGGTAAAAAAAAAAAAAAAAGGGAGGGGAATACAATAGCCTGCACAAACACCCAGCATCTCCCCTCAATACAGCTCTGTCGTTCTCATTTGCCATTTGTATAAGATCAAATTTTTTTATTTTTGTTGAAGCAACTAAGAATATTTTAGTGAAAATTTTAATAGTAATTAACTGGTGGTGTAAGGCTATTTGTAGAAAAGGTTTGATGGTAATGAGACTCAGAAGAAATAACAAAAGATAGCATTAGGTTTTTACTGTCTGCCTAGCACCACAAAAAAAGCTTTATATTCCCGATCTTATAGGACCCTTACAATCCCACGGTTAAGTTATATTATTAAGTCCATTCAGTAGAAGAGGAGACTAAAGTTCAGAGGGTTTGATTTAAAGTGAGAGAGGCAGA
This sequence comes from Potos flavus, assembly GCA_028534135.1. Classification (NCBI taxonomy): domain Eukaryota; kingdom Metazoa; phylum Chordata; class Mammalia; order Carnivora; family Procyonidae; genus Potos; species Potos flavus. The sequence goes on from CM052895.1 coordinate 22,301,837, forward strand.
ACCAAGATATGAGAAAAGGTATGTCTAACTCCCAAATATGTACCTTTTGTCCCCTTTTCCTCCCTTATAAAAAATTTAGATATAATCCACATGTAACATTCTGTTTCAGGTTTACAACAGAGTGATAATGATATTTGTATATATCGTGAAATGAGCACCATAGTAAGTTAACACCTGTCACCACAGTTACAATTTTTTGTGATGAAAACTTAAAATCTACTCTCTCAGCAACTTTCCAATGCACAGCACAGTATCAGTAACTAGAGTCGCCCTGCCTTATATTATATGTCCATGCCTTGTTTATAACTGCGGGTTTGTACTTTTTAACCCCCTTCACCCATTCCGCTAATACTCTTGCCCCTAGCAACCAACCTGTATTCATAAGCTTGCTTTTTTGGTTATGATTTCATTTTCTTCAATTTAGGTGTATTTGACAGATAGCAGTATATTAGTTTCAGGTATACAATATAGTGATTCGATATTTGTATTTTTTTGGAAGTAATCACAAGAAATCTAGTTAATATCCATCACTATACATAGTCACAGATTTGTGTATGTGTATGTGTGATGAGAGCTTTCGATGTGTACTTTTAAATTCCTAGTGGTCTCAGTTCTACTCACCTTCCCATCACGCCACATGATTTTTTATATTCTATGTTGTAAGTTCTATTTGGCCATGGGTTTTACTTTATTCATATATTCCTTGGAACACACAAACCAAAACTTCTGCTGTAACAGGATTTGTTGAATACAGATGGATGGGTGAATACAAGAATGAATAATGCATCTGTTAATTTCATTCACTTGCCTTCTCTTTACTTCATCAGCAGAAATTGAATGAGAACAAATATCCTTCCATGTGTATTTATTCCATGTTCTCCAGTAATGTTACAGAAATTCTAAATGTTGAATAAAGAGAAATTCTTTTGTATTTAAGGGGGCTTCCAGGTCAAAGAAAGTCATGAAACATTTTCTTTACCGAAGACATTAAACACTATGAGTCAACCTCTATAGTTGATCCAGTTGTGTTCCAATGTCGTTTATAGATTTTCGGGGGAAGGCTGACTTGAAATCAGTAAGTACCAGTAGGGCCCTGCCTACTTCCCTTGCAGAGTAAGGAAACATCTTATTCTTTCATGATAAACTAAAAACCCCTAAAATAACACATAATTTTTCCATCTGTGTATTAATGAGGATTCTCCAGAGAAATAGAACCAAGAGGAGCTATATCCAGATACAGAAATATAGATAAGAAGAAATTTATTATAGGGATTGACTTACATGGTTACAGAGGCTGAGAGGTTCCATGATCTGCCATCTGCAAGGTGAGGAACCAGAAAAGCCAGTGATGTAATTCAGTCTGAGTCTGAACTCTAAGAACTAGGGGAACTGATGGTTTAAGTCTAAGTTCAAAAGCCCAGGAACCACGGGCACCAATGTGTGAGGGCAGGAAAAGATGAATGTCTCAATTAAAGCAGAGAAAGCAAAATCACCCTTCCTCCCTACTTTTTGTTCTACTTGGGCTTTCAGTGAATTGGGTGATGCCCACCCATACTGGTGAGGATGACCTTCTTAATTCAGTTTACAGATTCAGACGCTAATCTCTTCCAGAGACACATCTGGGCAGGAATGTTTTACCAGCTATCTGGGCATTCATTACCCAGTTAAGCTGACTTGTAAATTAACCATCACAAACTTTACATATTGCCATGGAAATAATTAGGGAACTATTTGTTTTTAATTATAATAAATGGCAAGAAGGAGAAGGACACAGGGCTATGAGGACACAGCAGGCAGATACACCTTATGGGGGGAGGAGTTCTGGACAAGCTTCCCTTAGGAAATGATACATGAACTGAAACTGAAAGAGGAGGCAGATATCTGAATTAGAAAATTAATTCAATATATGTGGGAGTTGAGTAGTCAAAACAGGAAAAAGTACCCAAAGCAGATGGAACAGCATGTATAAGGGTTTAAAGCAGAAAGGATCAGGAAACATGTGAAGAATTGAGGGGGAAAAAAATGTGGGTGAATTTGGTGATTGAAACCTTAAAGAAACCTGAGAAAGATTCACAGTTCAGTTTGTAGTGTTGTACCAATGTCAGTTCTCTGGTTTTGATGAAGTATTATAATTACGGAAGCTAACATTAGAGGAACCTGGGAGAAGGGTTCATAGAAACTTTCTGGGCTATTTTTTCAACTTCTTGTGAGTCTGAAATGAATTCAAAATAAAATGTTTTCTTAAAAAAAGAGAACATTTGGAAAATGACCCCTGGAACTCAGCTTGAAAGTGGAACCTCAAGTTCATGGGTACCAATAAAACTGTGCATGTCCTGACATTCTCAAATGTATTTACTGTGTTCTTTTGACATGTGGAGTGTTGCTTTAAATTATTGGTACTGCTTCACATCTGACATATCTCCCCCAGGCATTCACAATAGCCCTCTTTAAAGCAAACAGTAATCAGGATTCTAGACAGATCAAGATGAGAATTGGCTGTCTATTTCTCTATCTTCAAACGTCAGCACTCTGCCATGGAATATATGAAGTGTAGGCACCTACACATCTATGAACTGAGGCTCAGAGAAAGTAACTGAATCACGTTGTATGACAATCTATGGAGAATGTGCTCAAGAAGGCCCAAAGAACTACCACCTACAATATTGTGTAACAGTTACAATGTCACTCATGCTTGCTTCTAGATAAAAATTTTTTTTATCAGTCCAGTGCTAGTTATAGAACATAAGACATGGACCCAGGGAACCCTGGACATGAAGCCTCATAAGTTGCTAGAACTGAACTAGGACTGACTTGTAGTCAATAGCACAATTGTCATTTCTCTGAAATGTGGCATTGAGCACTCATATCTAATTAAGTCATTCCTCTGCTCAAAATTCTGCAGCTGTTTCCTGTTGCTCGCAGGATTAAATACAATTTCCTTGGAAAGATCTTTGGTTCCTCCATGATTCAGCCACAGCCTAGTTTTCTAACCTCATTGCTTTTTCTTACATTGCACTTTTATCAAATTCTTGCACTGATCCTCAGAGATGCTGAGCTCCTTTATGCCTCCAAGCAATTGATTATGTTTTCTTAATTTTTGTGTCCTAAAACCTACTGTGTCTGTGAAGCTTTCTTTTACCTTGTCCAAACTTAGGGACATCTTCCTTATATTCTCATCCACCCTGTAAATAGCTACATTATAGCAACTGTCATTTTGTATTATAATGTGTTGTCTGTCCAGCAAGGTGCAGACTTCTTGAGGACCAAGTTCTTTCTTTCTGGTGTCTTCAATACCTAGAAGACTGCCTGACACAGTGTAGGTTTTAATTTAAAAACCGATGAATGAGTGCAAACACAATCTATGAAGTGATACGTGCTTTAATTAAAAGAAAAAATGTTACAATGGCTTCTTATAAATATCATCAATATTAGTACAAAGGAATTTATGTCCATGACTCTAGAACATCAATAAGAAATCATATTGTGGTTACTCCAAATAGACCTGCCTACCATCGTATCCCATGCATGTTAATTAGGGAAACCACATGGTTAAAAAATACCATCTAACCTGGCGCGATCTCAGGTCGGGATCCCTCCACCAGCAGCCTTCCGCGACCCGCCCCGGGGTCTGTGTGCACCCATCGTGGGCCTGGACCCCAGCAAGCAGTCTCGACAACGGAAGCCACCAGAAGTGGATTCTCTGGACCAGTATTGCTAGCTTGGGGTTTTGGTGGCGCCGGGATGCAGAGACAAGCAGGGGCCTTGGGTGACCACTGGGACGGTGGCTGGGGGTGTGCACTGCCTGTGGGAGGTTGCGGTGTGCAGCAGAGGGGGAGTCTGTGTGTTCTGGACCACCCACAGGGAAGGAAACTGAGGCTTCTCTCTGAGGCGGATGTCTGAGGGTACAGATTCTTTGCTCAGACCCTCTGAAAAGCCACGAAAAGCCGCCAAAGAACAAAAATCTCCAGAGAGCAAAAGCCTGAAAAATCGGTTTCCACAGAGCCCAGCCCCTTGATAGCCAGCAGGGCGACTCAACCCAAGCAAAACTGACTGGAAAACAACACGGCAGGCCCCTCCCCCAGAAAACAAGCCAAAAGCAAGAGGATAATAACCACAGGGCCCCCATAAAACTGTAAAACCCCAACATCAGGGGAAAACAATATATTAAGCTCTCAGTATTGCCCTAAAACCTGTATATTTCATAAATACAAGTTTTTTTTAATTCATTCTCACGATTCTTGTTCTTTTAATTTTTTTAAACTACTTAAACATATCCCTAACTTTTTAACTTGAACTTTTTTCATACATATACCTGTGTCTCTTTTTTTTTTTTTTAACATACATATAGATATAAGCTTCAAGGTAATCCATTTTCCCTATTCAATACTACCCCTATATATAAACCAATTTTAATTTCCCTGTATCTCTGGAAAGTTGAGCCCTTTAACAAAGATAACAAGATACACCCAGGAAGAACTGAAATAACCTTCCTCGTCCACATCAAGGATTTATAACCATCCTCCCATCTTATTCTTCTGTCAGTGTTTCAGTGTATTTGTTTTTGTTCTGATATTATATAAATCTTATTCTTGGGGTTCCTTTTGGCTGGGTTCCTTTTTTTTTCTTGTCATTTACTTTTGTTGGTCTTTTTGTTTGTTCATGTTTATTTATACACCTTATAAAACTTTTGGGGCTCATTCTGGCTGGATTTTCTCTTTTTTTTTTTTTTTTTTTCTCTTTTTTTCTTCCTTTTTGGTGGTGACTTCTGATTGCTCTGCAACTTTCCAGGGTGCACCTTGCCTGGATCATGTTTGATATATTCAGGTATATATCCCCCCAACCACCTCTCACCAAAACAACTAGGAGGAGGAACACTCAACAGAGGAAAAATTCAGAAACTGTGCCCTCTCGCTCAGAACTATTGAATATGCTGGGACGCCTGGGTGGCTCAGTCGGTTAAACGTCTGCCTTCGGCTCAGGTCATGATCCCGGGGTCCTGGGATGGAGTCCTACATCGGGCTCCTTGCTCAGCGGGGAGCCTGCTTCTCCCTCTGCCTCTGCCTACCACTCTGCCTGCTTGTACTCTCTCTCTCTGACAAATAAATAAATAAAATCTTAAAAAAAAAAAAAGAACTATTGAATATGGACATAAACACTATGTGGGAAAGGGAATTCAGGGTAACAATTATCCAGGCAATGGCGAGGTTGGAGAAAAACATTAGCGATAACATAGAATCTCTAAGGGCGGAAGTGAGAGCCGATTTGGCAGAAGTTAAAAATGCTATCAATGAGATCCAATCTAATCTAAATACTCTAACAGCTAGGGTAACTGAGGCAGAAGATAGAATTAGTGATCTAGAGAACAAATTGATAGAGAAGAAAGATCAAGAGAAGGGCTGGAACAAACAGCTTAGAAGCCATGAAAACAGAGGTAAATAAATGACACCATGAAACGTTCCAACATTAGAATTATTGGGATCCCTGAGGGGCTGAAGAAAGAGAGAAGACTAGAATATATAGTTGAACAAATTCTGGATGAAAACTGCCTCAGTCTGGGGAATGGAACAAGTGTTCATGTCCTAGAGGCAGAAAGGACACCCCTCAAGATCAACGAGTCTAGAAAGACATCCAGACACTTGATTGTGAAATTCATGAATTATAATTTTAGACAAGAGGTCCTAAGGGCAGCTAGGGGAAAGAGATTCCTTATATACAGAGGAAGGTCCATCAGAATAACATCAGACCTGTCCACAGAAACCTGGCAAGCCAGGAAGGGCTGGCAAGACATATTCAGGGCACTAAATGAGAAGAACATGCAGCCAAGAATACTTTATCCAGCAAGACTGACATTCAAAATGGATGGAAAGATAAAGAGCTTCCAAGACTGGCAGGGTTTAAAAGAGTATGTCACCACCAAGCTGGAACTACAAGAAATATTAAGGGAGGTTCTATAAAAAAAAGAAAGAACCCAAGAGTGACATAGAACGGGAAGTTATAGAGACCTTCTATAGAAACAAGAACTTCACAGGCAACATGATGTCGATAAAAACCTATCTTTCAATATTCACTCTCAATGTGAATGGCCTAAATGCTCCCATGAAATGGCACAGGGTTGCAGACTGGATAAAATGACACGACCCGTCCATATGCTCTCTACAAGAGACACATTTGGAACCTAAAGATACATCCAGACTGAAAGTGAAGGGATGGAGAACCATCTTTCATGCCAACGGGCCTCAAAAGAAAGCTGGGGTAGCAATTCTCATATCAGATTAATTAGATTTTAAGCTAAAGACTATAGTCAGAGATGCAGAAAGACACTACATCATTCTTAAAGGGTCTATCCTCCAAGAAGATCTAATAATTGTAAATATTTATACCCCCAATATAGGAGCAGCCAACTACATAAGCCGACTGTTAATCAAAATAAAGAGTCATATTGATATGAATACATTAATTGTAGGGGATCTTAACACACCACTCTCAGGAACAGACAGATTATCCAAGCAGAAAATCAATAAAGAAACAAGAGCTTTGAATGACACATAGGACCAGATGGATCTCATAGACATACACAGAACATTCCACCCTAAAACAACAGAATACTCATTCTTCTCGAGCACACATGGAACTTTCTCCAGAATAGACCACATAATGGGTCACAAATCAGAGCTCAACCGATACCAAAAGACTGAGATGATTCCCTGCATATTTTCAGACCACAATGCTTTGAAACTGGAACTCAACCACAAGAAAAAGTTTGGAAGGAATTCAAACACTTGGAAGCCAAAGACCAACCTGATCAAGAATGTTTGGATCAACCAGGAAATCAAAGAAGAACTTAAACAATCCATGGAAACCAATGAGAATGAAGACACATCAGTCCAAAACCTATGGGATACAGCAAAGGCGGTTCCTAAGGAGGAAATATATAGCCACCCAAGCCTCACTCAAAAAAATTGAAAAATCCTGAAAGAACTGGATCAACAACAAATTAAGCCAACCCCATGCACAAGAAGGAAAATAATCATGATTAGAGCAGAGATCAACGAGTTAGAAACTAGAGATATGGTAGAACACATCAACGAAACTAGAAGTTGGTTTTTTGAAAGAATCAATAAGATCAATAAATCACTGGCCAAACTAATCCACAATAAAAGAGAGAGGACCCAAATTAATAAAATTATGAATGAAAGGGGAGAGATCACAACACCAAGGAAATAGAAAATCATCAGAAATTATTATCAACAGTTATATGCCAATAAGTTAAAAACCTAGAAGAAATGGATGCATTCCTGGAAACCTATCAACTTCTAAGACTGAAACAGGAAGAAATTGGCAACCTGAACAGACCAATATCTAGTAACGAGATTGAAGCAATGATCATAAACCTCCCAAAAACCAAGCCCAGGACCTGACGGATTCCTTGGGGAATTCTACCAAACATTCAAAGAAGAATTAGTACCTATTCTCCTGAAGCTGTTTCAAAAAAGAGAAACAGAAGCAAAACTTCCAGACTCTTTCTATGTAGCCAGCATTACCCTGATCCCCAAACCAGACAAAGACCTCATCAAAAAGGAGTAGGATGCCAAGATTCTCAACAAGATCCTAACTAATAGGATCCAACAGCACATTAAAAAGATTATCCACCATGACCAGGTGGAATTTATCCCTGGGATACACGTTGGTTCAACATTCACATATCAATCAATGTGATAGAAAAAATCAGTAAGAGAAGAGAAAAGAACCACATGGTCCTTTCAATTGATGCAGAAAATCATTTGACAAAATACATGTCTGTTTCTGATTAAAACCCTTCAAAGTATACGGATAGAAGGAACATTCCTCAACTTCATAAAATCTATCTATGAAAAACCCACAGCAAATATTCTCAATGGGTAAAAGCTGACAGCCTTCCCTTTGAGATCAGGAACATGACAAAGATGCCCACTCTTGTCACCATTTTCAACGTTGTAATAGAATTCCTAGCAACAGCAATCAGACAACAAAAAGAAATAAAAGGTATTCAAATTGGCAAAGAAGAAGTCAAATTCTCTCTTCGCCGACAACATGATACTTTATATGGAAAACCCAGAAGACTCCAACCCCAAACTACTAGAACTCATATAGCAATTCAGTAATGAGGCAGGATACAAAATTAATGCACAGAAATCAGTTGCTTTCTTATACACTAACAATGAAAATATGGAAAGGGAAATTAGAGAATCAATTCCATTTACTATAGCACCAAGAACCATAAGATACCTGGGAATAAACCTAACCAAATAGGTTAAGGGTCTGTACTTGAGAAACTACAGAACACTCATGAAAGAATTTGAAGAAGACACAAAAAGGTGGAAAAGCATTCCATGCTCATGGATCAGAAGAATAAACATTGTTAAAATATCTATACTGCCCAGAGCAATCTATACTTTCAATGCCATCCTGATCAAAATTCCACCAGCATTTTTCAAAGGGCTGGAACAAACAATCCTAAAATTTGTATGGAAAAAGAAAAGACCCCAAATTGCTAAGGAAACGTTGAAAAAGAAAAACAAAGCTGGGGGCATCATGTTGCCTGATTTCAAGCTTTACTACAAAGCTGTGATCACCAAGACAGCATGGTACTGGCACAAAAACAGACACATGGACCAGTGGAACAGAGTAGAGAACCCAGATATGGACCCGCAACTCTATGGTCAAATCATCTTTGACAAAGCAGGAAAAAATATCCAGTGGAAAAAACACAGTCTCTTCAATAAATGCTGCTGGGAAAATTGGACAGGTATATATAGAATGAAACTTGACCATTCTCTTACACCATACATAAAGATAACTTAAAACGGATAAAAGACCTCAACATGAGGCAGGAATCTATCAAAATCCTAGAGGAGAACATAGGCAGTAACCTCTTCGACATTGGCCACAACAAATTCCTGTATGACATGCCTCCAAAGGCAAAGGAAATAAAAACGAAAATGAACTTTTGGGACTTCATCAAGATAAAAAGCTTCTGCACAGCAAAGGAAACAGTCAACAAAACAAACAGGCAACCCACAGATTGGGAGAAGATATTCGCAAATGACACTACAGACAAAGGTCTGATATCTAAGATCTATAAAGAACTCCTCAAACTCAACACTCAAAAAACAGATCACATCAAAAAATGGGCAGAAGACACGAACAGACACTTCTCCAAAGAAGACATACAAATGGCTAACAGACACATGAAAAAAATGTTCATCATCATTAGCCATCAGGGAGATTCAAATCAAAACTTCATTGAGATACCACCTTATACCAGTTAGAATGGCCAAAATCAACAAGATATTAAACAACAAGTGTTGGAGAGGATGTGGAGAAAGGGGAACCCTCTTACACTGTTGGTGGGGATGCAAGTTAGCACAGCCGCTTTGGAAAACAGTGTGGAGATTCCTGAAGAAATTAAAAATAGAGCTACCCTATGACCCTGCCACTGCACTACTGGGTATTTACCCCAAAGATACAGATGCAGTGAAAAGAAGGGCCATATGTACCCCAATGTTCATAGCAGCAATGGCCACAATTGCCAAACTGTGGAAAAAGCCAAGATGCCCTTCAACAGACGAATGGATAAAGAAGACATGGTCCATATATACAATGGAATATTACACCTCCATCAGAAAGGATGAATACCCAACTTTTGTTATCAACATGGACAGGACTGGAAGAGATTATGCTGAGTGAACTAAGTCAAGTAGAGAAAGTCAATTATCATATGGTTTCACTTACTTGTGGAGCATAAAGAATAACATGGAGGACATTAGGGAAAGAAAGGAAAAGTGAATTGGGGGAAATCGAAGGGGAGGCAAACCATGAGAGACTGTGGACTCTGAGAAACAAACTGAGGGTTTTGGAAGGGAGGGGTGTGGGGGGATGGGTGAGCCTGGTGGTGGGTAAAAAGGGGGGCACGTATTGCATAGAGCACTGGGTGTGGTGCATAAACGATGAATCTTGGAACACTGAAAAAATAAAATTAAATTAAAAAATACCATCTACTTCAAAAGTACAAAACATAAGCAGAATTCTTATGATATACCAATATGATATATTTTTTTTTAAATAGTTAATTCCTCCTTACTTGGCTGCTCTACCATGGGGCTATAGATATTTGTTTTCTATTTTAATGAAGTTATTTTTTATGATAATACTTTTTTCATTACCTTATGAAGAGTTTTGGTGAAAGGACAGTTATTTTAGGGGGAAAAATGCCAAAGCCTATAATCTTTTTAGGGAAACTATTAAATAAATGTATTTCCTTTCTCGGGTCATAACTGCAATACGCTCCAATTCTGGAAAGGACTTAGCAAGAACAAATATATGAAAGTGGCATGTAAAAAGAAGCTATAACCCTGTATGATCTGAGGCTTGCAAAAATATCCCAAGTATTACAAAATATCTATTTATTTCAAAATATCCCCAAATAAATATCTTATAAGTATCCCCAAGTGTTCCAAAATATTCTACAGAGAACAAAAAAGAGGGAGATTAAAGAAGTACTATATCTCAATACTTATATAACTGAATACTGATAATACCAAAGAATCTAATTGAATTCACTGATTTAAACATTTCTGATAGGAACCAAGTAGATATTTTTGAAATTTATAGTCCAATTTAATTAGACATTTGTGCCAAATTGCATGACAGATGCTTTATTAACTATTGAGATAATGTGATCAATAAACACAGACCTGCCTTTAAGAGGCTCACAGCCTGGAAGGAAGCAGAACATATAGCGCATAAAGCCCACAATTTCCGTGGAATTCTATGCACTTGGATGTGAATGCCATAACACTAAATTATTAGCTTTGTGACTTGCTGGTTTGTTTGCCCAGAGAAGGCAAATAATACCAGCAAATCGCAAGGTTGTTCTCAAGACTATACATGAAAATTCCTGTAATGTGCTTGGGAATTCCTGGCTGGGAGTAAAAACACAAATATATTTCAGGTGACAAAGTGAAATAATCATCCTCCTAATGTACGTTTCTGTAAGTACTAGGTCTAAAAGGAAAAACAGGAACCCATAGTAATCCAACAAATTGTAAGACAATATAGCCTCAATTTCAAAGACAATTTTTTAAAAAATCGCCAAAAAATTGTAACTCATTTCCAAAGGAGAAAGGGTAAAGAGTCTCTATGGTCCCCACGAGAGGTAAATACAAAGAAATGGCTTTCAGTTCATTCTGGAAAACTCCACACTCATCAGAATTGGTTACCAAAAACAGACTGAGCAGCTTCATGAGTTAATATAGTCTCTGCCATGCAATTTATCCAGCACCATAAAGAACAGTTTGAGATTTTAGAGAGATTAAGGTAAGCAATAATTTAGGAATAATTAGTAATAAGCAGTTGATCCAACCAGATGCTATAAAAATCCTCCCAACACTGCATCTGTGGCCGGACTCTCTATTTATTTTGCCACAGAGAGGAGGCCATAATCAAGTTTTGGCTGTCACTTTATCAATCAAACTGACTGTGTTCTGGTTGGTTATGAGCTAATTTTAGAGCAACTTACTAATCATGCTGTGAAACAATTGATTTCTCAATGACTGGCCATTATTTTCCTTCCTGGTCCCCCAAAATGGAATCAACAAAATCAAAATAATTACAAATCATTGAGGAAAAGGTTGTGCACTATTATTCCAAATTGAGCTTTCTCTTCATTAGGATTTGTCCTTGAAGCTTTAAAAACAATATGCTTTTTCCATTACCAAGTATACTTCTCAGCACATATTTTTACTTTTGCCAGAATAAAATGGTTGGTTGCAAGGATCATCACTGATTATACCTAAAACTAGACACTGAAAGCTATCATTTGGTTCTAAACATGACGAAGTTTGGAATCAGAAGGACCAAGACTGGGGCACCTGGGTGGCTCAGTGGATTAAAGCCTCTGCCTTTGGCTCGGGTCATGATCTCAGGGTTCTGAGATCGAGCCACGCATCGGGCTCTCTGCTCGGCAGGGAGCCTGCTTCCCCTTCTTTCTCTGCCTGCCTCTCTGCCTACTTGTGATCTCTCTCCTCTCTGTCAAATAAATAAAATCTTTAAAAAAAAAAAAAAAAAGGTCCAGGACCTGAGCACTAGCTTTATCCAGTACAGACTTGGGGAAAGGTAACCTGCCTATCACTCAGCTTCCTAACTGGTAATATAGTTCTAATATACTTACAGCACAGGAAATTTATGGAGTAAAAATAGATAATGTTTTACCATACTTAAAATGGGATTTAACATCATTAATATTAAATAATAAAAATATATTTTAAATTATTTTACCCCCTTATTTTCACATCTCGGTGTCTCCCACCATTTACTGACCCCTACACTATAGAGAGGAATGGAGAAGTCAGAATTGGGGTAAATTATAAAGTTAACTACTTTAAGTCTCTCCTTTATTGAGAAGAAAACTGAGACCTCAGATTCCACAGCTCAATAAGGGAAGAGTTAAACGAAGGAAGAAAATACATAGCCTATCTCCTACCTCCCAGCTTATGCTCTTTAGACAACACATGTCATCTCTGATCATGTCGCAGGTTTCAAAGATCTATTTCTCTTAAGAAAATGGAGTACAGCATAAGGGATTGCAATTAACATGAACGTTGAGGTAAAATCATTCTGGATTTCACTCTCAGGTTTGCCACTTGGATGGGAGCCCTGAGCAAATGAGCACCTTTCAGACTCTTCATTTTCTCACCTAACTTTGTGGGTGTACCTCATGAGGATTCTGTAAAAATGTGAAATAAAGAATGTAATATCCTTAGCATAGCATTTGCCACATTAAGAATTCTTGCTACATATTAGCTAAGAATAATAAAAACAACAGTAAGAGATTTGGGTATCATGACAGGCTCAAGAAAGACCAGGGAACAGGAAGTCTTCTTGGTTCTTCCCGATTCCCATCAACATTGCGGTCATTCTTGGAACAGGAATTAGCTTCTACCATAGAAAAACACTCATGCGTCATGTCTACCTCCTGCTCCAGTAGTTACAGGAAAAAAACACGAACATTTTTCTTAACCTCTCTCCCTTCAGCTTTTCCAAGTTCTGCTTCCTTCTCCACTCCTAATAAATATTCTCCTCAGGGAACACCCACACAGTACCTGCAACGTGCTCGGCTTCTGGCCCGATTCTGTTTCCGAAGTGCATGAGCACCCCTGAACACCATGCATTCAGAACTGAGACATCCATCAAAATCTCTTTTCAGTGACTGTGGCTGCCTCCAAGGTCTGTTCACTGTTCTGGTGAATTAACTTACACCCACAACTAAACCTAATCCTGCCAAGTTCTTCAAGGAATTTAGAGCTCCATGAGTTTAGCTCTCTAATCTCTACGCACTGTAATGCTACATGCAAGCAGATACAGTGGGCACAATTTTACAGTATATTCCACCTGACTGCTTCTACTTCAGCTGCTATGCTGTCCAGAATGCTCTGACCTGTAGTTTCATTTCAGGTGGGCATTTCCTTGTTGGCCAAGTATTTCTGCTGGATAAGCTGGCTATAGAGTGATTTCTTTGTAGGAAAAAAAAAAAGTCTTCAGTTTTATGATATACACAGAGATAAATTTCTACAAGGATTTTTTTTTACATGTCCCCAAAAGGAAGTTAAAATTTTCAGTTTGGATATTAGAAACAACCAGCTTATTTGTATTGCGCCCATAACACTGTGTTGGCCAGAAGTACTTACAGTGATTTCATGAAGTCCCTTAACTTTGGTAGCTACTGTCTCCTACTTTCTCTTTCACCCTTCTCTCATGTCTAAATTCTCTAATTTTACACTTTTTGTTTCCTCTCAATTCAGTCCCAAGATATATAGATACTTTATATATAAGGCTGTGATTAAGAGTTCTGTTTTGTAGTCAGATAAACTGGGTTTGAATTGCAGCTCCTTTTTTTTTTTTTTTTTAATTTTTGGAAAATGCTTAGTCTTACCTCCATATTCTCACTTGTGAAAAGGTACCATAGTAATACCTACTTAAAAGTTAAGAGGAATAAATTCTGCATATAGAATTCATATACAAAGGCTTTGTACAATTCCCTTCATGGAATGTGTTCAGTATATATTTTTTAAAAGAATGTAACACTCAGCCTACTGGGGTTGAGGTGATAAAACTCTGGCAATCAGAGTAGTAAGAATTTTGAAGTTTCATTTGTTGATCATCACTAGCACATAACATATGTTATCTCAGTTTCCACAACTCTAAAACTTAGGTATTTTTAAAAGATTTTATTTATTTGAGAGAGAGAGAGAATGAGTGGGGTGAGGGGGAGAGGGAGAAGCAGGGAGTCTGATATGGGGCTCCATCTCAGGACCCTGGGATCATGACCTAAGCTGAAGGCAGACATTTAACCAATTGAGCCACCCAAGCACCCCTAAAACTTAGGTATTATGTTCTTTTCACAATTGAGGTAATTGAGGCTCAGAGAATTTTAGTAAATTCCCAAGATCACTCAATGAATAGGCATGGAGGAAAGATTCAAATTAGGTTGTGTTAAAAGTCTGGGTTCCTAGTCATTAACCCATATTACCTTCTTAGTTTGAAAATTTAGATACATGGGTCAAACTAGATGTGTCTTCGTTGGTCTAATAAAAGACTTTTTTTTTTTTTTTAATGATTTCACATTAAAACCTTAGGACAAAATGAACACCTAACATCTTTGGGTTACTTTCTACTTGGAGACAATTGCCTAAAACTCAGTTAGGGTCTTTTTCAACTAGACATGCATCTATACTGCTTCATGCATTTCTATCATCTGCTTGTCTTCTATTGTGTGCAACTTCCTTCTCACTTGGGAAGACGTATGATATGCAATGTATATCATTTTCTTAGTGCAGCAGAACAATTTTTTTTTTTTCAAAGATTTTACTTATTTGTCAGAGAGAGACAGAACACAAGCAGGGGGCGTGGCAGGCATAGGGAGAAGCAGTCTCCCCACTGAGCAAGGAGCCTGATGCGGGACTCATCCCAGAACCCTGGGATCATGACCTGAGCCAAAGGCAGATGCTTAACCAACTAAGCCACCGAGGTGTCCCAATAGCAGAACAATTTTAACCTTAGGTACACCGAATGACTATCAAACCAGGGATACTATAGGCATTATCTGCCTTTCAATAAAAGGACACATTAATTAATATTTCATTTATTGATTAAATACTCATATACTGCCCTATATAATTGTTGATGATATGCTTCTGCTTCACACATAAATATTTTAAATACATTACCTTAGAGGAACAGAAAATGGCAGAGTAGGAGGGTCCTGAGCTCAACTTGTCACATGAACACACCAGGGTAATGACTACATCTATACAACAAACTCTGAAAATGACCTGAACTGGCAGAACAGATCTTCTACAGTCAATCATAGAAAGAAGGCCACATCAAAATGGGTAGGATAGACAGAGACATGGTCGGGAATCAAATTTCTGGTGCAACTAATCACGAAAAGGAGGGACATCACAAGCAAAAAGGAAGAGGTGATGAGACCCCCACACTGGGCACCTCTAGTCCTGGGGAACTATACTGGGAAGAGTCCCCGTAACATTGGGCTTTGAAAACCAGTGGGACCTAAAATCAGTGAGCTTAATTTCAGGAGAGCCAGAGGGTGACACAAAGCCAAGACCCTACCCTTAAAGAGCCAGCATACTAAATAGCTCAGCCCAACACACAGGAGAGGAGCAGCAGTTTGTAAAACACCTGGGGGATGGGGCGCCTGGGTAGCTCGGTGGGTTAAAGCCTCTGCCTTCGGCTCAGGTCATGATTTCAGGGTCCTGGGATCGAGCCCCGCATCAGGCTCTCTGCTCAGCAAGGAGGCTGCTTCCTCCTCTCTCTCTGCCTGCCTCTCTGCCTACTTGTGATCTCTCTCTGTCAAATAAATAAATAAAATCTTTAAAAAAAAACACACACACACCTGGGGTATCTGTGAAGGAGACTTATTAACCAATCTTAGAATGTATGCTGGAGAGGCAGAAAGCTGCAGGAGTTTTCTCCAGGAATAAAAGTGCTGGCGGGTGTCATTTCTTTTCCCTTCCCCCAGCCTAGATAGCTGGATACTTAAGAAAGTCAGTACTGACACTCTCCATGTACCTGGTTCTTCCCCATGTTACCAGGAAGCATTGCAAAATGACACCTCTTCTACACAAGATCAGTATTTTCAAGACCAAGAGATTTAGCTGACCTACCTAATACACAAAAACAGATTGTTAGAAAAAATCAGGAGAGGAATATGTCCCTTAAGAAAAAAATAAGAGGGGCGCCTGGGTGGCTCAGTGGGTTAAGCCTCTGCCTTCAGCTCAGGTCATGATCTCAGGGTCCTGGGATCGAGCCCCGCATCGGGCTCTCTGCTCAGCAGGGAACCTGCTTCCCCCTCTCTCTCTGCCTGCCTCTCTGCCTACTTGTAATCTCTCTCTCTGTCAAATAAGTAAATAAAACCTTAAAAAAAAATTTAAAAAGAAAAAAATAAGAAAAAATTACAGAAAAAGAGCTACATGAAATGGAGGTAAGCAATATACCTGAAAAAGAGTTCAAAGAACTGCTCATAAAGATACACATAGACTAGAAGAAGAGAACTGATGAACTGAGTGAGAACTTCGACAAAGAGATAGAAAATATAAAAAAGAACCAGTCAGAGCTGAAGTATGCAATAAATGAAATAAAAATACACTAGAGGGAATTAACAGTGGATAAGACAATGCAGACAACTGATTAGCAATCTGGAAGACAGGGTACTGGAGAGTGAACAAACTGAATATTCATCCATCAATCAATAGAATAGGTTAAGGGAACTCTGCAACATCATCGAGTGTAATAACATTTGCATTATAAGGATCCCAAAAGGAGAAGAGAGGGAAGGGAGCTGAAAACCTGTTTGAAGAAATGATAGTCCAAAAAGGACAAAGAATTTTTTTTAAAGATTTTATTTATTTGTTTAGGGAGATTGAGTGTGACCATGGGGAGGGACAGAGGGAAAGAGAGAATCTCAAGAGCCCCAACATGGGCTCAATTTCATGACCCTGGGATCATGACCTGAGCTGAAATCAAGAGTGGGATGCTTAACTGACTGAGCCACCCAGGCACCCCAGGACAGAGAATTTCTAACAAGATAAACCCAAGGAGGCCTGCATCAAGACACGTTCATTAAAGTAGCAAAAAGTAATGATAAATAGAGAATTTTAAAAACAGCAAAAGAAGACAGTTACATACAAGGGAAATCCCTTAAGGCTATCAGCTCATTTCTCAGCAAAAAAGTTGTAGGTTAGGAGTGGCATGATATATTCAAAGTGCTGAAAGAAAAAAAAAAAAAAAAAGGCAAACCAACAAGCAAGAGTATTCTGCCCGGAAAGATTATCATTCAGAACTGAAGGAGAGAGAAAAAGTTTTTGGACAAAGAAAAGTTAAAGGATTTCATCACCACTGAACCACCCTTATAGAAAATGGTAAATAGAACTCATTAAGTGGAAATAAAAAGCCATGGAAAAAGAAAATTATGAAAGGAAAAAACTTCACTTGTAAAAGCAAACATATACAAAAGGTGGTAAAAAATCAATTTAAAAACTAATATATACATTAAAACATAAAAACAATAATAAAATCAATTATATTTACAAAACTTAGTCAAGGGATACACAAAAACATGTAAATTAAGACATTATATACATAAAATGTGGAAGGGGGAGTAGTATTTAGTACATATAAAATGTGTACAAACTTAAGCAACCATCCAGTTAATATACACTGCTGCACACATAGCATGTTATATATGAACCCTACGGTAACCACAAATCTAAAACCAGAAATAGATACACAAAAAAATCAAGAGAAAGCAAGCATAACACTGAACAAAGCCATCAAATCATAAAGGAAGAAAGCAAGCACAAGAAGAAAGAAACAGAAAGAACTACAAAATCAAATAGAATACAATTAGCAAAATGGCAGTAAGTACATACCTGCAAATAAGTACTTTTTAAAAAAGATTTATTTCTTTATTTATTTTGGCAGAGAGGAACTGAAGGAGAGAGAGGATCCTAAAGCAGACTCCCCGCGGAGTCCAGAGCTTGATTCCAGGACCACGAGATTGTGACCTCAACCAAAAGCAAGTGTAGGCCGCTTAACCACCTGAGCCACCCAGGCATCCCCCCACAATAAGTACTTTAAATGCAAATGGACTAAATGCTCTAATCAAAAGACATAGGGTAACTGAATGGATTTAAAAAAAAAAAAAAAAAAAAAAAATCCTTCTGTATACTGGGGAAATTCATTTCAGACCTAAAAACACATACTGACTGAAAGTGAACAGACTGAAAGAGCTATTTCATGCAAATGAAAGCAAAAAACAAAAACAAAAAAACCAGCAGGGTAGCAATGCTTATATCAGATGAAACAAACTTTAAAATAAAGGCTCTAGCAAGAGACAAAGAAAGGCATTACATTATGATAAAGGGATCAGACCAACAAGAGGATGTAACAATTGTAAACATCTATACACCCAAGATAGGAATACCTAAATATATAAAGCAAATATTAACATATATAAAAGACATATTGACAATAATGCAATAGGAGGGGACTTTAAAATCCCACCTACCTCAATGTATATATCATCCAGACAGAAAATCAACAAGGAAATGTTGGCTTTGAATGATACATCAGACTAGATGGACCTAACAGATATGCATAGAATATTCATCCCAAAATAGCAAAGCACACATTCTTTTCAAGTACACATGGAACATTCTCCAGGATAGATCACATGTTAGACCACAAAACAGGTCTTAATAAATTTAAGAACATTAATATCATATCAAGCATCAGTTCTGCCTTTGAGGCTCTAAAATTAGAAATCAATTATAAGAAAAAAATGGGAAAATCACAAACACACGGAGGCTAAAAAACATGCTATTAAGCAACAAATGGGTTAACAAATCAAAGAGGAAATGAAAAAATACATGTAGGCAAATAAAAACAAAAACACAGTAGTCCAAAATCTTTGGGACACAGCAAGAGCAGTTCTTTTTTTTTTTTTAAGATTTTATTTATTTATTTATTTGAGAGAGAGAGAGAGAGAGAGAGAGAGAGAGAGAGAGATCACAAGTAGGCAGAGAGGCAGGCAGAGAGAGAGAAGGGAAGCAGGCTCCCTGCTGAGCAGAGAGCCCAATGCAGGGCTTGATCCCAGGACCCTGAGATCATCAGCCGAAGGCAGAGGCTTAACCCACTGAGCCACCCAGGAGCCCCAGCAAGAGCAGTTCTAAGTGGGAGATTTAAAGGGATACAGACCTGCCTCAAGTAACTAGAAAAAATTCTCAAACAATCTAACCTTACATCTAAGCAAAAGAAAAAGAAGAAAAAACAAAGCCCCAAACTAACCGGAAAAAGGAATAATAAAGATTAGAGCAGAAGTAAATAAAATACAGATTAAAGAAACATAGAAAAGATGAATGAAATCCAGAGCTGGGTCTTTTAAAAGATCAATAAAAATAAATCTTTATCCTGACTCATCAAAGGAGGGTGGGGGAAGAACCCAAATAAATAAAATCAAAATGAAGAAGAAATAACTGACTGTGACACCACAGAAATACAAAGGATTATAAGAGAATATTATTTAAAATTATATGCCAACAAATTAGACAACCAAAAGAAATTGGTAAATTCCTAGAAATATAAAATCTTCCAAAAGTGAATCAGGAAGAAATACAAAATTTGAACAGACCAATTACTAGTAACAAAATTGAATTGGGAATCAAAAAAATCTCCCAATAAACAAAAGTCCGGGCCAGATGCCTTCACAGGAAATTCCTACCAAATATTTAAATAAGAGTTAATACCTACTCTCAATCTATTAAAAAAAAAAAAAAAAAAAAAGAAGAGCAACAAAAACTTCTACAAGGCCAGCATTACCCTGATACTAAGAGCAGACAAAAACACTACAAGAAAAGAAAACTACAGGCCAGTATCTCTGATGAACATAAATGCAAAAATCCTTAACAAAATATTAACAACGCATATTCAACAATATCTTAAACAGTTATTCACCAGGATCAAGAGGAATTCCTCGGATTCAAGGGTGGTTCAATATTCACAAACCAATTCATGTGATATATCACATCGACAAGAGAAAAGATAAAAACTGTCTAATCATCTCAAATGCAGACAAAGTGTTCGACAAAACAGAACACCCATTCATGATAAAAACTCTCAACAATGTGGGTTTAGAGAGAACATACCTCAACATAATAACAGCCATAGGTGGAAAACCCACAACTAACCTCATATTTAACAGTGAAAAACTGAGAGGTTTTCCTCTTAGATCAGGAACAAAACAAAGATTATCACTCATCACTTTTATTTCACATAGTACTGCAAGTCCTAGCTGCAGCAGTAATACAAGAAAAAGAAATAAAAGAATCCAAAGTGGTAAGGAAGTAGTTAAACTGTCATTATTTGTAGATGACATGACACTATATATAGAAAACTTTAAGGACGCCATCAAAAAGCTATTCAAACAGATAAATAAATTCAGTAAAGTTGCAGGAAACAAAATTAATATGTAGGTATTTATTGCATTGGTATGCACTAATAACAAAGTAGCAAAAAGAGAAATTCCATTCATGACTGTACCAAAAATAATAAAATACCTATGAATAAATGTAAGGAGTTGAAAGACCTATCAGGTATAAGACACTGATGAAAGAAATTGAAGATGACACAATTAGAAAGATCTATCATGCTCATGGATTAGAAAAATTAATGCTAATTCTTCAGATAAAATCTCCATACTACCTAAATCAATCTACAGATTCAATGCAAGCTCTATCAAAATACCAGTACTATTTTTCACAGAACAAGAGCAAAGAATCCTAAAATGTGTATGGAACTACAAAAGACCTTGAATAACCAAAGCACTTGAAAAAGAACAACAAACCTGGAGGTATCACATTCTCAAATTTCAAGATAAACTACAAATCAGCAGTAATCAAGAAAATATGGTACTGGCACAAAAACAGATATACAGATTAACGAAACAGAAGAGAAAGCCCAGAAATAAAGCCATGCCTATATGGTCAATTATTCTATAATAAACAAGGCAAGAATATACAAAAGAGAAAAAAAACAGTCCTTTCAATAAATGATGTTGGGAAAACTGGACAGCTACATGCAAATGAAAGAAACTAGACCATTCTCTTTCTAAATAAAAATAAACTGGGACGCTTGGGTGGCTCGGTTGGTTGGGCGTCTGCCTTAGGCTTGGGTCATGATCTGAGGGTCCTGGGATCGAGTCCCGCATCGGGCTCCCTGCTCAGCAGGGAGCCTGCTTCTCCCTCTGCTTGTGCTCTCTGACAAATAAATAAATAAAATCTTTAAAAATAAAAATAAAAATAAAAAAATAAACTAAAAATGGATTAAAAACCTAAATTTGAGACCTGAAACCATAAAACTCCTAAAAGGAAAAACAGGCAATAATCTCTTGGACACTGGCCTGAACATCAATGCTTATCTGTCTCTTGAGGCATGGGAAACAAAATCAAAAAACTATTAGTACTACACCAAAATAATAAGCTTTTGCACAGCAAAGAGAACCCATCAACACATAAAAAGGAGGAAAGATATTTGCAAATTGTATACCTGATAAAGGGTTAATATCCAAAATTCATGAAGAACCTATGTAACTCAAAATCAAGCCACACACAAAAAAACTAATTATAAAAAATGAGCAAACCACCTGAACAGAAATCTTCCCAGGTGAGACATACAGATGGCCAGCAGACACAGGACAAGATGCTCAACATCATTCATCATCAGGGAAATGGAAATCAAAACCACAATGAGATACCTCACCGCTAGTCACAAAAGTTAGTATCAAAAAGACAAGAAATAGCAACTGTTCACGAAGATATGGAGAAGATGTACACTGCTGGTGGGAATGTAAATTAGTGTAGCCACTGTGGGGAAACTGTATATAGGATTCTCAAAAATTGAAAAATAGAAATGCTGTATGACCTACTAATTCCACTGATGGGTAATTATCCAAAGAAAATGAAAACTCTATTCAAAAACATATATGCACTCCTGTGTTGATTACAGCATTATTCAGAATAGCCTAGAAAGAAAGAAAGCTAAGTGTCCATCAATAAATGAAATAAGATCTATCTATATAATCTGTATCTGTATAATGGAACATTACTCAACCTTATAAAAAAAAATGAGATTTTGCCATTTCTGACAACATGAATGGACCTTGAGAGTGTTATGCTAAGTGAAATACGTCACTCAGAGACAGACGTATACCACATGATTTCACTTATATGTGGAATCTAAAGAACGAAACAAGGGAGCAAACAAAAAATGAACAGACTCTTAATACACAGAACAGACTGGCGGGAGAAGAGGAAGGTGAGGGAATAGGTGAAGGGGATTAAAAGGTACAAACTTCCAGTTACAAAATAAATGTCATGGAGATG
Organism: Potos flavus; assembly: GCA_028534135.1. NCBI lineage: Eukaryota > Metazoa > Chordata > Mammalia > Carnivora > Procyonidae > Potos > Potos flavus. The sequence continues at coordinate 22,324,330 of CM052895.1, forward strand.
AAAAGTACAACATAGGGCATATAATCAATAATACAGTAGTAACATTTTATCATGTGACTGCACTTATTGTGGTGAGCAGTAGGTAATGTATTGAATTGTTGAATCAATTTACTAAACACCTGACGCCAATATAACACTGTATGTCAATTACGTCAATAAAAAATATAAAACAAAATGCACTGTTGTCTCCCCTTTTTGGGTGGATCCAATTTTGGGAAACCTTGGGGTACAAACTAAGGATAGTCTACGCAGGTTGTCTCATCCCAGGAGAACTTACACCATCTTCTCATCTTCTCAGAGTTCCTTACAACGGGAATGCCAGAGTAAAGCAGGTAAAACAATGGCGATAAGTGAATACATATTGTTCTACCTATATTGACCTGATGTTGTCTATCAGCATCTGGGACAGAACCTAAAGGCTGTCCTACACATGGCAGTATAATATAACCACTATATATATAAATTGTAATCTTCATGTATAACTTTTTTGTCTAAGCCCAATCTCTTCCCAAACTTTGCCCTAGACTTTACCCAGCATAAAAGAGACTTGACATTACTTATGATTTTGTTTGTACTAATTTTTCTCATTATAATAGCAATACCTAAAGACAGCTTTGAAAGACTTTTTAAACCTTTATTCTACTTGGTTAGAATATTTTAATACACTTAGATGTGCTTATGCAAGCCACTCCATGGTTCTGCCTGTTTTCCTTCTTTGTCCTAGCTCTCCTTCCTGTCAAAGTCAGATTAAACTCCTTATTTTTTCACAAATTAGCTTAAGTCCCTTTTATTTCTACCTATCTATGATGCTATTGCCTTCTTCTTAACATTTAGCTCCCCTACTAAATTTCCCTTCTAATTAGTATTGCCTATTTATAACTAGATGCCAATAATAAATATTTTGCCTTCCCTTTTATCCACTCCCTAGCTGTATCAACAAAAGAAATGATGGATGGGTGAATAGACAACCAAACAGATTCTGAAGGATGTACTGACAGATATATATACGTAATAGTTAAAGATAAATGACATATCAATTGATCATTAGACAGAAAAATCTATTATCCATCCTGAGAAATTAAATGGAGAAGCTTTGATGTACCCCATCATTTTATTAATCTCTTGGTCAATCAGCAAATCTTTTCTGCTCTACTTTTGAAACAGGCAGAATTCAAAATATTCAGGATTCAGCCACTTTTACCACCACTATCACTTTCATGCTGGTTCAGGTCATGAGCACCTTTCATCTGGACTATTACAATATCTATTATTCTAGCTTCTGCTCTTGTACCCTATCTATTCTACACAGAGGAGCCTGAGTGATCTTGATAACACTTAAGTGAGACACGTGAATACTCTCTTGGAAACCCTCCGATGTGATCTAATCTTATTCATAGGAAGAATTAATTGCCCTGTTATGACCTATAAAGGCCAACGCAGTTGCCCCCTGCCCTCACCTTACTTCTCTAACTTCTTCCTCCTCTGCTTTTCTATTTGTTCGCCCCCTCCACATTCTCTGGCTCCCTGGCTATTCCCATGCACTTGGTCTGCAGCCACTTCACGGCCTCTGTATTTGACATTTCCTCTGGCTTGAACCCTCTTCCCTACATTATCTACATGGTATCCCTCTCACTTACAGATTTTACTTAAAAAATAAATAAGTCAGGCAGAGAGAGTCAATTGTCATATGGTCTCACTTATGTGTGGAGCGTAGGGAAGAACATGGAGGACATTGTGAGAGGGAGGGGAGGGATGAATTTGGAGGAAATCGGAGGGGTGAAGAACCTTGAGAGACTGTGAACTCAGAACAAGGGACTGAGA
>CM052895.1:22326650-22466895 GCA_028534135.1 Potos flavus
TCACTTATGTGTGGAGCGTAGGGAAGAACATGGAGGACATTGTGAGAGGGAGGGGAGGGATGAATTTGGAGGAAATCGGAGGGGTGAAGAACCTTGAGAGACTGTGAACTCAGAACAAGGGACTGAGAGTTTTGGAGGGGAGGGGGTGGGGGGATGGGCGAGCCTGGTAGTGGGTATTGAGGAGGGCACGTATTGCATGGAGCACTGGGTGTGGTGCATGAACAACGAATCTTGTAACACTGAAAAAATAAAATAGAAGTATTTGGGGATAAAAAAAAAAAAATACCTTCTCTGAGAAGATTTCCTTAGGCATCTTCTAAAATATCCACCTCCCCAACCCCCAGTTGGGGTTCATATTTAACTTCCTTGTGTGGTTTTCCTCCTAAACTCTTGTCACTGTTTAACAAATGTAGTAGTTTACTTTCTTATTTTTTATTCATGCCCTTCAATATGCTCCCTGAGGCCAGGAATATTTGTGCTCTTTGTTTATTTCTGTTCCCTAACCTTTAGGATAGCACCTGACACAGAGTAGGCCCTCATGAAATACTTGCCGAATGAGTGAATGATTAAATAAGATAATGTATGCCAAGCCCTTAGAGCAATGCTTGACAATATTTTTCTTGATTTAGACAATGGAAAAGAGAGTAAACAACTCTTTCTCCTTACTCCCTATCTCCAAAACTCCAAGGCTCCATATCTTAAGAGTGTGCTGCCCAAACTAGAATGTAGCTGAAATCTAACTGCTAAACTTTGTTTCCCAAGTCTGTTTTGGAAAAGCATGTCATTCAAAGTATCATGGGAGATCTTCTGTCCAAAGCCAAGTGCTTAATGGCTCATTTTTCCTTCCACTGTGAAATGAAAACCAAAATAAATCAAAGTAGCAACCTAACAGTCCAGAACAGCCTTAGAGTAAGAGTGTAAATAAATGTGCTCAGTGATAAAAGGAAAAAAAAAAAAAGGTTCAGGTACAGAAACATATTTCAATTCCCGGTTCCTAGGGATTTTGTGTAAGCAAAACCAAAGCAAGTTTTATATAAAACTTACTTCAGGATGCTCCTTTATTTATTATTCAAAACTGCCAAAAAGTAAAATAAGCATTTACTAAACTTTGTAAGCTCTCAAGAATCAACTGTGTATTTATTTATTTTCATTCGATAACTTGTCAAAAAAGTCAAGACATCAGCAATGAACAAGTAAAGTTTAGACACAAAGCAATTTAGCCTAGAGTGTTTTCTGGCTTTTTCTGTGTTGACCAGAGCCAAAGACCAGTGATGACCAAGGCCACAGCTTTGATAGAACAGGGTTTGAATGAGTTAACAAAAACGCTCTTGCACTATTGTACAAATACCATTTGCTTTTCTTTCATGCATCAAAAGAGATTTGTACAATTTTTTTTTCCCAGAACAAATTCTATTGGCTAAGAAAAGATATAGGATAGGAAGATCCAAGACCACAAAGATTTATGGGCCCTTCTGATGGTGCTCACGACTTCCCCAAAGTTACATGAGCCTTCAACCAAGGATCATTTGTTATCATGCCTTAAGACACAGAGGGGGTCTTAATTCTACCTTCTCATTAAGTTCTCATAAGCCCAAGGACTCCAGATGGACATTCGATAAATATGCTCCCTGATGAAGAGGATTTGATGAAAGAATTTTTCTTTGCTTTTTGCATTATCATTTGTAAACTTTGATTCCAAAAAGTTGCCAGACCACTGCAACCAATGCAGTTATCCATCTGAAAGTTGCAAGTATGGTGGTGGTTGAGGAAAGAGAATTCTGAATACATGCACACAGGTATGCTCCTCATTCCTTCCTTCTCCACTCCCAGCTCCAGGTTTGTCCCTCACCCTCTCCTCTCCTCTGAGAGTTGGGGCCCAGAGAGGCACACATTTTTTTCATCTGTAGCAAGTAGTAACTAATGACTCATGTGAAAGCTAAATGGCATTCTATGCAAAGCTCTCCAAGTGGCTACTCATTAGAAGAGCAGAGTACACAGTAGCTATTTTTCTTTTGTTACATTTGGATTCCAAGAGGTCTAATACACTTTCTATGCTCATATAAGAAAAGCTGATATACAAGAAAGGCAACTCATTTTTAGGCCAGTATGTGAACCAAATCTCTTAACTATCCTGTGATTTGTCCTATAATACATAATTACAGATTGAAGGTCTGGCACACACACGTAAACACACACACACACACACACACACACACACACACACACACACACACACATATCCCTTAGGGGACATCGTGGCAAATGCATCCTATGGAGATGCTGGAGTGGAAGGCGAAAAATAGAAAAATTGCTTAGCTCTAGGTTTTTTGGGGAGAGGGACATAAGCTAGAAGAGAATATGCATAGTAAACACAGAGATGGTGAGAGTGTGAATTGTTCCTAGGCCACACTCTGAATGTGATCACTCAGCCAGCACATGACTCTCACATGGCTTCTCAGCATTAATGTCAGGAGTAGGAGAGGGAAAGAGATTAAGAAGGAACATGTGCTTTCTAATTAGAGCACTGGACCTACCCTGGAAAAGGAAGCACAAGAGAGTGGCTGAAAATGTGTGTGTTTGTTTTTAATCTATTTTAAAGGGTACTTCAGACTGTGCTGATGTCTTACCATGGGCTCTATCACAAGGGGGAACCACTACATTTCTGGTGTGCAAAGTTCTGCTATTCAGGGAAGGGTCAGAGCTCTGCTACACAATGCAGAAGTAGTTGATACTTTAGTTCTCTCTCTGATTCCCTCTCTGGGTCAAAGGGATTGTTTGATTTTCCTAACTTCAAAACTGTAAGTTTGTTTCAGCCTTGACCTCCTTATAAAGTCCCAGCAGGAACCCCCATCTCATCATTCATGGGCTGCTATCAGTCTACTCTGACATTCCAACTGGAATATTACCGTTCAAGTGGCCAACCTAAGAAATGCAAATTTATTATACCTTCAATGAAGGGATGTTGCTTTCTCTATCTCAATATTTATGACTATAAAAAGGTATCTGTTATAAATCCATTAAAGAAACTGTAGTGAATATCAAGTGCTCTTATATTTTCTTAATGGTCTTTGTCTACCTTCCTTTTAGGTCTCACCCCTCCTCCATTTCATGTGCTCCTGATAAGGTATCAATCTAGGGTTTTATTTTCCAGCCACAGGGATGGACTTCCAATCCAGATGGGTCAATTATAGCACCCAATCCAGAACAGTTAGCAAAAAAGAAAAAGTGCTCCAAGCAGGACCAATCAGTGTTACTTTTAGAATAAATGATGCATTCACCAAGAAAAAGAAAGATTTGGGGATTATGACATTTAAGAAAAAAAGTCTTTAAAAAATATATTTTATTTATTTATTTGAGAGAGAGAGAGAGAGAGAGAGTGCAAGCACAACTGGGAATGACAGAGAAGGAGAAGCAGACCCCCCATTGTGAAGGGAGCCTGATTCAGAGCTTGATCCCAGGACACTGGGATCATGACCTGAGCTGAAGGCAGACACTTAACTGACTGAGCCACCCAGCTGCTCCAAGAAAAGAAATCCTGAACAGTTTCCACTGTCTATGCAATGGTGAAGAGAGATCTAAAGAACAGAATAACCAGAACTGAATCCACAACTATATGGCCAACTAATCTTTGACAAAGAAAGTAAGAATATCCAATGGGAGAAAGACAGTCTCTTCAACAAATGGTGCTGGGAAAACTAGACACCTACATTCAAAAGAATGAAACTGGACTACTTTCATACACCATACACAAAGATAAATGCAAAGTGGATGAAAGATCTAAATGTGAGACTTGAAACCATCAAAATCCTAGAGGAGTATGCAGGTGGTAACCTCTTTGACACCGGCCATAGCAACTTCTTACTAGATATGTCTCCTGAAGCAAAGGAAATAAAAACAAAAACTGTTGGGACTTCCTCAGAATAAAAAGCTTCTGTACAGTGAAGGAAATAATCAACCAAAATAAAAGGCAACCCGGGAATGGGAGAAGATATTTGTAAATTATGTGCCTGATAAAGGGTTAGTATCAAAAATCCAGGAAGAACTTGCCAACTCAATACTCCAAAAAACAAATAATCCAATTAAAATATGAACAGAAGAAATGAATAGACTTTATTTCCAAAGAAGACATATAGATGGCCAACAGACATATGAAAAGATGCTCAACATCATTGATCATCAGGGAAATGCAAATCAAAACTACAATGAGACTGGGTTATGGACATTGAGGAGGGTATGTGCTGTGGTAAGTGCTGTGAAATGTGTAAGCCTGAGGATCCACAGACATGTACCCTGGGGTAAATAATATATTATGTGTTAATTTAAAAATTTAAAAAAATAATAAAAAAATAAAAAAAAAAACTACAATGAGATATCACCACATGCTAGTGGTGAAAATGGACAACACAGGAAACGATAGATGTTGGCGAGGAAACAAAAGGGAACCCTCTTACACTGTTGGTGGGAATGCAAACTGGTGCAGCCACTTTGGTAGATAGTATGGAGTTTCCTCAAAAAGTTAAATAGAACTATCCTATGACGCTGCAATTGTACTACTAGATATTTACCCAAAGGACACAAAAATACTGATTGAAATATATGCACCCCATTGTTTATAATAGCATTATCGACAATAGCCCAACTATGCAAAGAGCCTAAATGTCCATCAACTGATGAATGGATAAAGAAGATGCAGTATGTATATGTATGTATACACACCACATGCATACACTCACACACACACACACGTATATAATGGGAGTATTATTCAGCCATAAAAAAGAATGAAATCGTGCCATTTGCAACAATGTGATGAAGCTAGAGAGTATTATGGTAAAGAAAGTAAGTCAGAGAAAGCCAAGCACCATATAACTTCACTCGTATGTGGAATTTAAAAAACAAAACATAGGGGAAAAAAGAGAGGCAAACTGGGAAACAGACTCTTAATGATAGAGAACAAACTGAGGGATGATGGAGGGAGTTGGGCAGGGGAGATGGGCTAGATGGGTGGTGGGTATTAAGGAAGGCACTTGTAATGAGCATTGGGGGTTATACTTAAGTGATGAATCATTGAATTCTACTCCTGAAACTAATATTACACTGTATGGTAACTAACTGAAACTTGAACATAAATTTGAAGAAAAAAATATAAATAATAGAATAACCTAAAAAGGGAGCAGAGAGGGAGTGAAGGGGAGACTAATGGCATCAATTTAATCTACACATCCTACATTGCCTGAAGCCAGAACCACCACCTTGATTTCCTTGTTAAAATGTCCATTTGTTCACTCACCTCTATCTATCTCTTTTTGCATAGAGGTAAGAGTTAGGCTTCTGTCACTTGTACCTGAAAAAGTCTTGGCTAATCTTTGTGAGTGCATTTTTAAACATATTGTTTTGTTTTTCCTTACAATATCGACAGTTCATAATCTCTCTCTCTCTACACACACACTCTTCCTTTGATACCCTAAACATCTGAATGAAACTTTAAAATCTCAGCCATTCAGATGTTTCAAATATCTATTTGTTGTCAGATGGTTCAAACATTCTCCTCAACGATTAAAACTGATGTCTTTTTGATTCTTATCATGAAAGGCTTCAGTATCTTCTCTTAACTCAGTTGGCCCATCTCTTTATCACTTACTTGCTTCCATCTAGACTTTCGAGATTGTCTTCTTCCATGATGAAAATCAGCTTTTCCAAGAATTAAATGGGGCCATCCAATATTTTAATTAATTTTGGATTAATCCTCTTAAAAGACTTAATAGCATCCTATAATTCTGCAGTAGACATCTTTTAGATGCTGTCAGATGCAATACCTGATTTGTTTTTCAATGTGCCTACCTTGCAGGAGGTAAATACACTAAGATAACCACTTGTACCACAGCAGAAATGGATATTGTGAAAGACAGGTGGTCTGTCCCAATTTGTGCAGCTATCAAGATCCACAGCCTAGATTGAAATCCAAATATTCTGGCTCTAAATCCAATGATATCTTCACTCAAAGCACTTGTTGTTTTATCTAATCCATATATAGGTGTTCTGGTTATATTTTATCAGACTACTAGTTTCTGTTTCATTAAAAATTTTGAAAGTAATTGTGTAATTGCCTACCTTTTATCTTTTTCAAACTTGAATAAGTGTTATGATGATTTCCTAAAGACCATGACCATGAAAGACGCATTTCTTGTTTGACCCTGAATTTAGAAAAAAACTAACTTTAGTTATTAATTCTTGGGAGTCAGGTAAAGAAAGTTCCTCTCTTTTCTAGCACATGGATATTGGTATAGATCTTCCTTATTTATCTTCTATCATGACAGTTTGATTCTTCTCTGTATAACCCTGGTCAGTTGGGTTATTCACGTTGCTCTTTGTATTAGAATCCACTTTGATTCACAGTCATGTCTCTACACTACAGCTGTTGTTAAAAAATATATGAATTAGCTCTGTAACTAAAAATACATTCCTTCTCTGCCTGGTTAAATCCGTTGAACTCCAGCTCTCTGAGCAGCCTTGATCTAACTTTATCTTTTATTATTTATTAATATCTGTGTTCTGTGATCTCGAGTCACCCCCACTGCCCATGTGTCCATGCTATACAGCAGAGTTCTGGGCCAGAGCTGAACTCCCCAGGTAGTCTGTGGCCTGCCAGTAGCTTCAAAGTCTCTTGCCTCTCACTGAAAAGGAGGAAAATCTATCACAGCCTACGTTCTTTTTAGGTGAACAAGATATAAAAATCTTCCTGCCATTTCTCATTTCTAGCCTTCTCCATGTTACACATTAAATAAACCTGTTTTAATGTCTCAAAGCTTGTGACCTCCTGTCATCTGTTGTAAAATGACATGGTTTTGGGGGAGTTTAGTTGGCCTTATGTCAGGAAGAGGTCATATTAATCTCAGTGGGGAATGTCACCAACCTGACCCCTTTTCAAAAGACTCAGAATTGATGATTGATTATATGTAGTAAATCGCTATGCTTTTATGATCTAAGGGTATTTGTCATTAAGTCATAAAATCTTGGCTTCTTCCTTTCAAACTATTTTACACTGGTATTTGAATTTGAATTTTGAATATAAGATTCTTGCTTTAAGTCTCTATCTTTTAGGGTAAGGAAAATATAAGTAGATTATAAGCATCTGGTTTTGGATATCATGAAATGGCAAGATTTCTAATCTTCCTACATTATCATAGCAAAACACTATTATATTTTTCCTTTGTTATATAAAGGTAGAGAGAAAAATTTAAGAATGTGTAAAAAGCCATCTATATATTTTGCCAATTCAACATCAATTAAGTTTTCTTAAACCAAGAACACTCACATTACTCACATTAGGTTTGAGAACTACCACTTCTCCACTCTGGGTCCATGTGGTTCAGTTCAGGCTGACTCTAGCTCCTACTTTTAAAGAGGAAAAGAACCTAGGTGTGGCCTATCTGTACAGTGTACCTACTCCAGCCTCCATGACTAGCTCCAGGAAAGGCATTTGATCAAAGTGGGCCAATGTCATCCCAGGACTTCTAATGGAAATTAAGTGAAGCTCACTTCCACTGAGGTTACTTCACAGGTAGAATGCAAAACTGGAGATGATGCTACGTATTTTACTATCCCAAAGGGATAGACAGCCTGATACTAAGACAATATGAAACAGCAAAACTGAGATTAAGAAATGGCAGCGATTGTATCCCTTGATCTAGCCTTTCTAAAAGACTTGAACTTTTCAATTACATAAACCAGTAAATCTCCCTCCTTTTCCCTATCCTTCTCATCTCTTCCTGCCACCCTTCTTTCCCCCACCTTAACTCAATTTCAGTTGGGTTTCTGTCACATGCAATTGAAAATCTCTCAACTAACTTAATACTTGAATAGAATTTTGACAGAATTAATCACTATAGTAATTTAGCAACATTTTAAATAATCTTATGTTGATACATGATGGAGAAATATTTTTGAGAAGAAGTTAATAATAATGGTGAAAGCTGATTTGTGAAACAAAGCAGCCTTTCTTGATGTAACTGAGAATTTTAAGAATATACAAAGCAAAAGGTTTTAAAATATAAAGGTTTTTATCAAGTAAAATTTTTTCCACAGATGAACTGGCAGATAGGAATTATTCACAAAATAGATTCAGCATCTCACCCTTATCAAATCAATCTGTGTAACAGATCCAGATCGACTAAATTGTAGAAATTTTGTGGACTTTAACATTCAGACTCACAGACAGGTAAGTCTTGGGTGTGTGCTGCATGCCTAAATTTTTGAAGGGCTATATCAACAATTCTACTTAAGTTTTTGTGGAATATATATGTATATATATTTTGTAGCACTATTTCAAGGGCCATGGAATAATTTATACTAATAATAGTTGTCATTTATTGTATACTTTCTGTGTGTCAGAAATAATGCTTCACATTCATCATCTCAATTTCTTTGAAATAACCCTCAAAAATAGCTATTATTATCCAACTTTTATAGACAAGGGAATTAACATCCCAAAGAGTCAGCCTCATGACCAAAGACATATTGAAACAAAAGCCAGGTCTCTGAGGGATATGCCCAGGTTTGAAATACATTTTAACTTTTACCCTCATGGGATCAGAAATGTTTTATTTTTCCTAAACATTATGAGGAAGGTCTACCATATGATAGACAGTATATGAGGCAAGAAGGCAGAGTCAAACAAAGCAACATTTCCATGTTCAAGATATTCACAATGAAGGAACCCTTTGAGAACAAAAACAAGAAGATAAGCTACTTGCTATTGTAATGTATTTTACTGCAGGGCACCAAAATTCTATACAGAATCTGAAAAATCCTAAAGCAGGATAAAATGAGCAGAATAAAGTATAGAGAAAAGGTGCTCTGACTTGTACCTGGTGTTCTAAGTATAAAAACAAGATGCCACTACACATCTATTAGAATGCTGAAAATCCAAAACACTAACAACACTAAATGCTGGCAAAGATGTGGAGCAACAGGGACTCCCTTCAGTGTTGGTTGCAATACAAAATGGCACAGCTACTTTGGAAGGCAGTTCGATGGTTTCTTATAAAACTAAACATACACTTTCCATACCACTCAGCAGTCATATCCCCTGGTGTATACTGAGTTGAATGCATATGTCCACCCAAAAACCTGCATAGGGAAGTTTATAGCAGCTCTATTCATAATTGCCAAAACTTAGAATTCAGCCAACTTACTAGATGAATGGATAAGTAAACTGTGGTACAACCAGACAATGGGGCATTATTCAGTATTAAAAAGAAATGAGCTATTAAGCCATGAAAAGACATGGAGAAAACTTCAATGTATATTAATGAGTAAAAGGAGGCAATCTGAAAAGGCAACATATAGTATGATTCCAACTATATGACATTCTGGACAAGACAAAACTAAACAGACAGTGGAAATATCAGTGGTTGCCAAGGGTGAGGGGAGGAAGGGTTAAATACAGCAGAGAGAATGTTTTAGGACGGTGAAAGTGCTCTATATGATGCTATAATGGTGGATATATGCCATTATACATTTGTCAAAACTATCAAATGAAAAATGAATCTTAGTGTAAACTATGGACTTTGGGTAATACTAACGTGTAATGTGATAATATTATGATAATGTCAGTGTAGGTTCATCAACTGTAACAAACGTATCACTCTACTGGAGAAGGCTGATAATGGAAATGGGGGAGGATGAGCACATGTGGGGGCAGGGAGTATATACAAAATCTCTGTACTAGAACACAACAGGGATATCCATTCTCACCACAGTTGTTGAACATAGTACTGGAAGTTCCAGCCTCAGCAGTAAGACAACAAAAATGAACTAAAAGGTATCTAGATTGGCCCAGAGAAGTCAAACTTTCACTCTCCATAGGTGACATGATACTCTATGTAGAAAACCCAAAAGACTCTAGCAGAAAATTGCTAGAACTGATACAGGAATTCAGCAACATGGCAGGACATGAAATCAATGTGCAGAAGTCAGGTGAATTCCTATACACTAGCAATGAGGCAGAAGAAAGAGAAATCAAGTAACTGATCCCATTTACAACTGCACCAAAAGATACTTAGGAATAAACCTAACCAAAGAGGTAAAGGATATATATATATATATATATATACTCTAAAACTATATGGAACACTTATAAAAGAAATTGAGGAAGACACAAAACCATGGAAAAGCATTCCATGCTCATGGATTCTAAGAACAAATATTGTTAAAATGTCTATGCTACACAAAGCAATCTACACATTCAATGCAATCCCTATCAAAATACCATCATTTTTCAAAGAACTGGAACAAATAATCCTAAAATTTGTATGGAACCAAAAGACACCCTGAATAGTCAAAGAAAGGTTGGAAAAGAAAACCAAAGCTGGAGGCATCACAATTCCAGACTTCAAGCTGTATTATAAAGCTGTAATCATCAAGACAGTGCTGGCACAAAAACAGACACCTAGATCAATGAACAGAATAGAGAACCCAGAAACGGACCCTCAATTCTACGGTCAACTAATCTTTGACAAAGCAGGAAAGAATATCCAATGGGGGGCGGAGAACAGTCTCTTCAACAAATGGTGTTGGGAAAATTGGGCAGCCACATGCAGAAAAATGAAACTGAACCACTTATACCATACACAAAAATAAACTCAAAATGGATGAAAGAGCTACATGTGAGACAGGAATCCATTGAAATCCTAGAGGAGAAGACAAGCACCAAACTCTTTAACCTCAGCTACAGCAACTTCTTGCTAGGTAGTTCTCCAAAGGCAAGAGAAACAAAAGCAAAAATGAACTATTGGGACTTCATCAAGATAAAAAGCTTTTTCACAGCAAAGGAAACAGGCAACAAAATTAAAATGCAATCTACAGAATGGGAGAAGATATTTGCAAATATCTTATCAAATAAAGGGCTAGTACCCAAGATCTATAAATAACTAATCAAACTCAACACCGAAATAACAACAACAAAAATCCAGTCAAGAAATGGGCAGAAGACATGAGTAGACATTTCTCCAAAGAAGACATACAAATGGCCAACAGACACATGAAAAAATTGCTCAACATCACTTGGCATCAGGGAAATCCCAATCAAAGCCACAATGAGTTACCACCTCACACCAGTGAGAATGGCTAAAATTAATGGCTAAAATTAAAGGAAACAACAGATGTGGGGGAAGATTCAGAAAAACAGGAACCCTCTCACACTGTTGATAGGAATACAAACTGGTGCAGCCATTCTAGAGAACAGTATGGAGGTTCCTCAAAAAGACCCAGCAATTGCACTACTGGGTATTTACCCAAAGGATACAAAAATACAGATTCCAAAGGGTACATGCATCCTGATGTTTGTAGCAGCATTATCAACAATGTCAAACTGTGGAAAGAGCCCAAATGGCCATCCACTAATGAATGGAAAAAGAGGATGTGATATATAGATACAGACAAAGATATGGATATACAGATATAGATAAGGGACTATTACTCAGCAATCAAAAAGAATGAAATCTTGCCATTTGCAATGACATGGATGAAACTAGAGGATATTATGCTAAGTGAAATAAGGCAGTCAGAGAAAGACAAATACTATATGGTTTCACTCATATGTAGAACTTAAGAAACAAATCAGATGATAGGGGAAAAGGAAGGAAAAATAAAGAGGAAAACAGAGAGGGAGGCAAACCATAAGAGAACTGTTAACTACAGGGAACAAACTGAGGGAGGTAGGTGGAGGGACAGGGCAACTGTGTGATGAGCATTAAGGAGGGCACTTGAAGTAATGAGCATCGAGTGTTGTATGCAACTGATGAATCACTGAATTCTGCCTCTAATAATACAGTAAATGTTAATTAAATTGAATTTAAATAAAAAATTTTAAATAAAACAAAATAAAATCTCTGTACCTTCTGCTCAACTTTGCTGTCAACCTAATTCTATGCTAAAAGAAGATTCATTTGAAAAATAAGTAAAGATATAATGGAAGCAGTGTCATATAACATTTAAGGTACAGGCTTTGAAGTCAGACACAACTTCTATCTCATATTCATCATCTATTGGAATTACGGGTCTGTGAAATTTGCTTACCACCTCTGGTTTTCAGTTTCTTTCTATCTAAGTAGAGAAAATAAGTACTAGCTCGGAGCATGGTTTCAAGGACTAAATCAGGTAACACATAGTAGTGGGCTTCTGCATTTCCCTGCTCAACATTCATTTCCTCTTTCTTGTGTTAAGAGTCTTCTCTTGCATAGGGAACATTCTTTTCCCAATGACCAACTGTGGTTCCTTTGAGGGTGATTAATCTTTTAGCTATCATGATCGGCCTCTGATCAAACCTGGCAAATCAGTCTTATTAACTGGGTCAAGATTAAATATATCATCCAAGATGGCGCAATAAATGCAATCCCAAGGGTTTTTGTGGAACTACTGGGAAAGAGGAGCTATCTTTCTTCTGGAGTTGCTAATTGGTGTTTAGCCTAAATGTGCTGGAATATAAGCCATAAGCTACTGGTAGCCCTTTACCATTATGTGGAAAGAGCTTGCCTGAAGCTAAACTGAAAAATGGGGGACAAAAGAGCCAAGAAATGGAAAACCACAGGTTAAGACCTTACTTGAACTTCTGGGTCCAACCATATGTGGAGGTGGGTATCTCTGGATTTCCTAATACGCGATATGAGCTAGGGTGATCACATATCATATTTACCAATCTGGAAACTACATGAGACATGAGTCTCTGAAAAGAAAGGACCTCCATGACAGCAAGAACTTTTCTATGTTTTTGTTCACTGATATACCCCTGGTGCCTAAAAAAAAAGTGCCTGTACCATAATAAACACTGAATAATGTTTTGAATGAATGAATGGATGTAAAAATACATTTTCTTGTTAAAAGAATAAATGTAATCATACTTCAATAAACATGAGAAAGAAATCTTAGTTTTAATTCTATTATATTGAGACTGAACATCTTATCCTTCCATAGTGTTGTGTTTGAGATTTCTATGATATCGGGGGGGGGGGGGGGAGTGGACTCAGAGAAGGAATGAAAATGAACACTTACTACGTGCCTTGTTTCACTGCAGGATAATTTATGGCAAGAAAGTATTGGAAAAGTATCCACGAACAGGATACTGGTTAGATACATTATGATGCATACAAAGAATATTCTATAGCCATTAACTTGCTCTATTATTATTATTATTCTGTTATGTTAGTCACCATACAGTACTTCATTAGTTTTTGATGTAGTGTTCCATGATTCAATGTTTGCGTATAACATCCAGTGCTCATTACAACATGTGCCCTCCTTAATACCTATCGCTGGGCTAAGCCATCCCCCTGCCGCCTAACCCTCTGAAACTCTCAGTTTGTTTCCTGGAGTCCATAGTCTCTGATGATTCATCTTCCCCTCTGAATTCCCGCCCCCTCCATTTTTACCTTTCTTTTCTTATGTCCTTCATGCTATTCCTTATGTTCCACATATAAGTGAAACCTTATGATAATTGACTTTCTCTGCTTGACTTATTTCACTTAGCATAATCCCCTCCAGTTCCATTAATGTCGATGCAAGTGATGGGTATTCATTCCACTGGAATACGAATTCCAGTGAATTCCATGGAATTCATTCATGGAGTAATATTCCATTGTGTATATGAATCACAACTTCATCCATTCATCTGTTGAAGGGCATCTCAGCTCCTTCCACAGTTTGGCTATTGTGGACATTGCTGCTATGAACATTGGGGTACATGTGGCCGTTCTTTTCACTACATCTGTATCTTTGGGGTAAATACCCAGTAGTGCAATTCCTGGGTCATAGGGTAGCTCTATTTTTAACTTTTTGAGGAACCTCCACACTGTTTTCCAAAGTGGCTGTACCAACTTGCGTTCCCATCAACAGTGTAAGAGGGTTCCCCTTTCACCACAAGCTCTCCAACATTTGTTGTTTCTTGCCTTGTCAACTTTTGCCATTTTAACTGGTGTAAGGTGGTATCTCAATGTGGCTTTGATCTGAATCTCCCTGATGGCTAATGATGCTGAACATTTTTTCACGCGTCTGTTGGCCATTTGTATGTCTTCTTTGGAGAAGTGTCTGTGCATGTCTTCTGCCCCTTTTTTGACTTGATTATTTGTTTTTTGGGTGTTGAGTTTGAAAAGCTCTTGATAGATCTTGGATACCAGCCCTTTATTTGTAATGTCATTTGCAAATATCTTCTCTCACTCTGTGGGTTGCCTCTTGGTTTTGTTGATTGTTTCCTTTGCTGTGCAGAAGCTTTTCATCTTGATCAAGTCCCAAAAGTTCATTTTTGCTTTTGTTTCCCTTGCCTTTGGAGACATGTCCTGAAAGAAGTTGCTGCGGCCAATGTCGAATAAGTTACTGCCTCTGTTCTCCTCTAAGATTTTGATGGATCCCTGTCTCACATTGAGTCTTTCGTCCATTTAGAGTTCTTAATACGATTAAGAACTACCATTATATAAAAGTGAAAAGGTAAACTGAAAAATTTTTCACATATATTATGCCATATGTTTTAAACCATTATCTCCATAGTTGAAAATCAACATTGAGCATTTTGGTGGTTTCCAATTTATTTAATAAATCTTAATGTATTCATGTCCCTGGTAAGTGAAGTTTCAATAGACACAATGTTAGTTATTTGAGTTGAGGGAGCACTGTTGAAGAATCTGGGGAGGAAAATCCCACAAAATATACTCCGAAGGGAACACTATTGGCCTAAATTCTCGTTTATGCCAATCTAGTAATTTGGAAGAATTTATGCCTGAAGCATGAATGGAAAGAGGAAAGGATTTTTATCTCCACTGGAAAACAGGACAGAAAGGATGAGAAATATGTTGTTCTAGTTTTCTCTT
Organism: Potos flavus; assembly: GCA_028534135.1. NCBI lineage: Eukaryota > Metazoa > Chordata > Mammalia > Carnivora > Procyonidae > Potos > Potos flavus. Next base: position 22,341,509 of record CM052895.1, read on the forward strand.
TTTCCTATAAAAAAATTAAAAAGACAGCACATCTTTCCTCACGCAGATGCTTACACTCGCTTTTATCCATTTAGATAAATAACTATGAAGACAGTAATCACTAGGTTTGTGAATTTGTGGTTCTAAAGTTGCAATAAAGAGTATTAATATTCTCTGAGATGCTTTTGGTTGTCATCAAATAACAACCAACACAGTGAATAGTGATTCTACTTTCAATTTTCTACATTAAAACTATCATCATCTCCCACTGAAGACGCCATTCACACATTGCTTATATTGTGCTAATGTAAAGGAAGCATATTTTGACTTTGTCTTTCATCAGCATTTACTTTAGCATTTCATCAATATTTCTCTTCTATCAGAAATATGCAAATATTCAAGAAATTACTGTCTAACGTAGTCCTGTAATATGCTTCCTTTTAAACAAATATTAAGATTGTCTCATTAATATTTTAAAGCTCATGTCAAGGTTTTGTGATCCAGGAACTTCTGGAACTTATCTCCAATGTAAAAATTTCATTGTGGACCTCCATATGTGTTGATTATCTCAACATTATTACCTGTCTCATTTTATGTGGTTTTTTTATACAAGTTTTGGCTGTCTTAATAACTCCTGTAATATGTCTTATATAAAATAATGTCTACACTGAAAATGACAATTTAAAAGTTAAATTTATAAAGTGTCACTTTCAAACCATATTACAGTCTAGATTCATAACATATTCAAAACTTGATTCCATGGCAATAAACAAAATTCTCATCACTGAAGTTACAGCGTAGGTAACCATAAAATCCTCAAGTAACATAGGTATCCAATACTACTGCACTTGACTGGTTAAGAAAGTAAGCTTACTGATCACAAAATCATTTATCCATTCATCTCTTTATCACTTACAGAAAAAATACACTTGTAGCAAAAATGTTAGCTGAAGAAAATTATTCAGTATCACCTTTGCCTATAATCAATAGCTAGTTTTATTCTATCATGTCAGCTATTAAAGTAGCATATACTTAGGTCACAACCAGAAGAATTGTTTGAAAAATTAATACAGTAATGACCTAGGGAAGTTTTCTCATGCAAACAGAACCTTTTTGAGAGCCATGACTGTGCCATGTTTGCTTATACATTTTTGGCATCCATTTAATTACTCTAAAATTTTATCAAATTTACTCCAGCAGTCAAATAAATAGCCATGTTCCTGTCTATTCTGTAGCTATTAGATACATTCAGGACCATGGACAACAAACAGTCCAGCCCTTCTCAATTATTATTACTTCATGAAGCTACTAACTGGCTGTGAAAACGTAAGGCTTATCATCTCTTTTGGAACACTGAAAGTTCACTCCATATTCATAACTTTAAAGGCAGAACAGGGGTGCCTGGGTGGTTCAGTCGGTCAAGCGCCTGCCTTCAGCTCAGGTCATGAGCTGGGGGGCTGGGATCCAGCCCTGCGTCGGGCTCTCCACTCAGTGGGGAGCATGCTTCTCCCTCTCTTCCCTGCTTGTGATCCCTCTCTTGCTATCTATGTCTCTCTCAAATAAATAAAGGCAGTATACGCGTCCTGTTCAAAAACTAATGGGTTCACTGCTTGTTTCATGGGAGTTGAGGAAAAAATAATGTCACTGCAAGGGCTATATCTTGTTTGTTGCTGTGTCCTAGTCTCTTAGCCAATAGGCTGGAAGATAATAGGTTGTTGAATAAATGATTCATATGGTGCCTTTCTGTAAAATTCTCATTATTAAGCGCAACAACCAACAACAACAACAAACAAGTTGTTAAGATTTGTTCAGAAGAAAACCAGTAATGGGTCTTTGAAAATTGATCAGACTTGTGGAGTCAGCTTCATTCAAATTAAAGTCCAACCAAGAGCTCATAAATTCTACATAACCAACTATCTATTGGGCTCTTAATTCCTAATTCTGTGAGACCATGTTGCATAACTAAAATGCTTCTAAGAAGAACACCATTAAAAATACATATTCTCAAAGATTTATATCTATGGAGAGAGTAAAAACATATTATTCATAGACTATGAGAGTATAAATATAAGAAGATAAGTAAGATGCATGGCGATGTATCATGTCATGAAATGTTTAAACCTCCACATGGTGCAGGGATTGGGTGTGGATTTATGTGCTGGCAAAAATACACTAATGCCATTGGCATGCATCATTAGTGAAGGGCCCCAAGTATAAAATTGGTATCGATGACTACAACAACTTCATTTGTTTGAGCCTAAAATAAAGAGGAAAAAAATCAAGAGAATGTTGTCACATGACCTATTTCTGAACATCTAAGGGGGGGGGGGCGCACACCTTGGTGAAACCTACCCAAGGAGGAACATTACGAAGACTGGAGATAACTGGAACATAACTAGTCACCTTGCCCAAAGCTCAAAGCTACTATGGGCTGCATATTAGTCCTTTGCACACTAAAATGAAAAGAGTATTAATATACACAGTCTCTTTCTATTAATATTTATGGCATTATTTAACTGTGATCTAGAGAATTTCAAAGTAGATTTAAGCAACCAAATACGGAATGGTTTTGCTTTTTCTGATATAGAACCTCTATGATTTGGGGTGATGGGGAGATTGATAGTGTAGAGACAGGGGCTTCAAGTGTCTCTATAAACTCTGATGAAATATGACTTTGGAAATGCTGAATGTAGCAATTCTGGATGAGCAGAGTCACCATACTCCCTCCCTCCAACGCACACACACACACATCTCTCCTGCAGTATTTTGTTCCATTTTTCAAAGTGTGTAAGGTGCTCTTTACATCAAGTAAAACTATTGCCTATATGGAACAAACTGGTTTATAGTTTAAAAAAAATCAGCTGGTCATTTACTGACAAAATCCCGAGCGACTGGTTTCCTTGATTTTTCTTTCTTCACTGAGTTATTTATACAAACTCCAAACATCATTTGATAGATATTTTAAAAAAAACGGTGAAGTCCAAACAAATTGCCAGTGGGATCACGTGCAACATACTTAATTCTCCAAATAACCTACACTTTTTTGAACGGACTTCCTTCAAACTTTTGTTCCAAAGAGACCTCTATGTAGAAGCACTGCTGGAGCTAACTGGTTGATTCAAACTGCAGTGGCCGACTATGCCATTAGTAATCTCCACAGAGCACTAATTCAGAACAAAATGAGCATTCACTCATAGAAAGAGGAAAGCAAGGAAGGCACTGCTTACTTCTTTTACAGAACAATGACTTCATTGATCAGTTAATAGGGCCCACTCTTCATTTTCACACCATTACTGTGTAGCAAGATGACATCCAAGAAAGAGCATAAAACGAACAGACAAGAGAACTTAATGATTACAATGCTGGGCTTTGAAATCAAACAGAAAAATGTGGATTTTTATCTGGATTCTTTCGCTTTACCTCTGGGATCATTTAGGCTCTAGGCCTCTATTTCTGCATTTGTAAACTGGACGAGGAGAGTATCTAATTTTTAAGTTGTGAGTATTAAATGAGATATTATCGAGAAAACGTAATTTTACAGAGTACATGACAAAATGATTACTCATAAATAATAGCTATTAATCTTAGTAGGCTTACTATGTCATTAACCGGTAATAGGATTTTTGGCCAGCTGATAACACTAACAGACATATTAGTGAACTCTTCTTTTAGGCCAAAGTTTATACTAAGCATTTTATGTGGAATGCATTCATATAAAATTAAATTTGCAACATAAACACAATTGCTCTCTTTGTTGTTTAAATGGAGAAAATGAAGACTCAAAGAGGTTAAATGTGCGACCCTAGACAATAGATCAGTCTTGACTGACATCAGAAATTTGAATCCAGCCCCTGTGTTGCAGCCCATACATTTTCCAGATGCTCCCTACTTATCAAAACAAAGAGATAAGAAGAGAACACAGAAGTGATTTCTACCTTTAGATGAAGAGGACAGACGTAACACTTCTTCAATGTCTACTCTACATATGTTTAGGACTGCGCTCACTGTGTGACACGTACAGCCTATTTAATTCTCATTAAAATCCTCAAGAAGTCATTACACTTATTTTAAATTATAAGATTATATTCACATCCACAAGTAAAAACATATTGACAAGAAAATTAGTATCTGCTGAAAACCCTATGAATACACTCCCTTGTCCTCACCCCATCATCCCAAGTAACTAACATTCAGAATTCAATAATTGATATCTCCATTTTTATACGTGTTAATCCCAGACGATATAAAGCAATGTTTAGTTTAATTTCCATCTATGGCATTTGTCCTTTACATTAGCTAGAATTTTTTTCATTCAAGTATATGCTATGACAGCCAACCACTTTGATATGTATAGCTCTAACTTCTTCAATTTCACTATTGTATATTATGCAATTTTGACAAAATACCAAAGTTTTTTTTGTTGAGGTTTTTCTTTCCCCACTACTACATATAATGTTTCTCTATATAATATCTATATATTACACAATGCCCATGTATAAATATGGAATACTTTCTATAGCACATACACCTAGGAACTGAACTGTTATGTAAGAAACACACATTCTCAACATATTATTTACTGCCAAATGTTTCACTTCAACTTTACCAAGTACTGCCAGTTGTTCTCCAAAGTATGTACAAGGGTTTCTCTTATTCCACATATTCTTCAGCAATTGATATTATCAAACGCTGACATTTTGGCAAATCTGATGGATGTGCATTAAATTGTGTTTAAATGACTGTGAACTCAGAACAAGGGACTGAGGGTTTTGGAGGGGAGGGGGGTGGGGGGATGGGCGAGCCTGGTGGTGGGTATTGAGGAGGGCACGTATTGCATGGAGCACTGGGTGTGGTACATAAACAATGAATCTTGTAACACTGAAAAAATAAAAGTATTTGGGAAAAAAAATGCCATTTCACTCGTTATTAGTGAGATGGAGTACATTTTTTTCATGTTTCTTTTGTAACCAGCTTTTTTTCTCTTCTACATTTCTGTTCTTATATCTGTCATACTTGTAATTAAGCTCTCACTTTTTTTGTATCATCATGTTGGAATTGTTTTTATTCTGGATGTTGATATTTTATTAGTTACTTGTATTATTAACATCTGTTCCCAGTCATGGGAATTTTTTTTTTTTTTTGCTTTTTTAAATAAATTTTTAAATAATACTCAAATTTACAAATATTTATGCTTTGTGCTTATTGTATATTTTAAAGTCATTTCCTGTCTAAAGAGCCTAAAATTGTGGTTTTTTTCCCTGAAAATATTAAGGTTTGATTTTCATACTTAGGTCTTCAGTCCACATAAAATTTATTTATGGATATTTATATGGGTTAGGATACCTAAATCACTTATTTTCACATGGGTTTTACATTTCCACACCACCAGTTTACACACTGCTATCCTCAAAGGAAACTGATGAGGCATATACTAACATAATTCCAAATTAATCAGTTTGGAAACAAATTTAGAGATTCAGTAGCCCAGCCAATATCATACAGCTAAGAAATGATAGGGTGAGGGTGTGACCTCCTGAAGACAGGTGCCAAGGCACATGCACAATGAAATAACATGTGTCCAGGCCAGGTTTCTCATAATAAAAGAAGTAGAGGCTGAAGACGGACTGAAAAAAACATCAAAAAAGCTCAACTCCATGATTCACAATAGAGCTGTAGGGCAATGCTTTCCAATATGGTACCTGACTTTTTGTCCTATACTTAGGCTGAGTATTTTGTGTTTGGTGAGATTAGCGGGTTAAAGGAAAAGAATTCAATTAATTAATTAAGTTGATCAAACAGTTAATTCATCTATTATCTACAAGAAAGTGGTCCATTAAATATGTTGATTAATCAATTGATTCAACTAAAGACTACTTAATGATATAGGTCTTGATAATGCCAGACTGGATCAGGCTCATTGACTTGCAATTTAAGACAGACTTAAAGGGATAAATACTACACAGTGTGTCAGATATAAAGAATAAAATGTACAGGGGGTGTTATAGATCACAGTAGAGGGACATTTATGTGAGGTGAGTTATGGGGGTTGTGGGAGGAATTTTCAGAAAAGTCTTCCTGAAGCAGATGTCTTGTGAGTTATGATTAGAGAGTGAAGCAAAATTCATCAGACAAGCTAGCATCCAATTCCAGGGAGAGGAATAGAAGCAGCAAGAACATACGGGTGACCCTTGGCAGAAAGTACTCCTGAAGATCACTAGCACTTCGTGTTGCTGAACGGATAAATACAGGTAGGGTCCAAGGTAAGACCAGGGCAGTGAGCAAGGGCCAAACCTAGGAGAATACCGTATTTATCATGACAAGAAGATAGTATTGTATAGCAGATGCAATGAGAACTATCACTGCATGATGTAAATAGGAGAGTGGTTTTTACTGGATAGGCAGCCGAGAGAGTGACTGGGGGCTATAGCCGTAGTGTACGTGACAGAGGTCTGACCCAAGGCAGGGATGCAAAAATCATCATTATCACTGCCATCGCTTAGGCTGGAGAGTTATGGGCTGCTAGGGTCTCTGTGTAGCCTCAATTTCATGATCTTTTAGAAATACTTATTTGCATATCTGTCTTTTCTCCAAAAGGAAGTTTCCAGAGAAGAGAAAAACATAGGAACCAACTAAGCCTGGACCTAGTTTATGCCATCAAACTCCCCTCTCCAACAACCTGCATTTATCCTACCTGTCCAGGCAGCATAATACAAAAACAGCAACAGAAACCTCCAAAAAGCCCAAGTGGGTAATTTGAGCAATCTAATGCAGTACCTATAGGCAGAGTGTAAGAAAATCACAAATGATAGTACAGAATCATGGTGCAACACCGGGGGACAATAAACACATCTAGTCCTGACGGAACAAGAGGAAATATAATGGAACCCAGACCAAAATCGGGAGTTGAGTGGAGAAGTTGCCCCTGAGGAGTTGTTACTTTGGTAAGAGATGAGTCAAGCTAGAGGGGCTCTGCAAGAAGGGAAGGAGGGGAAGGACACCTTAGTTCATTCTTCTCTTTTCCACCGACACAATGCCAAGGTACACTGCTGTCAAACCCTATAGGAAGCCAGAATGCAAGGGAGCTTGTTAATGCCATCTCAACAGATTAGTCTCAGCCTTGAAGGCACCGGCAGCGGGGAGAACAGGGGGAGTATATCAAGAAGTTCTCGGAGGTATGCTTTCCAGAAACTTTATGAGTAAAAACCGTGTTTCTAATGCAAATGCAACTCACAACCACGTCCTGTCCTCCTTCCAGTCAGATTCCACTCTCTGGGCGCCTGTGTGTATGGAAATTCTAGATCCAGCAGCCATTGGTAGTCCCAAGATTCAATGTGCTTAGTCTATTTTTATCATACACTAACATACAAATGTATTTTGCCTTGTCTTACCGCACTCTTCTCTTTGCATTCTTTCGTCTTATCGCATTTGGTCTGAATAATTTATCCTCATAAGTATTTTTTCTATTTTATAGAAAAAGAAAGTCTAAGAGAGGAGAGGCTACTGAGGAGAGTTACCGGGAACCACAGAGAAGTAAGTCACTTTGGAACACACCCGAGTCCTCGGGCCAGGAACATACCTCACATCTTCAGATACCAAAGGCAAAATTGTGTTTCAAGTGAACCATAACTGGCAAACAGAACTGTTGCCTTAGAAGGGAGGAATACTACTCTGGAGTCCATATGTTTCCGTTTAAGCCTAAATCCTAAGCAGACCACAAGACACCGAGGGTCCACTCTGGATGATACTGAAATCCACTGTGGAGCTATTTGTCAAAGTGGAAAGAAGGTCTTCACTTTGAAGAATTGGCTGTTCTGGGAGAAGAACGGTAAATAAAAATGACAAGGTTGGTACTAATTAAATTCTGAAAATTTGTTAAATCTTCTTTAACCTCAACAAATAACAGACATTTTTTATCCTGATTTCTTATGAAAGGCTTGCCGTCTACATAAATAATAGATGTCTATGATGCAGCACTTTTAAGGTTTTCTTCTCACGTTTGAAAGATTAGGGTCATCATAGATAATAAATATTACAAACAAGCCCATGAAGAAAAAGATAAATATTAAGACTGCGAATTGAGGAAATTAAATGCATTAAGGGAAATAAAATACTCACATTCTCTTTTTTCCCTCAGATGAAGTAATTGTGTAATATGAAAATTGGAGCAGGATATAATACGCAATTAGGTAATAAGAGGAAAACAACTAATTCTTGGGTGGGGAGGGTTAGACAAATAGAATTAAGGCTTAAAGACAAAACAATTAATTTTAAGTAATTATTTGCAGGTTAAAGTATTTTTTAAATAATTTACTTTCCATGAAAAATTAGCATAGTGCAATGATAAGGTATTTTTGCAACAATTCTACTAAGGAATAATTCAAAACTTAGACCCAGCAAGCTTAGTAACAAGTGTGTCAAAGAGAAAAGGTTCGTGGAGGTTCCAGTACTGGCTTAGGGCAGAAATATCCATTTTGTATTTCTGTATTACGGGTAGCAGCTTCTGTTAGACCAGGATAAACACAGCCGCAGAATGCTCATGATTCCCTTCACTGGTTAGGTATTTATTTCAGGGAAGATTTTGTTTTGTGCAACCCTTGTTTTCATTATCCTTTGTTACGCACAGCCACTAAATAAATTTTCCCTCTTTTTCGTGCTTGCTTAATCCCTGTGTTTCCACACAGATAAATCTCATCTAATTAGCTTGAGCTTTGGAAAACAGTGTTGGCTGGTGCACGTGAAATGAAGTTTTATGCCATGCCAGAGGAAGTTACAACCTGTTGTGGGAATAGAAATGCTTTATTGGGAGTTCCTTGCCCATGGCTATACATGAAATGAAGAGAGAACAGAGGAAATTACTCAGCTTTGAAAATCTTTCTTCAGCCAAAAAAAAAAAAAAAAAAAAAGTGAAATATTTTATTTTCATTCACCTTTGATATCTTACACCTCAATTTATTATTTTGGCTATATGGTAATTATGCCAATAAAACTATCAGAAAAGTTATTTTTTTTTTAATTGAACAAACATGCAATTGAGCTGTCTCCTCAGGGCTTAGCACCATGTCTGGCACTCAGGGGTAACTGTTTTAAGAAAAATGAATGGTATTAGCTCTCTGAGAGCATTTAATGATAACACTTTTATTCTTACCTTCTGACCTATTATTCCAATATTGGTTTTATTTTTTTCGTTCTCATTGTACAAGTGGTTATCTGCATGGATACATCAAAATATATCCTGAACGGAGTGATTTCTTGCTAACTTCACAGCTTTCACCTTGGTCCAAACCACAGTAACTTCTCATTAGGCCTGGAGTGTCTACCTCCTAGCTGTTTCTTTGCTTCCAGGCGTGACCTCTTATACCCTGTTCCCAGCTAGAGAGGTATTTTTAAAGATTAAACCTGATACTTTCAGTTTTTGCTACAAATTTTTCATTGACTTTCTACTAAAGCTGAAATAAAATCTGCCCCCTTTTCCATGGACTACCAAGCCTTCAAGAATAGATCCTTATCTATTCCACATCTATGTACTTTCCCAGGGAGAGCTTTTCTCCACTCAGATCAGCCTCATCTCTGCCCCTTGTATACTCATCATCTGCATTTTGCAGTCTTTGTATTTGCTGAGACTTCTTCCTGAAAGTTCCTTGCCCTGGAGCTCTGCCTCTACTTACTCCTCCCAGTCTTCACTCAAAGATCACTTCTTCAGAGAAGACTCCCCTGCCCACCCCGTTGAAAGTAAATCACTCTCCTCCCCGAGGCATAGCCCATATTTTATGCTGCGTTGCTTCTTCTTATAAAAAGTATTGCTATTTGAAATTAGATTATGTATAAATGTATCTTTAATTTGAATTCTATCTTTATCTTTTATAAAAGGATATACAGGTTTTGGAGCTCTATCTACTCTGATATAAAGCTGATTTGACTTGAGTACTACTCTATGTCCAGAGCTCAACAGTGTTTACACATGTAGATGCCCAGTAAGTTTTTATGGGATTAATTAATCACTGCAGGGCAAGCCCCCAAAGAGTAGGAAGAATCAAGCCCATATACAGAGTAAAAGATGAACTGGATGGGGTTCAAATTCTTGAATCCATCCTGTGTAAGACTTCTTCTATTCTTCCCCTTTTCATAGTTTGCACTGATAAACCAGTAAAAAATCAATCAAACAAAATAGGCAGGATGTTTTTGAATTGCATTACCACCTCTTAGTTTAAACTGGACTCCTACCTCTGACAACCAAAGAGGTAAGCCTGACCTAATTGTTTATCCAAATGACCACTACACAGATGAACACATCTAAGTTTGTTCCTTCTTACATGGAAAAGTTCTTTGGGGTCCTTACACATCTTGGGAAGTGATTAATAGATATTATTACTGCACGCAATTAAAAAAGGACTGAGCCAAAGCAGTACAGAAATGTCCAGCCGTGGGTTTTTTCTGTGTGGTAAGATATGGAAGATTAGCTATGGTCCGTTCATGCAGGCCAATAACTACAGGCTAATTCAGCTTATTATGCAGCAACTGGTTATTGAGATTGCCAGAAGAACATTTCCCAAAACAATTCGACTGAATGCATATTAACTTCAAGTGACCACACATGGTCGAGGTCTTGGTGGCCTTTTCAAAACCAATATATTTGCTCTGTCATAAAAATACTTGATTTCTTGAATTAGCAGTAATCTTTTTTGCCTAAATGGAATTACAGAAGCAAAGCAATATCCAAGTCATTTTAGATTAGTTTCTTTCACATTTTTATATTCTGTTGCAAAAAGAAAAAAAAAAAAAAAAAAGTCATGGCCCCTTATTCAAAACTTCCCTCCAAACACATTGACTGAGCTATTCCAAAATAGCAAAGCTTGCTGAAATCTCATAGCCTGTGACCCCTTGCTGACCTCACTATATGGAATGTCCTTCCCTACTTTTACCATGTATTTTTTCTGCCCATCCCTCAGGTATTGGCTTAAATACCACCTCTTTTGCAAGACCTTCCTTATTTGTCTTTACTTGATCTTCCTGTTACTGTCTGCTTTAGCTGCCTCATTCTTCTCTTCGTACAATTTGTCACACTTGTTAATTATTCTATTTGCGTACATGCCATGATCTTTTACTTTCTACTAGAAGGAAAGCTCATCTGGTGGAACACAGACTGCTTCTCTTTTATTCATTCCTCTATCTCTAATACTTGCTTCCTAAGAGGCACACCAGAAATACGTGTCTGATGCACGAATGATCCCATCCCAGTCAAAATGGAAAACTGAGATCAGAAAATGAGTCTTAAGGAAGATAGGATGAGTCCCCTTAACAGGTTCCAATGCAAAAGCTATGAAGGACTAGCCACCCAGTGGCACTGACACAAAGAGGAGCACTGATAAATAAGGAACATTCAGGTCATGGAGCTCTACGTCCTCTCGTACAAGTCTCATCTGACTTGAGGACTAACTCTATGCCCACAGTACTACTCCATGGCGGGGGGGGGGGGGGGGCAGCCCCAGTAACCTCTGCTCTGCTTCACTTGGGGTGGCTAATCATGATAAGATCAAGACTGCACACTCTAAGTTCTTCTAAGGGGTGAATGAGCTCTTCTATTGTCTGGCCCTGGTAAAGCTTGCTGTCCTTAAAAGAGAAGCTACCAGTCATTTCCAGCTAACTAGCCATTTAAGTCAGTACCTTAACTCTCCGGTGTTGCAATGTCAAGCTTGATCAATACAATATGGTGGTTAAAAGTAAACCCTCTACAGCCAGAAGGTCTCTGGAATCCACCTTGACTGTGCCACATAAGTTCTTACATAAGCCCTCTAAATTCCAGGTTTCACATCTGTAAAATAGGGGGAAAGAATAGTTCCTACCTTACAGGGTTGTTGAGAAGGTTAAATGAGCAAGTAAATGCAAAGAATTTAGAACTCTGCTTGGTTCACAGCAAAGGTTTTTCTCTTCATCTCAACTTTCTCCCTTGCTGTTCTCATCCAGTCCCACGGCCTCTAACGTCAGTGCTGCTGTGATGATGCTCAGACTTTTCTCAACGCCAGATTTGTGTGCCCAGCTGCCAGGGCACCGAAGAGCTATCTCAGACTTCGAGCCTTCAAAACTGAGCTGATCATTCCCCCACCCTTCTACACTACACTAGCAATTTTCACAGTCTTGTTCAACTCAAAAAATGGCGATTTCGCCTTTTAAATTACACGGGGCCAAAATGTGGCATTCGCCCTTGATTCGTCTCTGTCTCACTTCCCATGTACATTCCAGGGGCACCTTTATTGCTACAACTCTTGGACAAGCCTCCATCGACTCTCCCTTGCATTATCACTGAGAGCTTTTTAACTGATCTCCTGTTTTTACCCTTGTCCTTTCCAGCTGATCTCCATGAGGAGAGCATGTGATTTTTCTAGCATGTTTATTTTTCTAATACATGAATTAAACTGCATATATTCTTTTCTTAAATCCACCCAGTGCCTTCCCTATCCTATTCTCAGATGACTTCAGAGTAAAACCCCAACTTGTTACCATGGCTGACAAAACCGCACACAGTTTGGCCCCTGTTACTTCTCTGGCCTCGAATCCTACTGCAATTCCCTCTGTCCCCACACTAGAGTCACACTAGCCCCTCTGCTGTTCTGAAAACAAACCAAGCATGCTCCAGACTTAGGGCTCTGTGTTTGCTGTTCCCTCCACATGGAAAGCTTTGAACACTGCTTCTCACATTCTCCTTTCAGCTGCACTCTAAATGCCCCCTTACTGGAGAGATCTTCCTTAACCACTCTCTATAAAGCATCCCCTGTCTCCACCTAATCCCAGTTTAGTTTTCTTCATAACTTTTATTGCCACCTGGTGCATTTTATGCTTGGTGGATATTCTACTTTTCCCCAAATAAAGAAAAAATAAATCATGAGAGCAAAGATTTACAGTTTTGTTCACCGTAATTTCCCTAAAATCTATAACAATCTAGCATGTGGTAGAACCTAAGTAAATACTTGTTAAATAGGCATCTGCAAAACCATTATTAAATTTTTATTGTAATAAGCTTTATCCATTAACTAAAAGCATATCCAGCATCAGAATGCAATATGAGGAAGTTGTTTAGGAAATGTAGGGGTCTTCTAAGCACTTCTGAAACAGCAATGAACAAACAACAGACCAAAAAAAAAAACAAAAACCAAACCTGTCCTGGGTAAATTAAACCCCACAATTTGTCCCAGTACTATCTTATCAGAGCTTCCTAAGTTCATATTCTTAAAGCATGCAAGGCAACAGAGAACTAGATATGTGGTGTACACACACACACACACACACACACACACACACCTGGTAAAATCTGAGTAAAATGTCGATTTTCTAGTTTGATATTACAGAAGTCATCAAGTATGTTACCACTGGGGAAAACTGAGTGCAAGTCATACAAGATCTCCTTCAACACTTTTTTCCAATTTCCTATGATTCTACAATTATTTCAAAAAAAATTTTTAAAGGGGCAAGTCTTCTTGACTCATTACCAATTAGCAGTCTTAGTGAATAGGGATCTAAAGACACCCTCAAGATATTCTGGATAAGAAAAACTCCCCTTCAAATTCAGACGTCACCTCCATTGCAAAGTGATCCAACAATACTGCCATCTGAAATTACAGCCAATTAAAATCAAGGTGAAAAAAATAAGCCCAGTGAACCACAGAACCAGAATTCTCAGAAATGGTGTTAATTATTGTGAGGAATCTAGGGTTAAATTTATTTATGTTTATTCTGAAGAAGAATATCCATTCCATAAGAATCTGAGGAGGAAGAAAACAAAACTAAGAACCAAAACGTAGAAAGGCTTAAGTTCTAAAATAAGTAGAAGAATTTGTAAGTTTTAAACTCCATCTTACAGATTCACAAAGCACCATCATGACAAAGACTCTGAAAAGTTGTTAGGTTAAACTGTTTATCCCAACACTTGCCAAACTTACTTGGCTACTGGAGATGAGGATATCTTTTACCACAAAGGAGGTGATAAAATCAACCATGACATATTAAGACTATGTTACCATAAGAGATCTGGAAGAATAACAAACAAAAGGAGTCTTCTTCATTCTCTTTTTTAAAATCTTTCTCTCTATATATATTTAGGCTAACTATAAACTGTGTTAAGCTCTAGAAGAACCTTGTCGCTGGGATTTTGATTGGGATTACTTTGAATCTGTCGATAGTGTTGGGAAGAACGGACATCTTGAAAATATCAATTGTTCCTACCCATCAGTGTGGACTCTCTCCATTTAGTTTTTCTTTCATTTCATTTCTCTTACTTTCATAGTTCCCCTCATATTGGTGTTACAGATATTTCGTTAGATTTATACCAAAGAATTTCATTTTCTAATGTAAATTGTATAATGTTTTTAATTTAAAATTTTTTAATTGTTGATATAGAGAAGTAACTGATCTGTATATTAAAGTCATATCTTGTACATAGCTATACTTACTCACTAGTTCCAGGATCTTTTTGTGGTTGTTACTGTTGATTCTTTCAGATTTTCTATATAGACAGTCATGTCATCTGCAACGAAAACGGTTTGGGTCTTCTTTCCCTATCTGTAGACCTTCTATTTCCTTTTCGTGCTTTATTACGTGACTAAGAGCTTACAATACGATGTTAAAAAGGAGTGAGAAATTCTTGCCCTGGACTTCATCTTAGTGGGAACGTTCTGATTTTTTCATCATTAAATATGATGTCAGGTGTAGATGTTTTATACATAGTTGTTATGAAGTTGAGAAAATTCTCTATTCCTAATTTGCTAAGATATTTTATCATGAATGAACACTGGATTTTGTCAAATCGTTTTTGTACACCTATTGATGTGATCATTTCTTTTTAGTCTGTGGCTATGATTACATTAATTCATTTTCAGATGTTGAATCGGCCTTTCATATCTTTTTTTTTTTTTAATACACACATTGTTGGGCTAGAGTTGCCAATATTTTGTTGAGAAATTTTCCATCTATGTTCTTGAGAGATATTGGTCTCTAGTTTTCTTGTAATATCTCTGTCTGGTTTTAGTATTAGGATAATGCTTGTGTCATAGAAAGAGTTAGGTAGTGTTTTCTCTGCTTCTATACACTGAAAGAAATTGTACATGATCAGTATCATTTCTTCCTTTAATGTTTGAAAGAATTCACCAGAGAATCCAGGTGGGCCTGGTGCTTTCTGTTTTGAAAGGTTTTTAATTATTCAATTTTTTAAGAGGCATAAGCCCATCCAGATCATCTGTATTCTTGGGTGAGTTTTGGCATATTGTGCTTTCAAGGAATTGGTCCATTTAATCTAGGTATTAAATTTATGGGTATAGAGTTGATCATAGTTTTATTACTCTTGTTATGTTCCGGGATCTCTAAGATGTCCCTTCATTTTGGGGGTTAGTAATTTGTGTCCTCTCTCTTCTTAGTCTCACTAAAGGTTTATTGGCTTTATTGCCCTTTTCGAATCATGAGTGTTTTAGTTGATTTTTTTCTATTGATTTTCTATTCTTAGTTTAATTGATTTATGCTCTAATTCTTATTATTTCTTTTTTTTTCTGCTTCCTTAGGTTAATTTGCTTTTCTTTTTCTACTATCATAATGGAAATTTAGGCCACTGATTTTAGATCATTCTTCTTTTCTAATAAATGCATTTGATGCTTTAAATTTCTAACTACTGCTTTCACAGACTTCCGCAAATTTTGATAAATCGTGTTTTTATTTTCATTTTGTCCAAAATACTTTAAAATTTCTCTTGAGATGTCTTCTCTGACCTATGTATTATTTAGAAGCGTGTTGTTTAATCTCCACCTGTTTTGTGATTTTCCAGTTATATTTCTATTATTTGTGTCTAATTTCATTACAGTATGAGAGCAGACATTTTCTGGTTTCTAATTTTTTTAGATTTGTTAAGTTTGTTTTATAGCTCACACTGTGGTCTATTGCAGGGAATGCTCTGTACATTGTGTTGCTGCTGGATAAAGTAGTCTATACATATTCATTTTGTCAGATGATTGATGAAAGCCTGAGCAATATATTCACTCTACTGTTGCCAGATGAAGTAGTTCCTGTCATGGTTTCTGCTCATGAGTTTCCACTCTGGTAAGCCATGATTTCTATATTCACCTGTCTCTTCAATCTTGGGGGCAACGGTCTTCCTTGTGTGCTCCTGTTTTTATGGATCCAAGAGTTATTGACTCCAGGGCTCAACTTTTCATTGCTGTGAGGATGGGATGGTAATTTCTAAGCTCCTTCCCCATGGAGCCAGAAACCCTCTTTTTCAGTCTTTTAAAGACTGTTGTTGGTGCTATTGCTCTAATAGATGGTGCCAGGTTATCTTGCCGAAAAGTAGTGTGAGAATACTGCAGATTAATTTTTTTTATTTTATTTTATTATTTTTTATTATGTTAGTCACCATACAGTACATCATTAGTTTTTTGATGTAGTGTTCCATGATTCATTGTTTGCGTGTAACACCCAGTGCTCATTACAACATGTGCCCTTTTTAATACCCATCACTGGGCCAACCCATCTTCCCACCCCCCTCTCCTCTAAAACCCTTAGTTTGTTTCTCGGAGTCCATAGTCTCTTACGGTTCATCTCCCCCTCTGGTTTCCCCCCTTTCATTTTTACCTTCCTTTTCTTAATGTCCTCCATGCTATTCCTTATGTTCCACATACAATTGAAACCATATAATAATTGACTTTCTCTGCTTGACTTATTTCACTCAGCATAATCTCCTCCAGGCCCATCCATATTGATGCAAAAGCTGGGTATTCATCCTTTCTGACCGCTGAGTAATATTTCATTGTATGTATGGACCACATCTTTATCCATTCATCTGCTGAAGGGTATCTCTGCTCTTTCCACAGTTTGGCTATTGTGGACATTGCTGCTATGAACATTGGGGTGCACATGGCCTTTCTTTTCGCTACATCTATATCTCTGGGGTACATACCCAGTAGTGCAATTCCTGGGTCATAGGGTAGCTCTATTTGTAATTTTTTGAGGAATCTCCACACTGTTTTCCAAAGTGGCTATACCAACTTGCATTCCCACCAACAGTGCAAGAGGGTTCCCTTTCTCCACAGCTTCTCCAACACTTGTTTTGTTTTTTCTTGCCTTGTCAATTTTTGCCATTCTCACTGGCATAAGGTGGTATCTCAATGTGGTTTTGATTTGAATTTCCCTGATGGCTAATGATGAGGAACATTTTTTCATGTGTCTGTTAGCCTTGTATGTCTTCTTTGCAGTAGTGTCTGTTCATGTGAAATAAAAGATTTTGCTTTTAATTTTAAAAATGAGGTTTCATTTTCTTTTTTTTTTTCTTTTAATTTTAAGACTACCAAGTTACCCCCTGATCTTGATGTGTTTTGTGGGGTATACAGAAGGAAATCTCTCACTCAAATGAATAATAACACTAACTTTGGTAGATAAACAACTCCTGGCATTATTTTTTATTTAATAAATCATTATCCTGTGAGTTTAGTTTATTTCCCCAGAAACTGATCACTTTTTGATGACTTTGTAAAGTCTAATTTCTCAATGTGTGAACGTTGACTTGGAAGTAATGTAACTCTGCCTTCCCTCAGTCTGACCAAGACCACCAACACTTTCATTAAATTCTCTAGTATCAAGTGGCTGTGCTTTTGACACTTAGCCTTGGTTTTTTGTTTTTTGGGTTTTTTTTTTTATTAAAGATTTTATTTATTTATTTGACAGAGAGAGAGATCACAAGTAGGCAGAGAGGCAGGCAGAGAGAGGGGGGGAAGCAGCCTCCCTGCTGAGCAGAGAGCCCGATGCGGGGCTCGATCCCAGGACCCTGAGATCATGACCTGAGCCGAAGGCAGAGGCTTTAACCCACTGAGCCACCCAGGCGCCCCTCAGTTTTTAATAAATAATGCCCAAGTGAATACGACATATAGTTTATTGGTGATCATCACTATTTCAGTATTTTAAATTGCATCTGTCTTAATCAAAGTCTACCATTTGCCCAGGGCAACTATTCTAAGAAGTGACTTACTTAAATTCAGCTCTTTACTTTGATACATCACACAAATGGAAATGTCACACCCAGAGATAAAAAAAACAACATGTTAAAGACTTTATATGTATATTGTGTAGGGTGACCAAATCTGCCTTGTATTTTGGCTTTAGGGATTAATTTTTTTTCATAGAGCAGATGCTGAAACATATTTATGATATGATAGCCCCCATTCCCAAGTTTCTCAATAGCTTATTCTGTGAGCTGGAAAATTTATCTCATTTCTTACTGTTGCATAGCCTGATGTCTGTGGCAGAAGTTGGACAATGATCCCTAGGCTTGACTACTCTGATTGGTTCTGCCAGCTGCATTTATTTGATTTGTTGTGACTGCACTCTTCCTGGTGTTCCACCATTTACACAGTTCTAAAACAGACAATGGTAAGCTGACAAAGCATTAGTATAACATCATTCGATCCATTTTATAGGCACAACCATCAATGGAATAGCTCTATACATTTGAAGTGGCTTTAAGGACCCATACATTAGTAGATATTAGTATCACAAAAGAACATTTAACTTGATAAAATAAAATGATCGGTTTGGATAAAGTATTTTGAAATGAATTACATATTGAGTCCGTGGAGGAAAATAAGCCATTTAACTAAGGACAGTGTAGACAGCCCAAACATTTGTCAGTGCTCCAGCACCACTGTGTGAATCAGCAAGTACATTTTTTTTTAAAGTTCTGGTGTTCCTTTTAATAATATAGAACTCTGTTCTTTCCTCTCACATGGGTAAATTGAACAAAAAAATTTGACCTTTTAAGCAGCTCAGAGAATTTGCTCTATTGTCTGAAGGCCTTGGTCCTGACCGTAACAGTTTCACTTCCACGTATAAGTTTAGATAATGCAATACATTCATGAAGTAGTATTACAAAACGAAACTCAAAAATCCTACGTGGAGAGCTCTGTGTGAAAATCTATAGGCAATTAATCCTACCACATGTCACGTCTCTGTCAGCCCTGGTCACTTCCAAATTATAAGCCCTGTCAGCCATCTTTGCAACCTGATGTTCTCGTGTGTACACCTGGCTGTGCGTTCTTTCTCCTGACGCGATCTCCCACAGTTTCCTTCTACGCAGCCTTTTATTTTGGACTCTCTGAAATCCTAGGCATGGGGTAAAAATAAAAACTTCTCTTCATTCCTATCTGTTCAGAGAACTTTCCTTCGACCTCCTCGCATAACAAAGCCCTGGCTTTCTGCTGAGGATGCAATTTATGTGTTGTTGCCTAAGAACTTCTCAGGAAGATCGGCCCATGCCTTCACAAACTTCACACCTGGAGGCCAGGGAGTGGAGTCTGCCTCTCCACTGACCTTTAACTCCTGAATAAATGCCCCAGATCTTCAGAGACTCGGGGCACTATGACAACACCATCTGCACCCTCCCCCTGAGGTGTCGTATACTGGTTGTTTGGTCAGTCCACAAATATCCTCTGAAATTGTACGGGGTAAGGCCCGGCTGGCCAGGTGAAGAAAGGGGGGGCAATAACCTTGTTGACACTCTGGCTTCATTTGTTTGCCTATTTGTCTCTAAGTCTTGATTCTATGGTTCCAGATAGCAGATGCTCTGTTGGGTTTCTCCTTATTTCCCTAGACTGGCATAGAGTAAGGCACTTGGAAAGTATTTGATGAAGGGTATTGAGAGGATTAATGAATGGCAGAATAACATCACTTCTAACCTATGTTATAAAGCTAACTTTTTGGAAGTTCATACTACATGGCAGGAAGCGCCTTAAGCAATTTGCAGGGACTGAGTCCTTTCAATCTTCACAACAAACTTAAATCAAGTTCTATCACAGGTTAGGAAATTTAGAGAGTTTAAGGAACTTCATTCGCTCAGGTAACACAGTTCATCCGTTAGTAGAACTGGAATTTGAACCAAGGCAATTTTCCTCCAAAACCCACAATCTTAAATACTGCCCTAAAATGCTTACTGTGGCCAGCATGGTAAAGGAAGAATAGATCTGTATCTAAAAGAGTCCCACCTCTTCTTTGGCATCCAGGATGGCCCAGTGGTGACTGAATCAGGTGTCCCACAATGCCTTCTATAGTCTCCTGACAGTGTCAGCCTCACAAAATGGAAGCTGACATGGTGGTGGCCAGATACCATGGACTCATGGAAAAAAACCAGTGTCTCTAGCATCAGAGGACACCTGTAGCCAGAGTACCTACATTAGTGGATTTTAGACTTTTGCTACCCATCACATCCTGGAAAAGGAGGAGGAAGAATGAGAAAGAAATGAGAAATAAGGCTGAAAAGCACAAAATAACAAAACCTCAAAAGCAAGTAACACAAGTAATATGTACATCTGGGAGAATAAACTGAGGAGAAAGTTCAGATAACTCAAGTTGTCAATGATCACAAACAAAGACTGCGAAAGTAGGAATCCAGGCAAGAGGGAGAGAGACTAGGCCAGGAAAATATGAGCAGAGGGAAAGCAGGGCAAATGAAAACTATTTAAGGGTAAATGTTTGTAGTGACAGGGGAGAATTTAAACTCAGTGCACAGGCAAGTATCACTTGGGGTCAACAAAAATTCCTAAAAGTTCCCCCATAAATGCATATAGAGGTTTGACTATATACAACATGTACACAATCAATGTGTATGGAACATAGAGAGTAATATATACTATATAATAAAGCATCCCTATGAAAGTATTTTATAATATTTTCATACCATGAGACAGAGGCCTAAGTGCATATGGTTTAATATATGCTAAATGTTTATATGATGAGACTGTACTGTATTTACTTCACGTCCTTTGAAAACTCAAAATACTGCCTTGAGAAAATACTGGTGTCCCCTGAAACATACCCCTTGTGAAGGAAGACAGCCTCCACAATATTTGCTTAACATGTGTTTCATTCTTTTTTTTTTTTTTTCCCCCCAAAACATGTGCTTCATTCTTGACTCACTGAGTAGTAGGAGTTTTGCCACCTGTTGTGGAATTAGTGTGGTGTTTGGGCTTCCAATTTGAGGAAGGTAGTGCATGAATGCAAAGGAAGGCTAACATTCATAATGAGCCCTGTTTGCCATAGACTGTATCCAGAACTATTAAATTTTGAGATTTGTAAGCTTTGACAATGGTATGGTTCAGCACTCTAAGTGTGTACTCAATTTCAAAAAGTATATACTACTAAAGTGTTCTTTCTTTCTTTTATTTTTTTTTGTGCAAACCTCTTCCAATATCAGCTTGTTTATTGAAAATTCCTGGAAGCTATGGAGTACCATCTGTTTCCTTATCAAATTTCGCCCCCATAATCACAGGCAAATATCGTTGCTTTTTTTATTCATGAGGTTGCTTAGAAACAATGTGGTTCTATTCACAGGTTGGTTGTGACTGAGTCTCTGATGATGGGCCTGGTACAAGTAAAATTAAAAAAAGAAAAAAAAAAAAAGAAACAAAACCTTCCAAAACCAAAGAACTGCCCAAATTCTGAAAACAACTTCAAAATCAACTTCCAATCCAAAAACACGCACATGAACAAACTCCCCAAGGCAGCATCTCACACACAAACACACATTAGAATGCCTTCTTTGCAATCTGTCATCAACAGCCATGTGAACTGATGGGACATTTTTGTATCTGATGGAAAACTCAGCAGTAGGTTCCCTTTGTAGGTGACTTTCGGAAAGTGTTAGCAGTGTACAGTATGCCTTTTCAGCCTCAGAAGATTGAGCGGACTATGAAGAGTCCCCCCAACAACAACAACAATAAAAGGGATTCTTTTTTTTTTTTATGTTCAGTTAGCCCCTATATAGTACATCATTAGTTTTTGATGTAATGTTCAATGATTCATTAGTTAAGCATAACACTCAGTGCTCATCACAGCATGTGCCCTTCTCGATACCCATCACCCTGTTACCCCCTCCCCACTCTGCCCTCTGAAACCCCTAGATTGTTTCTCGGGGTCCATAGTCTCTCATGGTTCATCTCCCTCTCTGACTTCTCCCCCTTTGGATTTCCCTCCCTTCCCTTATGATCCTCCGTGCTATTGCTTATGTTCCACATGAGTGAAACCACATGATAATTGTCTTTCTCTGCTTGAATTCACGTAACATAATCCCCGCCAGTTCCACCTATGTCAATGCAAATTATGGGTATTCATCGTTTCTGATGGCAGAATAATATTCCATTGTGTATATGTATATGTATCCATTCATCTGTTGAAGGGCATCTCGGCTCCTTCCACAGTTTGACTATTGTGGACATTGCTGCTATGAAATACAAGTCAAAACCACAATGAAATACCACCTTACCCCAGTTAGAATGGCAAAAATTAACAGAACAGGAAACAACAAATGTTGGCAAGGATGTAGAGAAAAGGGAACCCTCTTACACTGGTGGTAGGAATGCAAGTTGGTACAGCCGGTCTGGAAAACATTTGGGAAGTTCCTCAAGATGTTAAGAATAGAGCTACCCTGCGACCCAGAAATTGCACTTCTTGGTATTTACCCCAAAGATAACAGACGTAGTGAGAAGAAGGGGCATGTGCACCCCAATGTTCATAGCAGCAAAAAATGGATTTCTTAAGCTGAAAGTGGTCAAAGCATCCCTCTGCCAACCCACCAGGGGAGTGTGAGTATTCTAATTCTACTAGCTTCAATGAAAATGAAGAGAGGTGTGAATAAAAAGCACAGAGTGTGGCAGGACATATCCTAGGAGAAAAGTGGCTTCTCCGGGTAGAAAGGAAAAGCAGAAAATTAAAGAAACAACAAAATAAAAGTGTGACTGCTATGAGTTGGTTTATTCAGAGAAAAATATCAGTTAGAAAAGAATCTGACCAATGGTTTTTTTTCTGTAGCATTTTACTCAACTGTTGATCAGACCAACGCATTCCTTTTCAAATGGCCAAGAAAATCTCTTGCAGGTCTCGAAATAGAAAATCATTTCATGCATAATTTTACAAGTGTTATGGTGGACCTATGTTGACATAAGCTCTGTTCCAAATATCTAGCATAGAAGTGAAGTATCAGCAATCAGCATGATATTTAATCTATACTGAACAACTGGCTACATCAGGCTGCATGCATCAAATTCTGATTCATGTACAAACGTCCTGCTAACCAATTATGTCCTTTAAAATATCAACTCCCTAGGTTCAGTCACGCTTCCCGCATACCCTAAGGCCTTGGAATATCTGGCTTTCTATTTTAATGTATTTACTGTTCAAAGCCACTTTGTGTACCTACTGTCTACTAGGCACTGTTCACATAAGCCCGATCTTCCTAATGGCTCCATGGTATAATTCTTATTACCCTTTCCATTTGTAAATGAGGAAATTGACACTCCAGAACTCAATAATTTTCTCCATTATTTGTTCTATCACAAAATACATGGTCTTTTCACCCCACTGCAGATCATCCACTCACCAGGACCCCTGGTAGCAAACAAAATAGGCTCCCTTGTCCTATGCCTTCTAAGGTGTGAAGCTCAGCTTGTAGTGAGCATAACATATAGAAATGACTAGTCATTATGTTGTACACCTGAGATTAATGTAATATTCTGTGTCAACTATACTTTAACAAACAAACAAATAAGCATAAAGCTCAGGAATTTCCAGCTGACAAGTATAAGCAGAATGAGTCCATCAAAGTGGAATATAGCTCAAGGTGAAAATACACACAAAGCTAGTAAACCCTGGGAATATTCTGAACATGGGGCAGGTTGCCAAGTGGGGGTGAAGCCAGATCAGAGACTGCCAGAAAATTAGAGTCCAGGCCAGCTATCAGAGAGAACCAGCAAAGGGACCTTTAATAGCAGCCCAATCCTAAGTGAATGGCTGAATGTGATGTCACTCCCCACTACACAGCTTCTACCATACCTTCTGCAGGCTATCCAATGGGAGGAAGCAGAGGCATGAAAGTTAGTCTTCACATACCATAAATCTGAATATACTCAGGTTTGTATTTACACCTGGCATTGTTTCACGTGCATCTCAAAGTGCCTCTAAGAATAGGGTATCAGCATATGTTCTTCAGAATTCAAGAAAAAAAGAATGCCACTTAAATACTATAATGCTATTTAAAATGTCCCACTGACAAAGTAGCTGATTTCATTTCTGATTTTTTTAATCTGTTTCTGAGGGACATAAGTGGTAGGGAATGACATAGTTCTTCAGTTACAGGCATTACAATTTGAATGCCAGGATTTGAGGGATGGTTTTTAATGTTTTAATTGTCCTGTTTGGCCAAGAAATAAAAACATGTTTTGCTTTCCCAAAAGGATCTCAAACAAGAGGCATGGTCAAAAGTATCTTGTAGATTTCTTTACACCTACCAAGGCCCATGGGTTGTTAATGGAGCAGCAGGCCGCTTCTTCTCAATGCGTGTGTTATCCCTTCAACAGCCAGAGATCCCCAAAATATATGGATGCCTGGGCCTTTGTAAACACATTAGACCCTAAAATGTCTGAAAATACCTAAAAAGAGAGTCTCTTACTAGACAGAGTCCAACTGCACTTGACTAAACACATACTCTATGTCTTTTGAATGATACCAAAAGGTGACTCTTCCCACTGAATCATATGTTAGCGTAAGTGAAGTTCAAATTACCTCATATATGAAGGGTTGCCTGAACTGGGTCTTTCCTTCAACCTCTTTTTTTATTCCTCTACCATTTCCCCCAGAGTCTTATTTTAATCTTCCTATTAGACTTTTTGTCTGAGGCTTCAAAATCCCACTGACATGGAGTACTCCCATTCTGCAGAGTGGGATATCTATAAGATACACAAATTTCTCCCTTGCTGGAAATAATCACCTCTCATTCTTTTATAATAAATGAATCACTTCCTAAAAGGCATCCAAATCGGTAAGGAAGAAATAGAATTCTGACTATTTGCAGATGACATGATACTATTAATAGAAAACTAAGGACTCCACAAAAACTACTAGAACTGATAAATGAATTCAATTAAGTCACAGAATACAAAATCAATGTACAAAAATCCATTGCATTCCTCTACACTAATAATGAAGCAAAAGAAAGTAAAATTAAAAATCCCATTTACAACTGCACCAAAAACAGTAAAGTATCTAGGAATAAACTTAACCAAATTGGTGAAAGACCTGTACTCTGAAAACTATAAGACAATGACGAAAGAAATGGAAAGACATTCCATGTTCATGGGTTGGAATAATAAACATTGTTAAAATGTCCATACTACCCAAAGCAATCTACAGATTTAATGCAATCCCTATCAAAATAGCAACAGAATTTTTCACAAAACTAAAACAAGCAATCCTAAAATCTGTATGGAACCACAAAAGACCTCAAATAACTGAAGTGGTCTTGAGGAAGAAAAACAAAACTGGAGGTATCACAATTTCAGAGTTTACGTTATATTACCAAGCAGTAGTAGTTAAAATAGTATGGTACAGGCATAAAAATAGACACATAGATCTATAGAAGAGAAGAAAAAACCCAGAAATAAACCTACAATTAATCTTGACAAAGCAGTAATGAATATACAATGGGAAAAAGACAGTGTCTTCAAAAAATGGTGTTGGGAAACCAGAGCGCCAATGCAAAAAGCATCACACTGGGCCTCTTTCTTTCATCATACACAAAAATAAACTCAAAATGGATTGAAGACCTAAGTGTGAGACCTGAAACAATAAAAATCTTTGAGGAGAGCACAGGCAGGAATCTTTCTGACTTCAGCCATAGCAACATTTTCCATACATGTCTCCTGAGACAAGGGAAATAAAAACAAAAATAAACTATTGAGACTACCTTAAAATAAAGAGTTTCTGCACAGTGAAGGAAACAATTGCCAAAACTAAAAGGCAACCTACTGAATGGGAGAAGGTATTTGCAAATGACGTATCTGATAAAGGGTTACTATCCAAAATTTATGAAGAACTGATAGAACTCAATACCCAAGAAACAAATAATCCAATTAAAAATAGGCACAAGATATGAACAGACATTTCTCCAAAGAAGACATTCAGATGGCCAAAAGACACATGGAAAGATGTTCAACATCAATTATCATCAGGGAATTACAAATCAAAACTAAAATGAGATATCACTTCACACATGTCAGAATGGCTAAAATAAAAAATACAGCAAATAAAAAGTGTTGGCAAGGATGCAGAGAAAAAAGAACCCTCATGCACTGCTGGTGGGAATGCAAATGGATGCAGTCATTGTGGAAAACACTATGGAGGTTCCCGAAATAAATTAAAAATAAAACTACCCTACTACTTAGCAATCATACTACTATTTACCCAAAGAATACAAAAACACTAAATCAAAGGGATACATGAATCCCTATGTTTATTGAGCCATTATTTACCATAGCCAAAATATGGTAGCAGCCCAAGTGTTCATCAATAGACAAATGGATAAAGAAGATGTGGTGTGTGCATGTTTGTGTGTGCATGCACACACACATGTAGGAATTTTATTCAACCATAAAAAAGAATGAAATCCTACCATTTCCAATGACATGGAGAAAGCTAGCAAGTATAATGCTAAATGAAGTCAGTCAGTCAGAGAAAGACAAATACATGATCTCACTCATATGTGGAATTTAAGAAATAAAACAAATGAGCCAAGGAGAAAAAAAAATGAGAAACAAATCAAGAAACGGACTCTTAGCTACAGAGAACAAAGTGATGGTTACCAGAGAAGTGGGTGGGAGGATTGGAGAAATAAGGGATAAGGATTAAAAAGTACATGATGAAAAAAAAAAAAAGTGAAAAAAAAAAAAAAAAATCAGGGGCGCCTGGGTGGCTCAGTCAGTTAAGCATCTGCCTTCAACTCAAGTCATGATCTCAGGGTCCTGGGACTGGGCCCAGTGTCAGCTTCCTGCTCAGTGGGGAGTCTGCTTCTCTCTCTGCCCCTCCCCTCTGCTCCTCTCCCTCTCTCTTTCGCTGTCTCTCTCTCTCAAATAAATTAAATAAAAATACTGAAATCATACAATAACAATGAAAGAACAGACAACAGATCATTTGTATAGAATAGAGAGGCCAGAAATATATCCCCGTAAATATAGTAAACTAATTTTCAACAAAAGAGCAAAGGCAGTAAAATGGAGCAAGATCATCCCTTCAATAAATGGTACTGGAATAATGAGTCATCCATATGAAAAAAAAAGCAAAAACAAAACAAAACAAACAAATCTAGACATAGACTTTACACCCTTAACAAAGATTAACTGAAAATGGATCATAGACCCACCTATAAAATGCAAAACCATAAAACTCTTAGAAGATAACACATGAGAAAATCTATATGACATTGGGTAGAATAATGACTTTTTACACACAACACCAAAAATAGGATTCATGAAATAACTGATAAAATTAAAATTAAAATTCATTATTCATTAAAATTAAAAATCTCCACTCTAAGAAAACCAATGTGAAGTTAATTAGAGGATAGGCTATAAATGGGGACAAAGCATTTTTAAAAGACAGTTTTGAGGGCACCTGGGTGGCTCAGTTGGTTAAGCGTCTTTGGTTCAGGTCATGATCCCAGGCTCCTGGGATCGAGCCCCACTCCCTCTCCACTCACTCTCCCTCTCCCACTCTCCCTGCTTGTGTTCCCTCTCTTGTTGTCGCTTTCTGTCAAATAAACAAAATCTTAAAAAAAAAAAAAAAAAGACAGTTTTGATAAATGATTATTCGACCCACTAAAGAACTCTTAAAACTCAATAGTAAGAAAAATGAACAAATGATTTAAAAAAATAGGCAAAAGACCTGAAAAGACAACTTAACAAAAAAGATATAGAAATGGCAAGTAAGCACATCAAAAGATACTTCTTTTACATATATGTCAATAGCTAACTGCAAATTAAAACAATCTCATCAGACTGTCCACAGTCTGTGTTAACTGCAAATAAACAAAACAAATGATCAGCAATTCATACAAGAAACAGAATAGCAGCACCTGGGTGGCTCAGTGGGTTAAAGCCTCTGCCTTCGGCTCAGGTCATGATCTCAGGGTCCTGGGATGGAGCCCCGCATCGGGCTCTCTGCTCAGCAGGGAGCCTGCTTCCCCCTCTCTCTCTGCCTGTCTCTCTGCCTACTTGTGATCTCTCTCTCTCCGTCAAATAAATAAATAAAATCTTAAAAAAAAAAAAAAAAAGAAAGAAACACAGAATAAAAGAAAGGATGGGGGGTTAAAATTTATTAAAATGAATGAGACATGTCTAAAAAAGAAATGACCTTAAAACAACAAAGAGATATCACTACATACCTATTATAATGGCCAAAATGCAAACTATTATCAGCACCAAACCATGGTGAGAATGGGGACCAAGAGTAACTCTCATTCCTTGCTGGTGGCAATGCAAAATGGTACAGCCACTTTGGAAGACAGTTTGACAGTTTTGTATAAAACTAAACACCAGGAATCACATTTCTTGGTATTTACCCAAATAAACTGAAAACCTGTGTGGACACAACAACAACCTGCATACAAATGTTTATAGCACTGGCTTTATCAGTAATTGTCAAAACTTGGAAGCAACCAAGCTGTCCTTCAGTAGCTGGATGGATAATAAAGCATGGCACATCTGGACAATGGGATATTTATTCAGTGCTAAACAAACCTTAGAAAGATATACAGGAACATTCAATTCATATTATAAAGTGAAAAGAGATAATCTGTAAAGGTACATACTATATGATTTCAACTATATGATAGTCAGGAAAACTATAGAGACAGTAAAAAGATCCATGGCTGGCAGATGTTAGGAGGGAGGGAAGGATGAAAGGTCCGGCACAGAGGATCTTCAGAGCCGTGAAACTATTCTGTATGATACTACAGTGGTAAAAGCATGCCATTATATATTTGTCAAAACCTATGAGACGTACAACATCAAGAGTAAACCCTAAGGTAAACTATGGATTTGAGGTTATATTAATGTGTCAGTGTAGGTTCATCAATCATCACAAAGCCAAGACACTGGGATGCAAGATACTGTAGTTCTGTAGGTATGGGGAAAGGGATATGTGGCAACTGAACTTCCTGTTCAATTTTACTGTAAACCTAAAACTGTTCTCAAACAATAAAGTTCATTAATTGAAGAAACCCAACAGTTTACAAAAAGTCAAACATTCCAATTAGAAAGTGGGAAAAAGACATGAAGAGACATTACAATGGAGAGGATAAAAATGACATATAAACACATGAAAAGACATTCAGCATCATTAGCTATTAGCAAACTGGTTAATTAAAACTGTGATGAGTTATCACTACATGCCTATCATAATGGCTAACACGCACAAAAAGAAGCAGCCAGAGTTACTCAGGATGCTTAGATACTGGTTCAATCAGACACTGTTGGTAGAAATGTAAAATAACATGTCATTGCTGAATAATGTTTATGATATTCTTATAAAATTAAGTATGCCCTTGCCATATGACCCAGCAAGTGCACTCTTAGGCATTTATTCCATTATAATGTCTACATACTTCATATAAAAGCCTATACAGTGATGTTCTCAGTAGCTTCATTTATAACAGTAAAAAAAAAACAAAAAAAAACCTTGAAACAATTTAGATGTCTTTCAATGGGTGAACTATTTAATCCAACTATGGCACATCTTAACCAGAGAATACTAATCAGCAATACAAAGGAAAGATCTATTGATACATAGCACGACCTGGATAAGTCCCCAGGGAATTGTGGAATTGTGTTCTGTGTTTAAAAAAAAAATCCTAAAGGACATATCATATATATATGATATGTCCTTTCTATATATCTATCCCTTATATATCCTATATATATAATATATAACATATATTATATAATATAAAATTTAATATTTATTATATATATATATATTTATATATTATATATATATGAAGAATGAAGCTACAGGACCTAGCCATGGCAAAGTAAGCATGAGGATGCTTGATCAAGAAGACTGGAGATAAAATTAGAGAGGGATTTAACACCCTGGCAAGAACCCTAGGAGATGATGTATCAACTCACTACCAGGATGCTCTTAAAAGCATGGAAAAAGTGCTGTCCTGTGCTGAGTGAAGCTGAATGGCCAGAATCATTGTGTAGCAGATGGTGGAGAACTGGATTAGGAAGGTTAGTGAAGTGGGCATGCTGAAATAGAAATGCTTTGCATTATCGGAGGACCCAACAAATGATCATGTTTCACAGGGAAACCCAGAAGACTTAATAGTTATCAAAGCCAAAAGGAATGTGCTGGAGAGAAGAGAGTAAGCATTACTAAAAATTTTAGGGGTAGCTCATCTCTGGAAGATACGATTATAGAAGTTATTACAGAATTTAAATCATTCATAGCAATAGTGAAGAAACTATTGAGGTCAAGTGATGGGAGATAAAAAACTAAAATTCAGGGTCAGAATTACTGTCATGAACAGCAAGTTCAGAGTGGCACCTAAGAGTGACTGAGCCAGAGTTTTAGAGATGGTTAATAGAATACAACATTCCAAGGGGCAAAGTAACACCCAGAAAAAGTCATAATCTATTGCCCAGTGTCCAAATTCGAGCCAATTTTCAAACTTGGTCGTATTAGCTCAACAGGTGGCTGGGTCTTTAAAAGGACTTTGCAACACCGAGTGTATACAATAATCATTTCTCTGATCTTTATTTGAAGAGTCTTAAATTCACTTATTTTGAAAGCTATGCATTTGAGGGTATGAGTTGACAATGACCCAAAGACTTGAAGAGTCCTCATGACCTCAGGTTAGGTATTTGAGGATCAAGTAATAAATAGAGTTCTGGCCAAGATCTGGTTACAGTGGATCTACTGATCTGCAGATATACCTGATACAGCTGGTACATACTCTACATTGGGTTCTTGGTTTGAGGGAGGTCACATAGAAACCTTGAAATAACCACTTCTAGCCAAGATAATAAGTACAAAACTTTATCACATCACAGTAGAGCATAGGAAGGCAAGGATTAGTATCAGCTTCAACAATCCTGTAGGGCACAGGGGTGGAGATTTCCACAATATCACCACGTATTCACCAATATGGCCCCTGCAAACATTGGATAATCCTGGAAGGTAACTGTATGCCACTATAAATGCTACAGGTTGAAGCGTGTTCCCCCCAAAAGATATGCTGAAGTCCTAACTTCCAGTACCTCAGTATATGACCTTATCTGGAAATAGGTTCACTGGAGATGTGATTGATTGGTTAAGATCAGATGACTGGTATAGAGTAGGCCCTTAATCCAAATTTGACTGGTGTTCTTATGAGAAGAAAAGAGACAAACACAGAGGAAAATCAGACATGAGGAAAATCGGACATGTGAAGAGAGGGAGGCAGGTGAGGAGAGAACTCCACGTAATGATACAGAGATGGAACTGATGTTTTCAAGTCAGGGAATGTCAAGGACTGAGAGCAAGCCACCAGAAGTTAGCAAGAATCAAGGAAGGATCCTCCTCAACACGTTACAGAGGAAGCACGGCCCTGCCAACACCTTGATTTCCGACTTCTGGTGTTGAGAACTATGAGAGAATTAATTTCTGTTGTTTCAATCTACCAAGTGTGTGGCACTTTGCTATAGTAGCCTGAGGAAACCAATTCAGAGTTCTATGAGGTAGCAGCCAGATCTCAGCTGTGGTGCCAGAGACTGTTCCTTTGCTAGAGTGCATTGGTATTGCCTCAGATTGTACCTGAGGCACAACCTCAGGTATATCCTTGTAGGATATACCTATTAATTTGGTAAATGAATTCTTTTCTGTCTCAATAAAAAAACAGAATCAGAAATAGTTTACAACAGACAACAATATACAATAATAAAGCTCGGCTAACTCTCCTGCTCTCTGACATAATACAAAGAATACAAAGAAATTTGGAGAGTATGGGCACCAGAGTACATCATGTGTTTGTTACCTCAGTAAGATTAAGCTGATAGAGCTCGAAGAGCAAGAAGTGGATAGTATGCTGAAGGCTTTCATAAAACACATTCTGTCCAGAGAATGAAAGGGCAACCACATCTATAATATTTAGGGTTCAAGTGGTCATGGTGGGGGACATTGTCTCCTAAGTAAAAGATAGACCATTACATCTTTTATCTCTTTCCATGAAGAGGAAACCACATTGGCTGGTTGGCCTCTTCAGCCTCTGTGGGTAGCATATTCCACCACACCTGAGTATACTTCCCTGGTTCATACACCACATAATGTGAATGGCTCTCAAAGAGCAATGGTACCCAAAGCAGGGAAGAGCTATACGCCAGTCCAGGCTGGAGCCAAGTAGTCTTGATACTTGATCTCTGATAACCAGAAGACTCTATGGTGTTGAAAACATCAGAAGTAGAAAATCAACATATAAATTTTGTGGTAAGACCCAGTAAGAAAATGATAACTCAGGACAAAGGACAATAGATTATCCTTAAATTCCAAAATCACATGAGATTAGATGGGTTCCAAGTGCTATGGCCATAGACTACTTTATGATCCAGCAATCCCTTCTCTGGGTATTTATCCAAAGAAAATGAAATCAGAATCATGAACAGGTACCTTCACACCATGTTACTTTCAGTGTTATTCATAAAAGTCAAGACATGGGAACAACTTAAATGGCCTTCAGTAATGAATAGATGAAGAAAATTACACACACACACACACACACAAATATTATTCAGCCAAAAGGAAAAAGGAAATCCTGTCATTTGCAAGAACACGGAAAAACCTTGACAGCATTATACTAAATGAAATAAGCTAAACAAAGAAAGACAAATATTGTGCGATCTCACTTATATGTGGAATCCAAAATAATCAAATTCATGAAAGAGAATGAATGGTGAGATGAAAAAGAGATGCCAGGGGATGCAGGGAGGAGGAAATGGGGAAATGCTTGTCAAGGTATACAAAGTTTCAGGTAAATAACTTCTAAAGATCTAATCTACATTCCTATAACTGTACTTCCCAATATTGTGTTGTATGATTAAAGCTTTCTGAGAAGCAGATCCTAATTGTTCTCAACACACATGAGAAAAGGGAGGGAGGGTGGGAGGAAAGAAGGAAGAAAAGGGGAGGAGAGGGGAGGGAAGGAAGGGGGAAAGAAAGAGAAAAAGGAGGACTACAAGAGATGATGAATATTTAATTATCTCAATTGTGATATTTCACAATGTGTGTGTATATTAAGTCATCAAGTTGTGTATCTTAATATAAACAGTTTTAAATTATTAACTCTATCTCCATAAAGGTATAATTAATTACAACTCCATAAAGGAAGAATGCAATGAGGTTATTATTTTGCACTCACCTAAATGTTCTAAACCGCCAGCTAGCCCACCTCACCAAAAATAACAAAACAAAAAAAACAGAAACCAAAAACCCAGAATCAAACCAAACATTAGGTGTTGGTCAGGATGAAGAAATTAAATTTTTCATACAATGCAAGTGGAGAAAGTCATTTGTTACAACCACTTGGGCAAAAGTTTTGGCATGAAGTAGTAAGTTTGACTTAGTAATTGCACCACTAAATATAGCTTAAGAGAAACCTGCCCATAGACATATGCACAAATATTCATAGACTTGTTTATAATTCCTTATAATAGCCAAAAGCTAGAAAAATGCAATGCCTATCAATAATACAATAGATAAAATGTTTATGCTTTTATTAATATAAAAAAAATTACAAAACAGTGAAAATGCAGTATAACTTCATAGATCTGCAACAATGACACTAAAAACCAAGCAATGACAAGTTTCAGTAAACTACATACACTATTACTTTATATAAAGTTCAAAAATAGAAAAGACAAATAATATAGTGATTGGGGGTACTAATTTACTATCAGCGGATACCATCAGAGGAAAAACTATAAAGGAAAGCAAAGAACTTATTAAAATACAGAATGTTCATTACCTCTGAGTGGGAGGGGGTGCCCTATGACACAGGAAGAGATTATACACAGGTATGTTCTAATTCTGAAAACTGATGGAAGGATCATAAATGCTTATCTTCTTAATATTCTTTCATATATATACACATATATATGATGCATTCTGTACATTTTTTTGTACATATGATACACTCTATAATAAAGAATTCAGTGGAAGAACTGAGATTCAAATCCAGGGAGATTTATTCTAGAGCCCACAGTTTTAATCAATAAATATATACTATATTAGCAAGTGGATAGAATTGCTGTCATATTCACTTCTTTTAAAAGTTGTCTTTTGACTTTCTTTATGCCTTTTTATAACAGCTTTACTGAGGTTTAACTGATACAAAAAGAACTACACATTTATTTAATGTACTTATTTAATGTATACAATTTAATTATATTTATTTAATGTATACAGTGTGTTAAGCTTGGGAATTTGTTTAATACAATGTGATAAGTTTGGGAATATGCAAATACTTGTGGTAACATCACCACAATCAAGGTAATAAACATATGCATCACAAAGTGTCCCTGTGTCCCTTGTTTTTTGTTCTTGTTTTGTGGCAAGAATTATTTTGAACCCACTACTTTATATTCACCCAGACTCGCTTTCACTTCTGAGTTCAGTGTTTGACACAAACACTTTGAATAAATTGTCTCTTTTAATCCTTGCTACAAACCTGTCTGGGAAATACCATTTTTATTTCCAATTTACAGATGGCAAAGCTTGGAGAAGTCACACAGATGAGAAATACACAAGTCAGGATTCAAGCCCTGCTTCATTGGTTTCCAAAACTGGTGTTTTTAAGCACTGCTAGGTATTGCCTTTCAAAAAAAACAAAGATTAGTTTTATTTGTCTTGCTGCTTCTTCATGGATAAAACTACTGATCCCCATATATAATCTAGCGCAGGGACGATTTTAGTACCCACATTTTAAGATGTGCCCCATTTTGTACAGCTGGCTGGTGTACAAAATGTACAAATAATGAATTCCATCAACCATGGCCTTTATTTTTTAACCAGCTTTGTTTCTGTCATGTAAGCAAAAAAAATAAAATAAAAAAGTACAATTGAGATTGTATATTTAATAAATTAAATCGATATATACAACCTCTTATTCTCGGGCAGAGGAAGCCAAAACGATTGCCAAGTCCTGAGTGAACACAAGCTATGACAGCCAACTTTTTTGTATCTCATTCATATTTTCCTTTTCTAGGCCCTTTCAGTCCATTTTAAATTGGATTCATCTGTGTATTTGTGCATACGCTTCAATTTTATCCTTTGTATCTTGCTCAAGAGATCACAGAAGAAAGAGAATAGGACAATTAAAAGCTTCATTTTTATGTCTTTACTGGGTGGAAAATTTGGGGCTAATTTATTACAGCGTACTCTTCAAATACCCTAAAGTTCTATTTCTGAGATACTAATGAAGATTAATAAGGCTTCAGAAGATTTGTTGGGAAAATTAGGGGGAAAAGGCACTGCAGCATGGTAAAGATATAGTTCAATCTGAAGAAATAGTTATTCCAGTTTCATGCTGAAGTATAAGCTGGACCACAGCTTTATTTCCTATGTTGACTTTTTCCCCAATGTACAACATGAGAGCTTAAAAGAAAACTCACATATTTTTTTTAAGTAGGGTTTTGCTTTGAAGTTTCCAGACTAGACACAAATAACATACATACGCACACACCCACACCCACATCCATGCAACTGGCCTAAGTTGCTGATGGTTTTAGGCATTAAAGCTGTTTTGATGTAGTTTATCAAGGACTCCAATGATGTGATACGGACTCCTTTTCTTACTTTCGTCCCCTTTTCTTAGCAAGACTTCCTATTTTTTCAGGTTAACAATCTCAGTCGGCCAGTCAATCAACCATCAGTCTGCTACCCACCCTCACCACCAACCACCACCAGCATTTCTCAGGAACACATTCTCACAATTGGCTTCTTACTCAGTAAGCCTCTTTCTACATGATCTCAAGCTGGCCATCGGCATATTAGCATTATCACACTTACTTGTCCATGTTCACTTGGGGGAAAAACAATCTGCTTTCCTGTAGCTTAATTAAACACCTTTAATTGAGTCTCATTGACTCTTATTGACCTATTTTGGGTCTTGTGCCCATGCCTCAATCTACTGTGTGGCCAGGAAGCTAACATGTTGAATGACTTGGGAAAACTGAGACTTTATCAAGGAAACTGGGAGTGAGATCAATTCTACTCATCTATCTAGCTGGGAAATTTAGAGTACTGTTAAGAAAAGAGTAGCAGGAAATTAGTATTAGAGAAGCAAACATCAAATTCCTGTTGGAATACTGATATGGAAATTCACGCCAAAGTTGAGGAAATAAAAACTGCCTTGGGTCAATCCAGGGTCTTATCTCTGAAGACAGCACAAAGAAAGAGTCAGGACAAGTGGCTACTAATCACAATGCCATCCTCACAGACCAGAGGTGACAGTCCCCTACCTTCACTTTAAACAACTTTTCTTTGATTATTAAATTGGAGATTGAGTTCAACTATATGTAACTAATTTCTCACCTTGGAGACTATTTGAAATAAAATAAAATTTTCTTGTTCTTAGAATCTTTGCTACACCCTCTGGTTAGAAACCTACTGATCAGATAAAAATGGACTCATTTTAGATCATTTTCAATTGCCTACATCATGTGACCTTGTGAAAAGAAAAAAAAAAAAAATCCCTGTTATTTAACACTGACATTGATTCTGGATGTGTGCCTTAGTGTTAAGTGAAGAGAAAATCAGCTATCTGGTATTTGTACATGAAGACACCTTATGAAACTCTGTCTGCCTTTAACTAGCCCTCTTATAATCTAGTGGAGGAGGCAGATTTCCTAACCTGCAGAATTTCAAGCTAAATGCAAGCATGTTTAGACAATGGTTTTGAAACTAATCAAGCCAAATATATTGCCTCTTATAGCAAAATCTCTTGGAACTTGGGCAGATATGATACATAACTAATTTTCTATAACTGAAAAATAAGCAAACAAACATGACTATCTGGACAAAAGTTCCCCAACTTTAACTTCTTTTTTCACTTAATTAACATCAATACTATATTGGGGTGCTTCTTTGTGCTCAGTATTGGCAATATAGAGATGAAACAGAAAAGACACCCATTCTCCACTGGAGCTCGAGCATAGTATCTTATGGAAATCCTAATTACGCAACTAATATTTCCCAAGACAGTGATAACTGTACATCCAGTTCCATTTTCTGCTTATTTATGGTCGAATTGCTCACGTTAAGATTAAGGCCTCTATACTCAGACTGTGTGATGTTGCAATTCTTTTCATTCCACTAAATATATGAGACTCGATGTAAATTCCTTAATTTCTCAATCATCCATTTTCTCTTTTGAAAAAAAAAACTTTGTGGAGATTTTTTTTTTGGTAAAAATTAAATAAGATATAATGTAGGTAAAGAGTCAAGCAGAGTTTATAGTGTAGAGTAAGTGCTCAATAAATGTTAGGTATTATTATAATTTTATTATATAGATATTATTTTCCAAAATTACTTGGCCACATAGAATGTCTAAATGTTAAACATTTATTCTCTTCTGAGTAAATATAATATTAAGCTCATAGTATTAAAAATTAAGCTTATTCATCAGATTATCTGGAAGATAGAATTTTTAGAAAAGGCTACTTTAAGTACATTCAGTTTGTCAATTCCTCCTCACATTTTTTGATGCTATCTAGATGGGTAGTGAATGGCATACCTAGGCAACATCATCACACTGGTCATATCAAGAGTTATTTTTGGTGAACTGTACTATATATAACTCCTCTTACTTTTATTTAGGGTCAGTGTAAGAAATAACAGTAATATAAGAAATAACAATTGTCACTGTATTCCCTTTTGGAATGCTATCAGATATCATGTTCATTATACCTAAGTGTCCACTTTAGAGTGATTGTCAGGAAAGATTTCATCTCATTCACTAGCAAGGAAAATTGTGCTTTCCCCTAAACAACATGTATATTTTTATATTGTGTGCCTTGCAATTTGTGTAACTGATCATTTTTCCCTTTTCCGTGAAAAGTCAAGATCCACATATTTCACTCACCTATAAGCAAATATACAGACCATGGACAGCAAATTATGACTAACCAAGTGTAATGAATTTCCTGTTCTGTCCCCAGGGCAGACAGCACTAACCAAATACAGCACTACTGCCCATGGAACATGGACTCAGAATCCTTCTCAACACAGCTCTTCAGGCAACTGCTTCTCATCAGTAAGGCTTGGAACAAGAAATGAAATTCGATCTGTCATTCTTAGAACAAAGCACTATGGTTTGCATTTTAAACCTCATTTATGGTAATATTTTATGGTTTCTTACCCCTTCCATATATTATCATCACTTTGGACTTTTCTATTATCCTTCATATATTCACATGTACTTCAAATTCCATCTAGTGCAAATCAATCAAAACACACATACTCTATTCCCTTAAGAAGCTCCCAGTATTTTGGGGAGTAATATATATAAATAAGCCAATTACTCAGAGTATGAATATTACCCTGAAAAAAGAAAGCATTGGGTAATTATATGGGTATTAGGAGAGGCATAAAACCCCATTTTTAATGGGTGTGGAGTTAGGGGAAAATGCTTAGTAAAGGAATAATGTGGGGAAACGCAAAGGATTCACTGGTTCTCTGCTCAGATCTAATTCCTGACTCACTTTCTCCTTACTCCCTCCAAAACTTAGTCCTGAATTCTATGAAGAAAAAAAGAAAGAAAGAAAGAGCGGGGGGAGGGGGGGGTGGGGGGGGAGGAGGGAGGAAAAGGTTTTAGATGGCCTCTACAGTTCTAAGACATAATTCAGAATGGATCAAAAGGATACTCTAGATTGAGCTTATAATATGATATGAGCCCCAACTAAAACGGTTGCTTCTCTGTGACATTCAAAACAGAACTTCATGAGATAGCCAGATCCCCAATGTTCAATTGTCAATCATACCTAATTCCAAAGCCAAAAAATAAAAGGCAGGCATCTGACTTTCTATGCAATTTCTGCACTGAAATTTACTAAGTTCTCCTTTGCTTATTTCTAGGGATTTTGCATATGATTTAAAGGAAAAATACTCGAATGAAGCATAACTGAATGGTACACTACATGCATGCAGAGCTTAGAATGCATTCACTATTCACTCCCCAGTGTCTCCAACGTAAATCTCATTGGAACATAAGATTCCAGACGAGGACTTAGCATGAGTAATATACTGCTGTCTCTCCTTTCATTAGAATGGGCCTGGCAGATGATGCTGACTCAAAAAGCATTTGATAGTAAATATGTATCCATTAGGTAATTTTGGCTGCAAGTTACAGAAAACTCAACAGATAACTGGCTTAAAACCTGTGTAAACTGATCAGTTCAAATGGCTAGAAACACAGAGGTAGGATGAGCTTTAAGACTGCCTTAACCTATGGTCTCTAGATCAATTTTTCTTGATCTTGGCAAGGTCCTCTTCTGTGTGACCCTGTCTTACTCTGTCCAGTAGCAAGGCAAGGGATGATGCCAGAAGGAAAACGTGATATTCATTAGTACTGGCCAATAAATACCTCTGGTTTCTTTTCTGGAACATGTAGATTTGCACAATGCTGCTCCCTTGAAGCTAGATGTACTCCTGTGACTCACTTTTGGTAGTGAAACATGATTAGAAATAATATAAGTCACTCCTGGGTGTGTGCTCTAAAGGCCATTTGCTACCGGTACAGTGATGAGTATTGTTCTAGATCGTGACTGCTTTGCCAGCCCATGTCCTATAGAAAGGATAGTGCTGAGGAAAATCCCTATGCCATGTGTGATGGAAATTAATGTGATAAGTGTATGAACTTTTGTTATTTTAACCTACCAATACCCTAACCTATCCAGACCGATGTAAGAGAAACCCATTCCTAAATGGTATCCCAGAAAACCAAAGAAGATCTTAATATGAATTCCCCAAAATCCTTTCCTTATAACTCTTTCGCATGTATTCCCATTACTGAGTCAATCACAGACAAGGCAGATCGCTGCTTTAAGACCAAACAAGCCAAACTCTAGATCTTGGATCCTTAATTCAAATTCCCTTAAGTTTCAAGGGGTGTATAGGGGCATATACAATCCTGAATAAAACAGGACTCTGTTAAGTAAGGTTTGGGAAATTTCTATCCAAAAGTCAATGTGATCTTTTTGTCCTCCACTGGGTTTAAGAGGATGTTTAGGGGTATGCCTTCCTAAGTAGATTCGGTAGAAACCTCTTACTGCACATTTCCCATAATCTCAACTGGACCATTCACAATAGAAAATCACCATCACTAACCATGTGTTTCTTGTCTATTGGGGGAGTGCTCTAGCTCCCTCTTTTGGAACTACAGATAGGGTAGAGAGGATAGAGGACTAATTGTAATTGCATTTTTTAATCTAAATGCTCCTACCTACTCACATTTTTATGTATATGAGGCATAGGTAAGAAATAACCACATAAACAGTTATAAACATAACCCTAGTTTCTGAGAAAGTCTAACCGTGTTTACTGGTTACACCAGGAGCACCCTTAGGGCAGGACATTGGCAAATGATGACAGTGGTCCTGCAATAATGATTTATACTTTTTAAATTATAATTTGTCTCATATGGACATCCTCCCAGCATTTTCTAACAACCCTAACAACATATTCCCTACACACAAAAGTATTATTTGGTCCTCTGGGCATCATAGGTGAGTTAATTTATCCCAAGTTTCAACATTAGATTGAGTTACATGGGTACATGGGGGAGCAAGCAACTATGTACTTTATTCTAAATGTTTGGTCCTAAAACCTTTATCAAGTTGGTTAATAATCCCTGTGTTTATGGTTCTCAAGAACAAAGCAAACTACATCCTATCAAGCTATGGCAAACACATCTTGGAGATGTAAGGACCTTTTTAAGTAGCATGATATAGTTAGAAACTATATCATGTAGCATGATATAGTTAGAAACAAAGTTACCCTGACACAGTTTACCTGGAGTCTGATTTATGGTAAGTACCACCTCTACTCTGCACAGTGAATTTGATACTACTGCGAAAAGGCATGCAATTAAAACAAGGCTGAAGTCCTACATATCGCTGCCGATTCAGATACTGCTGTGCTCTTGTTCCCTTTATCTTCCTTTTAAGCTCATGGAAAACCTTCTTAATATTGTCTGTTATACCAACCATGCATCTCCAGTACATTTGTTCATTTATTCATACGTGAATGCATTTCAAAGAGTGAGAGAAAAAAAGGGGAGGGGGTATTTTGCTTGTAAACGTAGTTAACTGGGTAAGTATTACTGTACCCAAACGTGTATATTAAGGTCTTTGGAAGTGTTATGTTTTAGATTATGTCTTTGAGTAATATCTCTCATTTTATTTCTCCAAGACATATTCAAAACAGAGCAACTATTTCAAAAGACGTAACTACCTACAGCCAAGAAAATAATCCTTGCACCAGGCATCATGGTCTATAAAAATTCAGACCAGCACAAACTATTCATTTCCTAACTCATTCCATTGCATATCCCATGATAAGGAATACAGAGAGTCTTCACATCTGAAAAAAAAAAACTTACCCTCTATGCTTAGAAACAAAGAGTAGGAATGATTCAACAATTTAAAACACTGCAGCAATCATAATTGTATTAGAACCCTAGTGAACCATAATTCAAGCACAGAGAACCTGAAACTAAGCTAAGAACCAGAAGAAACTCTTAGAGCCATTAGTCCAACCTTCTGACAACACAGAAATCTCTTCAACATCCGTTTATCAGCTGTCTTGTTAACTCTACAAATATATTTCCAGGAATAGGCACTTACTTCTCAAGACTGTCTGTTCCATTTTCAAAGTTACAATCATTAGACCATTATTTATCAAGATTGAGGTGAAATCTTTCTTCCTCTAACTTGGCTATAGTTTTCATTCTAAAATGACAAAAGGATAAGTTTTCTCTTTCTTAAATTAATATGGCACTCTAGTTTTAGATTAAAAAGGAGGAAGAAGTCATTAAAAAAAGTAGATACCAACTTTTACATTCAGTAATCAATATCCTTGAGTATACTCTGATATATTTGATCCAAATCCTCAACCTTGTATACTCACAGCAAGAGTGACATAAAAAACTTATTCATATCACTCTTCCATTTAAAAACCTTCTAAGAGTTTTTATCTCAACTTATGATAATGTCTGAACTTCTTTACATGGCTTATAAGGCTCTACAAGCTCTGGTTTCAGAGTCTTCTCTAGCTTTCTCAATTCTCATGACCACCTGGAAATCAACAATGCATCCATATTAAATGCATTTCAATACTTGGAAACCACAATGCTCACTCTCTCTCTCTCTCTCTCTCTCTCTCTTGCTTTAACCTCTTGAGATTCTCATTGTTATCTCTGTCTACAATATTCTTTATGCCTCTTGTTCTGCATGACTAATTCTGGTTTCATGTGAAATATTCCTCAGAAAACCTTCCCTGACAATCCAAATTTGGATTTGATTCCTCTCCCATAAGCTCTCACAGAATCCAATAATCTCGTTACTATAGCCCTTACTATACTGTATTTTAAGTAACTCTCTAGAACTGGAAAATATATGAAAGCAATAATTTTAAAAGGACCACACAAAACCAAGTATCATTCCGATACTAGAAGAATATGATGACCCTAAATCGATGTTCTTCTCCCTTAAGGAATGAGTGGATTGGGTTGATAACAAAGAAAAGTTGTTTTCAACTCCCATATGTAGGGTGGGCCATTAAATCAGTCATGTTATGTCTTATAGGATAACATCAGAAGAAAGGAATTGACAAAAAAGTAAATGAATGACCAAGAAATGGATGATTTGCCTTGTAAATCTTAAGGGTATATCCAGGTTTCCTTATTACCTACCCAATGTGGACGTACAAAACAGTGAGCCAAGAAGGAAACCTGGAGTTGCATTTTATGTAATCAGTGCCATAAGTTATTGCCTGGCCCCACTGCACAAGGGCTGTTTCAACCTTGAACATGGCCTTTTGTTTGAATGTATCACCATATGTTCCCAAATTGCTGTGCAAAGACTGATTGTTCCACAGTCTCCTATTAATATTTTGCCTGGGCATAAGGTTTGCTTTTATTTATCTAAAATGTTCCAAATTGCCAAGTGATTTTTAAAGTAATTGTTAAATTTTGCAAGTAGAACGAGCTATTCTATGACTCAATTGTAGAGTCAAAAGACATGAAAAGATCGTGATCGGAGTTACAATGGCATAGTAAGATATAGATGACAATTGTCACTTTTCTGCTAAAGGAGTTGAGACTAAAACCCAAGAAGAAGATTTCAAGTATACTTTTTTTCCTTCTTTCCATTGCCCTACTGTTCAGACTCAGCTCATTAGTCTTGAAATAACACAGTAGAATGATCTTTTAGGGGATTTAAATCACTTAAACAATACTCATTCCAGAGTTTCTGGAAAGGGTAGCATATGTCCCTAGTAAAAACTTAATATTAATGGCTTCAATTCATGCTTTGTTTTCTTCAAGGACAGAAACCAGTGTGACTCCAGAACTCAAAGGTTGAGGAGGGACTGAAGTGGAGAGGAAGACTTCTTTCCCCTTCCCTGCACACCAGCCAGCCTGTCACACTTCATGCTATTCTTCTCTAAAAAGTAGCACCCAATTGCCTATGACAGATGTGATCTAGGAAAATCATACAACAGCATACTATGAGAAGCAACGACAGAGGAAAGAGCACGAGTATACTCTCACTCGCTCGCTCTGACACACAACGCAATTTCACAACATCCTTTTGGCAAAATAGGAGATCAGGACCCAAGTTAGACATCATAATGTCACCACCTTTGATCCTGCATCATTCTCTCACAATGCGGAAAATACTGTTTCCTTATTGGCCTCCCTCTGTAGACTGCCCTTGGTGAATAGAAACTTGATCTGGTTATTACATTTCTAGTGCCTCCTGGTGACAGAAAGGCACAGTGATTAAAAACACAAACTTGGGAATCAGATACACTTGGATATGAACCCTGGCTATATTGCTTAATAGCCGTGTGATTGCAATTTTCCACATTTGCAAGTGGGAAAAATAATAGTGCCTAACTCTTAGGGGTGCTGTGATGATCAAATGACATTTTACATATAAAATGTGAGCTCCGCACCTGACTCCTAGCTATTGCTCAATTAGAGGTTAGCCATGATGATGATGAGAATGAGGATAATGATGATGAGCTACTGTGGCACATCAACGGTTTGGTGAATGCTACAGGATATTTTTATATTTCTCTATCCTCAAGAAGATGCGGACTCAGCCTATGTATAAACTGAGACTTTGAGAGTTTTCCTCTATTACTCAAGATGAGACCTAGTAAGTGACAGAGCTTAAACTTAAACCAAGATCTGACTTTGCAGCCTGTGCTCCTCAATGATCTGCCATATTTACACCATGGCTCTATGGACACTGGAAAAATGAGTGACTCTCTTATAAGGAAAAGCCCTCATTCTAGATCTTTGTCTCACATCCTGCCACCTTTGCTTGGGACAAGCCTATTTTACTGTCCAGTGCTAACCATGTGACCTTGAGCATAGTTAACCTCTGTTTCCCCAGCTATAAAATGGGCATCGTGATAAAATAACGGTTATGTAAGGTTAAGAGGATTAAATCAGTAAATAAGCCTCAAATACCTAGAGCCTTGCCTGTCATAGAGTGAGCAAGCACAATATGCATTAATTTATTTTTGTTCATGTTATATTACCGTTATTGTTACTTAAAGCACATAAGGAGTAATAGAAATGGACCTGGAGGTGATACCCACAAAGACCAAAGTTCTTTCTTTTCACCCACTATGCTTAGCATGCTGCTTTTTCATTCTCTCAGCCTCAGAACAGCTGTTAGAACTAACAGCAATTCACACTTCCATTAAATCCAGGAAGAAAGGAGAAGGAGGAGCCAGAGAGTTCCTACAAGCTATGAGTGTCCCTTTCATC
Source organism: Potos flavus (assembly GCA_028534135.1). Lineage (NCBI taxonomy): Eukaryota > Metazoa > Chordata > Mammalia > Carnivora > Procyonidae > Potos > Potos flavus. The sequence continues at coordinate 22,386,363 of CM052895.1, forward strand.
AGAAAAGCATTTTTTTTTTTTCAAAGCCCATTCTTTCACTCCCACAAGACAATTAACTTATGTTTCTTTGACCAAACTGTATCACATGGCCTCCAAGGTAGGGTGGAAGGGCTTTTAGTTTTTCAGGTTCCAAACTGGAGATGGCCAAGAGAAATGGCCTTGGGAAGAGATGCACTGGGCAACCAAACCTGCATGCTGTACTCACACAGAGAAATTCACAACTCCTGAAATATGAAGTCAGCTGATGGTGAAAAGTGCCATCAATATTCATTCGACTTCCAAGTTTTTATCTCAAAACCACTGACTGAAATTTATGGCAATTCTATATAAATGAAATAAAGATAGTGTTCTGATTTGTAGCAACATGTTTAAGACAACAGTGAATATATCAGTGCTGCTCTGTCTTGGGGACTTATCTACACGGGCAAGCTCTAAAGTCAGTTTTGGAAGACATCAACGATATGTGAAGCCTTGTGAATTGGTTCTCCTTGACACATGGACCCTGCCTGTGGGAAACTGATCGTGAAACCCTCAAAGTTTATGGAGACTGAAGGCATTCCAGGAAGACTATCACCTGACTTGTTTACAAAATAATGTAAATTGCTACAGCAACAATAACTTAATAAAAGCACACGTTAAATTGGTTTTGGCTGATAATTTAGATTTAAATTTAGTGTTTATATGATTAGTTCCACTCAAAGTACTCTTCAATTTGTGCATTTAAAAGTTCTATTGTTTTTGTCAAGGGAAACCCTCTTACACTGTACAGCCATTTTGGAAAACAGTGTGGAGGGTTCCTCAAAAAATTAAAAACAGAGCTACCCTATGACCCAGCAATTGCACTACGAGATATTTATCCAAAAGATACAAATATACTGATTCAAAGGGGCACATGGACCCCAATGTTTATAGCAGCAATGTCCACAATTGCCAAACTATGGAAAGAGCTCAGATGTCCATTGATAGATGAATGGATAAAGAAGATGTGGTACACATTATATACCATCACTATATATATATTCCTATTATACATATATGTGTGTGTGTGTGTGTGTGCATATATACATATATTCCTATATATATATAAAATATTCCATTATTTATAATGGAATATTATTGCATATATAAAATCTAGTATTATATTATTAGAATTTATATAGACACACATATATATAATGGAATATTACTCAGCCATCAAAAAGAGTGAAATCTTGCCATTTGCCACAACATAGATGGAACTAGAGTATTATGCTAAGTGAAATAGAAAAAGACAAGGACCATATGACCTCACTCATATGTGGAATTGAAGAAACAAAACAGAGACACAGGGGAAGGGATAGAAAAATAAAATAAGACAAAATCAGAGAGGGAAACAAACTGTTAGAGACTCTTAACTATAGGAAACAAACTGAGGGTTGCTGGAGGGAAGGTGGGTAGGAGGATGGGTAACTGGGTGATGGACATTGAGGGCACGTGATGTACTGATCCCTGGGTGTTATATGCAAGTGATGAGTCACTAAACTCTACCTCTGAAACTAATAATACACTACATGTTAACTGATTTTAAATTTAAAAAAAAAATCTTCTAATTTAAAATGATATACAAAATGGTGTCCTAGGCAAACAGATACTGAGGAAGACCTAAGTCTAACACCTAGCCACTCTCAAGACAGTCACCGGGTAAATATATATTTGACACCAAATTTTAACAACAAAAGCTAACCATAATATTTGTAAATAGACATATCTTGAATGACCACAATTACGGAATAGGAAATATTTTGGATTAATATGCATGAGAAAAATTAACTACACCATTGTTCAATATATTTATCTGCACTGTGCTTATTTACTGACAAGTTATGGTCTTTAATCTGTTAGAGTATGTATAAATGAACTGTTGATCAAGGAAATGCCACAAATGCCTCTCAGTCCTTGGGGACAGGCCAATCTGGCTCTGAATTATGGCTTGGCCACTTTCCAACTGTATGACTTTTCACAAATCACTTTTAGCTTTTTTTCCTCACAAGTACATTAAGAATAATAATTGCTCTCCCACTAGGTGTTCAAGAGGATTAAAAGATGGATAAATATGTATGTAGATAAAAAGCCTTCACAATGCATGGCATGGAGAAGATCCTTAACACATCTCAGTGCCCTTCAAATATCCTCAGAAAACTCGGCAGAAATTTGGGTCACAAGTCTATATTTAACTATTATTCTAAATTTCTCTGTTGTGTCTAGGACATTTTTTCACTTTTTCTTTGTTACTGCCTGAGGGTATATCCCTTCCAAAAAAGCAAGAAGAGTCGCCCCAGGTGGGTATTATATTTCCAACAAAAAGGATAATAGGTAACACAGACTCTAAACCCATAATACCCAGATTCAAACCCTGGTACTATTTCTTACTCACAGGGTGACCTTGGTCAAATTATCGGTACCTGAGTTCCTCATTTGTTAGGAAGGATGGAAGGATGGAAGGATGGAAGGATGGAAGGAAGGATGGAAGGAAGGAAGGAAGGAAAGATTTATGGATGGGTGGATTTATGTATATATGTATTTATTTACAGAGAGAGAGCATAAGCAGGGGGAGCGACAGGCAGAGGGAAAGGGAGAAGCAGGCTCCCTGCCAAGCAGAAGAGCCTGATATGGGACTCGATCCCAGGACCCTGGGATCATGACCTGAGCCTAAGGCAGACGCTTAACCAACTGAGCCACCCAGGTGCCCTGTTAAGAAGAATTTAGAAAGTACATGGTCATTAGAGTTTTCAGAGTGATAGACGCATCTGTAATGGTTAAATTTAGTTGTCAACTTGGAGGGTGTTTTTAGATGACATCAGCATCTAAATTAGTCAACTCTGGGTAAAGCAGATGGCCCTCTATAACATAGGTGGGCCTTATCCAATCAGTTGAAGTTCTGAATAAAACAAGGAGACCAATCTCTTCAAGCAAGAGAAATTCTTTAGCAGACCACTTTCAAACTTCACCTGCACCAGCAGCTTTTCTGGCTCTCCAGCATGCTAACCCCCAAAAATGCAGATTTTGACTTGTCAATCTCCATAATCTTGCATGACCGCTTTCAACCAACCAATCGATGCTATTGGTTCTGTTTTTCTGAATAACCCTAATATAACACCATAGAGGCATTCCCCTGATCTCTGCCTCCTGTCTTTGTGTAATCCACTCTGCTTAAGTGTGAGCAGCACCTGTAATCTGCTTCTAACCCATGTATTTTGGCAAAACTAATGGGATATCACCCTCCTAACTGTATTATGCTACAAGTCAAAGTTGAGATTTTTCAAATGTGATTCAGGTCCCTAATTAGTCAAGTTTAAGTTATGAAAAGAGAGATGACCTCACGTTGGCCTAATATAATAAAGTGAGCCCTTAAAAAAAATGACCTAGGCCTTCTCCAAAGTGAAGCTAGAAGCAGCAATCTCTTTCTATCTCATGTGTTGCTAGCTTAATTAATTCTATGGCCTGAAGGGAATATAATCTGCCAACAACCTGAGGGAGTTTAGATAATGATCTCCTTCTTTTTTTGAGTCTTCAAATGAGAATGAAGTCCTGTTAGCACCTCAACCTTGGCCTTTTAAGACCGTGCAGGGGATCCTGCTAATCTGTGCATGGCCTGCTGATCCCTGCAAAGTGTGAAAAGATAAAAGTATGCTCTAAGTTTGCTGTAATTTTGTAAGCAGCAATAGAAAATTAATACACTTGTCATTATTAAGGAGAATAAACTGCTAGCAATTTTTTAATATCCCTGCAACTTTGGTCTCTACTGGTCTAGTGGCTTTAATTCTGAAAAGTTTGGGTCAACACGACATACTGAGGTCTTAAGTGAAGGCAAAGGAAACAAAGAATGGAAAATAGAAGAAAGAAGTTAAAAAATACAACCCAAGTAACCAGTTCGGAACAAGGAAGGACTCTAATAGTTTCATGTAGTGTTGTTTTTGCTTTGATATTAACAAATCTGCAACTGTCTTTTGTTGTTATAATACCACAGACCAGATAGTTTATAAACAACATAAATTTACTTCTCAGGGTTCTGGAGGCTAGGAAGTCCAGGATCATGGCTCCAGCAGATTCTCTATGGGGGCTGGTAAAATCTGGCTTTCTTTTCACAGGTGGCATCTTTTTGCTGTGTCCTCACATGGTAGAAGGAACAAGGGATTTATCTGGAGCCTCTTTTATAAAAGCACTAATCCCACTCATGATGACATCTTCATGACCTTATCACTTCCTAAAGTCTCCACTTCCTAATACCATCACAATGGGCATTTGGATTTCAACATGTGAATTTTGGGAGTGGAACACAAATTTTCCAACCACAGTAGCATACGGTTATCAATTCTTTTTTTCTTTTCCCTCTAAATCCCTTCCTACCTGATACAAGAGTATCAATAATGCTTCACCCTGTATTTCAATATGAAAGTAAGAGAGTATCAGAGCAGGCCTTCAACTCCGCTGGGGAAGGAATTAGTACTATCAGAGATGGTCTGAGTCCATAAAATCTATGTCACCTTCTTTAGGGAGACATTCGTCTTCAGTTTTGTTTAAAATACATAGACCTGTATTTGGGGATAATGCGAACATATTAAGCAGAAGCAGGATGGTATTTTTATCTGGATCCTAAATATGGGTAAACCACATACTAATAAGGGGCTTTCTTTCCTATTAGAGGCCAAATAATTAAATAAAGTCATGATTCAATATAGCTCCTGACAATATAATTTTTGTACAGGACTATAACGGAATGTCATCTACAAAGAAAGCAGACACTTTGAATGATTGCTAAAGATTTGTCAAATTGAAGTTTTTGTTCTGTGATAAATCACTTTGGAACATGAGAAAAGTTTGGGCTCATTTATTTTATTCAAGACAAGTTGACTCAATAAAAAGAGAGCTCAAAAATAAGAAGAGAGCTCAAAGCCAGAAAGCGTATCTTCAATTGGTCAAATATATAAGGGGCCCTTGGAAAGTTCTTCCTCAGCAGGTAAGGTCCTCAATATTTGTCACAGATCAGGGCTTCCTCCACTTATCTGCAGGAGGTCTTGATGAGTTGTTATTTGGAGGGCAGAATATTGCACAGTTCTACTGCTATACAATAATTTAAATAAGCTACACCAAGGATATGAGAAGAAAATATGAAGTATCTTTATACCTTGCTTTGGGGTGGATTTATTTATTTATTTATTTGGTAATATTACTATTGCCACTTGTTAATATTGTTATTAGAAAATGAAGGTACTCAAGAAACAAACTGAGGGTGGCTGGGGGGTAGGGGCGGGTAGGGATAGGGTGGCTGGGTTATGGACATTGAGGAGGGTATGAGCTATGGTAAGTGCTGTGAAATGTGTAAGCCTGATGACTCACAGACATATACCCTGGGGCAAATAATACATTGTGTGTTAATGAACAAACAAACAAACAAATAAATAAATAAATAATTTAAAAAAAAAGAAAGAAAGACAATGAAGGTATTCTGTTTCTGAGGACCCCGAACCAGAAAAGAAAATCTAAATCTGAATGCCATTACTGAATTTTGTGGATTTAAAAAAATGAAAAGGCATTCTTAAGAAAAAACTCAGTAAGCAGATCATTCTCACCGAGCTTAGTGGTAAGTAGTATTACTTTTGTGCATGCCTCATAAAGTAGAAAGAATCCCAATGCTCATACTTTTGAAATAACTTAAAGAAACCTCACCGCTGAAGAAAACAGCAAGCTGAACATAAAAAAAAAAAGCAACATGCTTAATTTCCGAATACTATTTAGTATCAAAACAAACTTGGTCTTAACAATATTATACATGTAGGGGCGCCTGGGTGGCTCAGTGGGTTAAAACCTCTGCCTTCGGCTCAGGTCATGATCTCAGGGTCCTGGGATCAAGCCCCGCATCGGGCTCTGCTCGGCGGGGAGCCTGCTTCCCCCTCTCTCTGCCTGCCTCTCTGCCTACTTGTGATCTCTCTCTCTCTGTTAAATGAATAAATAAAATCTTTAAAAAAAAAAATATTATACATGTAAAAGTGTAACAGACATAAGTTCACAGATTGTTGAGTTAACACAAGGTGTGCTATCTGTTCAACCACCACCCAAATCAAAACTAAATGTCAGAAGGATCCAAAAACTTCCTTCACCTTCCTTCCCACCAACCCTAATACCCATAAACTCCCTTAAAAGTAACTATTATCTTGACTTCTAATACTACAGATTGACCATACATGGAACCATAGACTATGTGATCTTCTGTGTCTGGCTTCTTTGTCAGTATTATATTAATAGGATTTGTCCATTTTTTTCATTTAGTTCATTTGTAAACAGCTGTAAGTATTCCATTGTATAAACATATTACATGTTACTTATATGCTTTAATGCTTATGGGAAAATGGGTTGTTCCTAATTTAGAGCTATTATAAATAGTGTCCCTGTCCTATACCATTCTAACATTAATACCAGCACGTTGAGCACAGCTGAATGTATTATAAGTCATGTGAAGTTTTGTTTTGAGGGCTCAATTCATACAAGAGGAAGAGTTTCTCAGTGTCCTTCTGAAAGGCTATATGTCCCTCAGAAACTCCACAAAGAAACTGCAATTTGCTACTAGTTGGCTTCATTTTCCAATTTGTTACCAAAAACAAGAACAATCCCTATGGTCCAGTTTGTAAGTAATTTTAAAAATATGGCCTCACAAGGAGAAAGTTGGACAAATCATATTGCTTTGTTCATGACACAATCTCATCACTGATCACTAATCAACACAAGGCCCTTTTTATTTATTCACTTATTTATCCACAACTGTCTATTTCAATAATGTGCTGGGCACCATTGAAACTACCACCTAACATAAAAGTTAGAATATTGGCAGTAACTTCACCTACATATAAGTCCTATCCCAAGATGACTGAAACCTTGCCTTTCCTACCTGCACGAAATACTATCTGAAATCCTGTGTGCATCACCCTGATTACTTTTTCACGAAATTTCATCTACATATGGGCTCCAAAATAATGTTTTTAACATATTATAAAAATGTACAGGATGCACTTATACTTCAGAACTTACATTTTCATTAAATATGATTTTCATGGACTTCTACTTCTGGCCATTCTGTAATAACTGGTACTGGAACAGCTCTTTTGCTATGTATATCTGAAACTGATCAAAATATTTCAAGTAACTGTTTTCAGGCATTGGACAATAGCCATACATGACAGCAATCCCTGAGAGAAGATAAATTCTTAAGGTAAATTCCTCTTCCATCCCAGTTTTCTGACCAGGGACAATTTCCTGAATATTGCAGAGGGAGGGAGAGCACAAGTAGAGCAGAGTGTTCTCACTGAGCCAACAGAAGAGCAGAGAGCAGAGTTCTAGGCTGTGGAAATGTCTGAAAACTGTGGGGCAGGGCATTTAGGGGAAAGTTGCGTAGAGTAAAGAATACGCCAGCCATCTACTTGAGACACCAAATAGACCACCCACTAGAACTAAGGGCTAGGGTTAGGTCTACTGTAGACCTGTACTAACACAGACTAAAACCAAGCCTCATTACGAATGGCATCAGAGACAACTGGGAGTCCAGTCTTTCCAAGTTTGAAGCATCTGGTAGATAATCTGGAGACATCAGGATATTTAGGCTAAATACTTACAAGATAATTGAAGTAAATGAAAGATATCATGGTCTTAGTATTTCTCACATACACAGTTAATTTAAGGATATATTAAGCAGATGGTTGATACAATGCATATTTGTTCCCCTGTTTTCCATTATCCGTTAGCATTATTCTAGTGGCAATACTCCAATGTCCTTTTGAATCAATTCAAAATTGTTGAAAATTGTTACAATTTTAATGGGATTACCAAACAAGATAACCTCCCCACCCCTACAGAAATGACCAGCATGTCACCTAAGTCAGCTTAGTTGGATTCTGTATCTCCTAAAACCAATAATCTTAAGTGAAGTAATATAAGTACAGAAAATAATCACAGCTAATTCATCCCAACAAAGTAATCCATTAATTCCTATAGCATATGCTCAAAAGTGACCTATTTTATTCTTTTCTGATGCCTGAATCTGGTTCTTTTTGTTTCTTCTTAAGATATACTAAATCTTTACAGTAAGTTTCTGTTTCATTAAAAAAAAAAAACCTTTTCTTATGTAGCACGGACTCCTGTTGCTTATAGTCGAAGAACTCTGACTAATTAGAAGTGACTGGAAAATTCTTCAGAGTTCATTATCAAGCATCCCACCATTATGAGTTGTTTTCAGCACCCACTCTACAGGATTAAGGGCCCTAGTCCCCCATCTGTCTGAGTTCCAAGTTTATGTGTGAGCTACTCGGTACGTGATGGGACTGGGATTTATTCCAGCTGAACACAAGAGAGAAGCTGCTACACATGATCCAAAGTCTCTTGGCAACTTTTTTTTGTTTTTATTTCAGGGGTAGAATTTAGTGATTCATCAGTTGCATACAGCACCCAGTGCTCATTCTATCAAGTGCCCTCCTTCATGCACATCACCCAATAACCCCAATCCCTTATCCATCTCCTCTCCAGCAACCTTGTTTCCTAGAGCTCAGCATTTTATGGTTTGTCTTCCTCTGTTTACATGTTGTTTTTCCTTCTCTTCCCCTATGTTGATCTTTTTCTTTCTTAGATGCCACATATTAGTGAAATCATATGGTATCTGTCTTTCTCTGACTTATTTTGCTTAGCGTTAATAACCTCTAGTTGCATTCACATCATTCCAAATGGCAAGATTTCATTATTTTTGACGGCTGAGTAATATTCCATTGCATATACATACATACATACATATATACATATATATGTGTGTGTATATATATATACACACACACGCTCGCATATGTACACACACACACACACGCCATCTTTTTTATTCATTCATCAGTCAATGAACCTCTGGGCTTTTATATATTTTCACTACTGTGGACATTTCTTGGCAACTAATTCTATTCTCTTTCTTCAATTTGCCTTTGGCTAAGCTTGGTTTAAGCTCCTCAGCGTGGTCTGCCTCAGCAAGTACATTATGTAACTATGGCAGTGGGTGTAGACATTGACTACACTTATTTTCAAAGGTAAATGGACAGGTTTATTGTGTTAATTAGGCATTTTTCGTTCATAGTCTAAAAGTAAAACCCGTCTTCCAAAGTCTCCAGATTAGAAAATACATTTTTACAAGTACTAATTTAGACTAAGCAATAACAAGATAACAGAATCACTCTTTGTTGTCTGCCTGAAGGAGGGATTTTTCAGTAATATGGACAATCTGGGGCTCCAGACAATGGGGTGAATGAGGATGGCCAGTTAAGGGGTATTTAGCATCCACACAAGCTGAACTCCTGGTATGGGCTATTAAGAGAATGTTCAAGGAAAATGGGGGAAATGTTCTTACCCTTTGTGTTACTCTCCCCAGGGCAGAATTTGCTGGTCTTTAGTTACATATATTTACTGCTTTCTTTCAAAGTTTTATAGTATACAAGAATCACATTTTCTTTCTTTTCTTTTCTTTCTTTCTATCTCTCTATCATTTAGCTATCTGGAAGAGGAAGAAAGTATATTTTCTCATCAAAGAGTCTGTCAGCATTTCCACACGGTATATGTTCTCCTCCATTAGACAGAAAAACACTCTATCTTTTGGATGGGGCACAGACGCCTGCCATATTTGGCTTAAAAACAATTGGCACAATCTATAACGACTATTTCTTTCTGTGAGGGAGAAAAACCATCACAGGAAAGTCTCAGATTCTATTTAGGGACTTGTCCTGTATGCCTCCCAAATATGAAGGCTGCCTATGGTGACTGTGGTTTAAAAATACATATATATTTTTTCTCATACTTTCTCTTTTATTTAATATCTGTTGAAGAACACTCTCTAAGGTGTCTGGCTCTTATTATTTTCATTCCAGGTTAGAATACTAACACATGATCTATTTGAAATATTTGGTGCAGGTCAGAATAGTTGTTCATAGGATTACTGTCCACTTACTATGGCTAATGGGACCTGGCTATGTTCCACTTAATGTAATTCATATAGACTCGGTAAATGAAATCTAAAGGATCCAAATGTTGGAGGTAATAGTTTTAACAATCCACAGACTAAGTTTCCAGGTAAAGAGAACCTGGTATTACTTGACATCTACTTTTATCAAACTTAGTGAAGATTGCCTAGTCTTCCATTTAAGATTCCTTCTGCGTATAAATGAGTTACAGACAAAATATGTCTTTCCATAACTGAGCTGGAGTATTTTAACACAAAAATTCTACTGAGGCTTCATTCTTAGACGCCCACTGTATCTGCTATGTTCTGAGAGAATACGCATGACTTTTCTCAAGTATGAAGCTGGAAAGTTAACAAAATTTTAAAATCTAGACCAGTTATTAAAACTACATCTTCTTCAGTAAATCAACTTTTTAATAATAATTTATTAAAGTGATGTGCCTATGGAAGAGATGTTCATATGTTCATGTTCCAAGGAGGTCAAGTTAATCCACATACATAGGACCATATGTTTAATCAATGCTTTTTTATCAGTCATATTTTAGGAAAGTTCTCTGCCTTCTGAAAAATCAACTTTTGACTTCCTGTAATTGGAATTTATATCATTCCACAAGCTTAAAGTGACTTACTGAAAATATTACCTTGATTATTTACTGTTATCACAGCAATATTTTATCATCAAGGTGCTATTCATTTATTTTGGCTATGAGGAACATTTGTCAGATAGATTGTCTAGATGACTACCTTTATTACCTTATTTCTATTTGTATACTTGAAAACAACCCAATTTTACGTAATTGGAAAAAGTTCTAAAAATTACAAACATTTTTGTAATTTGAGTATTTTTTTTCCTGGCTAATTCTGATATATCACAAGGTGAATATAACTAATAAATCAACTTAGACCAATCCAATTACCAACAAATCTATCCAATAGGGATATTTAATGACAAAGTCAATGAGAGTGTATTTGCTTGTTAGAATACTATGTTCGGATGGATATGATGCTCATGAAAATAATATCTAATGCTTTAAACATGCAGTATGTGTTATTTACTATTCTACATGCTTTTAAATTTACTTAATCCTTTTTTTAAAAGATTTTTATTTATTTATTTATTTATTTGAGAGAGAGAGAGAGAGAGAGAGATCAGAAGTACACAGAGAGGCAGGCAGAGAGAGGGGGGGAAGCAGGCTCCCTGCTGAGCAGAGAGCCCGATGCAGCACTTGATCCCAGGACCCTGAGATCATGACCTGAGCCGAAGGCAGAGGCTTTAACCCACTGAGCCACCCAGGCGCCCCTAAATTTACTTAATCCTTAATAAATCTTATTTCAATTTTGTAAATGAGGATAGATACTATTGTTATTCTAAATTCATAGACAAGAACACTGAAAGAGAGAAATTAAGGAATTTGCCCAAGATCTCACAACAAGTTATGGGTGGAGCCAGGTGCTGAACCCAGAGAATCTAACTCCCAAATCTGTACTCTCACATTCTCATCACCATTCATGTTTTATCAGAGACAATGTCTGTGATGTAGTGCAAACCAGAGCAGTGCATCTGCTCATCAAATGCATGGACTGATCATCATGGTGGCTGAAAGACTATTTGTAAAGAATCTTGAGGAGCAAATGTGCAGGATTAAGTCTTCTGCTTCGCTGTCAACATAATTTTCTATAGAATGAGGCATGCCTTTAACTTAAAAAGAAGAAAAAAAAATAAACTAGCCTAAGAGGTAGAACTCAAACATGTACAGATATTCTAGTATCTCTTCCCTATGAGTGAGAGCACAGAGTATCTAAGCTCCCAGAGTATTAGCTGCCTCTGAGAAATGACTAGATTAGCCATCTCTACTCCTCACTCCTAGGGCACATGTCTACTTTAAGACAACTGTAATTCTGAAATGCTTACTATTTTATCACAACAGTATCAGAAACTTCTTTGGTGAACTGACTCAATCTGAGAGGGAGTGTTTGGGAAGATACCTCTGTCTAATAGGAAGACAAATGTTTGGTTGCTTTACAAAAAAACGTCTCTGGCACCAAATGTTTTCAAATACCTTTCCTCTACTGAATAAATAATTCAACAGAGAAGGAGACTGTTTTCTTGGTTGGAATTGTTTTTATATTCCCAGAAAATTATTATGACCCATCAATATGCAGTAAAGCTACCAAAAAACCTAACGGAAATGTTTGAAACTGTATTTTTAATTTTATTAGATAGGGTTTCCTTCAAGGTAACAGTGGGAAGATATTAAGGTAGTAGTATCTCTTAATAAATTGCATCCTAAATGAAAACCTTTATTTCTTTTTCTCCCTGTCTCCAAGGAATTAGTAATCATCCCAGGACATCAAATTCTATGGTTCAAAATAGGTCCATGGATTATCCAGAACTGTTCTTTGCGTAACTAAACAAGGCACCCATCCCTCGAGTGTTCACCACACTCTCCAAATACTTGTCTTCTCTTTTGTTTCTTTTTTTTTTCCTTAAAGATTTTTTATTATTTATTTGACAGAGAGACAGCCCAAGGAGGAACACAAGCAGGAGGAGTGGGAGAGGGAGAAGCAGGCCTCGATCCCAGGACCTGAGCCAAAGGCAGACACCTAAGGACTGAGCCACCCAGGCACTCCTGAGCTTTTGTTTCTGAATTATTCCTAAATCGAAAATTTCAATCACACTGGTTAAGTCTTCCTTTTTTACTGGAAAAACCTGACATTTTAGGGTCATTTTAAAGCAAAAAATAATATTAATAATAATATGAATTGTCCTTTTCTTTAGCGTTTTACACCTGATTTTTCTGTGTACTTTTATATTTTTCAATTTAGTTTAATTGCATTATAAATCCCAGTGAACTTTAAAAAGACGTTAGGCACATACATGAAATATATGTCATTCTGCAAAACGTGCTTCCCAGAATGGTTCTTTTCAACCAGAAGGGAATATCTGAAATCTTCTTAAGCATATTTAATGCATATTTATGAAGGTATTTAATTAAGATTCTGTTCATACTTTTCCTATCTACTGAAAACATTAATAAATTTCTACCTACACATCCATTTTTAATAAGTGTCTATCAGCATTTATATAAACATCTATATAAAAGAAGTTAAGTGTTTTACCTCAATTTATTAAGGTATTCATAAACTATAGAAAAATGTTTTAAATTTATTTCTATTTTTCTCTCTGCACTAAAAGTCACTTAAAAAAAGAAAACAAATACAGTCAAATTCTTTCTCTGCATTCCTAACAATCTCACTAAATTATGAGTTCTTAGAATGCAGAGCCTACCACTTCTTACCAAATTTCTGCTCCAGATTTCTATATTCAATGACAGAAGATTTTTTAAAGTAATAGACACTATTTGGTAATTTGTGGAATAATCACTATAGCTCATAGAATAGAAAAACCATCACTGAGATTGCCAATGAGATGATAATGTTGGTAACAGGAGGGTAGGAGACTATGCATATGGTAATTGAGAAATTTTTGCACTCAAACAGATGAGACTTAAATCCTACCTCCCATCCCTCACTAGCTATGTCCCTGGGCAAATGGGTAGATTTCTGCGATCTTTGGTTTCCTCACCTATAAAATCTAAGAACATCATCTACTTCATACGGTCTTAAGAAAAATCAATTGACATGTTCGAACAAGAGTTAACACGGTATCTGGCACACTTGATAAATACTAATTACTGTTATTTTTAGCTGCTGTTATTATTAGATTAGCTATCTGAATTAGTCAGCTATCAGATAATTTGTGCTGCTAAATACCCTAACTACTTAAGTATTTGTTTATCCTTAAAATCATCCTTTTTATTAACATAGAAACTTATACACTGTAGAAACGTTGTAAATAAAGACAAGCAAAATCAACCACCCCAAGATCACTGCTGGTAATATCTTCAGCTCAAATCTTTCTGGAATTTCTCTATTTAAGCTTGCTCATCTACCCATATATTTTTTTTAACTAATATGTGATTATATTGTATATAGTGCTCTATAATTTCCTTTAGGCACATACATCCCATTCTGCAAAACTTGTTTTTCATTTTAGTGAATTGTAATCTCTCTGATATCTAGATCACACTCTGTTTCTCCCTACAGAACCCAAATATTCTTTATAGCGTGTTACCTACATCGGTATGTAAACCAAGACCGTACTTGTATCTAGTTATATTCCCAACTGCTCTCCAAATCAAGTACAATCTTCTTTTCTCCTTCTTTTTTAAGAGACCTTAACTAGTTGCAGCAATCAAATAACAATTTGATTTTTTTTTTTCTACCATTTTCTTATTTTTAAGGGCACATGATTTAGTAGCCATGGTCTCAAAAGTTTACGTAGTAGAAAGAGAAGATAGTGTTGCCTCCATCTACCTTTCTGAAACAAGGTAGGTTACCCATTTCCCAATTCTTTTTAATATATTATAATAGGTAATATTTGACTGGATAAATCTTAGATGATTTTGAAGAATGTTTTTAGATGACACACAATACTACAGTAGTTGCAGTTACAACATAGTGATTCAACAAGTTTATACATGATGCTATGCTCATCACGAGCATAGCTGCCACTGGTCACTATACAACATTACTGCAATACCACTGACTGTATACACTTTATGATGTACCTTTTATTCCCATGATTTACTCCGTAACTGGAATCCTGTACCTTCTATCCGCCTTCACCCACTGTGCCCATTGTCCACTCCCTCCCCTACAGCAACCATCAGTTTGTTCTCTGTATTTATAGGACTGATTCTGCTTTAGTTGTTCATTTATTCTTTATTTTGGCTTTTCGATGATTTTATTTGGTATGTAATAAATTCAGAGTCCTGGATATCACAGGGTTTTTGCCCAGTCTTAACTCAGCTAGAAAAATTTTCACCACATCTTATAAATGCTAATACTTCACTATTTGGCACAAATCTCTCCTCATCCTGACATTTCAGTCCCTCTGACATTAATGTGTGGGGCAAAAGTTTAAATTTACTGTTGTCTAAGTGTCCTATCTCATCTTAGATTTCCAAGTAAGCCAGAACCAAACACTTGATAAACCCATGGTGTACCTTAAAAACCCTTAATTATTTCTATGCTTAAGTACAAAATCCAGAAGGAATTCCCTACTTCCCAGTCCATATGCATATCTATGTAGGCCTAAGGTTAGCCTTCAGCTAAGATTATACTGGCCTTTGAGAAAAGTATTCTAATATTTAACGCAATTGAGAAGAAAGAAATGCAAAGTCATTAGGAAAACATCCACACAGAGGAGGAGAGAAATTGCCATAATGGACAAAGGGCAAACAGATTTTTTGTGTGTGTGTGGTCCTTTCCCTTTATGTTTTACTAATACACAGGGAAGACAACCCAGTGATTAATAAGATGCTGAATAAATGGTTGTATGAGTCCTCAAAAGATCTGTCATTCTCTAGAGCAAGAGCCTTTTAACAGTTCAAGTGGAAAAAGTGAGGCTGAGCAATATGCAAGGAACAGAACAAAATGAAGTAAGTGATCTTCACAAGGCAGATATACCACCGTTCTGGGATTCCAATAGGGCAGAAGTAGCAAATGGGACATCCTGACAACCTCTTATAGTATGTAATAGTTAACCAAGCCCAGCTTCCCCCAAAATACACATGCTTACACCATTTCTAATTCTACTCAATATAATTAAGCCTGAACTAATCACTAAGAATATAGAAGAAAATAGATACAAAAAGAAGTGTATAAATCTATGTGGCAAAACCTTATCTTTTGACCCAGAAATTCTACTGCTAATTATACACTAAACAGAAATGTTTACCAAAAAACATTATATAAGAATCTTCACAGCAGAAATATTTGAAATCAAATAAATTTCAAATATCAAACTAGAAACTACCCAAATGACATTCAACACTGGAATACATTTTTTTAAATAATGGCTAAAGCCATGAATATAAACAAATAACTACACCACAGACAATACTAATGAAGTTCCCAAACATAATAATGAGCAAAAATAGTGAGATACAGAAGAACACATATTTTTGCTTCCATTTATATAAAATACAAAACATGCAAAATCAATCAATCCTATTAGAAGATAGGATACTTTGCCCTCAAGAGAGAGGTGAATGGAGCACAAGAGAAATCCTATGGCACTAATAATATTCTGCTGCTTCTTAATCTGGGTGCTGGTTACATGGGCATATGGAAATTTACTCAGCTGTGCAATTATGGATTGTAAACTTCAGATGTATATATCAAATAAAAGGAGACTATATATACACACACATATACATTATACTTCACTAAAAAGTGAACAAAAAATTTTTTTTGCATCCCTCCCAGCTCTAAGATTTTGTCATTTACTTAAGTAATAAGTTTCGACAGAGTGGAAAAGGACATTGAGAGCTGGATTGTTGGCTGTGTAACCTTGGGCAAGTGACTGCTCTGAAACAGTGCTTCATCTATAAAATAGAAAAAATACCTTACAAGGCTGTCTGTCATGGAGATTAAATGAGATGATGCATGCTAAACTTGTTGTTCACCTATAAAAGGTACTATGAATATGCTGAGCTAACAGAATTAAGGGACTTAAATATCTTTCAGATAAACTGAATCCTCTCTGACAAAATTTTAGGCAAAGAAAAAATATCTGGATCCTTTTTGAGTAATTAATGAGCAAGGCCAAAATTTTATAATACTGAGGAGGTACTGTATCATGGAAGGTTATAGGCATGAAATTTCAAATTATTCACAAAATTTTTCATTCATCATTTATTAAATATTTATTGAATGTCTACTGTATGCCCATCATTTTAAAAACAGAAGAAGATAAAATATTCTACACTCATGAATCATGCATTTCACGGAAGAGAGATAAAATCTACATCCAAATCTGAGCTATGCCATTTACTGCACATTTAACTTTGGGCACATTACTCTACCTCCCTCACCACCAGTGTCCTTACCTGTACAGCAGAAACAGTTATTGTATTGTGGGAATTAATGCCTATGAAATTACTGGCTCACAGTCTGGCGTTCAACAAATAAAGACTAATAGTTATTACTAGTACCACCATGGGGCTGGTATTCATGGAATCCTGTGTGGATACTCCCATTCCTACTGTAAAGGACCATGCCCTAGTCTAAATCCATTCTTCAAAAGACATGGTAAATGTCTTGATTTGGATTTGCATAAATTAAAAATAAATGAATTCAAAATCTAGAAAATAAAAGGTATATTGACTTTCTAGTCAGCCTGAATTTTCCAAAGTTTTCTAATGTTGGTAATACTTTATTACTTGACATGTCATCCATACCAATATCACTTCCCAGCTCTTCTCCCCACCTCCATTTCATTATCTGCTATTTATTTGTGAATTACCACTGCCAAGTGAACCAACCCAAAATAAAAACTGAAAATGTCACTTTTGTTTTCTACCCTTCGAAATTCCCCATCTCATACATGAAAAAGTCCCAAGGGCCCCTTAACATCCAGTAGCAAGCATGATTTGGCTGCCACCCAACTGCCTAGTTCTGTCTTCCGATTCTGCGCTCCCAACTCCATTCTAGATACTCCAACAAGTGAGAACTACTTACAGTTGCACAGACACTCCACATCACTGTTTACTAATATGTCTCTACCAGGGCAATGCAACCTATCGGATATATCCTTCTATCCCTTCTTCTTGCCCCCATCCACCAACTCAAAGGGACAAGTCCTTCCCCTTTGGAAAAAAAAAGTCCGCAGCCTAATATGCTCAACTTTACTCCTAGTTTCTCTTTTCCTTAATTTTTCTATAATAAAATCATATGCAAAACTATAAATATGACAAGGACAGGGATAGAAATCAGAGTTTGCTTTTTGGCCCTTCCATTCGCATTAGAGTTTCAGGACCACTGATCAGAGTGAACGGACTTTTTCTATAAATGTCACTATTACAACTATTCATCTCTGTTACGTTATTGAGCAAAAACAGCCACAAGCAATATGTTATCAATTGGGTATGACCGTGCTCCAATGAAGTTTCATTTACAAAAACAACTCAGACCAGACTGGGCCTGCTGGTTTTCATTTGGTGAGCACTGGTGAGATGATAGTCATGAGGATGAGGAAGAGGATGACACTGAAGCAGTTAACTAAAACTTTGAGTATTACCAGCTGCTAGGTATTATGCTGAACATTATCTAATTTAATACAATAATATTATAAGAACACTTACTGCCATTTTACAGATAGGAAACTAAGGCTCAGGAAAGTTAAATACCTTCCCCAATGTCTTTCAGCTGGATTACATCTAGTTGTAACACCTAGCTCTTCCTCACCCATCCTTCCTGACTAGAAAATTTCCTAAAGCCCTTTCCAGTTGTATGTGTACTACATCATTCTTTGACTATTACTGCAGAAATGAACTTACAGATAATAGTCTCTTCATTTTCTTACTTTGGCAATATTGACCCTGTCATCTCACTCTGTCACTGGCACTATAAAGTACCCCTACAAATGTATAGAGCCCAAATGGAGAATGCGGCTCATATTTCAGAATGTTCTGTTTGCTGATGTTGCTATTACTCAATCCTAGGTCGAATTATTTTTTTTAATAATCCCTAAAGCAGGATGGACCAGTTAGTGGGTTTGGTTGCATGGACAAAGCCACTGAATCTCTGGCATATCTTTGTCCAGGTCTGGAGGCCAAGTGACTTGAAAAGTGCTTTTGAAAGTGACTTATTTCAAATGTGCCAGATCTGGATAGGAGACAAAATCTCCCTGAGTTTTTCTTTTTTCTTTCTTTCTTTTTTTTTTTTTTTGGCAGTAAGACTAGTAATAAAAGAAGCCTTTAGTGATGGTAACACTTCTTGACACTGAATGATTAAGAAGCAGTGTCTGACTTAGATTTTTCTTCAGTTAATGTCAAGAGAGAATAAATTTAATGATTCCCAGTGCTCAGAGCTCACTCAGAGTGATGAATCCAGCCAACCAAAGCCACATCTGAGGCTGTCTCCATCACTGTAACACCCCAACTCAAGGTTACTTTATTATCTACCTCTTTTCCTCTCTTGCAGCGGGCTTCAGGGCTCTGCTGAGAGTCAGCTTACAGATTTACTGAAGTCTATGAAAACAATTCAGGGGAAGCAAAAGACAAAAAAATGTCAGCCAATAACTGATAGGACAAAGGGATAATTAAGTGTATTCCCAAATTGAAAGCTCAGATTCTCCAGAAAAATTGTGACGTTTTCTAGGTTCATGGAAATGGTGATTTAAAAAAAGTCTTAATTAATTCCCCTTCATCAATCTCATGATTATTAAAAGTTCCCCAAGCAAGTGCTGTCTTTTCCTCCTATATTTATGATATGTACCATATACTACCTCTGAACTATTGTTATTGGTTACTTGTGAATTTTTCAGTAATACGGTGGAGCCAGCAAAGCTTAGTGATTAAGTATATGGGCTTTGAGCTCAGGGGTTGGTTGAGAACTTGTTCAGTTTCTTACTAATTATCTGACTTTGGGAAAATCACTTGACTTTCCTAATCCACAGTTTCCTTCCTGGAAAGTGGGGAATGACAACAATTATCTATATTGTGGGGTTCTTAGAAGGATTAAATGAGATCATGCATGTCATGCTTGTACACAGTACCTGGGATATACAGAGTAAGCAATCCATAAATGTTAGTTATCATTGACATTACTGTGAAATCAGGTGTTTACATAAAAACAGTCATCCTAGCACGTGCTCAGCAAATTATTTATCTCTGTGTATTCCATGTTTCATGGGGCACGAACATTACAAAGCCACATGGGGCAGAAGTTACAGAAACATTTCCAATATGATGAGTTTCCCAGTTCTTCTTTATTTTTATTTTTTTAGTGTTCAATGATTCAGTAGTTGTGAGTAACACCCAGTGCTCATCACAACATGTGCCTTCCTTAATACCCATTACCCGGTTACCCTATCCCCCCAACCCCCTCCGGAGCTTCTGTAACCCTCAGTTTTTTTCCCCGGAGTCCAGAGTCCCTCATGGTTTGTCTCCCTCTGATTTCTTCCCATTCAGTTTTCTCTCCCTTCCCCTGTGGCCCACCATGCTATTCCTTATGTTCCACATGTGAGTCAAACTGTATGATAATTGTCTTTCTCTGCTTGAGTTATTTCACTTATCATAATTCCCTCCAGCCCCAACTCTTCTTTAAAATCCATGCTCTATTTCTATCACTGTGTGAACCTTGCCTTCTAACTTCTCTGTACTCCTCTTGAAAATCAAGACCTCTACTCATTACATAATAAACATGTAGAGATGTGATAACTGTCAAAGATAAACAAAGCCAGACATTAGCTGAAGCCGTGAACACAGATTTTATGCCATTAGTGACAGTGGGGGAAAGAGCTGAGCTTCATTCAATTTGACCTGCAGAGGTGACTGGGCATTTTGAAGGAAGAATGAAGATGCAGGGAAGGGGAACAAGTAAGGACTCAAGTGGAAAATTACAAAGGGTTAGTCAACGTAAATGTGATTAGGACAGTGTGTCTGCTCACTGGCAATTATGGATTTTAGTACTCTATTCTCCCACAGAGACTGGAAGACGGAGGCCCTATCTCCATTCTGATTGTTGCATTTCAAAAGGAATGGTTTTCAGGTCTTTGAGAAAGACACTCCTGAGTTGTAGGTGACATATATACATCTCAAAGAGAGAAAGAACTCAAAATTTCTTAGTAAATGCCCTAAAAAAAGGCAAGTCAGAGGACTGTCATCCAGAATTGGCTATAACAAACTGTAAATTCTTCTGCCATCCCTGGGTTTTTTCAGACAGAAACTGAAAAGGAGACAAGATTGTCCCAGGAATGTGGTCTTAGACTTCTGAAGCTACATTAAGTCTGATCAAGTCTTTTGCTACAGATATTTAAGTAGACTGTTTATGTCAAGAGTTTCTGCAGTTCTCAAAACCACACTGGTATGTAGGGTTCCTTACTCCATTCCACTGGATGTCGTTTAGAAGGAAAATAAATAGCTTTTATTCCCTCTCCAAAAAAAAAAAAAAGAGAGAGAGAGAGAGAGACCAAAGCCAGAGACTAAGACCATGACTATAAATTGAAGTAGCCATCCAATTAAAAAATAGGCACTTTGTTTTTTTCAAGTCATAGGATGATCTTTTATGAAGCTAGGCTGAAAGGCTTCCACGGTGGTCCAATTAGATGATTTATTGATTTATCCATACATTTTTAATAAAGAACTTACCACCTATCAAGTAGTGAAAATAAAGGTATATTCTCTGCCTTCACAGAGCTTAAATTATGGTAAGATAGGCAGCATATCACCTAAAATAAGGCATGAAACTGACATGGTGCACATTCAGGCTGCTTTGAAATCTAATAGTAGAGATACAATTCGGTGGAGGATAGTATCTTTGATATGGCAGAGTTCATATTCCCATGCTGTGCTTCCTCGGATGCTTGCAGCTGGGCAGGTCTATTCTCATTGCCTTGAGGACAGTACGGTGTTACAGAAAGCAGAAGAAAAGGCCTATTTTCCTGCCTTTTGAGGGTCAAATATCCAGGCCCTGAGAAAACAGAAAGGACTCCTTGTCCACAAACATGATTCAGAGGGAAGCATCATGAGAAGGAACAAGACAAGAAAATGACCCTTAGAGGAAAAGAGGGTGGGGAAATTCATAAATAAGCAGATATGACGGAGTCCCAGACAAAGCTACCTTGTAAACTAGTTCATAGAACAAAACACCAAGTGAATATGTTGGATCCAGTAGCAGTTCCTTGCTTTCTGGGTAGAAACCAACTAGATCCACAAGGGAAGACAAGACTCTTCATTGGCTCTAGACAGACATAATGGCAGACAGATTGATAGCGATTTCCTCAATCCACTGTGATGGTGAAGCCGACATATTCCTGGGTGCCCAAGAATAGTATGGAAATAGAGAACAGACATCACTGAAAAAGAACATTTAAGGGACACCTGAGTGGCTCAGTGGGTTAAAACCTCTGCCTTCGGCCCAGGTCATGATCTCGGGGTCCTGGGATCGAGCCCCGCATCGGGCTCTCTGCTCAGCGGGGAGCCTGCTTCCCTCTCTCTCTGCCTCTCTGCCCACTTGTGATCTCTCTTCCTCTGTCAAATAAATAAATAAAATCTTTAAAAAAAAAAAAAAAAAAGAACATTTAAAAGATAATGAGAGACATCTCCTTGGTGACTTATTAAAGTGACTGATCCAGGACCAGATGGCATGCTGGATGACTTGGTAAGTATCTGTATGGATAGAGAACTTTCAGTATTGTTTGCACACCAACTTGCTGCACTGATGCCCTGGCCATGCACAGTGTAACAGAGTGATTACATGCACAGTCTCGAAATTCACTGTACAGCTTTGCAACCTAACCATGAAAACGATTTAACTTTCTGTAATTGTTATTTCTCATCTGTAAAATACAGACAATACTAATATCTATCTCCAGGGTGGCAATGAGGAGTAACAATGTGCTCCATAATGATGATAATGCTAATGATGAAATCTCCTTCAAAGAAGGAGAGAGGAGTTAAATTGACAGAAGATTGTCATTTCCACTTCAGATTGCGGATTAAAAATAGAATATAAACTGAGTTATTTGGGGCTGCCTGGGTGGCTCAGTCAATTAAGCATCTGCCTTCTTCTGCTCAGGTCATGATCTCAGGATCCAGGGATCAAGCCCCGCATCGGGCTCTTTGCTCAATGGGGAGCCTGCTTCCCCCTCTCCCTCTCTCTCTTGCACTTGCTCTCAAGTAAATAAATATTTTTTAAAAATAAAAATAAACTGATTTATTTGAAGAAATGCACATTTCTATGAGATCTTATTTAGGGATTAATATTTATCATTAGTCCACCAGCCTGGATGTGTAGGGACGTGTCACCTAGAAGAGAGGACATTTAAATGTAGAGATCTAATGAGTAAGTTGTTGGAAATTTTCAGAAAATTTGGGAAAGACGTATATTTCAGTTAGACTGTTGTGTAAAAAGTTCAAAGGCCTGAGAGAGCATGGCATAGGGCCAGAATTTGAACAAATTTTGTCATGGCTGGAGTGAGGTGCATATATCTAAGGGACAGCCAGCCAAGAGCAAGATTATAGAAGGGTCATCTTCATGATCCAGCTCATTGGTCATGTAACATTATAGACAGACACAGAGACAATATAACCAGAGATAAAGAAATTTATATATTCAGATAAATATATAAATCTTCGTGACTGATCGAGATGGACAAAAAACTAAGGTAAAGGTTTTTCAGATTCACAAAGATAGTTAAGGAAATGTACATCTCAAATTTGTTTCACGTGTGCTGTTCTTAGTTCTCTGAAGACTTTCTAAGTGTCAGAGATGATGCCTTGTCTTTCTTAGGAATCCCACATAGCACTTAGTGGCCATTGAAATCAATAAAGACTTGTGGGTTAATTGATTTCAGTATTGAAGGTATCTATCAATTCTGTCACCCTGGGTTTTCCCAGTACTAAAAGTAGCACGGACTTGGGTAATTATTCTGCCAGGTTTCTGTAGCAAATGAAATAATTTAATCTCTGCTAAGAACAGAAGAAGGAGTTTTTTAGTTTTGTTTTTTGAGTTATTAATTAGGCATGACATTGAACTAAAGAAACCCAAGGGACAGGAAGGGCAAGTCTTTCCCAATGCATTCCAAAAAATCAGCTGCACAGAGGTCAAGAAGGGAAGTATGCATTGTACTGGTGAGTGTGTGTTAGACTGCTATTCTATAAATCAAAGCTACCTCAAATAAATCTTTATGTCATATGTTATATGTGGGCAAACACATAAGAGTGGGTTTGGATGATTTAGCACCACTTAGTAGCTAAAGACATAGGAGACTTCGGTATGCTGTCTATTACTATGTATTATTTATATCTCTTCTTTGGGCAACAGACACTATCCTTTTAGCAGATGGGGCTGCAGCTTTCTCAATATTCAGAGTTCAAATGATAAAACTGTGATTAATCAAGTAAGAAAATTAAGGTAGATTATAGCACTGGAAATGTTCTATCAGGAATACATGAGATAATGCCATATTCACATACAGAAAAAGGAACTATTACTTAATAAAAATATTTTAATGTGAACTAATTTAAAACATTTCAGTGTTAATTATTTTTGAATAATTTAAGGCCTGAGTATATCTACTTTTTTATGTAAGATTGTACAAACCCAAAATTAATTCTGATTATACAAATGAATTAAAGTTTTTCAAAAAAAACTAATCTATCATTCTGGTAATTTGCATGTATCACAAAATCGCAAATGGCTGTAGGTTTTAGAGATAGAAAAGGTAATAAACCCGGGAAGACTATGAACCTCACACAAAGAATCTATCACATAGTAATTAATACAATGTTATACTTGACCATATAGTCAGGTTATACCTGATAATCACGAGTAAAATGAAAATCCTTTTTGAAGAAAAAGAAAATGAAAGAAACTTAAAATCCTTTCAAAAAAAGAAAAATAATATATTCACAGTAGAATCCTAATAGCTATATATATGTGGTTGGTATTAAAATAAGAAATGCCTGACATAGTTATGTAAATGTCCTTAAGAATGAAAGGTACATTGGGAAAAAAAATGAGTAAGAGTGTTTCTGTTCAAAATGAAAGCTACAATTTGTGGTGCCAAATCCCATGCGGTTATCTCATAGAATTAAAATGTGGGGAAAGTTTCTTTAGATTATCAATTGAATATGTTTTGAATATACTACAACATCTTCATTGAAAATTACATTTTAAAATACATATTATTTTAACGGGTATTTATAATAATTTATAATAAATCCATGTCAATTATTTAAGTCATTTCAAATAATAAATGTTTCTCAAATTCATCTCAAATAATAAATAAATAAATACATACATACATACATACATACATACATGGGGTAGATGAATGAAATCAGAACAGTAAGTACATAAACAACATTCACAGTAAATAGCTATCTTCAAACAGTAAAAAAAAGTTTCACACAATGACAATAATTATGTTTCACATTATGTGGTTGAAAGGACAGAAGTGATGAGCTCTATCTAGATAGAGCCTTTCTTATCCAAGAAGGAGAATAAGATCCATAGAGGTAAGAAGACTTCTCTAAAGTTAACACAATTGACGTGTGGCAGGAAAGGATCTTAAACTCGTATCTTCCAACATTTAACTTTTTCCTTACATTTTGACAGCATTTTATGGCTTACGAAGCATGCCCACATAAGTTCCTCATTTATACTTCATAGCAACACTGGGAGGTAAAGAAACAAATGAGAAATAATAGGCAAATGCCAGAAAACGTGGTCTAATTTTCAATTTGACCTTCTGAGCAGGCGCGGCCCATAGGTATCAGAGAGGTTATTTGTGGGAATAGTGGGAAACCAGAACATTTAATGAATGGGGCTACATGGTGAAAGACACTGAAACCAAGAGGAAGAGATCCACAAGGATTTCTTGTTTTGAGATCAAATATATATCCCTTTCTGATTCTGGATTTATGCATTAAT
The DNA here is from genome assembly GCA_028534135.1 of Potos flavus. Lineage (NCBI taxonomy): Eukaryota > Metazoa > Chordata > Mammalia > Carnivora > Procyonidae > Potos > Potos flavus. Next base: position 22,411,885 of record CM052895.1, read on the forward strand.
TAGACCTAATTGCTAAAAGACTCTTCTAATCTTGATATTTTTCAAACATTTGATGAATCTCTTAGAGAAGAGGAGAGCAAAGGCTATCTTGCAAGTGTTTAAGAAGGCAAGACATATCCAAAGCTCAGTGAATTTCTCAAGTATTTTGAGGAGAAAATACTCCAAGTAAAGAATAATGTGGAAATGTCTTAAAAAAAAAAAAAAAAGTTACAATTCTATCTGCATTTAAGTACAGTATTGCAAAAATGTAACACTGGACATGTGGATAGCATTTTATCACATACTTACGTTTTCCAATTTGATTCTTCTAGAACACAAGAGAGAGCATTTATAACTTCTAAATCACAGATGAAATCCACACAGGTTGACTGCCTTTCCTACTGTCATATAATCCAGGCATATTAGCTACATTTACTAGTCTTTCCACCACTCTTGAATTTCCCCCATGAACCCTCAGAGTCGGACAGATGCTTGCTTTCACTGTCTCTCCCGATCAGTTCACTCTGTCTACAGGTGGTCGCTGGGCTACCCCCAGGCCCAGCCTGGAAATAATACGAAATCCTATTGTATTTAGTAATTTCTAATCAGAGCCAATTTTTCAGATATTGCATGATTGATCCACTTACACTCTTTGCCTCTAGTTCTTTATGGTCTGTCCCACAACCACTCATATTTTGGCTTAAAGTTTCAGGTTCTTTGGCTATCCACCATGACAGTGTGGTTTCTTTGGCATCTATTACAGATAAAAATATGACTCTTCGGCATTTACATTTCTCTTCTTCCAATGAGATATCTTTATGAATTCTTTAATTCCTATGGTTCCTGGACACTGCCTTTGGACCAGACCCCTTATCAATCAGAGACACAACCCAAGCTCTTAACGGACATGAAGTGACCTATCTAGTCCTCACCTACTGACAGTCAAGTTCAAGAGGGGCTCTCAGCTGGTGCAAACAGACCACAATTACCTTAACCACAAACCTGTGTGCCTCCAGAAATCTGGTTCTCCTAGCCTACTTCTCAGTCTTCTGTTCCTACACCTCTAAGTGAAGTTGTCTTTGGCTAGAAAAACCACATTGGGTAGCCTGATCTTGCATCCTCCTCAGAGCCTAGAACCAGCCCGCCCTGAGCTACGCGAGCAGACACCATCCATCGCAGAGGCAGTTCTGCGTTACAGATGCACTAGGCATTTCGTACTGGAAATACTCCCTTCTCTATTATGTTTTGTTTCCCTGTCCTTCAGAAAAAGCCATCAGGGTGTCTCTCAGGAATTCGACTTTATTGCTAACCTGAAACAACAATGTAAACATGAGAAAAAGAATTGGGTGGGGTTAGGGGGTAGAACAGCGACAAGGAATTGAATTTTAACCAGCTGAACTACTTTCTACAGCCTAGAGAGAATTATCAAATCCCATTTAACGTGTTTCTCAGTAAGACACAATTTAACCGGGTATACAAACACATACACGTAATTATCACAATGCTGCCAAGCGCAAGTCAATAGGCAGGTAAGACAGCACACGTGGATGAATGGCACAATCATCTCCCTGGAGCTGCAAAATACATTAAACTCTGGTCAACAGGGAAGCAGCTTTTTCCACGGGTATCCTATTTCTCTGGTTTTCCCCAAGCAACAAAACTGGCATTTTAAAATCAGACATACTCTTCAGTCTAAATGACTTACCCTCAGTGTCAAAATGTACGTGGGGAAGAAAGAGAGGCCACAAGTGTCTGAGAAAACTTCAGGTATACTAGCCTCTGAAGCTTTTGTTGTCAAGCAGGAGAGCAGGTAAGTGATATTACCAGTCAGCAAGGCCCTCTTTGTTTTTCTTTTTTTTTTTATTGTGTTATGTTAGTCACCATTAGTTTTTGATGTAGTGTTCCATGATTCATTGTTTGCATGTAACACCCAGTGCTCCATGTAATACATGCCCTCCTTAATACCCATCAGCAGACTAGCTCATCCCCCTACCTCCTCCCCTCTAAAATCCTCAGTTTGTTCCTTGGAGTCCATCGTCTCTCATGGTTCGTTTCCCCCCCTGACTTCCCTCCCTTCATTTTTCCCTTCCTTCTCCTAATGTCCTCCATGCTATTCCTTATGTTCCACAAATAAATGAAACCATATGATAATTGACTTTCTCTGCTTGACTTATTTCATTCAGCATAATCCCCTCCAGTCCCATCCATGTTGATGCAAAAGTTGGGTATTCATCCTTTCTGACGCTGAGTAATAGACACATGAAAAAATGTACAACGTCATTAGCCATCAGGGAAATTCAAATCAAAACCACATTGAGATACCACCTTACACCAGTTAGAATGGCAAATATTGACAAGGCAAGAAACAACAAATGTTGGAGAGATTGTGGCAAAAGGAGAACCCTCTTACACTGTTGGTGGGAATGCAGGTTGGTACAGTCACTTTGGAAAACAGTGTGGAGATATCCCAAAAAGCTAAAAATAGAGCTACCTTATGACCTAGAAAATTGCACTACTGGGCACTTACCCCAACGATAGAGATGTAGCAAAAGAAGGGCCACATACAACCCAATGTTCATAGCAGCAATGTCCACGATAGCCAAATTGTGGAAAGAGCCAAGATGCCCCTCAACAGATGAATGGATAAAGAAGATGTAGTCCATATATACAGGGCCCTTTTTCTTTGTTTTGAAGTCTCTGATCCGGTTTGCCCTCAACCTTGGGTCTCATTTGAATCTCTCACCTGCAGGAGAAGCTGCCCTTACTTAGGGAGAATATACTCTTTCTCCTGTCTTCAGTGGACAATTCTCAGACATCATTTTTTGATTGTTTCAAAAGACAGGTCTCTAACAGGGACAGCTGCCTCAGCCAGCTTTCCCCAAATTATCATGCTGTTCAATGATGTTCAACTAGCCATTTAACAGCTTTAACTCCTCCAACTTGTAAATATTTACTGCTTAACAAGCACTCTCAACCATATATTTGCTAAGACATAAAGAAATAAGGAACTGTGGCTCTCTCCAAGGAGATGGGAGACTGTAGAATTTGTTGGTTTGCCATGAAGAATTCAAGAGAAGACATCAATGCAAGTAGACACAGTGCTGACAATGCCTAGAGTTGTTTTTCTACCTGTGCAATTTGCAACGTCCACTTGAGAGGTAGAAGGGAGACATTAAAAAATCTTCTTGATACATTTTCCAAACACAAAAACAAGACAATCTTAGAAAAAGAGAACCTATGTCATAAAAGCACCCACTTTCAGCTCTGTTTCTAGGTCAGATATCATTAAATGATTACTGCACACTTTACATCTGAGCCCAAGTGGAGCCTCGTTCAACGTGCCAACAAAACGCTCCAGGCACCCCTGTGCCAATTAAACAGTGTTAGTACATGAGGTTTAAACCTATGTCCCATCCTCGCGATGAGTCTGTAATTTTTCCAAATGCCAGGTAGTTTAGACATTCTAAATCCTTCAATAGTCAATCTGATTAAACACTAAATATATATTTGCTTAATGAATACATAAATTCAAAATCCTTCCCCTTCCAAATGTTGGCACACTATAGTTCCTTCTCAAACGCCATTATTACTAAAATTTTAGTGAAATATTCTCAATCTTCTTCCACCTCTTTCTTCACTGACCACACCATTATTGCCACTGGAGTTATCCTCCCCTCCCACCTTGGGTGTTTCCCTATTTTTTACTTCTCAACTCTTTTGTTGCAGACAAATTTTAAGCACATAACAGGACTACATGCCTTCAAACAAAGTCTTCCAAATAACAGACCATAAACTTTTGCATTAAGAATTTCTTGAGGAGTGTTTTAAAAATGGAGATCCCACTACAAACCTAGCCAACTAAGAACTCAGGAGGGTACTGAAGGGTATGTGCATATGAAGTGAGGTAAGTAGCATGCAGTTTTTAAAGTCTGCCATGTGATTCTGGTGTACAATAAGTTCCGCCCACCACTGTCATTCCTCTCTTCCCATTCATCTCCTGTTGAATCTTAGAGAACAAATCACTGCAATGTGAAGCTCTGTTAAGTATATTTCCATTTCTGAACTTCAATTTCTTGCTTAGTGTCAAACCCACATGGGCTAGATAGTGTCTTATTACTAACAAGTTTTTATTCCCAATATAGTTCTTATCCTTTAAAAACTCATGCCTTCTCCCTGATATGGAACTCTGTTCTTAGGGCATGGCATGTTATCAAGGAAAATAAAGCGGGGGGAAGGGTCTGTACTCAAGAGATATTTATTTGAATTCTGTCCACAATCAAAAGCAAAGACTGACTTGAAAAGAACATAGTTAAGGACAAGAATGCAATTTTTTCCCCCCTCTTACCTATAAGAAAATAATTCTGTTTCTTAAATAGCCTTACTTGGACCTCTTCTGGCTTACCCGTTGTTCGTGATATAATGATATTAGTAATTAAGAAGTTGGATTTAACTGTGCATCTCTTTAGTGCATTGACTGAATGCCTTTAGATAGAGCATGTGCCTGCTCACCTCATTCCCAACTCAAACTATGTTCCTACCCTCACAGACTCATACACATACTCATCTGCTTATTCTCAGTAGACATTTGATTTTGTGCTAGTCTAAATCATAAACCTGATTGTCCTTTTGGTAATCATAGTCTTGCTTGACATAAGCTGAGAACTAGCAATTTTAATTTTGAAGTCACTAGATAATATTTTGTTTCCTTATTTCACTTTGACTATTTCAAACTTATCCAATATTTCAACTTGGGACAAACCTAACTTTCCACAGTGATAAGTGCAAGGTTGGTATAGGAGCAATGGCCTGGGACACAAACACTTTATAAACGCACCCACAATTTCAGGGGTGCCAGGAACGCATTTTATCCTTTGCACATTTACCTTTCTCAGAGTTTAATCAGTTGAAAAATAACGGAAACTCTTCCTAAATTATGATTTCAAGAGGAAGGAAGAGGTATTAGTTGTACAGAGTCTGGACCATTTATTTTATTTGGGGATGGTCAATGCAGGTGGTTTGTAAGAAAAAAATTCTGCTCTCTGGGACCACTATTTTCCCTTAATTCTTAACAATCCTTAATGATGGGCTTATTTTCACCAGAGAACTGCTAATTATCATTAATTCACCCAATAGACATTTACTGGGTACTTACTACATACTAAGTGCTATTTTCAGTGATTGAAAATAAACAACAATGTAAATTCCTAACTCTCATAGTGTTGACATTATAGGCCCAAAAATAAAAACAAACATAAGAACCACAAACCCCAACCTATAATTTTAGTGTTGACTCCTTCAGTATCATTGGGACCTGATGTGTGATGGTAAATATCTAGACGAGATAAACATTTTGGTCTGCTTGGCATAGGTTATGTTCGTACTAGATCCCTATATTATAATTTCATTGGAAAAAAAAATACATGAAGAGGAAAAGGAGTAAGGAAGGATTTGAGGAAGGGATTTGCCTGGTGAAAATTCCAGGCACCAGATAACTTTTGCATAATCATTTCTAATAAGAGTCTACGTTAATTTTAGAGTGGTTGATTTCCAGCATAATAAGATCTGTCAAATGCAAGTCATCTCATTGTCCACACAATATGAATAGACATTTGTATTATCTGGAATATAGCAGATAGCTATTGCTATTTTGGAGAAAAGAGAAAAAGGTGACAAGGATGTCCCATTTCTTGGTGCACTCTGGTCACATTTCATTTTAATGTGATTAAGGGACATTTGACACTTTAATCAGGGTTATATCTCATATGCCTAGAACGCTTAGCCTGGGACAGGAGCCTGAACATTGACATTTGCTTTTTTCCCTATATTCAGTCGATCGCTGTCACTCCATGCTCGTGGGGACCAACAGGTATATGGTAAAAATTATGGTTAAAACATTTCAGTGAGTTCTCCTTGGTCAGAGGCCATATGACAAATACACCACGACTTTTATAAATGTTCCTCTTAATGATTAAGCCAACCTCACCTTCATTTCATGTTATTGTTAACTACAGGCTGCCTTCCTGTACTGAAGTGAGTCTCCCGACTGAAATCTAGGGGACAGGTACTATTTAAGATGCTAATTCATGTTTGCTCATACTAAGGTCAACTCTGGCCAACATTATTTGATGGTACAAAACGGGCTAGTATTTTTTTTTCCTATAAAGTCACATTTAATCATTACTGCACTTAGAGAAAAATATTTTTATTCCAACTTCACAGATGAGTAAACTGAGATTCAAAGACATTGGATTGTTTACTTAAGTCACACGGCATATAAGTGGTATGGGAACTCGCCTTTCATCTTGTGTCCACATCAATGGGAAAACTGAAGTACCAGTAAGAGCATTTCCACAGATGACCTTTTCTCCACAACTCCCCATCTTGCAGGGTCTCTACTCTGCCTTCCTGCCTATGACTATAGACAGAATATCCACACTCTCCTCCACATCCAATCCTTCCACTGGCATACTAACCCCCACTTCCTCTCACTTACTTCAGAGTAACTCTCCTGGAAAATGATCCTCCTACATCATCAGTTGTTAACTCACTAATGCATTATTCTCATCAGTATGCAAACATGCTCTTATTTCCTCTACTTGGCAAACTTTCTTTTACCCTGCTTCTCTTGCTAGCTTCCAGCCTATTTCTTCTCCATCTTCTGTTATAAAACTCTTAAAAACCGACCTATGCTCATTGTCTCTGATTACTCTCCTCCCATTCTCTTTAAACTATTCCAGTGAGGTTTTATTGGAAATGTTTGTATCAGGTCTCAAGTGGTCTCCATGTTGCTATATTTTATACTTTGTTCTCAGTCCTCATCTCACTTGACTTAGTAGCAACGTTTTACGCAGTTGTTTTTTTATGTCCCTGATGCATTTTCTTTCTTTGAATTCCAGAACAACACAGTTTCTTGGTTTTCCTTTTATTCCACTGGTATATTCATAGATAGATTCATTTGCTAGTTCTCTCTCTTCTCCCTAACTTAATATTGAGTTTGTTCTTTGAACCTCTTCACTTCTCTTTGGTCAATCCCTTGGTGAACCCTACTAACCCACGAGATTATATATCATCGCTCTGATGATGAGTCTCAAATTTGGATTTCCTTGCTATACCTTTCTGAAAAATCTAAACTGGAAAATCCAACTACCTACTCACTACTTACACTTAGCGTTCTAATAAACATTGAAATTTAACATAGTCAAAACCATACCCCTGGTCGCCATCAGTTATGACCTTTCTTTGGTTTACTGATTGTCACAATTAAAACAGAACACCAAGTTGGCATTCACTAAATATATGTCATCTGAATGAATTAATGAATAATGGCTTACTGTTTAGCATAGTTACTCGTACAAAATTTGTCTTTCAATAAATGTTTTTTGGTAAACAAATGAGTGAATCAAAGAATGAAATAATAGCAGGGCATGATTTGAATCCTCGCTCAGTTCTTCTCCCTCAGATCTAATTTCCATCCATTTAAGGGTAAAAGAATTTCTAATAAAATAAAGATCATTCAGGTACGTTCCATTTAGAGAGGAATTCCTGACCACCAAATCTAAATTAGCCAACCATATCCGACTCCTAATGTCCAGTCACTCTATCACTACTGGAGGGTTTCCTAATGGCAATTACTATTATCTATAACCATCTTGTTCACTTACTTATTTCTGTCTGTCTTTGGACCACTACCTAGACAATGCCTAGCACCGTCTCAATAATTGAGCAGTGCTCAATAGTATTTGTCATTTATCAGATGAACGAATGTGATAAAGGGTGATACAGTGCAGTGGGTAAGAAGAACTTGGCTTCTAAGTCAGAACCCCAGCCATTTCTGTTACCAGATATGTGGCCTTGGGAAAGTTTTTTAATTTCTCCAGGGCTCAGTTTCTCTTTAGTTTCTTACTTGTACAGTGAGAACCATCACACCTACTTGATGGAATGGTTGTGTAGATTTAAAGAGCAAAATAAAACTCCATAAATTACATCTATTATTATGTATATTATATATTATTATATATATGTACACGTGTGTGTTGGTGTATTCTTTAAATTGCGTTCTTAGAATCCATTCTGTCTTTCCAAATAAATCATGTTTTTCACTTAGGACTCACTTGGGAATTAATATGTGCTTAGGTATCCTGTCACAATTTTATGCTTCAATTGTAAACCAATTCTCTAGGCTTATCCGATAGCTACAGTTATCAGTTCAGGGCTGGAATGGTGCACTCTGGATATATCTCATAGGTTTTACCAGGATTGTTGGCAAAAAAGTCCTAGTTTATGTACCCAGTGACTAGGAATACCACCACCGAGGATAGTGGAAACCAGGAAACACCTGCTCGAGATGGTATGTTCTACCTTAGGCCATTCAAATTAAAAAGTCAATTAGAATGGCCAACTAAAACAAAATTTGGGTCAAATTCCGGGCTACATTAGCACATATCATGATTTTGTATGAAAAAAACTATGAATATGTAATCTGTGTTAATTACAAATATCTACCCATTTTGGATAGACACATATCTGAAAGGAACCCACCTTGGAATTATATGGGGCTCAATTATGTCAGATTGTTATTTGGAAAACCCTGGAAAAGGATGAATGGCTACCTGATATGGACTAGTAGCCCAAGACCTTAGAAGGAGCATTATGATGGTTCTTCTGTAAATCAGAGAAGAAAGCCATCCTAAGCACATCATAGTCTTCTGCTGCTCTCCACACTTTGCTCTTCCTATGACAAAGGCATTCACCAGCTCCTCAGCTCACACACTTTAGCAATCTGAAAACTGTTCCTACTAGGTCTCCATAACCCAGGGTAGGAAAACTGACTTAACATGTAGCTTACATGTAAGATGGCTCTGAGATATATACAAAATTTATTAAATATCCCAACTTGCCTACAATTTAATTTCCTTTTTTAAAGTTGATTTATTTCAATTAATTCCTTCTCTTATCCATTTACACATTCATCCTTTCAGCAAATCCTATTGGCTCTACCTTTAAAACATAACCAAGTCTTGATGCCTTCTCATCCCCTTCCCTGTAGGCCATCTTCTAACACCTGAATTATTGCAATCATCTCCTAACTGTGACATCCTGTATAGTGGCCATGAGCCACATGTGGTTACTGAACACTCAAGAAGGTAGCTAGTCCAAACTGAGATATGATGCAAGAATAAAACAATGGCTTAACGTCAAAATAGTATAAAATATCTCACCAGGTTAAATACAACAGGTGACTGACACTAATTTCACCTAGTGCTTTTGACTTTCTGTGGGGACACTAGTGGATTAAAAATTGCATTTGTGGCTAACTTTTGTGGTTTGTACTTAATTTGTATTGAACAGTACTCTCCCATCTGTTCTCTCTGCTTCTACTCTTGCTTCCTTTTACTCTATTTTCAAACCAGAAAACTGCTGAAATGTGATTTAAATTATGGCAGTGCTTTGCTCAACAATGAATTTTCATGTTCATTAGAATAATAGGTTTTATTTTATTTATTTGAGAGAGAGCGCACACGAGGGAGCGGGAGAGCACATGCAGCGGGGAGGTGTAGAGGGAGAGGGAGAAGCAGACTATCCACTGAGCAGGGAGCCAGATGCGGGACTTGATCCCAGGACTCTGGGATCATGACCTGAGCCGAAGGCAGACGCTTAACGGACTGAGCCACTCAGGCGCCCTACAGTTTTTATTATGACCTGCAGGTCTATATACTCTATGTAATCTGGCTACAACCTGACTTCCATTTACTCTCTGACCATGTCTCCTATTACTCTCCCTTCTGGTTCCTGCCAATCCAGAAACACCAGTCTTTTGGCTGGCCCCTGAATTTCATTTTTACTACCTATATGCATTCTTTTTCCCCCAAAGAAGAACTACATGGCTTGCTTACTCATTGCTCTTAGTTTCTCTCCATCTTTTCAAAGCCTTGTTCACTCTGTCCCAAACTTGGTATCATTCATTCCTGCTTCATTTTTTACCACTCTTTACCTTTACCACTTATCACTAATATATATGTGTATGTGTGTATGTATACATATATCTGTAAAATTTGTCTGACTTATTATTTATCTATATCTCAATAATGTAAGCTCTCCAAGAACTGGAGCATGCACCTAATTTGTTTATAGTTGTACTTTCAGCACCTAAAACAGTGCCAGCTGCAGTCAATATTCAATAAATATTTGTGGTTTTTTTTGTTTTTTTTTTTAGATTTTATTTATTTATTTATTTGACAGAGAGAGAGAGAGAGAGATCACAAGTAGGCAGAGAGGCAGCCAGAGAGAGAGGGGGAAGCAGGCTCCCTGCTGAGCAGAGAGCCCGATGTGAGGCTCGATCCCAAGACCCTGAGATCATGACCCGAGCCGAGGGCAGAGGCTTTAACCCACTGAGCCACCCAGGCGCCCCTCAATAAATATTTGTTGAGCAAGGATCTGTTCCAACTTCTTACTATAGCCTCAAGGCTTTCTATAAACTCAGTTCTGCTTACCTCACCACTGTGAATTCTCACCTAGAGTTTTCTTTTTCTTCGGTCCATGCACTAGCTTCATAGTCCTCCAACAGCCAAACTCATCCTTACCTTGCACATTTATTTGCTTTTGCTACTACCTGGAATATTCTTATCCCCAGAGCAAACTCTTTTGCAATTTTTAGATTTGTAAAAAGGACTTTCTGAACATGCTATATAAAGAGAATATCTAACCATAGCTTTCTTTGTTTTTTATACCTTGCCACTGTATGAAACTGCATTATACATACATCTTTGCCTGGCTCTCTGCTTATTTACTGTCTTTTGCCTTGAAAATGACCTAGGAGGAATTTGTCTTATTCACCATGGCATTTCTAATGCCTGAAACAGTGCCTGGAACATAGTAGTACTCATTAAGTATTTGTTCAACAAATGCAAAGGAATTAAGTCCAGGAGATATTAGGTGCTAATAATTCAAATGATACATATAAGGCTAGTTCTGTGGGGAAAACTGAAAAGTAAACAATGAGTGTATGATAAGCTCAACGACAGAAGAGAGCACAACGAAGTTCTGTGCTTTTTGACATGATGACTTGAAAATAATAGTGCAAATTTGGGAATAAATGTGACCAGTGACTTTCTCTCCACATACTCCCCATCTTCCCTCCTACTACATCTCCTCAAGAGCCCCCTCTCACCCTTCTCTGCACACTCAGTCTTTAGGATATTAGGCAAGATAAAGTGATGCTCTCACCATGCTTCCTAGCAATTGCCCATACTTCTTTCCAGAAAATGAATTAGGGATTAAAAGCTTTGATTACGATACTGGCAACTTAGGACTCCAAGGCTCGTCTTCCTGAGACACTGGCTTTAGGGCTGTCCGAAGGGAAACACTTCACGGTGTAATCATCAGGAAGGAGCCACAGTACAAATACAGAATGATCACAGCCAGAAAGGCCACAGAGAGCTTCCTCAACTCCAGCACAAACACACTCCCACCAATCATTCATCCTCTCTCTGATCAAACCTGGTATGCAGCAGGCTCTTGATACCTAGGCCTGGAATGAATGAACCAATTAAATGACCAGGCAAGTAGAATGTGATGACTGATAAAGTCAGGGAGAATCCATGTGTATACTTTGCTCAGCCCTCTAAAAGCCTGGTGACAATGACCATGTGGCTTATTCTTTGTTAGATTCATTCTCCTCATCTTTAAAATTGATCCAGTGGTAGCATTCTCAAAACGTTGTTCTAAGTGTAATAAATGCAAAACACTTCACTTGCCATAGTTAGGGTTCCTTTTTAAGCACTCAACGATTATTAACTACTATGACTTCCAGACACCTTTACATGGATCAAATGGTCAGACGTTTCCTGAGGTCTCTGGATTTAAGGGTCCTCTCTTTCCATTCTAGAAGCTGGTACCACATTCTACTTGTCTGAGTGGAAATGAGTCTAGCAGAAGCAGTCCCATCATTATTTCTTATTAGCCTCCAGGGGGAAAAGGCATTTCCTCTGAAACGCATGGTCACAGACCTAAATGAGACATTAAAAATCCCTTAGTCCAGTTCTATCATTTTACAGATGAAGAATTAGTCTCTTGGGTAGAAAAAGGCTTTTGTATTGAAGTACATATTTTTCTAAGGGTCTTCAGAGCCCATTCCAATACAGAGAAGAGAAGGGAATGGCCCAGCAGACAAGGGCTAAATGATTCAACTACTCTGAGTTCAAAGTAAGGAAATCATCACTGAGTGCTCTAATTACCTAATGAAATATTACAAGACGCATCTGTAAGCAGACAATGTAACTGGCAGATGCAAACTATGACCTGAAGACACAGAATGTTAGGCTCATGATGTGACCCACTAAGCAATAAACACACACAGAACCAACTTCTTGTTTAGATCAAGGGACTGAATGTTACAATGTGTTGTGAGCAACTACCCTAAGTTTTAGGCATTCACGGAAACATACACATTTCTCCTCTCTGTGCATCATTTTCCTCGCATTCAATTTTGCCACTCAAGTAGAGATTCGTAACTAATAGTATGGCTAACTGACTTCCTGAAATGCATGATCAATGGTAGTAGTTTCAGTATCTTTGACAATAAACTAATGGTTCAGTGATGGGCTCGTTTGAAACAATAAGGGGCCCATTTTTGTCTCCACTGGCTTTCAGGGTTAAAGACTAAAAGGAAAATTCAACACTGCTGTCTATGACATAAGTTAACTCCAGAAGACTTGCAAGCTGCTTAGGGCAAGTAGAGTCTTTTCCCCAATAGTCCATAAGCAGGCAGTTTGGATTTTGCAGTTAAAAGGGGATTTTAGAGCAGAAAAGGAGTCATAGGTTTTTCCGTATTTCTTTATGTCTCCCAAAACTCTACTTTTAAGGTGAAACAATTAAATACTGCTTTGCACTAGTAGGAGAGCTGGTGAATGACAAACCCAAAGTTGTATACTCAGATCCCGCTTCAAGGAAGGTCTTGCTGTCCAGCGGATGGAACTCTAGTTAGCAGAAAGCCTCCAGCTGTTAGTTCCTTTGCGTCCACCTCAGCTTGATAGCCGTGTGGGGCCCGAGTCAGTGATGGGACAAGGCAGTGGTACAAAAGCCAAGCCATTTGTGTCTGACACCCATTGCACCTAAGTCTGACAGGCCTTCCTTCCCAACCCTACCTGGTCCCCCTTGGCTTTCCCATGTCTTCCTCCCCACACATTTATGCATTCTAAACTCTGTCTCAGAGTTTGTTTCCCAGCAGTCTCGATGAGATATCTGGAAATAGCTTTAATCTCAGGGGAAAACAAAGCCTGAACAGAAAGAACAGGTGTCTAAGCCAAAGTTCTCAAAAGGGTTATTTAAGAGAAAAAAATTGAGAACCAGTAAAAATAATACAAAATAAATTTTAAATACTGTTAAGTCCTGCTAGAAGTTTTCAGAATTTATCAAGTAAAATTTATAGCACAAGTAAACAGGAAATGCACAGAATGAAACAAATTATAGTAAATGAAGGGTCTTCTAATGTCCTTACAGGCAGAATAAACCATCTAGCCGCTTCTGTGCAGTCAGAGCAAAAGCCCACACAAAGGACTCCTGCTGAAGAGCCACACTGAACTTGCACATTGTCTTTTCTGTGTGAGGTGTGTCGGCCTCCAATAACAGAAGTAAGTAAGGGGGTTGGATAGAAAGCTTTATGCATCATGGAAAGATGGTTTTCTAGGCATTATGTAAATTGCGGTGTATTTGAAATATGCTAATGCACACAATGTCATGTTGATATAATAACAGATGGCATTTTCATTTTGGGGAGAGAAGCAATGTGATGCTGTTCTATCCTTGATGGAATCCTCTGGGAACCAGTTGGGTTGTCAGAGGACTTGGTATTAAAATAAAAGTGTATATAATTTGGAATGTAATGGACCTTGATGAATCCTTTCAAAAATACTATGACCTAGGAGTATTTCAACTGTGGCTGTTCACTGCTTCTGATTCTGCTCTAAGAGGAAGAAATTCAGTGATGCTCAAAGGTTCCTGAGAATTTCCAACTCTGTGATACAAGATCTCCAATATGTTGACTCTTCTTTTTGGAAATGCACTGAAAATCAGAATTCTTTAAAGTCTCTGTATCCTCAAAACAAAAATTATCTTTTGCTATAAAGAGCTACATTGGTTCAACTCACTGCTTCTTTTCATAAAAACTAAGTAGGGTGAGGAGAGGGGAGGGGAGGAGAGAGGAGAGGAGAGAGAGGAGAAGAAGGGAGAAAAAATGAAAGGGAGGAATGAAGAAAGGAAGGAAAGAAAAGTGAAAAAAAAAAGGGAAAGAAAAAAAATAATTGCTCTTGTGGCCAGAAATCCTGCCTAACCTCCATTGGTAGTGAACTATTATGTTCAACATCTACTCTTGAATTGTAATTGGGACACTGGTATATACGTAGAGAAAATATAAGTGTTGTGTATATGATTCTCACATTATCGGGTGCCTGGGTGGCTCAGTGGGTTAAGGCCTCTGCCTTCAGCTCAGGTCATGATCTCAGGGTCTTGGGATTGAGCCCCGCATTGGGCTCTCTGCTCAGCAGGGAGCCTGCTTCCCCCTCTCTCTCTGCCTGCCTCTCTGCCTACTTGTGATCTCTTTGTCAAATAAATAAATTAATTTTTAAAAAATGATTCTCACATTATCCTAGTATTTCTAAAAAAAAAAAATACTAAATCAAAATGGCTCCCTGACTAAAACATAAGGGTTACAAGAATGAGCAGCAGGAGCCTGTGAATTTAGCCTCAACTCAATTTCGGCTTTGTTCTTTATTGGCTGAGCAAGTTTCCAAACTTGCTGGGAATCCCAGTTTCCAAAAAGTAGGTATTTTAAGACTCTTATAGGGGCATTGTGAAGATTAATTAAGATAATGATTGCAAAGTACTTAAAATACTATCTTATATAGAATAAGCCCTTAATAATTGTAATCATCTTCCTCCCCAGCCTTAGTCATGTCTTCTTTATAATGATATATCCATAATTTTGATACTGAACTTACTGTTTTTGTTTTAGTTCCATTGTTTCAATTGTCAAATCCATTGACCCAAATGGAATGGTGGATGTGATCAATAGCTTAGCAATCAAAAGTGGTAACTGAACTTTCTGAATCACAGGGTTTTTTTGTTGTTCTTCCTTCATAAGCAAAATTAAAGAAGACAACCATCTGAGTAAATGTGGAGGCCATTTCTTAAATCTGATCCCTTATATTCATAAAATATTTTACTTGATCCTGCTTCGCTGTGAGTTTATAAAAATGCTATCAAGCAGCTGTCATTACGCCCATTTTAACCAATGAGAAGACTCCAAAGTGAAGAAATAGTCAACTGCTCAAAGCCCCAAAGCCAGACAGAAATAGAGCTGATTATGTGTGTGTTTCTTCTTATGTGACTTGCTTATTCATTTTCCATGCTCATTTTTACTGGGGTATTCGACTTTTAATTACTAATTTGTAAAAGCTGTTTATATATTACAGGCATTATTTATCCAACACGCTTTTCCATGTAATTTTCCAGTTTGTCATATTTTTAACTTTGTTACTATTTTCTACATAAAATGTTTAAACTTTCATGAGATGAGATTGATCTTTTTCATTACAGTTCCCAGCTTTGATGAAATACTTTAAAATCCTCCTTTATCTCAAGAGTACAGAAATAATTACCTAATTTTTTCTCTAATCCATCTGGAAAAATCCAAAACAGCTTAACATCCCATCAATATTGGAATGATTAATATATTTGGATGAGTGAATTATGCATAATTTTTTAGTTTCTTCTTTAGACCTTTGTGGATTAACTACATGAGGATCTTCCTATTGCTTTAAGTCCATCTAAACTTTCTCCAAGAAAGGGAATTTTTCTGGCTCATGAATTTGGCTAGTTCAGTAGTCCCTCCTCAGAAGAAAAGGATTATTTTTCACCTGACTTTGTCTTCAGTGGCACTGCTTCTTCTCTTTCATTCATAGATACAATCTCACCTTATAGTGAAAAGATGCCTGTCTGTCATTGTGCACCATCAACAGTGAAAACCTGTTGTAGTTTCTTCTAAGGAAGTAGGCTTTCATTTACCTAGAAGCCTCAGTGTTGTCTTAGTTCATTGGCAGTGATTCGGTCAGGTGAGCCCATCCCTGATCTAACCTTGATGGCCCTGGGATACTTGCATTGCTTTAAGTCAGTCAAGACCCATCCCTGAAGCTTAGAGTGGGGTCAATCTCATCAACTCTACCGCTAAGAATAGGGTAAATATTTTGAGAAACTAAGTACTGTCTGTCAGGGGGAAAAAATGAATGGATGCCAATGATGTAACAAATTGTCTCTATAAACCTCTTGTTTGACATACATATTTATATGAAAAGAGGTGCTAAAACAAAACAAAACTGTTAATGAAGTAGTTTTCTTCTCTCAACCAGTGTCTGCCTAGAATGAAGACCAGAGTTATTTCTGCAAGTGCCAATTCTAAGTCATCATATCTAGCATCCCTGGCTTTGCTCTAGACTGAACAAGTTAACTATGTGACCCTCAGAAATGTCATTCATCTGCTTAATTAGCCCTAAAGGAAGCGCTGGCTTCAAATTAGGAGCAACAGCATTTCTGCGAGGGACATAATAGCATTAACAATGGCAACTTGTTTAAGTAATAGGGCTTTTAAAGCTGATTTTTAAGTGAGACTGACTGAACCCAGAACTATTTTCACTCATTTGGTTTTCCACATCTCACAACCATCTGGATCTTCATCACCTCAAACCCCAACAACCGTCCTCATCATCCAGGAAGCAATTAGTTCTGTAGTAATTTATTGGCTATTAATAAAACAACAAAGTTGTAATAATATTGCAAACATAAGTGTGATTTTAATACATAACTATTTGGGTTTTATGCTGCTTTATGGTTTAAACAAGAACTCAAACTAGTTTGTTTTTTTTTTTAAGATTTTTATTTTATTTATTTGAGAGAGCACAAGAGCACACGGGCAGCGGGTGGGAGTGGGGTGCAGAGGGAGAGCAAGAAGCAGACTCCCCAATGAGCGGGGAGCCTGAGACATTAGATCCCAGGACCCTGACATCATGACCTAACCTGATGCGAATGCACTTAACCTACTGAGCCACACAGGCACCCCTCCAACTAGTTTTTTAAGAGGTATTTCCATGCACCTATTCACATGTTTGGAAAAAAAAAATAATGACACACAGGGGAAAGAGAGAGAACTAAAAGTGAGTTAGTTGACCCTAAGGAGAGAAAGTATAAAGTTCTACTATTTGTTTGATCCAAATTATTTGATAATAACCTCTGCCAGAACTGTTAATAGTCTCCATCCAGGGGCGCCTGGGTGGCTCAGTGGGTTAAAGCCTCTGCCTTCGGCTCAGGTCATGATCTCAGGGTCCTGGGATCAAGCCCTGCATCAGGCTCTCCACTCAGCAGGGAGCCTGCTTCCCCCTCTCTCTCTGCCTGCCTCTCTGCGTACTTGTGATCTCTCTCTCTCTCTTTCTCTGTGTCAAATAAATAAATAAATAAATAAATCTTTAAAAAAAAAAAAATAGTCTCCATCCAGTTGACTCAGCAGGTGAACTGTTACTAGCTTTGTTTCATCTTTCTAGTTGACATCAGTTACCCTCGTTTTCTGCCAAAGCCTATTCTCTTAGCTTTGTGCTTTAGTTTATGCTCCATTCTTTACTTCAATTTACTTATCCTCATCACTATTCCCAGGTGCTTCACATTTTGGTGGGATGTGTAAATTTTTCATAAATAACAGCATATGATATTGGACATACGCTCTTTGGCCAGCCCACTTTTATTTGGAGAACTAAACTTCCCTGTATTATAATGCTTTTTTAATCACAGATGTCGGATTACTTTCCATCTACAAAAAGGATCCCATGATCCTGGTAGCTAATCAATACCCATTACTTCCAACAAAGAGATGAGCTCAAGGGTGAGTTGAAGTAGAAGAGAGCACTGGAGGGAAATGTGTCTTCTGGTTCATGAGCTATAAAGGCATAGCCTTCTGGTGGTCTCTTTCCCACAATATAAGAAGATACTGCCAGAGAATGAAGCTCACTCAATAAAGCTAATACCCACAGACGGAAGAAGAGCTGGATGAGAGAAAAACACAGGAAGACCACAGTTTCTGGACTTCTAGATTCAGCATAGTCTAAAGGCAAATCTTCTGGATCCTCTAAATGCATGAGCCAATTTTTGCCTTTTTTAACCTAACCAGGAAGAGATGGGTTTCAGTTGCCACAGAAATACTCAGGACCAATACCACACCTCTATGAAATGTATCTTTTATTTTTTAATGTTTTATATTTAGTTGCACTTAATTGATACTTAGTAGCTGTTAGTTGAATTTAGTTAATAGCAATTCTAAATCAGAACAGGTACACAAAACAGAATGTGGAAAGAGCCAAATGTGAGTATAAGGATGGCAGTGGGGGTAGTGATATGGTGACAGGAATTAAGTGACATGAAAGTTTTTGAGGATGACTATTCCTTAGTAATGTAGGAAGAGCTTCTTCAAAATACAGGGATCCTCCTATAAGACTTTATCCAGAATGTTCTTCTGTTGCTACTGCAATTTCAGAAAAATTGCTGGGTTCATATACAAAAAGAGATTTTCTCATGGAGAGACTGTCTCAATCCATTTATTGAGAGGCAGATGCACCTGTAGATGAAGTCGATTGCTTGCGGGGGGGCTAAGTAACTGACAATCAATCTCCTCTGATCATTAAATGCATTCCCTACCCCAGCTCTACCACTCCAGAAACCAGGACTATTACTTCCTGACTCTTCCCAAGTAAGGGATTTACACCAGCAATACTGAATATGTATGCATGTCTCACCACAGCTACATAGGCCCAATCCATTCCAAATTATATACCTCAGTGTGCAGCCGAAACTACTTTAGAGGCTTGGGCCATATAAAAATACCATCTTGATAACAGCGTAAACTAGAACAGGAGGCAGAAACACGCAGCAGTTGAAAATACAATTTCTATGTTAGGAGCTTGAGTTTAAGATCCCTCTGCACTCCCCGGTAACAGATGAACCACAAGCAAGATAACACAGCCTACCCAAGTTTGATTCCTGACCTGTAAAATGAGAATGATAGTAGCACCTCACCCAAATAGCTATTGTAACAATTACATTCGAAAATGCTACACAGACTTTTTGCCAGGATACAAAGTTCTCCCTAATTGCCTAAAAATATAAATGCGTATATGTATGCACACATTTTTTAATTAGAACTGGAATTAGAGTTGTAAGGGTAGTGAAAACTATAAGCTTTCCATTTACTAATGATGAAAGAAGCTCAGAGTGGAAAACACCATGGGCCCAAGATAACACAATCTGACAACAGCTGAAGCAAAACCAAGTCCCAAGTTTTTGTTATTCCCAATGTTGTGAGTTCTCTATGCAACTGGAAGCCTTTCCTCCAGAGCCTCTGGACATAAACCAAACATCCGTCGAAATAGCAGTGGTAGGTTGGAAGTCTATCTGGAAAACCACATACCCGCTTATATACACACACTTGCATTTTGATACCCTTCTAAGCTAGTCTTCTTAAAACTAATTATTCTGCTTTGCCAATGACAGATATCCTCTGTTTTTCAGATTTCGTTTACATGTCATCACTCCTTCTCTGTTTTGCATTCTGCCTGTAGAGTCCTTCCTTCTCCCTTTCTCTCTCTCAACCTGCATGCATACGTGTGCATTATTTTACTTGAATTTGTGCTTCTAGTTATGCAGACACCAAACCAAGGATGGCAACTACCTCAATAACTATTTAGGTCTTCAGTGGCCTTGCCGTATAAGCTTGATTCACTTGGGATTGCTCAGCCTCTTCCAAACTGTTTTTTATTTATTTTTAATACACTTCTTCCGACCATGCCCATCCCTTACAAAGGGATTCCTGAGTTTGTGACCATATATAGAGGCCATATGGAATCCTGGAAAGATAGGACATAAGTACCTGCTTTTAGGCACTGTTGGCCGGCTTGGCAGGAAAAAGGGCAATAGCTTCAGTAGAGACTAAGTTCCCCCATAAATGTGATCTTCATTTGATGAAATCTGTTTCGGGTGGTAAACATTTCTTTTTTCCTCTTGAACCAAATACCTTATCTCAGCCGGGAAAAAAAAAAAAAAGCCTTTTTGATTCTTTCAAAATGTTCTGTAATGGTGAGGTAACTCATTTTTTTTTTCCTTCCAAAGCAATTGACTTTGATTCACTTTTGATTTTTTATATCGTACTTAAAAAGCCAAAGCTCTTGAATCAATAATACAGGGCTGCATTTTCTGTCCTGAACAATTATTTACAGAGTGTGGGAACACAAGCAATTTAACATGCCACTTAGGAGTACAGGAGTTGAACTGCTTGTCTTTTAACACTACAGAATGGGGATGAAAGAAGTCATGGAGGAGAAGAAAAAAAACATCATCTCATAAGGTAGCAGGATTCTAACATCACTGGTTTAAGCCAGAAGACACCTCTAGGTTGAGAGCACACAAAGAGAAAACACAGTATTACTAGGGTCAGATGCACCGACGGAGAGAATATCCAACCACATAGCACTGAGCCATGTGAAAACATTAACACGAATAAAGAGAACTGTAATTCTTGAATTGTTGGCTATCATAAAATACCTGTGGTACAGATTCTATGATATGGGTTTTCTTCATCGCATCACGTTGGCAGTTACTCACTACCTTTATGCACAAGGCTCTAATTTTCAATGAACAAAAATATCTCCCTGTCTAAAACTGTTCTGTCAAGCAACTGTTGAATAGGATTTTGTAAATACAACAAGAATAAATAATCCAAGAAAGAGATTCTTAACTACTAAGAGCTATTACCAGAAGAGAGGTGGGTGTAGGGGATGGGTAAAAATAGGTGACGGGGATTGAGGAGCGCACTTGTCTTGATGAGCATCAGCTGATGTATGGAATTGTTGAATCACCATATTGTACACCTGAATCTAACCTAACACTAACACTGTATGCTAACTATACCGGAATTAGTATTTTTTAAAAAAGAGTAAGAAGAAAGATAAAATTCCTAAATGTGGACCAGAATGTCAGAAGACTCTTGATAACAGATCTGAACTAAATGTGATAAAGACTGGCAGTATTACAGCCCAGAGATTGAAAATAAACCTCATCTCCCAAGTCAACTGTGATATGCTGGTTTAGGTTTCCTGAAGTGATACACTGGGAGGGATTCTGGGGCTGCTTCTATGTTGGATCCAATCGGTTAATAATTCTAGTGACAGAGGTGGAAAAGGCAAAAAGGCATAGTGATCCGTGAGCCACATTATCCACTTTCATTCTGGATTCTTCCCTCTCCTTAAAACCTCTCTATTAACTCGTACTCACCAGTCTCTCAGTTGTGTAATGAATGTTTAAATGAGCCAAAAACTCTACCCTGCTACTGGCTCTCTTTGTCTCTATTCTCCTTTGAGTTCTTACTTATCCCAGGGCCCACAATACGCAGATTGGACATTCTAACACATAGTGGACCTCAGATTCTAAAAAGGTTGCACTAACTACTTCACTGCATTCCAGTCTTTGCCAAATCCTTTGTTCTCATGGAGCCCTACCTAACTTTCCTATTTCAAGTTGCATTCATCCGATCTATTCTTTTTAAAATCTAATTCTCTCATGCTACATGAATAACTTCTTTATTAAAGCTACTGCATTACCAGTCTCCCAAGCTGGACTATAAACTCTACTAGAGTAGGAATCTTTGTATTATCACAGAGGCTTAGTAGATACTCAATGATTATTTATTAAATGAGTAACTTTTTACAGGTAACGTTTTCCACCCAATTGCTTCACAAGCAAGTATCATGAAATTCAAGGCTGTATTCTCTTTCTTTTCTACTTCCCGGGGACTTACAGCAAAATACTAGGAAGAGGTACTTAACTGAACATTACTAATTTGAATTGACTTAACTTTAATAAGCCATTTATCATGCTATGCACTGCTACCACAATAATAGGAAATATTTTTCAACACTTAATGTGTACTAGGCACTATGCCAAATAATTTATGTATATTATCTCATTTAATCATCACAAAACTGAAGCAGTTACATTCATTAGCCTCATTCTACAAATGAAGAGAGCGAGGGTGAAGGGGCCTCACCATTTTTCTCAAGTCAGCACAACTAGTAGGTAGGCTGCAGTGAGGCCATTGACTTCAGAGCTCTAGCATTTAACCACTATACAGACGAAGTATGTATTTTGGAACATAGTTTAAGACTCCCAGACTAGAACTAAGTTTCTCATTCTGGTTCTACTCGATGCTATGTGATTCCCTTTCTTTCTCTTCTGTACAGTTTTTCCTACCTGATGTTGAGAGATTATTTCTGCCTAAGCTAAAAGAACTACAAAAGAAAAAAAATAATCTTCTTTGCAAGGTGCTTCAGATGGCTAAAAGGAAAGCTTCCTCTAGATTTCCAAGGAAGGCAAAGGAAAATATTGGTTTGGTTCATTAGCAGCCCACTGCTACAGAAGGATGGGATTACAGTTAGCCGAAAAACAGCTCTTAAAAAGTCAGAAGCTAAAACTCAGTGAGAAATACTCAGAACTCAAAGTGAAGAGAGCTGGAGCAGGAGGCTGGAGCAGCCCAGGCTTTCTGAGAGATGGCGACCATGGTACCAAGCTGGGGGAAGTGGGATTAATCCCACTCAGGTCAACAGGCTACAAACTCACAAAGGCTAATAATATTTCTGAAGCCAATTCCTCTGGTGGTATGAGATCAAAATAGCAAAGACATCTTTAGGGGCGCCTGGGTGGCTCAGTCGGTTGGGTGTCTGCCTCCAGCTCAGGTCATGATCCCAGGGTCCTGGGATCGAGCCCCGCATCGGGCTCCCCACTCGGCGGGAAGCCTGCTTCTCCCTCTCCCACTCCTCCTGCTTGTGTTCCCTCTCCCGCTGCATCTCTCTCTGTCATAGAAATAAATAAAATCTTAAAAAAAAAAAAAAGATATCCTTAAATGGCCTCTACATATATTAAAGAGAAAATAAACATGTCACCTAACAAACATTAGCTTCCAAAGCAGGAATTAGTACACTGATGAATTCAAGTTGTTTATTTTTCTATCATCCAGCATCATTTGAGCAAACCAAATCTTTCATTTGGTTAAGGCCTGACTCACTACCACCAACAGAGTCCTCTTCCGATGCTCCATAAAAAGAGGCACGTTCATTTGTATGAGGAATAAGACTTCATGCAAAGACTACCATACGGAATCACTGTCCAATAAAACATTACTCAAAGTAGAAAGCTGGCAGGAAGCAAAGGAAGTTAGAGCTGTTCTACTTTTTTCTACAAATTTGCTACATTGTCCTCTATTAACCAACATCCTTTCCTTAATCTTGGTATTTCCTACTATCTTTATTTTTAATTCTAAATAGATAGAATGTTTTATCTCCTTACTCTAGCACCTATGTACCTAAATCAAAACCACAATGGGCTAGTACCTCCCACCAGTTAGGATGGCTATTATCCAAAATCAAAAAATATCATGTGTTGGCAAGGTTGTGGAGAAACTGGAACCCTTGTACACGGTTGGTGGAAATGCAAGATGCTGCTGCCACTTTGGCAAACAGTACGGGAGTTCCTGAAAAACCTGAAACTAGGGGACAACTGGGTGGCTCAACTGGTTAAGCATCTGCCTTCAACTCAGTTCATGATCTCAGGGTCCTAGGATCAAGCCCTGCATCGGGCTCCCTGCTCAGTGGGAAGTCTGCTTCTTCCTTTCCCTCTGCCCTTCCCCATTCTGTTGCTCTATCTCTCTCTCCCAAATAAATAAAATCTCACACACACACACACACACACACACACACACACACACACACACACAAAAGCCCCTGAAATTGGGGGCACCTGGCCAGCTCAGTCAATGGAGCATGTGACTCTTAATCCTGGGGTTGTGAATTCAAGTCCCACATTGGGTGTGGAAACCGCTTAAAAAATTTAAAAAAAAAAAATAAAACTAAAATTGACCTACCATATGACCTCGCAATCCATCTTCTGGGTATATATCCAAAAAGCCGAAATCAGTATTTCAAAGAGCTATATGCCCTCCCGTGTTCATTGCAATACTATTTACCACAGCCAAGACATGGAAACAACCCAAGTGCCCATTAAGAGAAGAATGGATAAAGAAAATGTGATGCATTCATTCAGTAGATTATCCAGCTTTAAAAGCAAAGAAAATCCTATCACTTGTGACAGCACAGATGAGCCTAGTAGACACTATTGCAGTCAGAGAAGGACAAATACTGCATGATTCCACTTCTATGAGGTTTTTAAAACAGTTAAACATAGAAGCAGAGAATACAGTAGTGGTTGTCAGAGGCTGGGAGGTAGGAGGAACGGGGAGTTATTCTTGCATACAAAGCAGCAGTTAGGCTAGATAACCAAGTCTCAAAGATCTAGTATTTATCATAGTGCTCACAGTGAACCACATGGTGTTGTGCACTTGAAAATTTGTTAAGAGGGTAGATCTCATGTCAAGTGTCCTTACAAAACATCATCAAAGAGCAACAAATATGAAAAAAACCACCAACAACAACCACAAAGGGACACAAAAGAAACTATGGAAAGTACTGAGTATGTCTATTACCTTGACTGTGGTGATATTTAAACAGATGTTTCCATTTATCTAAGCTTAACAAATTATACACATTAAATATACGTAGTTCTTTGTACACAAGTCATATCTCAATAAAGCTATTAAAAATTATAATTGTGGTACATATATATCATGGGCTATATAAATACTGACATTATAATTTAGGAACACACTGCTGTTTTGTTTTGTTTTTTTTATCCAGGAAATTAGGGGATTCTACTCCTAGGATGTGAAGTATAACAGGTGAATTTCACTCATCGGTTAACAAATATTGTTTCAGTACCTATTATATGCCTGAAACTATCCTAAAAACTAAGCGATGATACTCAACAAGATAGGTAAGTTTCCCTGAAAAAGCTTACTACTGGGCGCCTGGGTAGCTCAGTCAGTTAAGCTTTTGCCTTCAGCTCAGGTCATGATGACACAGTCCTGGGATCTAGTCCCTCATTGAGCTCCCTGCTCAGTAGGGAGCCTGCTTCTTCCTCTACCTGCTGTTCTCTCTGACAAATAAGTAATTTAAATCTTCAAAAAAAAAAAAAAGAAAAAGCTTACAACTTTTCTCTCCAACTAAATTGTAAACAAGTGAGAAAGTAGTAAAGTAATTTCAGATAGTGGTAAGTACTATTAAACTATTAGATCCTGACTAGTGGTGGAATGGTCATTTAAATTTGAACTGAGATGGGAATGATGCATAGGAGCTAATGGAATCAAGATCTTGGATAAGAGTATTTCTGCATAAGAGTATTTCTGCAAAGGTAAGAACTTTGGCAACCCTGATGCCAGAACGGGAGTAGTACATTCAAGGAACATTCTTCTCTTGCTCCCTCTATTCCAGCCGTGTTGACCTGTACTCCCTAAAACATAACAACTGTTTCTTCCTCAAGAACGTGCTGTTCCCTTTTCCTGGATTTTGTCTTATCCAGCCTCCTACTAGATCCCTATAGGGATAATTCTTTCACCTCATTCATTTCATGCATTGAAATGTCACTTCCTCAAAGAGACCTTCTAAGGCCAAGTGTATCTAAAACATGATCCACACTACAAAGAATTGTTCAAACCTTGTATTGTTCAATACGAGCAGCCACCATTCACGTATATCTCTTTAAATTTAAATCAAAGTTAAATAGACTAAAAATCTAAATATTCAATAACACTAGCCAATTGTAAATGCTCAATACCTACAAGTGACTACTTTATTGGATGGCACAGAGAATATTTTAATCATTACAGAACTTTCTGTTGGACAATGCTATTCTAACTTGCTCTAACCCTTGCAGAAAGCACTTGTCATCACCAGCTTTTATTTGTTTACTCATTAATTTTCTTCTCCATTTTAAAATCCATGAAGGCAGGGAATTTCAATACTAGCTTTGTTATTTATGTATTTCAAGTGCCTAAAAGAGGGCCTGATGCTAATTAGGCACTAATTAGTTGGATACATCAATGAAAGGCCGTGTGACTAGAAGACAACGAATGAGTAAAATGACCATTCTTGTCTGATGTCTCATCTGTCAAAATTTTGTTTTTGATTTTTTTTAATCAAAG
Organism: Potos flavus; assembly: GCA_028534135.1. Lineage (NCBI taxonomy): Eukaryota > Metazoa > Chordata > Mammalia > Carnivora > Procyonidae > Potos > Potos flavus. Next base: position 22,438,034 of record CM052895.1, read on the forward strand.
TATTTAAAAATTCAAAAATATAATGAACCTATTTTTTGGTCACTAAGTGAATAATTTATCGTGCAATTTTTTAAAAAATATTTTGGCATCTCCTTTCATCCTCAAGTGTCCTACTATGCCCAACATGACATATAACTGTAGCTTAAGGGGAGTGTTTTATAAAACTAGAGACAGAACTAAGCTAGGAACAGATCATGTAGACCCTTAGAGGAGACTGGGTTTTATCCTGTAAAATAAAGTAATACATATTTATTCTAATTGAAATGGGAAGCCACAGAAGGGTTTAATATAGGATATGATTTTTCTTTTTGTTTTTGTTTTTTTTAAGATTTTATATATTTATTTGACAGAGAGAGACAGATTACAAGTAGGCAGAGAGGCAGGCAGAGAATGAGGGGGAAGCAGGCTCCCCACTGAGCAGAGAGCCCAATGCGGGGCTTGATCCCAGGACCCTGAGATCATGACCCGGGCCAAAGGCAGAGGCTTTAACCCACTGAGCCACCCAAGCTCCCTAGGATATGATTTTTCTAATTTTATTTTATTTTTTACTTATTTTTAAAGATTTTATTTATTTATTTATTTGAGGGAGGGAGGGAGGAGAGAGCGAGCGAGCGAGCGAGCGAGCGTGAGCGCACAAGCAGGGTGAGGGGCAGAGAGAGAGGCAGACTTCCCATTGAGCAGGGAGCCTGTGTGGACTCCAGGATCATGATCTGATCTGAAGGCAGATGCTTAAGCTACTGAGCCACCCAGGCGCCCGTGATTTATCTAATTTTAAAGCTAAGTTATAATAAGCCTAGGGGAAAAAGCGAACTTGCTGGAAAGACTAACTAACTTTCCTTAAAGAATACCCACAATATGCACAGATCCAGGTAAGATTGAGGGTGGATGGATCTCAGTAGTGAAGAAGAAAGTGGCAAATCATAAAGCTTAATCAGTAGGCAGTGACCAGGTTCTGCGGGCCATAAAGGACATGTATAATATCTGTGTCATTAGCATAATAAGAAGCCAGAGAAGGAGCTTAAGCTGAAAAGTAACATAACCGGTTTCGCCTTTCAAATAGAGTGCTTTGGAGACAATGAACAGAAAGGAATGTCCCAGAGTAGTAATGGAAGGAACTGAAAGCAGTTATTTGGCTCTTATATGCCCTGATAAGAGAAAATGATGTTGTAGCCTAATGGTAGAACAGTGAGATGGGGAATCATGAGTGGTTTAGTGAGTCATTTGGGAGATATAATCTATAAGACTGAGTGATTAGCTATGGGCCAAGAAGACTGGATATTTGAGTTGAATGGCTGAGTGACTGTTGGTACCCTTTACTCAAATAAGAAGCTCAAAAAGGAGTACTTGTGATGGGGAAGATGAAGAGTTCCACTCTAGTCAACTTATAGTTCAGGCACCTGAAACCTATCTAAAGTGAAATATCCAGTTAATCGTTAGATACGAAGGCTGAATGTCAGGAGAGAATTAGAAATATACGTTTCGGGTTATCGGTATATAGGTGTGAAAAGATACAGCAGGTATGTCTGGGGTCACTGTCTTCCTAAGGAATGCTATCTTTCTAAAACAACATATTTAGAGATAGATATGAGACCTCCGGTATCATTTAGTTCAACTCTCTTATTTCTGGAATTAATAAACTGTGTCCAGAGAGAGGAAGTGTTTGTTAAGGACCACATAGTAGAGATTAAGTGCTCGAGAGAAAGAAAAAAATGTGGCAGGGGGCTAGTAGCATTCAAAATTCTTCTGTCCCAAATGCAGTCCAGCATCTTTATCCTGTATGTATCTAATTACATTGCAGCATGAAAACCCCATAAAATAAAATGGCATCTTAGCTTACTTTATTTATATGTAAAAGTTTTCTGATTTATAAAAGATCACATTACACCTATGGATTGGTACAGGAATACTATGTGATTATGATTAATTACAATCACCAAAAGTTCAAGTTATTGTTATGCTATTAATTAGTTTAATGAAGCATTAATTTAGATTGAAAATATGATACTAGTATGATTTTGAGAAATCAATATCTCATTAACAAGTTATTGCTGTATCTATGGGCATCACTAGATTAATCTCTTAGTATAAAAGAAGCAACATTTCAAATAGCAGAAACAAGACTTAAATTCATGAAGTGGTTTTATGTTTAATTTATCTGAAAGGAATATATTTTCATTCTGTAGAAAATGCATGATCACTCTAGTTCTAGCCCTCTCTTTAGTTCTAACAATTCTGGGACGTGGTCCCTTTCTTAGTGTTTAAGATAATGGAAATAAATGCATCATTTAATAATTATAAGGTAGTATAATACAAAAAAATCTAAAATGGCGCACTCTTTTCCACCTCTGTTCTTCATGCACATAAAGGAATTACAAATACTTAGTGTAGAGGACACCTGGGTGGTGAAGTTGGTAAAGCGTCAGACTCGATTTCGGCTCAGATCATGATCTCAGGGTCATGAGATGGAGCCCCACGTCAGGTTCTGCACTGGGCATGGAGCCTGCTTGAGCTTATCTCACTCCCTCTCCATTCCCCTCCCCTGCTTTCTCGAACAAACAAACAAACAAAACATGAATGAATGAATGAATGAATGAACGAACGAACGAACTTTGTGTAAGACCTGGATTCTTATCAATAAGTGAACTATGCCACCTCAATCCCTTCTAAGCTATGGAAAAAACTAGATTTACTCTCCATTCTTATGCATTTCAGAATCAAATCGGTTAAAGAATTCAATCATTGAACGATCTTGGTCATGTCTCCAACTTGATCCTCTACCATCTCCCCTGCCCTCACTATATTCCAGTCACAGTGATCCCTATGCTTCTTGAGTGTTGCAAGCTCATTCCTGATTCAGGGACACTACAATCCCTGTTGCCTCTGCCTGATGTTCTCTTTCCTCAGATCCTTCCATTGCAAGATCCTTTTCATCATGAAGGCGTTGGTTCAAATACACTTTTACAAAGGCATTCTCTAACCATCATAGCTAATGTAAATCCCCCTGCCCTTAGTTACTCTATCCCATTTTCATAATCTATGTACATTTATAGTGGCTATTACTTTCTATTATAAAATTATCTTGTTTATGTACTTTTTAAATATAGTTTCCCTGTCTCTCCCACTAGAATGGCAGCTTCATGGGGGTAGGGACCTTGTCTGTCTTGAATGAATAGATCTAGCCTATCTCCTTCACTTTCTAGTTTGGAAGCCTGTGGTCCACTAATCCATCACAATGCTGAGGCAAAAACCCGAAATTTTTCACGTGGAGTCAAGCACTCTGTCTCACACATTTTTTAATCTATTTCATCTTAAGGGGTCCTGCTGGGGGCATTTAAGTATTTTTTAAATGTATAAATAATAACTACAGTAAGATGATAGACAACATTTACTTAACACCCAAGTAGGTGCCACTTGTACTAAGTGTTTTATATGCTTTAGCATATTTAATGTTTGCAGTAACTTTAGGCTAGTAAGTCTTACTCCTAGATTTAGAGAAAGAGAGAAACAGATTCAAACAGGTATCTAAGTAATGTGCCCATGTCCACACAGCTGAGGCTATTTGTTTTTAATGATTCCAAACACAAACATCATAATTACTTCGCTATGTTATGTTGTGTAAACTTTATAAGATATTGTATTGGAATTAGGGGGAAAAGGAATCTTCCATGAAAAGCAAACCTGGGGATAAATAAATATCACAGCATATCACATTGGCTAGATTTGTATTCTTTGCAAGTTACAATGTGATAACGGTATCAGCAGGAGCTTTCACTAAGTTATATCATATTGATTACTAGACTAGTAGGCTGCTAGAAAGGTCCATGGCCTGAGGCTTGCTGATAGATTGTCCATCACTATAACTTCTAAACTGCCTAATGGAGAAATGTCAGCATTTGGACCCCAAGGATAAAAAGATTAATAAAACTCACAAGCTCATATTTCACATGTATTTTTCACCCCAAAATAAAATGAATCTAAGTCCTGCATTTATCAAATTGATTTTTCTGTGTGTTAACATTAGAATTTCCTTTCAAGGTCCACAGAAGTTCCTAAATGTCACCATAAATAATAGACCTAAACAGATTATTTAGTGTAGGAAAAAAAGAGCTAGAGACTCTCTTTAAGTTCTTATTTAAACAAGAGATCCATTGATTATTTTCAGGGTTATACAAAGTTTAAGGAATTTATTTTTTTTTTGTTTCCAAGACCAAAGTGAGAAAAGTAGGAATCCCTTGAGTCCTGTGTTATTTTTAGTTCAACTAGAGAAGCTAGATTATAAATATTTATGTTGACATAGATTTCAAACTTCATTTTTTCACAATGTCTAAAAACAAATAGGAATACATTAATGTCAAAATAATTTTAATATCTTAGCTCCGTCTTTCAAAGATCCTAACAAACTTAGAAATCATCCCTAAACCCCTTCTATTTCCTTGGTCCTTAAAGAAAATGGAGAATTTTTTTTCCATGTCTTTCTATTCTCCTTCCAAAATAATTCATTTATGATTTCCCATTGACAGTTCATTGACCTGGACCCACTTAAATGGGTTCTAATCTATCTATTAGGAACAGAGTTCTCCGTTTAATGAGATGCAGAAAGGATGGCAGTGTGATGGAAGGAGGTTTCTTCTAGTTTTCCTCGCAAGAGATGGGAAAGTTTGTGGTCCCTCAGTTTCCTAATGTAGGAACATAGAAGGTGAAATGAACTCAAGGATGGCTTTCTCCCTCAAGTGACCTTGGACCTAAAAGCCTCCTTTTCTTATACCACGAAAGCTCTTTGAATGCTACTCCAAAGCATTCAGCGTCATGGAAACACTGAAATATATTTCAAATACATGTATATGTGCATCACTCATGTTTCTGTTCTAGGTTACAAGACGATTTCATTGGATTCCAAAAAGAATTCATGACAACTCCCCGGTACAGCTGAAGAGCCACTGTCTACTTCCTAGCTGGACCTAGCAGAGACTGTAGTGAAGAGAACATATTCTAGATTTAAGCTTTTATATTTCATTTCTACTCTTTATTTTTATCTATTTATTTAATTATGTTCAGTTAGCCACCGTATATCATTAGTTATTGATGTAGTGTTCAATGATTCACTAGTTGCATTTAATACCCAGTACTCACCACAACACGTGCCTTTAAACACTAATTTTCTGACCTTGCACAAGTTACAAAATGTCTTTGTCTATCAGTTAAAAAGGACTAGTAATAGAAAATTCTGTTGAAGTTTCCTTCCAAGGTTTAAGTGAGATTTTGTAGGGAAATGTTTGGCACAGACTGAACACTCTATACTATTTTTATCTATGTTTTAAAATACAAGGGCCTGGGGTACCTGGGTGGCTCAGTGGGTTAAAGCCTCTGCCTTCGGCTCAGGTCATGATCTCAGGGTCCTGGGATTAAGCCCTGCAATGGACTCTCTGCTCAGCAGGGAGCCTGCTTCCCCTCCCCCCCTTGCTCTCTGCCTGCCTCCCTGCCTACTTGTGATCTCTCTCCTCTCTGTCAAATAAATAAATAAAATCTTAAAAAAAAAAAATACAAGGGCCATATGCATCAGATCATATGTTTACCTTTTGAATATGTAAGTAGAAAATAATAAACCCTCAATAAATATACATGAAATGCATAAATGAATGGACAAACTAAGGCTTTTGATTAGGTCAGTAAACATCTAACTTTGATCAAAATCAGAGATGAACCATCTATTCCCAAGTTGGGCTAACTCGTGAAAGAGTGTTAGAGAGAAAACTGAAAATGCTCATTTTATCTTTTTGCCATTTCTTTCCCTAGTACCAAAACTCTCAGGCAATCTTACCATGTAAATAAACAGCCTGCTAAAAATCATCTGTTTTGTTTCTTTGCACTCACAAATATATTTTTCCCCAAATCACTCACCCAAATGTACTGTCTAGGTCATGTTTTTTAAATAGCTTCAACTAATGTCCCTAGTACATACTCTATCTCGAAGCTTTTTTTCCTCAATTTTCTCATTCAGAATGTTCACTCGAGGTGCCACACTGATGCATTAATACCTATAAAAATGAGGATAAAAAAAGTGTGTGTGTTTTGTTCTTGTAGACTAATTGAGCACTGTTTTTACTATTTCAATTATTAGTAGTAAGCACTTAGCAGACATCTGTTAAAGCTGGAGTTTTCAGCAGCCTTGTTCTCTAACAGCTGGAGATCTGAAATAATGATCTCTGAATACTAAATTCACCTTTGAAGTGCATTTTGTACTCAACCCATTCAAGGCTTTTTTTTTTTTTTTTACACAACTTATTTATTCCAGACTTGAGACGTGGTACATTAGAAAGAGCCAGATTCGAGGTGGCCATTGCGCTAGTAACTGCTCCTCTTCTAATTAGCAGTGAGATTTCTGAACAACCCTTACAATCCCCAGGCCTTGGTTTCCTCATTTGTAAAATTAAGGGTCGGTACAGTTGCCGAGATGATCTCTATGTTCTTGGCCAAATAATCCTGTGATCCTACCTCTGTAAGTTAACAAGAAGTTAATAACTTGAGTATTTTTTTAAGAATAAGTCCCACAGAGTTCCTGTTAAACCAGCCTGAAAACATCGACATGTTTTGTGTTTAAATTCATGGATGAATTTAGATGAACTAGCTTAAGACTGACAAATGTCAGTCACCCTTAAGTACTTATTCAAAGGAAGTCTCATGTTATCCAAGTCAGGAAAGTATGCCAATGGTAGGTATGCAACCATTTTATACCTAGCTTGATACACTTTATATTCCTGCATCAAGCATTTGAGGAACACTTCCTACATAGCAGCCATAGAAAAGAGAAGTAAGTCTCACACAGCCTCAGCCCTTAACAACCCAAAACACTGGGGATTTAGCTGATAAAGCTCTCAGGTTGAAAACAGCAAGATGGTGAACTAGGAAGACTCCGACCCTCTCTCTCTACAAAGACATCAATTCAACAATAGTCAGAGACCAGTTCCCTTTATGCGAAATTCAGAGAACAGTTAAGAAGCTCCTGTACCCCAGATGAATGTAAAACCAGCCACACTGAAACCAGAAGGAAAACTTGGGGTACTCACCACGGACCACCCTCCCAACTCAGCACGGCATAATTAGGAGGTAACATCCTAGCTTCTGGGTTCTCTCTGTGGAGGTAAAGAGAAGACAGAAACAAATGTGCAAATGTTCTGGCTTCTCAGGAGGCTTCCTGAAGGACTGGCTTGTGTTTAATCTGAATCTAAATTCTAACAGGAAAGGGGCTACAGAGAACAAACATGAAGGTTTGGACTAGCATATCCTCACTCATCATAGCACCTACCCCTGGCTCAGTATGGAGTTAGCTTCAGAAAACCTCCGAGTGCCAGCTTCTTCCTAGGGAGACAAAGAGTTGGAACAGACATCCAATGTTCCGGCTTTTCAGAGGAGTGCCCGAAGGACTGCTTTTTGTCTCACTTGTTTTGGATGCTGACTGGGCCAGGCATATTCTCACCACCTGGAGGCAGCTGAGAACAAGGGAGGAAGATGCTCCAGAATCCCTGTGGTTCCACAGAAAGAGAATGATACAGTTCAGGAGCCTATCACTGGGACAAAAAAAAGAGTGGACCACACGTCCAGTGTTCTGGATTTTCTGAGGGCAGGGGAGTGTGCTGACAGACTGGTGTTTGCCTCATCTGTCAGGAGCAGTGATGGAGCCTGGCATAATCAGGAATCATGGGACCACTGAGAACAAGGGGGCTGTGTGGCAGCTCCAGGGAAGGTGCTGTACTACAAACAGATACGGGAGAGAAGAGAATATGAACTCTTGAGAAAAGAAACCAACTAATCTAATGGGGAATTTACATAGGATTCCAGAATAGATACATCAATAGAAAAGATCTGAAAGGCCCCCAGCATCTCTAGCCTGGATGAATGGTGAAAATCTTTCCCTGTTCAAAGCCAGTCCGTAACCATTTGAAGAGATGGTTGTTTTTCAAAAGCAGAGATCCCAACGAAATGTGACAAAGCACATGAAGAAAGAGGGAGACGGGGCCCAGTCAAAGGAGTAAAATAAATCTCCGGAAACCAACCCTATAGAAATGGAAGTATATGGATTATCTGACAATTAATTAAAAATAACCATCATAAAGGTGCCCAATGAGCTCAGAAAAGTGATGCATGAACAAAATGAGGATATCAATAAGGAGAAAATATTTTTTTGAAAAACAAACATTGGAGCTTAAGAATATAATAACTGAGTTGAAAAATTCACTATCGGCATTCAACAATGGACTTGATCAATCACAAGAAATAATCAAAAAACTCAAAGACAGGTCATTTAAATTATCCATCAGAAGAGTAAAAAAAAAAAAAAGTATCAAAAAGAGTAAGAAAGCCTTAAAGAATTCTGGGATATCATCCAAAGGACCATAATGAAGATTGCAGGAGAAGAGAGACAGTAAGGGGAAAAACACTTATTTGAAGAAGTAACAGCAGCCAATTTTCCAAATCTGGGGAAGTAACAAGACATTCAGATTCAAGAAACCCAGTAAACTCCAACTGAAAAGCACCTAAAGTAGTCCACTCAGAGACACATTAAAACCAAATTGCCAAAAGTCAAAGGGAAAGAGAGAATATTTCAAGCAGCAAGAATAATGGACTTATCATACATGAACCCCCATAAGATTATCAACAGACTTCTCAACAGAAATTTTGCAGTACCAAAGGGAGCAAGATGATATATTAAAAATTCCAAAATAAAAGAACTGCCAACCAGGAATATCGTATCTGGCAAACTGTCTTTCAAGAGTGAAGAATTAAAGCCCTTCCCAGATAAACAAAAGGGAGTTCGTCAGCACTAGATATTATAAAAGATGTTTAAAAAAAAAAAAAAAAAAAAAAGTCCTTTAAGTTGAAACAGAATGATTCTAAAGAGTGACATGAAAGCGTGGTAAAGGTAAATATATAAATAAAAAAATACTACAGTAATGGAGGTAAGAAAATCACCTGGAATTCAAGCATGGAAGTTAAAAACCAAGTATAAATAAACAACTGTAATTATAAAAATATGTTAATGGTACACAATATAAAATATATAATCGGTGACATCAATAACGCAAATTGGAGAAAAGGAGGAAGAGTAGAGTTTTTATGGTACTCAAGTTATTCTAGCTTAAAATAGATTGCCTTAACTATAAGGTGTTTTGGGTGAGCCCCATGGTAACCACACACACAAAAATTGACTGTAGAAGATACACAACAATAGGAAGGAATCAAAACATGTCACTAAAAATAAATCAATAAAACACAAAGGAAGACAAAGAGGAAAAGAGCAACAAAAAAGTTCTAAGAACACTTAACAAAACGGCAATAGTAAGTCCTTCTATGAGAAATTACTTTATATATAAATGGTTTAAACTCCCCAGTAAGAAGACTCTATAGAGTGGTCGAATGGATTAAAAAAAAAAAAAAGTCTAACTCTATGCTGCTTACAAGAGTCTCACTTTAAATACAGGATACACTTAGGATGAAAGTAAAAGAATACAAAAATATATTCCATGTAAATGGTAAGCAGAAAGAAGCAAGACAAAACAGACTAACTCAAAAGCTGTCAACGAAGATGACAAAGCATATGTTACAATGATAAAAGGGTCAATTCACTGGGAAGATATAACAATTACACATATGCATCCATCCTCAGAACACAGGGATACATGAAGCAAAGACAGAACTAAAGGGAGCAATATAGAGCAATAGTGGAAGACTTCAATATCCCTGTTAAAATAATGGACAGGTCATTCAGGCAGAAAATCAATAAATCAACAGAGGACTTGAACAACACTTTAGACCATGTGGATCTAACAGACATAGACAGAACATTCCACTCAATAGCAGTAGAAGACACATTATTCTCAAGAGCACATGGAACATTCCATAAAATAAGCTGCATGTTAAATCACAAAACTAGACTTAACAAAATTAAGACAATTAAAGTCTTCCTAAGTATCTTATCTGACCACACCAAAATAAAACTAGAAATCAACATCAAAAGGAAAAACTAAAACATTCAAAAACACATGGAAATTAGATTAAGCAGTCTTGCATAACCAATGGGTTAAAAAGAAGAAATCAAAAGAGAAATTACAAAGTATCTTGAGACAAATGAGAATTTAAAAACAACATACCAAAATTCATGATATGCAGGTAAAGCAATCCTAACAGAAGTTTAGAGTGTTAAATTCTACATTAAAATAGAAGAACTATATCAGAATGCAACCTAGCTTTACAGCTCAAAGAACTAGAAAAAGGACAAAGACCAAAATTAGAAGAAGGAAATAATAAAGATTAGTGAAGAAATAAAATATAGCCAAAAAAAGCAGAAAATAGCAACAAAACTGAGTTTTTAAAAAAAAAAATATAAACGAAATTTTAAAAACTATCTAAAAGAAGAAAAAAGAGCAAAGACTGTAACTGGTGCCACAAAAATAAAAAAGGATTACAAGAGACTACTATGAAATACTGTAGGCCCAAAAATTAAACACTTAAAGGAAACAAACTCCTGAAAATACACATCTTACCAAGACTGAATCATGAAGAAATAAAAAACATGCCAACATGTTTTTTGTGCAGGCCAATTATAAATAAGAAAATTCAGTCAATAATCAAAACCTTCCCGACAACGAAAAACCTGGGACCAGATAGCTTTACTCGTGAATTCTATCAAACATTTAGAGAATTAATGCATCTCCTTGTCAAATTCTTCCACCAAATTGAGAAGCCAACACTTCTAAACTTACTTTATAAGTCCAGCATTACTCTCATACCAAAGCCAAAAACACTACAGGAAAATAAAACAAGAGGCCAATACCCCTGATGAACATAACTGCCACAAATCCTCCACAATATACTAGCAAACTGAATTTACCAGCATGTTGAAAGAAAATATGTCATGATCAAAGGGGTTGATCCCTGGGTTACGAAGATATTCCAACCTACACACAACAATAAATGAGATCACCGTATGAAAAGAGCAAAGGAGGGCGCGTGGGTGGCTCAGTTGGTTAAGCAACTGCCTTTGGCTCAGGTCATGATCCTAAAGTCCCAGGATCGAGTCCCACATTGGGCTCCCTGCTCAGCAGGGAGTCTGCTTCTCCCTCTGACTCTCTCCCTTCTCATGCTTTCTCTCTCTCATTCTCTCTCTCTCTCTCAAGTAAATAAAGTCTTTAAAAAAAAAAAAGAAAAGAAAAGAACAAAGGACCAAAATCACATGATGCAGAAAATTCCTTTAACAAAATTCAAAATCCTTGCACGATAAAAATACTCAAAAGACTTAGAAAAGAGAGGTATCTCAACATAGTAAGTCATGTTTTATAAGGCTACAGCTAACATTACCTTCAACAGTGAAAAACTGAAACATTTTCCTTTAAAAAAGCCTGAAACAGCTCAAAAATGCTCATTCCCACCACTTCTACTCAACATAGTACTAGAACTTCTAATTAGGTCAATTAGCGTCTCCCCTAAAGAAAGCATCCAAACTGGAAAAAAGCACAATTATCTTTGTTCACAGAGGACATGATCCTCTATGTAGAGAGCCCCAAAAATTCTACAGAAAAGTATTAGAATTAATAAACAAATTTAGCAACATTGCAGAATACACAATAACAGATAAAACATCATTTTCTGTATGCTATACAGTAACAATGACAAATAATCCAAAACGCAAACTACAAAAACAGCCCCATCAACAAAAGCATGAGAAGAAATAAAATACTTAGAGATAAATTTAACCAAAGAGGTAAAAGGACTTGTACAATAAAAACTACAAAACAGTGTTGAAAGAAATTAAAAGATATATAAATACATTGGAAGATATTCTACATCCATGAGTTGAAAGACCTAATATTGTTAAAATGTCCACACAACGTCAACTTAACTACAGATTCAATACCATCTTCATCATAATTCCAAGGACAATTTTGCAGAAATTAAAAAAAAAACAAAACCTAAAATTTGTATGAAACCAAAAGGGTCCTGAATAGCCAAAAACAACCTTTACAAAGAACAAAGATGGAGGCATTGCACTTCCTGACTTGAAAACATATTACAAAAATACACTGTTCCCAAGTATGGTGTCTGCATAAAGACAGACATACAAATGAAAGGAACAGAACACAGAGCCCAGGGTTCATGGAAAAGATGAAATCCGCTGGAGCTACTTTAAATGCTGTTGTAAATATTTTCTAACATGGAAAGATAGCAATAGCATTGAAATGGAAAAACGGTATAAAAATTTACTTACAAAGAAACCTATGGGTAAGTCCATCTTTTCTTAAAAAATTTTTATATAGAAGAACATGTTCATGTAGGAAATCTGGAATTATATACACAAAATATTAATACTCGTTTTCTCTACAGAGCATAAAATGAGTAATATTTTTCTCCTTTATGTTTTTCTCCACTTCTTGATTTGCCAGTGCACATACATTTGAAACTGGGCTTGCGTGTGTGTGGAGAGACAAAACAATACTGTGTCAATTAACAGGCATGGTCTCACATGAATATGGTGATAGCTGGAAAGCCAACGAAATGAAAGAGACATATTATGAGAATCTTGAAATCATGTCCTTTATCATAGTTTCAGCTTTATCTCCCACTCCCACTTGCCTCCACAGGTACCCTCCCAGGAGCCCTGAATCTCTCAGTCCTCAAAGTATCTGTAGCATTTAATGTTGGTATGTTTCATATGTATTCACTTAGCATCTGTTACCCTGAGTCTTTTTCTCACACGCCTGTTTTGCTTCTTGAACTAGTTTTTAAGTTCCATGAGGACAAGCATTCATGTCTTGCGTGAAGTTTACCCAGCCGTTTAGGGATTTTAAACATTGTTTATTTTGCCCACACTATAGTTGTTGTTTTAATTCATTTCTGATTATTTTCTGTTTTTTAATCAGTTGTTGACTTGCACACCTCCATGGCTATGTTGACGGGTGTTTCTTCACCCTAGACACTCACCTCTCCACCTTTTGTCTGCCTGAAATATTTTTAGTAAGCCTTCAAACCCACTCAATTATTTCATCTTCTCTGTATCTGTCCTGGACTTCCCTGCCTCTTACCACTCACCTCTGCTCTGAGGTTCTGTATAACCTTTGTCACGGTGCATTATAATTATTTCTACAGCACACTGTCAGCACTCTGAGAGCAAGGTGATATGTCCCTTCACAGTCCATGCCTCATATACAGTAAGTACTCAATAAATGTGTGTTGGATTGAATGGGGCACAAGGTACAGAGGTACAAAAACTCTGTAAAAGGTAAGCTACCCATGTTTTAGACCAGCCCTGTGTCTATTCACATGATTCTGTATTTTCTCAGCAATGAATTTAAAAGGTAAAATAGTTCTGAGTTGGGGGATTTTCAGGGGAAATAGTAAACATTCTGGTATTCACAGCTTGTCTTTTGAGTCTTGGTCTGAACTGATAGAGTGTCAGGCATACCCTTGTTAAAATCTCTGTCAAAATTTGCACTGATGCCAAGATGATTCCTGAAAAATCTGTTGTCTTAAATTAACCACTCCCTCCCATTAGTAGAGATAATTGCAAACTGAAGCCAAACAAAACAACATTTCAAGTACACCCCAAAGACCTGGAAGCATGGAAACACTAGAACTGAGCTAACAGTAGATGTCCTAATAACTATCATTTCACCAAGATCTCTTTATTACACGTCTGTGAATTGCTAAGCGCTATCAGTAATCTTTCAAAAAGCAGCACTATGTGGTCATGTCCCTCGTGAGATGGACTATGCCAGGAACAATATTGCTCATGTCATTAGCGCATGGTGAACAGATGCAGTGAAACGTTCACAGGCAAGTCCCTTTGCAACTGGTCTAGTCTGCGTTCTCATTAAAGGAGATGCCAAGCAGGAAAGTTGTGGGTCAGGGCATCCCTCCTGCTCCTGGAGATAACATCATTGGCAGTTTCCGGCTTTTATCATTCAATGACTATTTTAATTTCCCTTATTCTGTGTTGAGCCATATGTTATAGGACTGTAAGTGGCACATTTACAGGGCAGAAAGCTTTCTCTACTTCACTTACATTAATCTGCTGTAAAAAATGACTGTTAAGGGGCACCTGGGTGGCTCAGTGGGTTGAAGCCTCTGCCTTCAGCTCAGGTCATGATCTCAGGGTCCTGGGATCGAGCCCCGCATCGGGCTCTCTGCTCAGCAGGGAGCCTGCTTCCCCCTCTCTCTCTGCCTGCCTCTCTGCCTACTTGTGATCTCTCTCTCTGTCAAATAAATAAATAAAATCTTTAAAAAAAAAAAAAAAATGACTGTTACTTCGGTCTGCACCGTGGCTCTGTCCTCTAATTGAGTTTTCTGAGCAAGAATCAGGGTAGTGGCCATTTTGACCACTTTGCCTCTGTCTGTCCCGGGACAAAATGCAGCAAGGTGGCACTGAATTTCATTACTATGGAGAAAATGGACTCTTAAAGACTCATGGACTTCAGGACATGGGACACTCCTCTTATGCGTAATTCTTTAAAAAATAATAAAGAATCCTCCCCATAACAAACTTCCTCTAAAATGTTTATCTGGAAGTATTTTATTCAGAGTCTTTTTCAAAATTAACAACTGTCAAAAAATAGGATCCCTTCACAGGCAGTTATAACATCTCAGAATTTTAGGGCTAGAAGACAAAAGCAATTTTAATCAATTCTTTTATTTCATAAATGAGGGAGGGTCAGCGTGTGACAGGCTCAATGAATTCCCAAATATCATTCCATTTGTTAGGGACAGGACTCAGTCTAGAATCCAAGCCTTTAACTCTCAGCAGGGGGTGCATCTTCAATTAGCTTTTTGTACCAAAGGGGAGACAACTGTTTTAGTACGTTACTAAATCAGTAGAATCATAATATGCATTTGATTTTAATCTGCAATGCAGACAAATAAACACATACAACTAAAAAAAGAATAAACCCTCTAATTACTAAAGAGAAACAGCTACTGTCAGAATAAACCCTTTGCCTCATGGCAGGGGTCAACTTCAGAATACTGGTATGGGACACATGTTTTGGTCAAATAAGTGATTCATTAGATTCAATCAGATGCCAAAAGAAACCACTCAATTCAGATGAATCAGGGAAATAACAATTCCCAATCGTTCTATTCAAAAGAAGTGAACGAAATACGTAACTTGATCTTCAGAAATTAAAGGAGCAAAGGGAAAATAAAAGCATAGGACCAGAACTCTCCCTGGGAAACCAAAGACATAAGGAAAAAAGGAAACCATATAATGATGTGTTTAGATAACTGAGAGCAATGTGCCTTTGCTCACACCCCCTTAATTGTCGCAATCCAAAAACGTGTGTTCGTGGCATGGATGCTTATAAAACTTGATCCACCGCCCCAGCCACAGTTGACTTACCAGAGCAGGTCACCTGAACCAAGCTAGGACAATCAGTAATCGCCTCTCTAAAAGTCTGGAATTAGGACAAGAAGAGTCAGTCTCCCTGAGTGGATGAAAGTCTAAGAGATGACAAGAAAAGATAAACATTCTAGTTAGACTGAGGAGTTAGATGCACAGAAAACAGAGTTTTGGTTGTAATAACTGCTTTAAGAAAAGTAAGTAAGAAATAAAGAAATCACAGTATCCTGTGATAGAGCAAAATAGAATGAGAATTATCTTAAGAGTCAAGGGTCAGGGACACCATTCTAAAGTGGTGATTGTTTAACTGGGACCTAAAGGGCAAAGAGGCAGCCATGCAAGGAACTCATTAAAAAGTATTTTAGATAAAGTGTATAGCATGCACAAAGGCCATTAGGTGAGTACTTTTAAAGAAGTGAAAGCAGCCAATGTAATTGGAACAGAGTGAATGATGAAGATAGAGAATGGGTTTGAAGACTTTTCTAGATAGCAGAACCAGCTGTCCCCATTTGCCTGGGGCCCTAGAAACCTGTCGCCCAAGCCAAATTATTCACAGCATTCTTTACACTCTCCCATTGTCCCAGTTTGGACAGTGAATTATATGGTCATCCTGTAATTTCTTACCTGAAGGTAAGAATTCCTATTTTCTTCCACATGCAAGGGGAAAACCAATGAGGGTTTTGAGGGAGAAGTGTCAAGAAAAAAATCTGTATTTTGCAGAAATCACTTTGGTCAAGAGTATGAATAATAAATCAAGAAGCACAAACTATGGATAACTGGGCCTCTAGTTTAGCTTGGTATTAGTTTCTGTCCTATTTTGGTGCCCTTCACGTACTCAGGAACAGCAGTTCCTGGATAAGTCTATGAAGAGAAAACTGAAGGTTGGCTGTGTATGAATATACGAAACACAAAGGGTTCCAGAGCCTGGATTACCCAAACAGTTACCTCCACTATCCTCCTGTAGATACACCCTCAGGACAATTTCCTAAAAACATACATTCACTTCTACTAAATGCTTTCCATTAACGATAATTCCTCTGGAAAAAAAAAACAACAAAAAACGTAAGCACAATCTCAGAGCCAAGTCTGAGATAAAAGAAAACATTAGAAAGAAAAGAATTCTATATACAGCAGCCAAGTTCTGCAAACGAACAAAGACAATTGTGAACCACCTGAAACAAGGGCACCCTGAAACAGGAAGCGTGCCTGCCAACCATCGGTCCCCACAAATAAACATAGTTATGAGGCAAGAAAGATCAACAATTTAAAAATATTGCCGGCTTTCAACAATACTACAAAGTGCAAATTAAGACAGATAAAGTTGGTTATCTCTTTAAAATGAGCGACTCTTTTCCATGCTGCCAACTTGTCTTGGGTAGTTATTACGAGTCATAAAGAATTGCTTTGGCAAGTAAGAATGACTGGGAGCTCTGTAGCATTAGCTTTCAAGTAAGGTCAAATCGAGTGTAATGGTTATTTACACAGAAGAAAATGTCTAAAGGTGTATGCAGTTACCTCCATATCAGAGTACCACAAATTATGGTCTATTTCCTAAAGCCAACTTACAGGATTGAGCTCTTTTAGAAACACACTCTCTCCCTAGCCTAAATTCTCCACTCATATTCCTCACACTCTACCCTTCAACACAAGAGACAATAAATTGCTTTCTCAGACAGAGCTATAAACCTATTCAATTTATTAGGAGCGGTTTTCTTTTTAAAAGCAGCATATTCCTTGAGGTGAGAGCAAGAGAGACAAAATTTCAATGATACAAACCTCATTAAAAGTGCATTATATAGTATCAACCTGAAAAAGCAGTAAGGTAGAACTGTGATAGTATACAAATACTGTTCAATTTCACTAGGTAACTGTGTAATTTTGGATGTCCTGAGTTGGCTCCATGAACAACATGGGCACAACCCAAAAAATATTCTGTGATCTGGAGATTATGGTATATGTTGGGCAAGTGTCTACAAGAAAGAGAAAGATGGGGAATGAACCTATGTGTAGGAGCCAGAGAACAAATCCCAGAAAGTGAAGTAGTGTTTGTTACAGTGTGATCCAAAGTTCACCTCTGTGGCAGTTGCACAAATGAAGATTCTTAGATCCCTTCTTGAACCCAATAAATCAGATTCTCTGGGGATAGGCCCAAAAATGTAAATAAAATTACATTGTTCTCCCTCTAAAAACTCTTTAAACAAAATGAAGTGAAATATAAACTCTTTACCAGGACCTACAATGTCCTACTCAATCTGTCATTTGCTTCTGTCTCCTTCCTCATCTCCTATTCCCCTCAACACTGCCCTCTACTGCCATAAACACACACACACCTCATTCTTCCAGTAGGCTCCAGTTTCAGCTTTGGAAAGTTTTCAATCAACACCCAAGCTAGCATAGCCTCCCACCACCACCACCACTTTCTACATCACTAACCTATATTTTTTTTATGGTACTGTATTCATTTTCTATTGCTACAGTAGCAAATTCCCGGAAATCTAGTTGCTTAGGACAACAAAGATGGATTAATTTATAATTCTGTAGATTGGAAGACGAACACGTGTCTTACTGGGCTAAGATAAAGGTGCAAGAAAGCCTGCATTTCATTCTGGAAGCTTTAGGGGAAAATCCGTTTTCTTCCTTTTCCAGTTTCTAGAGGCTATCCAAATCCTTGGCTCATGGTCCCCTTCTTTCATCTTCAAAGCCAGCAATGTAACATCTCTCTGATCCTTCTTCTGTAGTTATATCTCCTTCTGACCACGGCCAGGAAAGGTTCTCAGCTTTTCAAGACTCATATTATTATATCAAGACTACCAGGTTGTGGGCAGCTGCAAGCTAGCTGCTGGTAGGACCAAACCAAGCCCGGACTCGTGCCCCCTGCCCGCTCAGAAAAAGAGCGGGCGGAATGCGGGCGCTAGAGAAAGGGCTTGTGCAACAGGCCTTGGAGCTTGCAGGTGCGTGACTGCTCACATGGGAAACCTTGTAAGCTGGCCTTATCATTGTGGGTCTGTGCTGTCCTTGCCCGGGCTATAACCTGCTCCTGCTGTCTGAAGAGTCTGTCCTTAGTGCTGCAAACAGAGATAAAGAAGAAGCTCAAAAGAGCATTACGTGACTTCTAAATATAAACACTTCTTTGTAAATGTTTCACTTATACTATATAATCAAGTGCACTCTGAAATAAAATTCGACACTGTTTGGACATCATCCACTGTGTCCCTCCTGCTCCCACACTTTGTCTTTCTACTTCTTTTTCCTCATTCCCTTACCCTCAGCCCTGGTTCGAGATTGTCGCGTCGGCCGCGACACCAGGTTAACATAGGATAATCTCTCCAACTTAAGGTCGTTACTCTTAACAAGATCTGCAAAGTCCCCTCTGCCATGTAAAACATATTCACAGATCCTACGCATTAAGACATGGATATCTTTGGGAGCCATCATTTTGCCTACTACAAATACTTAACACTATCTGAAATTGTTTTGTTTCTCTGTGCATTTACTGTCTTTATTATCTTGCTAAAACTGAAGTTCACCACTAATTCAGAGTGCCTAGAAACTAGGCTAGCATATACTAAATATGCAAAAATATTCCATTTATGAATGACTGAAAGAATGAAAGACTTTCATGGCAAATCCCTGAATGATTGTAACACATGCCTTTCTATTAATCACTGTACCATTCTTCTATTCTTAATGAAGCTATAGTCTTCAAGTCCACCTAATAGGTCAAATTAGTAATTCCAAATTTCTGACATAGTCTAATCTATAGTATATATGGAGCATCTGGTCTATTTGTTCTAGAAATGCTTGCCTTTAGTGGGAAGTGCCTATAATAGAGAAACGCTTTATGTCTAAGAAAAACCCTTTTTATTGCCACTAAAGCTTCTTTCCTCTACTATCGCTTTGAAGAACAGAAAACATACTATTCTCTCAATACACTTCAAGTGATGCAAAATCAAATGGTTACAGAGGGATATGTAAGGGACAGCAATGAATGACGCTAGAATGGTGAGAGACAATACAGAGCGGTGAAGATTGTGTGTCCTGTAGAATGCCTGCTGAGTTGAAAGGAGTAGGGATTCTCTGCTGCCATGGATTGTTATTTTCAAGTGAAAAAAAAAATTCTAAATTTCCATATGGAATGTTCTGATGTCTAAAATAATAGGCAGGTAAGAATTGTGCTTCAAGCTGTGATTGAGTAGCACATCTCACTAAAGAGCAACTAAAAATCCAAATAAAACACAGAGACACACATGATCTGAAAGCAGAGTAAAAATGCCAATACGGTCAGGATTTACGAAATCGATGTGTCAAAAAAGGACACTCACTGAGGTGAGATATACATTCTAAGTATCACTTTCCTACTGGAACAATTTGCCCCCTTTTGCGGAAGATGAGAGGTTGAGAAGCCAACAGGCAGAAGGAAGAAACTATAAAGAGGTAGATAAATCAGCAGAGTATTTTGGCAGTTTCCCAGAAGTGGGGAGACCAAAATTTAAGTTTAAGGCTGCCGAGGCTTTTAGTATGAGAAGAAACAAGATTCCTGAGAGAAGGGAAAGTAGAGGCATAAGCCTAAACCTCAACGTGTTTTCCTTTGAAGCATATGCCAAGTCTTAAGCTGTGACTTACTTTATGTCTAACACAAATCCATTCTTTATTAAGGAAAATATCCTGTTTTCCTACCTGATTTTAGGAGACAGAAATCAAATGATTAAAGACAAGGACCATGCAGATGATAAAAATGAATGAAGCTATGAACACAGGGTTGCATATATCTTCTCAAATTAGCATTTTTGTTTTCTTTGGGTAAATAGTAGTAGAATTAATAGATCATATGGTAATTCTATGTTCAGTTTTTTGAGGAACCCCCATATTGTTCTCCAGAATGGCTTGCATTCCCATCAACAGTGCAGGAGGGTTCCCTTTTCTTCACATTCTCATCAACTCTTGTTATTTGTCTTTTTGACACTAGTCATTAGCACTGGTGTGAGGTGGTATCTCATTATGGTTTTAATTCGTATTTCACTGATTAGTGATGTTGAGCATCTTTTCATTTGTCAGAAAAATGTCTATTCATGTCATCTGCCCATTTTTAATTGGATTATTTGGGGTTTTTTGGTGTTGAGTTGTATAATTTCTTTATGTATTTTGGATACTAATGCCTTATTGGATATATCATTTGTAAATATCTCCTCCCATTCATAGGTTGCCTTTTTGTTTTACCGATCATTTCCTTTGCTGTTGAGAAGCTTTTTATTTTAGTGTAGTCCCAGTAGTTTAATTTTGTTTTTGTATCCCTTGCCAGAGGAAACAAATCTAGAAAAATATTTCTAGGGCTGATGTCAAAGAAATCATTGCCTGTATTTTCTTCTAGAAATTTTATAAAGAAGATGTGGTACACACACACACACACACACACACACACACACACGAATATTACTCACCCATAACAAAGCTCTTGCCATTTTCAACAACATGGACAGATCTAGAGGGTATAATGCTAAGTGAAATAAACCAGTCTGAGAAACACAAATACCCTATGATTTTACGCACACATGCAATTTACAAAACAAACGAAGAACAAAGGAAAAAAAATAGACTCAACTATAGAGACCTAGTGGTTGCCAGAGGGAAGGTGGGGAGGGGGGATGGGTGAAATAGGGATTAATAGTACACTTATCATGATGAGCACTGAGTGATGTGTACAATCTTTGAATCATTATATTGTACACCTGAAACTAATATAACACTGTGTGCTAACTCTACTTGAATAAATACGTATTTATAAAATTTAAAATAAAAAACAACGAGGCTACTTAAGTGTACAACAGTGAGTGGAAGGGTTTGCATTGACCTGGAAAGTGCATGCTACATCTGAAGAAGAAAGCTGTCACCAAGTCGGAAACAATTCTTGCCTTTCAGGAACAAGAGCTCTGTATGCTCAAAACAGGACAGATTTTTCAGCAGTTTTCAGTAACAAAATTAGAGTTCAGGATCCCAAGGAAGACGGGCCATAATAAGAACTCCAGGCAGTCAGAACCCCTGTAGACCTACATCCTAGGAATACTGATTTTCACACTGATTTTTAAAGAGACCCTCTCCTCAGAGTATTGAGTATATATACCCTATTCTAGCTAATAGCCAAAGGAGAAGGTAAATAATTTTTTTTTGAGGAATTTAACATCATCTAAAACCTCTACAATTCTCCTACAGGTACTTATTCAAAAATCACCAAGCAGGACAAGAAAAATGGCTACGACCAAAAAAAAAAAAAAAAGGCAATAAAAACCAGCCTACAGGTAGCCCAGATATTTATGGTATCAAGCTTGGACTTTAAAATAACTATGATTACTAAATGTGAGAAAATAGATAACAAGATAAAGACTTTCGCCAGAAAAATGTACCTTTAAAAAAAAAGTCAAATGATATTCCAAAACTGAAGGATATGATAACTGACATTATTAATGACTCATAAAGTCAGGAAAAAACACTAGATAGAAGCACAGAAAGACAAAACAAAACAACTATATATATATTATATATATAATATATATATTATATATATATTATATAAATTATATATATTATTATATATATTATATATTATATATAATATATATATTTAGTCTAACTATACTTAGTTAGAGAGAAAAGGGCTTAAGAAATGCTTGGGAATGGTTTAACATATGCGTTACTGGAGTCTCATGGAAGAAAGAGAATGAGATACAAGAAACACTTGAAGTCAAATGGCTGAAAATTTTTTAAAACTGATAGGATTAAAAAAAAAAAAATCAACCCACAGCCTCAAGAAGCTCTGCAAACCCCAGGCAGGGTAAAAACAATGAAACCATTCCTGGGCACACCATTGTCCAAGCAATAAGGAAATAGGAAATAGGAAATAAGACAAAAAAGAAATCTTAACTAGAGAGAGAAAAAAGATACTAGCTTTAAAGCATCAAAATTAAAACCAACAGCATATTATGTAACAGAAATAATGGAAGCAATAAGATAATGGAATGATATTTTTAACCTGTTGTAAGAAAATAGATGAACAACAACAAAAATGATTCAGTAACTTGGAATTCTGTACCTAACAAAATATCCTTCCAAAACAAGGGATAAAGACTTTTCCAGAAAAAGAAACACCCTGAGAATATCCATTGCTAGCAGACCTAGATGCACAATTACAGTTGAACTTGATCTTACCCCATCTCGTGGTTCTCTAGTCCTTTTCCTTGACTTCTTTTTCAAGTGATTTATTAGGAGTGGTAACCACAGAAGATTCAAGTTCTATTTTTATGAGTTTAGTAAATAAAAAGATCTCTTCCAGCAGTTCTAAGTAAGATTGGGTCACATTTTTAAATTAATCACTAAAGCCTAGGGATTCAAGGTTTTGATTCTATAGCCCTTGGTCCCATGGAACATGTAGCTAGGGGTCAGGTTGACTCACCCCAAACACGTGGAAGAGAGGATTCTCCAAGTGAAATAGAGTGGAAAGACAAAGAGACAGGAGTGCATGCTCCTTACTTATGACAAATTTACAGGTTGCTCTAGAATATTGCCACTAAAACATTCCCTCTTATGTAAATCAGCAGCTCTGGAAAGGTTTGATGGGTTTGTTAAGCTTGGAGCCTCAAATCATGTCTCAGATATAAATTCGGGAAAAACAGTACATCTTACTCTTACTCCTGTAAGGTCTGCATGTGGCCATCTCCTAGCATGTAATAATCTGTAACTTGTGGAAATCCACATTTGCCTGAATCTCTTCTTCTTTCCTTCTCTTTTCTTCCCAACTCCCTTCTTCTTTCTTGTTCATTTTTTTCCAGGTTTCTTTCCTGCATTTATGTGTCCAAGGTGGCTTCCTCTGAACTCAAGATTTTCTTCTGGAAAATTCTAAATTCAACTTTTAAGTTTACTATCTTTAGTTATTTCATCCTGAATGGGCAACCTTCTTGAATTTTTAAGTGTCTGTAACAACTTCCCTGATTTTCCATTATTTTAGACCCCTACTCATATTGTTTAATCTCTCTTCTATATGCGCATGCCTTCCTCATTCATCAGGATTATCCTAGCAACCTCCCATTTACCTTCAAAACCCGATTAAATGTCTGTTCCTTTAAAGAAGACTTTTCTGAGTTTCTCAAGCAATAACGTTGAAATCTACAACTTTCCTCTCACTTATCAGATGGCATTGCAATCATATGATAGTATTTCACTTCCCTAACATTTTCTGATCACCTCAAGGGTAAGGGCTGCATATGATTATTACATCCTCAGTACTTGCCACAGAGCCCAATGCACATTACATGCTCAATACACGTTGGCTGAGATGCATAGAAAGGAGAACAAATAAAAGATTATAGACTAACTCTGTGAAGCCAAAGTGCTGATTTCTCTAAATCATTTTGACATTTCTTTCTCTCTCTTCAACTCTCTCTCTCCCTTTAGAATTGCTTCATGAATTTTTTGAAATGTAAGTTTATGAAACAGTGTAATATGATAGTGAAGTATTTTTTCCTATCAGATCTTTAGACCATTTAAAAAGTAATTATATGAACTCACAGTGTTATTAGTTATGTTCACTGAATTGGCATTTCCATTATGAATCCATTTTTAATTACATTGGACACATTTCATCAATATTTCTTCTGAGAGCAGCAGAATGTATAATGGTGCTTGCAGAGACATGTGCACCAGATTAAGTGGAAAATTCTATACCTGTGCAGTTATGCCAGCCATGATTGGATATTTGATAAGGCCTCTGAAGAACCTCATCAACTTAAATGTGGTCTGCACTATCAAATGAAGCAGAGCAAAGCAAGAGCACACGACCTTGGTAATGCAGGTTATTTTATCAGTCAAGACCCTTTTGGCTACAAGTGTTAGAACCCTTGTCAAGTGGCTTTAGAAGAGCAAATAGGATTTGTTGGCTTATGTAAATGAAAAGG
Source organism: Potos flavus (assembly GCA_028534135.1). Classification (NCBI taxonomy): domain Eukaryota; kingdom Metazoa; phylum Chordata; class Mammalia; order Carnivora; family Procyonidae; genus Potos; species Potos flavus. The sequence goes on from CM052895.1 coordinate 22,462,358, forward strand.
CAAGGGTTACATCTTGCTGCATTTAGAAGCTTAAATAAAATATATCTTTACTAGTAGACTAGTCCAGGAGTTAGCAAACTATTTTCCGTTAAGTACCCGATAATAAATATTTTAGGTTTTGAGAGCTTCATCAGCTCCATATTGCATATTCTTGGGGTTTGTTGTTGTTGTTGTGTTTTCTCAACACCTTAAAACATAAAAACCACTCCCGGTGGGCCCTGGGATAGATCAGGCTCACACACCACAATTTACCAATCCCCAACAACCCATAGTCCATGTTCAAAATTTTGTTAATTCTTACAGTAACATCCTTTATAGCCATTTCTTTTCCATGTGTAGAACCCAATTCAGAGTAATACATTATATTTAGTTGTCATGCCTCTTAAAATGGACAGTACTTCAGTTTTCTAACCTTCGTAATGTTAAAAAGTATATGCCAATTATCTTGTAGATTATCTCTCTATTTGGATTGGCCTAATGTTTCTTCATAATTAGATGAAGTTTACTCACTTATAGGAGTACAAATGAAGAAACATTGCATCCTTCTCAGTGCATCAGGACAGGAGGCACTTGATGTTGATGTCTGAGTGTTGGTGATATTAAATATTAGCTTTTATCACTTGAATAAGGAGGCATCTGCCAGATTTTTTCATCATAAAACTACTATCTTTTCCCTTTGTAATCATAAAGTAACCTGTGTGAGATTTTTTTAAACTATTTAAAAATCCTGTTTCTTATCAAAATTACACTTACAAATTCTAGTTTCCATTGATAACTTTTTAAACTTTCAAATGTATTAGCTGTAATCTCACTATGAGAAAGAGCTTTTCCTATTTGAGCATAAAATCATGTAATTCTTTAATTAAGGGGTTATAATACATTGCTTTCTGTATCTATTTTGACATTTGAAGTATTCAAGATTTGATCACTACATGCCCATTCAAGCAGGCTCCTGTGTCCTTTTGACATATTTCCTCATTACTTTTTGGCAAAATAAGATATTTGAGGCTCATTGTACCCCAGTCATGGAATCAGTCATTTCTTCGAGAAAGCCTTCTTGGTTCTTTTTCGCACAGAATGTCATGTAACGCACATAACAAGGCCATAATTTGCTGTGTCGGTGAAGGTCAAGTAGGAACAGTAACAAGCCAACTTAACCTTCCCAGCGATGGTGATATCCCCAAAGAAGCCTGGTGAGGAGTCTCAACTCCTACCTTCTACCAAAATTACTAAGACATGACCCCATTCAGGATGCCAAGGACGCTGAATGGGGAACCTGGACCACCAACCCTAACTGACAGCAACCAGGTGGTGGTCTATGTTGCCCACAGTGCAGTGTCAGAAGAGGCTGCTAAAGCAGAAGATTTAAATTAGAGTAAGAGTCCCATGACATAATAGATAAAATGTACAGAGTTCAATAAAAAATCACTGATATTTCAAAGAACCAGAAAGATCTCAAAGACAATAAAACAAATGCCAACACTGAGATGACAAAGATGTTAGAATTAAGGGAGATGAATTGTAAAGCAGCAAACAAAAATATGCTTCCATAAGCAACTGTGAACATGCATGAAAGTAATGGTAAAACAATCTAAGACAAAAACATATATAAAGAAGGAAATGAAAAATGCACGTTAGAACTTAAAAGTAAAATAACCAAAATTAAAAACATATAGATGAGCTCAATAGCCAAATACAGCAGAGGGAACCATCAGTGAATTCCAAGATAGAACAGAAATTATCTGATGACACAACAGAGAGATAACAGACTGATAATCAATGAATAGAGTCCCAGAGATCTGTACGACTATCACAGAACATGTAACATTTGTGTCCTGGGAGTTCCAGAAAGAGCAGAAAGACAATGGGGCTCTAAGAAAATATTCAAAGAAACAAGGAAAACAATGGCTGAAAATTTTCCAAGCTTGATAAAAAAAAAAACATACAGAAACAAAGCAGTGAGAAAATCCACAGTGGATACTCAATAAAATATCATTTGATAAGTAAACATCTACTGATATTCGAAGGCCTGTAACAAAGTTTGAATAGATCTGTCAGTGATCAACTGATGTAAAGGGTCCACAGTAGGTCCACCGGCTGCCTTTATCTCAGATTCCAACAACCTCTGGCCAGGAGAGAAGGGATCTCATAGTTCCAAACATGGATTTACATATGAGGATTCCCTTGGGGCTCTGTTGGTCAAAGACTAGAAGCTGTAAAGGCTCTCAGACCATGATGCCTAGAACACGTTTAATACTCTACTGTCACACATTACAACTCAGAGGTTTCTGATAATCATTGTTGTAAGGCTAAACAAAGTTTGACAATTTACTTGTAATATCCCTTCAGACTGAGAAGCCCTGGGTGACTTTGTTTGACTCTTGGGTGTTTCTCCTTGGAGTTTTAATTACCAGATTGATGCCCAATGTGATAGGCCTCACATTAATTAAAAGACTGATGTCCAAGGAGATAAGGGTGAGGGTGCACACAAGCTATTCTTTGGGAAAATAGTGACAATGAAAGGAGCAACGGGAAAAAAATTAGGGCAGACACTGCAAAATAGTACTCATAATGCTTGTTAAGAACATGGGTCATATCTTAGCGTCAAAATTTTTTACCCTGTATTCTTGTACCATCTCCCAGGTGGTGGTCACCAATGTAGAAAGAAAAAGTGAGTTATTACTAAAGGCTCTCAGTTTCAGTGCCCCTTGGGAGTGAGAAGCAGGCAAGAAGACATTGCTTTCAACATGTGGGAGAAGAGAATGGGGAGGAAGGATGAGGTTAGCCTGCCATTTCCCTCTGTATGTGCTGTCCTTATCTAGGACATCGAGGAAATCCATATGATACTCCCAATAGCACCATTATTCTCAGGGACTCTATAGACATTAGTATTATGGAGGAAAATTACTCTCCTTAGGCGAGTTATTTCTGTCCATTCATTAAGCATGACTAACAGAAAAGTTTTATAAAGAATATCAGTTAAGCCAAAGCTGCCTAATTCCCCTTGGCCATTAGACATCTGCCTTTTTGGCACTAAATAATCTGCTAATACATGGAAAGCACATGACTCTTTGAAAGAAGAGTATGTCTTTCAGATTTTTCCATTGTAAAAACATTAAGTCCTCTGTATGAAGTGGATGCTAAAAATTAATACTAAAAACATAAGTCTGAACACTTAAAGGTCAGATACATACTAAGAACTAAGACATATGTCAGAAGTGCTGGGAGCTTCATAGTCATAATCCCAATCATTCTTATGTAACTCGGTTAAGTAGTCAATATCATGTTCCCATTTAATGTATGAGCACATGAGGTCATGCAGCTTGCAGGATGTGGAGCCACAGTTTGAATGTGATTCCACAGCCCAAGCTCTTAAACACTATGCAGGAACATAGGCTTCATGATCAAGAAAACGTTTTAAGGTGACTAGTTGGGGCCCAGCCAAGATGTCTCTGAATACCAAAATAAGGAATCTGTATTTTATTCTCCAGAATTTGGGAATCATTGAGAATTTTGAGCAATGATGCTATAGGAGGGGGCGCCTGGGTGGCTCAGTCAGCTGAGTGTCAGCCTTTAGTTTCGGCTCAGGGCACAATCTCATGGGTTGTGGGACCAAGCCCCTCGGGCGTCGGGCTCCATGCTCAGTGAAAGCCTGCTTGAAAATTCTCTTCCTCTGCCCCTCACCCCAACTCACATGTGCTTGGTCTCTCTTGCTCTCTCTCTCTCTCTCTCTCTCTCTCGCAAATAAATCTTAAAAAAAAAAAAAAGAAAAGAAAAGAAAACGATGTAGGAGGATTAATGTGAGTGTAGTACACAGAAGAGACTGAAGAGGAAGAGATATTAAAAACCATATTATATCTACCATTTATTAGGCACCTATTACATACCAGGCACATGTTATCTAACTTAATGAATGATATAAGGCCTGGAATAGAGGAAAAAAGGGGGGAAGGATTTAAGCTAAGTGGACAAGTATAGAGAACATACAGTAAGTAAAATCAGTGGACTCAGCAATTGATTAACATGAGAATCAGAGTGTGATACCCATCAAATTCTCTAATAGATTTACAACAGCTCATTCCTCTTAACTGTAGCATCAAGAAAACGGCGATTATGGCAAGATTGAAAAGCAGTAGGAAAACAGGACATCAAGCTGTGAAATAATCAGCCCTATTTCCATACAATGAAACCAGTGCTGTGGGTCAGCCTTGGATAGATCTATTTCATAGCCTCAGTCAGCTTCATTTACAACACATAGGAGCATAGTCTACAACTCCCTCCTTCATCAGCAAACAACATTCATTGAGAGCTCACATTGTGTATAGCCCCAAACCTGTAGCTGTGTATCTATTCTAATAATGTAGCAGAACCTGGGCTGGATCCTGGCGGAAAAACCAAGCGGCACTCGGAGACTAAGAAGGGAGAGAGATTTATTCACCGGTGGACTCAGAGGAGATCCTTCTCCAAAGATCTGAGCCCCGAGCACAAGCAGGGAGGGTAATTTATATCCTCCTCCTCGCGCATACTTGGCATTCTGG
>CM052895.1:22466995-22482086 GCA_028534135.1 Potos flavus
GGCTTTGAACGAAAATGTTCACAATTCCACAACTTCATGAATAACTTTGATGTGAAAGATTTTTGAAGCCCACTGAGCTGAACATATTAAAGATTTTATTTACTATTTCCTTTTTAGGGTTGATCCTAATTTACTAAAAATGTTAGCATGAGGTTAGTCTCTAGAAATTAAACTAAATTCTACACTGATTGTTTTCTTTGCCCACCCCATCCTCAGTACCAGCTCTTCCCGCTGTAATACAGCACCTTCCTTCCCCAACTGTTTCCAAGGATTAAAAGTGTACACAATAAAATGCATTTCAAGTGAGAAATTCACATCTGAACTAAGGCCTGGAAGAAGAGATGTCTTTGATGAGGGATGAAGGGTTGTATATTGGTTATAGGAGGCAGTGAGTTCTTTGGTTTGATTAGAAAGAAGAGTGATGGGGGAAAAAATGGCACAAAAAGGAAATGTTTCTATTTAACTATGAAGTATTATTTATTAACTATACTCCACAGGTGAACACTTAGTAATTACACATCACCTTTGGGGCCTGTATGACCCGTTTATGATTCGGAAGACATCAAAAAGTTGGTTCGACAATGCAATGCCTTTTGTGTGGTTATACCAGCTAGATAACTTTACAGAGGGGAGAGATCAGTTGAGGAAAAGCACAGGTAGGGAATATAAAAATGCTTGAGCGAGGACACTTAACAATGATATCTCAACACCCAGGGTTTCAGGTATCACCCACTATGCACTTGTGAGTAAAGGTGCAGCTGTGTCAGGTACTAGATATACAAATTAAAACAAAATAGGGGCTTATGGTTTTATACGTGAATAGTGGGTGGTGGGAGGAACAAGTAGACAAACCTCTTAATACGGTATTATAAAGGATATGTGCTAGGGAAGCATACAAAAGGGATATAAAATCGCATTCAGGATATCAGGGACATTTCCCAGGAGAGATGTTCAGTTCAAGTTTTAAGGGACCAAAGTAAACAAAGAGTTGGGGAAAAGCCTGCAAAGCATAGGGGTGAGCTTCCTGGTTTTGAGGACTACTAATATCTTGAAATAATATAAACCCAACTACTCAAAGGCTTTGTAAACTCTAATGATGACTCTCACTTCGAGGATTTTTGGACAAACCCCATCACTACCAGTGCCACCTTCAAGAGAATCCAAGAATGCTTCCAAAAATTAACTGTCACAAGAGCAAAGGGGCTCTGCTTACTGATCAGTCCAAAGGAAAATACACCCTCGTCACAACCATTCTCCATTCAACTCTGTCCATTCTTCTTTACAGCACGTATCACATTCTGTACTTCTTTTACTTATTGTTGAACTATGCCCACCAGAATGCATGTACAAAAAAGCGAAGACTGAGCAAATCTTGTTCACCTCTATATCCCCGATGTCTGGAACAGCCCCTGTCATACACAAGCTGCTCAAGGGATGCTTGTCAAATAAATGGATGGTTGCCTTCTGTACCCACTGGAACAAAGGTTAGGGACATCTGGTGTCCTTCTGCCCCGGCATTTCTACTAGTAGATTAATAGACCACATTCCTTGATTTTAGTCATAAAACAACATCAAGGCATCTATTCTGTCACATCACAAGTTCATTCCAAGTATTTAACAAAATATAATCATCGTAAAATATAACCATTGTCACTGTGTTAAATGGTTTTATGATCTCTAATTACAAATCCTGTGCAAATACTGTAAGTCTCAATTGATGAGCTTTGTTCATAAATGTATAGTTTATACACTTACCTCTCTTACACTAGAACAAACAACGCAAAGAAAAACCAACTCAATTTTTCAAGTATTTGTTGAGTAGTTACTATGCAGCAAAGCTTTTGGATAAAAGGTTATAGTAATTATTCTGTGATTTAAGGGCTGTATGTAAAGTCAATCTGTATCTTTGGAGAAGACTCAATTTAAATAAAATTTTTTTTTCATCTATAGACTAGACTCATGATACAAGAATGGATTAAAACTCAAGCTACAAAATATTCAATTCTGAATTATCCCTAAGTATGACATGTTATTTCAGTAATAATCACAGTAGTCAACATTCTAACCATGATTAAAATGTATCCAGGTTCACAGCAGGCCAGGCCTCGGTATATACAGCATCCCTGTTATCCTCGTTACTAGTCCAAGGCTGGCTAGGTGGGACCATCATCTCTGCTTCACTTTTACAAGACTGGGACATAGAAAACTTTGTCCTGCAAAGTCAAACCTTTCCACCATCAGGACCTATAAATATCTGATCATGGAGCTGAAGTGTTTAGTCATTACATCATAGAGAAATACCATATGCGTGTTTTTCTTTTCGAACAAAAAAAATACACTCATTTAGTTTTGCACCTAGTTGGTTTATCATTTATATTAATATCTGCTATTAAGAGAAGGTTGTGTTGGAGCACCTGGGTGGCACCGAAGGTTAAACGTCCGACTCTTGGTTTCAGCTCAGGTTATGACCTCAGGGTCATGAGATGGAGCCTTGTGTCGGGCTCCACACTTACTGTGGAGTGTGCTTGAGATTCTCTCTCGCTCTCCCTCTGCCCACACCCTGCTCATGTGTGCACATTTTTACTCTCTCTCTCAAATAAATAAACCTTAAAAAAAGAGTGAGAGAGAGAGAGACGCTTGTCTGTCTACTTTATCATAGACCTAAATGCACAAAGAATCCTTGCAAATTCATTTGTTACTGAGCTGGAATTCTGCTTTCATTTTTGAGGTTCCTGTGGGGACCTCTGAAGACACAGTGAAAGAAAAAATGGTAGACATCACAGGGCCCTGATTATGTCTCAAAGCAATTAAAGATCAAAGTCCTACTTATACTATTCTCTTGACTTTTCTTAGCCAGCACTTGCTAACATACTTACATCGCTTTATGAGTGAGTTAATTTGAGACAGTGTATTGTGTTGTTTCTTCTAGTTTTTAAGCCATCCTTTCAGATTTGGTGAAAACACTGTTAAGCCACTTAATACTTTCTCTCATTTTCCCCTCCTCCCAGTCTCTAGTGATACATCCTAAGAATAATAACTTAAAGTGATAGATCAATAATCCCCAACTGATTTGGCTTTGAACTAAAACCTACTTGTTAAAGAGGCCTTTGTGCAAAGTGAAGTGTTCAAAGACATCAGCGCTACACAGACCTTTGTTCAGGGGCAGCCCTGTCTCTCAACCATCGGTATGTCCTAGGGCACACTGGTTATTTTCCCAGTCCTCAGTTTCTCCTCTTTAAAATAAATGAATAAAATAATAAAATAAAAATATTCTCCTTCTATTAAAACAAACAAACAAAAACAAGGTGTGCTGGTACCTACTCAACTTTTTCTTTTTCTAATTAAAGAACATGCAAGCAGAGTGTTGGCCATGAGATAGGCACTTACTCGAGCAATACATTAGGATGGCACAGCCAAGATCCATCATCTTTTACCCTAGCCCACCTGAACTACTATTGGACAGAGCAAAGGAGGTTGAGGACCCAAAGAAATTAGGTCTTTTCCTGACCCAACTCTGATCTCTCCTATATTCACCACAGTAGTTCCAGCTGTAACACTTAGTCTCCTTACTCCTATCTTCTTGATCTTACTCCTATCTTCTAAATCTGACCAGAGGACAAAACCAGAGAGCATATCAAAAGAAAGCTCTTTCGCTTGGGCTTTGAACCAACCATCACCCATCCATCCACCCACTCATGCATTCATTCTTGGCACTCAAGAGCTGCATCCAACAGTGATGACGGATAGATGGCCAAATCTTTGTACTGCTCCCATAAGCTACTTAACTACTGAGTGATTAATGGGGATTAATTGGTGCCAAATTTGGGCACCAAGATTCCTAGAATCTCCAATGTTCCCCATGGGTACAGCACATTCAAAACCCACCCAGGAAATATTTGTATCCTGTTTACTTGGAGGGTGATAACTTGATTGTATTTTTGTGTGTGTATGTGGCATTAGGAGATAAGCTATCAGTCCTATGAGTTCCTTTATTAAGAAAAAAAAAAAAAAAGGAACTTTGAACAAATCTTATGAAGAGCTTATTAGGAGAAGAAGGAAAAAAAAAAAAAATCTCCCTGTGGGTATAGCCCATGTTGAAACAAACTAGAAGAAAAAAAAAAAAAAACCTAAAACATTTTAAATCAGCTTCTCTTACATGTTTGAAATAATTCATGTCCATTTCTTTTCATCATAGTCTCCTTTTAAAAAAGTTAGTCAACAGTGCTATCTCCACTGGAACAGGGAACATTATCTGGTTTTGCAGCCTCTACTAAAATTAGCAGTGCTGGTGTATTAGAAAGAGGTTAGTGGGGCGCCTGGGTGGCTCAGTGGGTTAAAGCCTCTGCCTTCGGCTCAGGTCATGATCTCAGGGTCCTAGGATCGAGCCCCGCATCGGGCTCTCTGCTCAGCCTCTCTGCCTACTTGGGATCTCTCTCTCTCTCTCTGTGTCAAATAAATCAGTAAAATCTTTAAAAAAAAAAAAAAAGAGGTTAGTGACTGGGCCTTATTTATTTACATGTAAATATAAAACACTGTTTGGGTTCCTCAGCAGTGTGGCCGCAAACTCTCTGTCTCTGCTTCTAGATCCAAAATACTGCATGGAAATGTGATTCAAATCTAAAGGCACAAGTAACAGACAGGGAGGCCAGATAACTGCACTAAGGTCAGGGGCAGGGGTTTTGCTTACAAATCAACCCAGGTTTTAAGGAGTGGAAAATGTTTCTCTGCACAGCCACATTAATTTCGTTAGCTGTGTGCTCTCCAGTGGCTGCCTTTTTATGAACCAAATAACTCATTTAAAACTTTATGTTTTATATATTTTTACATTTTTAATCCAAGTAATCATCTGGGAGACAAAACTGCTTCCCCAAAATACACACACACAACCATACCCAGATGCCCTTGAACTAATACTAACTAGGAGAACATGCCACCAGTTGATGCTAACCATTCCAAGTTCACTAAGCCATGTGTTATGGTAAGCTGCGCTTCCCCCTGGAAAGCCTTCAGTGTTTCACTCAAGCTGGTCCCGCCTGCTCTGTGTTCTCATAGCAATTTCACTTGGAGTTTCAATGTATAAAGAACTACGAAAAAGATGAAGATATACAAGTCTAACCCTGCTCATCCTAAGCTGATGCCTATCAAAATGTCTCACTCTGTCCCATGCTACAAAGATCTTCTGGTCAGAAATTCCACGAAACACCAAATTGTACCCAAAAAAGCCTCAGAATTCTAATAAGTTGATCTATTACACAATTTGATTCCATCTACCTTGTATCCCTGGTTTTTAACATGCTGTATACTATATAGTAGAAGCTTATGCTGTGCTGGTTGATTGAACAAATGGTAACCTTGCTGGAGATTCCTTCCTCTTCCTTTGTCCCTCCTCCCACTCTCTCTCTCAAATAAATACAGAAATCTTTTAAACACAAAAAGTAAGATACAGACACTTTAAATCACCAATATATAGGTAGAGCAACTTAATATGTTATGAATTAAGCAAAAATGACAAATAAAATTCTACTAGAATATCTCCTCACTATCTCTTCACTCCTGCCCCAGGGCCTTGGCTCACACTCTTGCTCTGTATGAAAGGACTTTCCTCCTGCTTCTGCCTTCTCTGATGCAACTCAAAGCCACCTTTTCCACAAGTTTTCTCTGCTTATTCTAGCTTTTGCTGAACCTTTTCTTCTCAATCTGTTTGCTTTCATGAGGTCCTCATATACTTATTGATCTTTTTAGTTCAATGTTTTCTCTGGTCCTGTCTACTTCATTATTCCCCAGCCTACGAGAAGTTTAAGTAACTACATCAGAAAACAAAAGGACTAGAAGCAAGAAAGGATGAGAGGGAGGACAAAGGTAATGTAACCTTTCTTTCATTTTGTTTTTTATACCAGCACCCTGCAGCTATTTAATAAAACTAGCTACTTGAGGTGATAAATTACTTGCAAATTCTATCAACCCTAAATTGCTTCTCAAAGTTTCTAGCTGATGACGGCAGCAATGTTTTATGGAGATTTAAACAAGGTAATTTGGCAAAGGAGCTCAACTCACATTCACGTATCCCTGAAATGACGGTTTTGGTGGCAGAGACTGAGAAATGAGGTAAATGCCCCAAATACATAATTTGTCACTTTGTGTACTTGTGCTGCCTGAGTTAGCGGCAACATAAAGTGTTTGATGGTCAAAGATATTTAACCTTCATTACTGCTTGGGGGACCATTTGCCAATATTGTTTTAAGGCTACAAAGAAAAAAAAAATCAGTTCCATGCAGATGGCTTCTGATCACAGTGCTTGGTGGGCTTTTGTTGTTTTGTTTAATGCCATGTCAAAATACTCCAGGGAGAAAGGAGAAATGAATGAATACTTCATGCTCTCTTTCTCTCTCTCACACATACGTACATCCAGCCTTTTTCTCCAGGACAACAGCCTAGTAAAAATGACCTGTTTGATTCTACTGAACCTAAGCGGAACCACCATCACATGACAGCTTTGTTTTAAAATGAAATGCGATCACTGTGTCAGTAAAATATAAGAATGATGATACTTAGAAATGAAATAGCACAAATACTTGTCCAGCTCTTGCCCTGGCTTCTGCCTTTTTGGCACATTTCCTCCTATTGAACCAAGTATCCAGCTATGTCTCAGGTAAAAGGATTGAGTTGCAAGAGCTGGGTTCAGACCAGTGCAAGGATACATCGCTATCTTTTTAAAAGTCTTTATCAACAAAACATTTACAACATTTTGGACTTCCTGGAAGCCCTTCAAGGGTAAGTAACTGGTTTCATCAGAAACTGTGTGGCTCATAGATGAAGAGGTGGTTTTTCATGCTTGGGCATCTTGTGTGAAAACAGATAATCCCCTAGGGAAAGCACCTGTCTGATAGAGCACAGATCCCCAGGGAGGAACTTTATCAACTAAAGCAAAAAGCTCCGTTTCTGTACAGGGCTGTTCTGGCTGATAGGGCTTTGCAGAAAGGCAGCTGAAACTCCAGAGATGTCCACAATTCACAAATGTAGATTCTAAATTGCTTAGTTTTGCGGCGCCTGGGTGGCTTAGTGGGTTAAAGCCTCTGCCTTCGGCTCAGGTCATGATCTCAGGGTCCTGGGATAGAGCCCCGCATCGGGCTCTCTGCTCAGCGGGGAGCCTGCTTCCCCCTCTCTCTCTACCTGCTTCTCTGCCTACTTGTGATCTCTCTGTCAAATAAATAGATGAAATCTTTAAAAGTAAATAAGTAAATTGCTTAGTTTCAGCAACCCATTGCAATTCACTCAATCAATAAATATTTTAGATTATCTACTACTAGAGCCATTCATTTTGTTAGACACTCAAGCAATGCAGTGGGTATCAAAAAAAAAAAACAAAATCTCTGCTTTTAAGGTTATATCCTGGCAGAAGAAGGAAACATGCAGATCAGGTTCTTCTATATTATTTTAAGTGCTCTAAGGGAAACACACAGGGTATGAGATAGTATAAAACATGGCATGAAGAGAGACTCCACTAGTCTGATTGATCCAAGATGTTCTTTACAGGAATCTGAAGGGACTACCTTGCAACGGTGACCTGAAGAATAAGAATTCATCAGATATACAGATATGGGAATAAAGCAGAAAATGGAACTAGGATTGGGCAGGGCTAAGGTAAGAGCATGTGCACAGATTTGAAGACCTTAAAGAAGTCATGAGAGAAGAGCATGACCACTTAGAGACAAGGACCACACAGATCATGTTAAATAGTCTAGATTTCCACCTACTGGAGCCCTGAGAAATAATGGGTACTTTAGTTTACTGATAACAAATGATTTTCAACACTTTTTTTTCATGTGCTTATTGGTCATTCATATGTATTCTTCTGTTAAGTGTACACTTAAGACTTTTGTCATTTTACTGGTAATTTTTAAGAGTTCTTCATATATTCCAAATAAGAGTGTTTTGTTGGATTGGCTTATTTTGATTATTCTTTACCCTTTTGTAGCCTACCATTTTCTTAATGGTGTCTTTTGATGAACATTCATCTTGAATGATGTCAAATTTATCAATTTTGTATTTTGTGGTTAATGATTTTTTCCTATAAATGAACTCTATAGCCACCCTAATGTCATCAACATATTCTCCCCTGCTTTGTTCTAAGTAGTTTTATGTTTCTAGCTTTTAAGTTTAGATATATGATCCATGAAAAAGTAATTTTTTGTGTATGGAGTGTGATAGAGCTCAAATTTTTATTTTCTCCTACATTCCTATTATCCAGTTATGATGCCATGATTTGTTTAATAACAAAACAAACAAACAAAAGAAAAACCTTTGCAGTTCCCACTGAATTCACTTGGCACCTTAATCATGCTTCAACCATATATAGTCCTCTTTGTTACTGTACTGTTTCTTTGATCTATCTTTATGACAATAATGAACTTATTAATCAACATACCTTTATTAAGTATCTTGAAATCAGAAATAATTTCTCTAACTTCTTTCTTCTTTTGTAAGACTATTCTGACTATTCTATCTACTTTGTATTTTTATATACATTTGAGAACCAGCTTGTGAATTTCTCAGTAAAAATCTTTCTTGTGTTTTGACTGAGATTAAATTGATATCACAGATCAATTTGGTAAGTCTTTTAATCCATGAATAGAAAATAACTCTCTAATTACTTGTCTGCTTTTCTCTCAAAGCATTTCTATTGTATGATATTTCTACATATTTCTTTACGCATATAATTGTATTATATTTATTTCTAAGTATATAATTTTGAAGTAATCATAAAATTTTAAATTCATTTCCCAATTGTTTAATGCTACTATAGTGAATATATTTTTATCTATTGATCGTGTATCTGTGACTTCTCTAAATTCGATTACTAAAATTTTTTGTACATGCCATAGGATTTTCTATGTATATAATCATGTCAGCTGTGAATTAGGTGAATTCTTATTTTAAAGCTTTTATTTCTATCTCTTGTCTTTTTACACTGTCTAGGACTTCCAGACAGTATGGCATATCAGAGATCAGACTTGATATTCTTGCTTTGTTCCAAGTCTTAGAGGAAAATCATTCAATGTTTTACTATTAATTATGATGCTAACTGGAGAATTTTCAGATTTCCTTTGTCAGACTGACAAAGCCTCCTTGGATATTTTTTGTGTATTTTAGTCTGCCCAGATAATTTTTAACATGAATTGATAATAGATTTTTTCAAATATTTTTCCTGTATCTACTGAGATAATCCTATGACTTGATCCTCTTTTTATGTTAAACTGGTAAATTGCATTCAGGGTTTTTTGAATGTTAAAGAACAACTCTGCATTTCTGAAATAAATCATGCTTAGTTATGATAGTTTTAATAAATCACTTCATTTAATATGCTCATATTTTGCTAAAGACCTTTGGCCCTTTTTTCATGAGTGATACTAGCATTGCATCATCTACTTTGTTTTGGTGTCAGAATTACATCAAATTCATAAAACAAGGAGAGAAGTGTTCCTCCTCCCCCTGATTTCTAAAACAATTTGACTAAGACTGGTATTTAATTCCCTTAAAAGAATTAACTAGTGAAGCCACTCTGTGCCTCAAGTTTTCTTGCTAGGAAGGCTTTCTTTTTGCTTCTGTTTTTGTTGTTTATAAATTCAGTGACTTTTCCAGATACAGGTCTACTTGTGGTTTCTATATCTTCTTACATCAATTTTTTTTAAATTGTGATTTTCAAAGAATTTGTCCATTTCATCTAAATTTTCAATTTGCATAAAGCTGTTCATGTTCCCCTATCCTTTTAATGTCTGCAGAATATAAGCATGTGAAACAGCAAATTTCCTTCAAACAATATAGAATATATATATATACACACACACACATACATACACACACGCACATATGTGTATATATACATACATACACACACACACATTTTTCTTGTGATTTATTTTGTGATTCAGGAGTTATTTCAAAGATCTTGCTGAATTTCCAAATAAGTGAGAATTTTCTATCTTATTATTGATGATTTCTAATTTATTATTGCTGTAACCTAAAACACACATTACATGATTTCAGTCACGTACAGTTTGTTGGGAGTTGGCTATAGCCTCATATAATCTATCTTGGTGAATAATCCATATGTATTTGAAAAAAATTGTATTCAACAGTTTTGGAATACAGTGTTCATAAATGTCAAATGGGTCAAAACGCTGGTAGTATTAGAATGATTAATATTGCTCCTGGCCCGGGGTGCCTGGGTGGCTCAGTGGGTTAAAGCCTCTGCCTTCAGCTCAGGTCATGATCTCAGGGTCCTGGGATCGAGTCCCACATCGGGCTCTCTGCTCAGCGGGGAGCCTGCTTCCCCCTCTCTCTCTGCCTGCCTCTCTGCCTACTTGTGATCTCTCTCTCTCTCTGTCAAATAAATAAATAAAAATATTAAAAAAAAAAAAAAAATTGCTCCTGGCCTGAAGTGCTCTAGTTCCTTTTGTTCACTTTTTTTTTCTCCAAATGCTTCCATGATCTTCAAACTTTGTTTTTGTTATGTTCAGTCTCTGTCAAGATCTTCAAATTAATTTTTCATTTCTCCTAACACTTTATTTCTACCATTTCTATTTGGTACTTTTTTATAATTTATTACTCTGCTTAAATTCTCAGTCTGTTCACACATTTTCTCCACATTTTCCATTATGCTTTTTCATATATTTATCTTAGTTATTTTGAACCCCTCATCTGTCTGTAATTCCAATCATCTGAATCACTTTTGTGTCTGCCTCTACTGACACTTTCCTTTCTTGACCATGTTTCACATTTTCTTGTCTCTTTGTGTGTATTTTTTTTTTTTAATTTAATGCTGAATATTGTGTATAGAAGATGCTCCTCCTTTTGTCAGGTAGCTTATCCGTGACTGACTGAAATTTGACTGTTATTACAGCTTTCCTAAGATTCAGTTTACCCTTGCCTTCACAAGTAACAGGCTATCCTCTATCATTTCGGGGTTCCTAGGGAGTTTTCTTAACTTTCTCTCCCTGCCTCTAGATTTAGGCACCTCAACAAATCTATCTCTACATTCCTGTCCTGCCTGGCCTTTAGCAACCACCAGCTTATAGGTTACGAAGGATGACAGTGCCTTAAAGTGTCATCTCTCAACTACCTCAAGAGGACAATGAGAATTCAACAGAGAACATTCAGTGACTCTAGGCAACCCACCAGAGATTTTTTCTTTTTTGCAATGTTTATTCCTTCTCGATGGAAATGAGGGAGATAATTTACACTTTCCCAAGTAAAACCTGAAAATTTTACCATCTAAAATACTAAGTGCTTTGTGATCAGTAGACATTATGCATCTATTTGTTTATTCCAGTTGAGTGCTAATGTAATTGGAATTGGTAGATAGAAAGCTGGCAGTTGTCAGATCTCATCAATTTACACTACAGCCAAATTAGAGGTATACAAACAGACAATGCATCCAGGAATTGTAGCACATATGAACCCACACATCCACGTTCTTCCCTGTATAAAAGCCTTTCTTATGTTTTAAAATAAATATACACAAACTATCAGGAGTTCCCTGGGGGTTGAAGCTAGAGAACACCCAGGCACAGTGTATTCTCCTACAAGCATTCTTCATCTTGATACCGAGATGGAGGTCAGCAGGTTAATTGAAACTTACAATATACTGATGTGAACATCAATGAAGCCTGACAATTTTCCAACTTTATTAACTCTTTTGCATCTTTTCTATTTGGTCATTGGCGACATAATTCACTGTTCTTCCTATTTTTCTTGAGAGATAACATGAAACCACCTTGAATTTTCTAATAATAATGTTTTAACAAAACACCATTGTCATTTATTTTTTGAAGAGTAACTACTACAATGCATAAAAATTTTAAGGGGATGACAACTAAATAGCAGATCCCTTGGTCTCTATACCAAGAGATTTTGATTCAGGGTACAGGTGAAGCTCAGGATTGAATATGAAGACTGAAGCAAGCCCTACTGGAAGCAATGCCTTATAATTAAGTCCCAAATTTACAAAGTCCAAATGATTCATTACACCCCGGTAAGGGCATGTTCAAGGTCTTTACCTCCCTAGTTTCCTCTTACATTATTCTCCCCTCAATACTCCAGCTACCCTATCACTCAATGTCTATACAACTCCGTGTTCTTTTCTGCCTTTACGCAATCACATATGTGGTTTCTTCTTCTCAGAACCCTCTTTTTTTCTCCGAGCAACTCCTTCTCATCCTTGCCACTCAGCTTAAATGTTTCTCCTGTGCGTAGATTAAGTAGGCCTCCTTACTCTACACATCACCCTCCCACCTCAATGAGACATTTCTTTTAAAACTTGTGCTTCTTCACAGCTATTTTTAGAATTGTAAATATGTATCCATTTTTTTTTAAATATTAACTCGCTGACTTTCTCACTAGTAGTATAAATACAGTACAGATATTAAGCTTGCTGGTTATATTCACGAATGCTACATACAGACTCTCTCAGGGCTTAACACAAAACAGGAACTCAGGAACTACTCATGGACTGCCCAACACCATTGGATGCAAAAAGGAGCAATGCCAACCATTAAACTTGTATCCTTCTACATTGCTTGTTTTGTTTTTTTTCTTGTTGTTTTTGTTGTTGTTTTGTCCAGCTATCATCCCTCCTTTTTTGGGAACAGATCCTCCCCAGTTTGACTCCATCCACATGGTTACCGTGGACGTCATCCTGTTGATTGACGCTAACAACCTCTCCACCTGGCCACTGTTGACTAATCCAAGCACAGAGAACTACAGCTCTTGTACGAAAGTTCAGGATTTGAGTGATTAGGTCAGGTTCGTCTGGATAATCCAATATAATCTCATTTCAAGGTCCTTAACCTTAATCACCTCTGCAAAGTCCCTTGTGCCAGGAAAGAGAACTTATTCACAGGTTCTGGAGATAAGTACATAGACTTCTTTGAGGACTAGCATTCTTCCTACCACACTGAATGTCCTTGAAACAAATTCCCTTGTGTATATCAACTACATTAGGCTGAATTTCTGTAATAAAAAGAGTCCCCTCCAAAAGCCCTCTTGTGTTTTCCGTTTAGATTAGTGGCTATAAAATTCCTAGGTAGAAACCCAGAGCTTTCTTCAATGTCATATGTTCCTAACATACACATTTTATTAAGTTACTCCTGAACAATTTACCCCTAAAATAGACTAACTTTTTTTTTTTTTTGCCAATGTCCTAGTTTAGTTTAAATCCTTTTCTACCTGTATTACAACAGCCTTCAACCTGGATTCTTTGCCTATAATTTCTTTTTGTCCCCAGCCACTCTTCTCACTGCTAACAGTGTTATCTTTCACTACTGATCATATAATTACATAATGCTACAAATTTCAAAAAAAAAAAAGCACTCGATGGTTCTTAAGCCTTTATATTCAATAAAATGATCTAATTTAACCTATGGTATATTCACTTTTGTTCTGCAGCCTTCTTCTCCCACCCCTCCCACATTCTGAATTACCACAAATACCGTATGAATATTTGTGGGAGAAAATGCTTGCTTCATCCATCATTCATTTATCCCTGCACTTTGTCAGGTACTATGAAGGTAGAAAGTCAAGAAAGTATCCTCTAGGCAAATTTAATAAAAAGTTATGGTAGGGAAGGAATTCAAAAAATAGCAGAGAGATGGTATACCATAGAGGACACAGTCAGGGCATCCTAGGTGGAAAGAGAGCTTGATAATTAGACACATAAGCATTGTTTTTATTAAAATGTATTCATTCCTTGGTTCAAATAACTTTAGAATATTTAGTATCATTCCACATTTTTAGGACACAGTGAGTAAAAAAAATAGCTCTTGTCCTCAAAGAGTTTATATTCTAGTGGAGAAAATAGACAATTAACCAGTGAAAAACACAAGCAATTTCGGATAGTTACTGTAATGAAGAAAATAAACAGGGTAAGGGGTTGGAGAGTGCAGGTGTGGGCTGGGAGCTGTTTCAGACTGGGTTATAGGGGCTGTCTCTGAAGAAGTGATGTTTAATAACACATAGGAATGATAAACAAACAGACAAACAAAACACCCTACAATGTTGAAGCCTAAGAGAAGAGAACTCAAAGGTAGAAACTAGCTGTGCAAAAGCCAGGTTTGGGAAACAAACTTGCTTTATTTGACAAAGAGGGACTAGGTCCGTGTAGCTAGAACAAAGAAAGCAGAAAAAAATGAAGTAAGATAAGAAAATACAAATCTACAATAACCTTGCTGACTGTGACAGAGTTTGAATAGTATTCTAAGTGAAGGTATGGGGAGGTTTTCATCAGGAAATGTGCAATCTGATTTGTGTTTTAAAAATCTCACTTGGTCTGCTATGGAGGGAATGGATTTTAGGGGTACAAGAAAGGGAGAACCCTCCAGAGGCTATGGTAAGAGTGCAGGCAAGAGCGAATTATAGGTTGTGATAAGCAAGATGACACGAAACATGGTGAACAAACACTGGATTTGAGACCTATGTTGAGGACTGAGTGACCAGTCTGAAGGAATGTAATATAAAGACAAAATAGAAGAGGTCTAAGGATTGAGTCTCAGGTGGCACCCCAGGGCGCCTTAAAACTTGGGATCTAAGATACAAATCAGCCAAAGAGATTAGTAAAATACAGCTGACCAGGTAAGCAAGAGAATAAGGAGAGTGGCTTTGAAGAAGCCAAGGGAGGAAAAAGTTGAAAGAAAAAAAAAAAAATTTACCATGTCAAAAGACGCTGATAGAAGGCACGGGAAAAGAGGATGTTAGAAGTCACTGTTACTTGCTAGGAGTCATTTTACTATCAGGACAAAAACTCTACTGGAGGAGGGGCAAGAGAAAAGTGATGAACCTAAGGGGCCAGCAGGTATAGCCTACTGTCTCACAAGTTTTCCTATGAAAGGAAATAGTAATATTAAGTAGTAGGTGAAGGTGGACATAGTTTGTGTCTTTCTAAAATTGATTTTAAGGTGTATGCTTTCTGGTGGAATTTCTTTCTTTTTTTTTTTTTTTTAAAGATTTTATTTATTTATTTGACAGACAGAGATCACAAGTAGGCAGAGAGGCAGGCAGAGAGAGAGGAGGAAGCCGGCTCCCCGCTGAGCAGAGAGCC
>CM052895.1:22482586-22508850 GCA_028534135.1 Potos flavus
TTAGTAAAGAGAATTTTGTTGGACTAAGGGAAATTAAACACCAGTATCCATCACCTGTAAAACTTCTGATGATACATCCCACATAATGGTCAAGTATAGATAGCTTATTTTTGAGATACCAGCTGCAAGCTTCACCTAGATCACCTTGAGAAAAGTTTGCCAATTCCTTACTATTTGAGTGTGCTTAAAACAATTTCATACTTCATTGTGTTCCACAGAGGGGAAAAAGCAACAGTCCGAAAAACTCACCCTTCATAATGATATACAAATTCCCACTACTGTTAGTGTTGAAAAAATATCACAAGAGATTTTGATCTCCACTTTAACAATATAAACCCAATAAGCTATAAAATCGTAGTTTGGGGGCTCCTGGGTGGCTCAGTGGGTTAAAGCCTCTGCCTTCGGCTCAGGTCATGATCTCAGGGTCCTGGGATTGAGCCCCACATCGCTCTCTGCTCAGCAGGGAGCCTGCTTCCCCCTCTCTCTCTGCCTGCCTCTCTGCCTACTTGTGATCTCTCTCTCTGTCAAATAAATAAATAAAATCTTAAAAAAAAAAATTGTAGTTTGTAAAAAACCCTTGAGACAGCTCAGGATGCAAAGAAATCTAAAAGAACTAAGTGCCAAAAAGTTTTAAGTTATTCATAGAGAGGAAACAAGTGGAAACTATTAAAAATATAAAAAAATGCTAGAAATTAAAAATTTGCTATTTGAAATAAATTCACTTGGTAGGCTTAGTACCAGACTAGACACAAAAGAAAAGGTGAGAACTTGAAAGGAAAAAAAAAAGAATGAAAGAAAAAAAGTGAGAAACTGAAGACTAGTCAAAATCAAAAATCCAAATGGAAACACCAAAAGAATGGGAAGGAGGAGTTAAAAATCAGACATCTATGGGACAGAAGACTGTACATAACACGAAAGGATCAAGAAGTTTGAAGATAATCCAAATGGAATGGGCAGGAACAATATAGTATTTACATATATTATTTGGAATTCTTATTTAAAGAAGACTTATCTCTTCTCTCTCATTTATTTATTCAACCATTTATTGTTTTTACTTTGTGTTAGGATCTAATATTACATTATTAATTTTGTTGCTTAAATTTTTCCAGCTTTGGCCATCATGAGCTCTTTCAAGCATGCTCTTGTGTCATTTTGATAAGCCCTCATCCTTCTGGTTTCGACCATTTTCTTACATTTAACCACTACAAGAAGCTCTTGGCTAATGTTACATTTTCCCTTCTCTAGCCCTGGAATCAACAATTTCTCCAAGAGACCCAGGTACCTTTAATTAGAGCATGGTATGTAGAAACCAAGATCTGAGCCCTGGCTATTCTCACTTCCACTGGAGTATTACAGTTTCTAGGCTCCCTTGCTGGACACAGTGAAGACATTTATGTATGGACATTAACCCATGTATACATACATATCTATAATTATTCCTGGGTCTCTTCATCTGTATCTATGGTAAGTTAAACATATGTTGATAATATCTTCTACTCTAATCCGGTACTACATAATTAATTCTAGTCATCCCCCTCAACCCCAATGCCTTGCTTTCTAACTTTGCTATCCAACAATGAGAAGCCTATCTCCTATCACCATCCATATCCATTTAATTATTTGTTTGACCTCAGTATACATGGCATTTGCAGAATTGCTAACCTGTATCTCACTGATAAACAACCTTTCTACTAGAGCACATAGTTTATGTTCAGTTCATTTTGTCTAGCTCTGTAATTGCTAGTTAAATATCTCTTCTCAAGAGTTACTTAAGTTAACCTCTGTTTCCTCATGTCTCTCAGTAAGATTATGTCATACTTACATAACATGATACATTGTTTTATCATAGCCAACATTTCATTCCAAGATTTTTCCCAACCTCCTGGCTGATTTTTTGTTTAATTTCCATACATTCAAGTTTACTCTCTGTACTGTAAATTTCAGTGGATTTTGAGAAATTCATATAATCATACATTCACTACCATAATACCGTATAGAATGGATCCATCACCCTAAAAATTATTTGTCTCCCCTCTGTAATCAACCACTCTCCCTCCCTCCAACCCTTGCCTACTACTGATCTGTTTTTTATTCTTTCAGTTTCTCTTTTTCCAGAGTATTATATAAGTGGAAACATATAATATGTAGCCTTTTGGCGAAATAAGTCAATCAGAGAAAGACAACTATCATATGATCCCTCTAATATGAAGAATTTGAGAGGCAGGGCAGGGGGTCGTGGGGGGGAAATGAAACAAGATGAGATCAGGAGGGAGACAAACAATAAGAGACTCCTAAACTCACTAAACGAACTAAGGGCTGCTGGGGGGTGGGGGGTGTAGGGATAGGGTGGCTGGGTTATGGACGTTGGGGAGGGTATGTGCTATGGTAAGTGCTGTGAAATGTGTAAGCCTGATGATTCACAGACATGTACCCCTGGGTCAAATAATACATTATATGTTAATAAAAAATAAAAAATTTAAAAAATTTAAAAATTTAAAAAATATGTAGCCTTTTAAATTTGGGCTTTTTCACTTAACAAAATGCATTTATGATTTATCCAGTTTGTTTTGTAATTCAACAGGTTCTTTTTATTGCTAAATAGTAGTCCATTGTATGAATATATACTCATTCACCAACTGAATAACACTTTGGTTGCCTCCAGTTTGAGGAAATTATGAATGAAATTTCTATGAACATACACACCTAGTTTCTGCATGAACCTGAGTTTACAGTTCAAATGGATAAAGAACTAAGAATATGCTTTTGGGGTCATATGGTAGAGTCTGGTTAGCTTTGTAAGAAACTTGCAAATTGTCTAAGTGGCTACAGCATTTTGCTTTCTGACAAACGATAAACCCAGAGTTCCTACAGCTTTATACCTTCAGCATCTGGAATTGTCAGGTTTTTTTAAACTTTCTTATTCAATATAAGGATCTGCATACAGCAAATATGAATAAATGTAATTCCACGACTGACTTAAGTCAGACTGTACTGACTAGGACAAGCTGCAAAAATGCCAGTCTAAATTAGTGTCAGGAAATTTGCTTTATAGATGTTTTTAAAAATTAGATTACGTTAAAAGGAAGTAAAATTATTTTTAAACAGAAATGGTAAAAAGGTTCCTCTCATGTGAGAACCTGGGTCAATTGCTAGAGGTATGCTTAGAGCAGTTACCTTAAGGATTCTGAGGCTACACCTGGCCTCAATGAGAAAGCATGCTGAGAACAATGAGCAATGTCATTACAAACAGAGGACAAGGCACTGGGGCACAAGAACATTTCATTTCCAAGGTCTGGGCTAATTCAGTGGCATCTAATTAAGGTCCTCCAAAAGGACCTCCTGTGATAGGTAAAATTATGGCTTCCAAAAATGTCCATGACCTTATCCTCAGAGCCTGTGACTATGTTATGATGCATGATAAGGGAGAATTCAAGTTGAGGATGGAATTAAGGTAGCCAATCAGTTGACTTTAAAATAGGGAGATTATTGTGGATTATCCATATGGAACCCACAAAATCCCAAGTGTCCTTAAATGTGGAAGAAGGAAGTAGAAGGGTTAGTCTCAGACTGATGGGATGTTAGAAGGACTTGACTGGACATCGCTGATTTCAGAGATGGAAGAGGCTGTGAGCTAAGAAATGCAGTAGCCTCTAGGAGCTGGAGAAATCATGAAAACAGATTCTCCTCTAGAGACACCAGAATGGAATGCATCCCTGTCATACCTTGATTTTAGCTCGATGAAACACATACATCAGAAATCTGACTCAAAGATCTGTAAGTTAATAAATTGGTGTTGTTTTAAGGCACGAACTCTGCAGGATTTGTTACAGAAGCCATACAATACAAATACAACTCTTTTGATCTTTAGAAAGCAAAAGTTAAAGAGCAAAGTGTTAACTTTACAGCATGAAAGCAAAAAGTTTATATAGAGTTTACAGTCCTTAAAATTTGTAGGTGGGTTAGACAGTTTTTCAGCTATCAATTCATTTCCTAAAATATTGTGAAAACATCAATTTCAGACTTATTCCTATCCACTTAACACTAATTTGGAGTTGAGTTGGTATAAAATAATGAGCTTTTTCTGACACTACGAAAACAGCCATTCAGAGCAACTCAAAACTTCTAAAGGCATTCTGTCTGAATGGTCTGCAAGCATTCGGGCCAAATGTCATTGGAGGAACACTGGGAAGATGGGAAACATCACTGTGGCGTTGGCATAATTGCTTCTCGGTTGATGGAAGAAAGTCATGTGTTGGGATTCCATCTCTGCCTCTGTATCAGCTCCCAGGGTAAGGGCAGAATGCAGTCTGAGTCAGCCAACCCTGCCATTCTTTTGATAATCTCTCTGTTTTATTTACAGCTCTGAGCTGTGCCAACACAAAAAGAATGCTTTTATTTTCCAGTGGGCCCCCATGTGCTAGTGGGTTCTACTTGCCTCATATTCATGACTAATTCTCCATCCTCCCTCACCTCTCATTCCACACCTCTGTGTGTTTCTCCTTCAGATGGCATTGGATGTGATGGGAGATGTGGGATTATGCTGTGAGCACATCCTTCTTTTTTCATAGCTATGAGCTGTAAACTTTTTATTAAATTCACAATTGTACCGAGGGGAACAAATGCGGCATAATGGTGGGATGAAGCTAGGGCTGCTTTCTTCACACGTAACAGAAAATAAAGTCCACAAACTATGCACACCAGTAAAAGAGCATCTTTATGGTAACATTAAAAAATGAATAGCCTCAAAATTACAACTGGAGGCTAAGCTCAAGTAAAGTTAAGTTATTAAATAGATGTCTCAAATGGAAAATAATAGGAGTGCATAGGGAAAAAAAGGGATTTTTTTTTTAACCCCGCCAACATGGTTCAAAAACTTGGTGTGTGTGTGTGTGTGTGTGTGTGTGTGTGTGTGTTTTTGTTTGTTTTTGCCCGCCACAGCACCAATCACCAATCAAGAATAACGTGAGCATTATCGTAGCCCCAAACTAGGACTCCACTGGCAGGGGGAAAGCATCAGGGGAGCTGCACTCTCCTCTGGGAGGCATAAAGGAGTAAGAGAGCCTCAGGCCAGAGGACCATCCCACAGAGATGTTAAAAGCTTACTTCCAGGGGGAAAAAAATGTCCTCTTTTGATCTTATGGTTCATATCCAAAGGGATATAGTTCAAGCTACTGAACCTTTATTTTGTTTTGTTTTTTGTTTGCCAAAAGTATTCATGGAAAATTTTTACCCTAATCATATGCTTGGGTTCCTCACTGTTTTAGATCCTTGACGAAGAAATGACTGTTATCTCCTACTAATATCATGAAATTTAAAACACTGCCTAAATATTGAGATGTAGAGCTTAGTACACAGTAAAATGCTAAATATTGAGAAGCTCCAGGTATATCTTTGTTTAATCTTCCAAAAAGCAGAATACTCTAAAGTATGACCTAAGTTATCATTGGGATATTCTAAAGGACTTAAAAAGTAACAATCTTGCCAATGGGTCATAAAAAGATGATGTAGGATAGGGCAGAAATGTTTAACTTACAAAAAAAGTATTAGATATTTACCAATATTTAAGTAAAACAGTATCACGTTCTCATTTTTCTCTCATTCTGTCAGTGTAATCAAGCCACATGTGACAAGATAGAAGTATCGAAGGTAAAAATAAAGACTCAGACTAGAATTACAACACTAATTATCACTAGCAGAATGAACTTTGACAAATGGCTTAAACTCTCTGTGCCCCTGTTTTCACATCTGTAATATTCAGTGACAATTAATGAGAATGCCTGGCTCATATTGGGTATTCAGTAGCAAGTTACTGAGTGACTGAATGAAAAATGAATGGATCGTTCAGTAGTGAATTCATTTGGAGAATCCCAGATCTTCTTCCCCATCTCAGTGGGAAGCCACACTGTTGTCACACTTCACATCAATCTGTCGGGAAATGTGCATCTACCTAGAACCTAACCTTTTTGCACCAACTCCACTGCTGTCCCCCGCTAGTCTGAGCCATGTCTGGGATTTCTAATAATCTAAGATTTCCCCACTCCTAACTTTGCCATTCTGTAGTCCAACCTCGGGGGATCTCTTTTAAAATAAAGGCTAGGTTAAATCCCTCTTCTGTTTAAAATCCTATTTCAATCAAAATAAAACCCCAAACTCTTACAATACCCTACAAACCCTGTGTGATCTGGATCCCTGCTTTCCCTAAGCTCATCTCCTTCTGGTCTCCTGCTTCATCACTTGGCTTTTGCCCCAACGGCTTCAGCTGCTTTTAGAACTTGCTGGGCATGCTTCTGCCTCAGAGCCTTTACAGACAGAGCCCTCTGTCTGGAACGTTCTTCCCCCAGCTGTTGTGTGTGAGACTCCTCACCACCACCCTTCCGTCTTTGTTTTTACCTCACTTTCTCAGGGATGTTTGCACTGACTATCTCATTGAATACTCCCACCAACCTCTGCCTCCTATTTCCCATTTCCTACTCTGCTTTACTTTGCCCCCTCCTTTTAAAAATTTTATTTATTTCTATGAGACAGAAAGAAAGAGACAGAGCACAAGAAGGGGGCAGAGGCAGAGGGAAGAGAAGAAGACTCCCCATTGAGCAGGGTATCCAACGAAGGACTTGATCCCAGGACCCCAAGATTATGGCCTGAGCAGAAGGCAGACATTTAACCGACTCAGCCACCCAGGTGGCCCTGTACCTGCTTTTTAATGTCTTAATCCCACTAAACGACACACTATTCTTGCCTATTTATGTTTATTGCTTGTTGTCTGTCTACCCCTGCTAAAATACAAGATCTCTGAGGGTTTATTGATATACTCTAAGAGTCTGGAAACATAGAATGTATTCAATAAATACTTGTTAAAGACTTATTATTATTATTGATAATACTATCACATAGTAGTTACACACAATGGTCCTCTGTACTACCTTTCTATCTTCTTAAAGGACAACAGTGACAAGAAGAAGTTGCCTGGGACACGAGACAATTTTTGACACAAGAAGTTCTGTCCCTAGGGGATAGAGACTCATTTTCTCTTCCCTGGCAGGTGAAAATCAAGCAGTTGTCTTTTGATGCATATCCCCAAGGTTTTAGACAGAGCACCCATCAACAAACCAGGAAGAGTCCAGATAATGAACTCAAATAACACATCAGTATCAAAGTCATCTCCAGGTAGAGAAAAAAGGAGGAAAACATCAAACTTTTGGCATCAGGGGAAAATTTAATAAAGAAAAACTAGTGAAAACCTCAGGGCAAAATAAGAACCAGAACTAATTTTTCCCCCCAACTAAAAACATTTTATAGTATTTTTTCTCACAGACCCTGATAATCTGCATGCTTAATGGGGTGAGACTAGCGTACAAAGATCTCCTTATGGGCAAAGGTAAATTAGGGCTCCAAAACGTCACTGGGATAGGAGTTATCCAAGAGTTTTGTTTCTAATGAGCCTATCTATGACCAACAGAGTGATGACCAGCACAGATGCTTGGATCAAATTTCCTGGATGCCCGGTATGACTTTGGGAAATTAGTTTTCATGGTTCCTTCATCGGTCATATGGGGATGGGGTTCTTGTAAGGGTAAAATTAGGTAATGTTCAGAAAGCTCTTAGCACAGCACTTATACACAGTGGTTTTCAGTTCTAGCTTCTGCAATGCTCTCTCACGTTTTGTAAAAACAAGACTCAGAGTCTTAAGCAACACACTGTCACTACAGTGCATTCTTTGGTCCCAAGGAGCCTTTCTACAATAAAAGTGGCAAAGGGAATGTGCTTAGTAATCAGATACTACAGCCTGGGGCAACCCATATAAACGTAATGAGACACAGTCTCTTCACAAATTAAATGGGGATCATAATACCCACTTCATAGGAGTTTATAGTGGAGAAAATACACACAAGGGCAGTGCCTGGCACACAGGAAAAGCTTAAGTGGCTATTATTTTTGTTATTATAATCACGTCCACTAAAAGAATATGTCTCTGTGACGGCCTTCCCATCTGTTTCTAAATATAGATCCCCCTCTTCCCTCCTTTCACCCCTTGTGAGTTGTTGCTAGGCCTCTATGCCTTCTGATTGACTGCCAGCACTTCTCCCTGTGTTGGCCAGATCTGCAGTTTCAGCCAGAACTCTGCCTTTCGCCTCAGCTCTTCCACCAATACTAATGCTGCCAGCAAACCCCCAACTCTTTCCCTAACTCCAATCTTTGCTTCCCTGTCCACTAAGAAGACTTTCCTGCTCTTAACTCTAACTCTTCCTAATAAAGGAAATCCCAGGGGTCAAGAAGCAGAAGATCTCAGTCTACTTGACTTTTATGTCCCTATAAAGATCCATCGTCAGCGTTCCCAGCAAACGTTTGTTTTGTTTGCCTATCCAGCATCCATTTCCCTTTATCCTGCAAATAAGGTACTAGCACATTAGTTTCCCTTCAAGGAGTCATCTTTCCTTGTGATGACTTCTGTCACAAGAGAAGATGACCTTCTGAATAGAACAGAATAGAACAGAATAGAACAGAATAGGATGACCCCACTTCTATCCTTGTGATGTGGGTGGGAATTTCCCTACCACCTAAGCCAAAAGGGGATGTGTAATTGCTTTAATATCCACACAAGAAACGCATAATGAGAGCAAAGCAGATAGAAACAGAGCAGAGAGATGGAGAAAGCGAGAGCCAGTCCTAACGACACTGTTGAGCCCCTAGATGAAGCCATGCCTGAAGCTGAACCACCCTTCAGCTTCTCATTTATATCAGCCAGTATGTACCTGAAAACCAATATGTGGAACCTCATCTTAATAGGTATAAGGAAAAAACGGCACAATGCAGCTATAGAGAGTGAAATAATTATTTCTTAATTACTTGGTATGGATGGGTTAAAGTAAGTTGGAGAGTGGGTGTGGTTAATCCCTTTACAAAATCTGTAAAAACTATATACTTGATAAGACAGAAAATAGAGAGAGGGAAACCTCTGAAGCTGCAATCTGCTCTGGAATGAGTTAAATTATGTAAAAACTCTACCAAATGCAAAATTAAATTGCAGTTAATTTTTCTTAAATATTGCTTTCATTTATTTTTTTCAATAATATTTAATTGAAATACAATATCATATTAGTTTCAGGTATACATATTAATGCTTCAATATTCTTATACATCACAAAATGATCCCCACACGAAGTCTCATTACCATCTATCACCATAGAGTTATTACAATATTATTGACTATACACCCCATGCTGTACATTAGACCCCCATGACTTATTTATTTTATAACTGGAATTTTGTACCTGTTAATCCCCTTCGCCTATCTCTCTACACTGCCCCCTCCCGAAACCCCTCTCCCTTCTGCTAATCAACAGTTTGTTTTCTGTATCTATGAGTCTGGTTTTTTTGTTTGTTTTTTTTTTTACGTTCCACAAATAAGTGAAATCACACAGTATTTATCATTCTCTGATTTATTTCACTTAGCACAATAGGTCCACCCATGTTGTCACAAATAGCAAGATTCTATTCTTTTTTATGGCTAAATAATAGTTCACACTGTGTGTGTGTGTGTACATGCATGAGCATTTTAACTTTTATGGAAAAGTTCTAACACACACGAAAAAGACAAAGTAGTATATAAATCCTAATTTGGCCATTATCAAATCATGACAAGTATTTTTTCACCTATGTAATCACCTGCCTCCTTTCTTCTGTTTTTTATTCTGTATTTTCTAATTGAGGTAACATTCACATAGTGTAAAAATAACCATTTTAAAGTGAACAATTCAGTGACATTTAGGACATTCACCATGTTGTGCAGCTACTACCTCTACCTAGTTTTAAAACATTTACAGCACCCCAAGAGTAATCCTGTACATGCTGAGGAGTTGTTCCCACTCCCCACTGGATCGTAGAACCTTATCAGATAAATGATTTTCAAATACTCTTTCCCATTTTGTAGGCTGCCTTTTCATTTTTCCTGATAATGTTCTTTGCTGAAACAAGTTTTTAATTTTGATAAATCCCAATGTAACTTTTTTTTAAATATATTGGCTGTAACAGTTTATGCAATATTCTCCCATTTACAATGACCTGGATCCTCGTATCCTGAAATTGTTTTGTTCCTTGTGCTTTTCATGACATATATAAGAGTCTGTTGTCAAATTCAAATGCATGAAGATTCATCCCTATGTTTTCTTCTTGTAGCAGACTTACTGTTAGCTCTGCATTTAGGTCATTGATCCATTTTGCCCCTAATACTTTTTGAACGCTTATTAAATAGTAGGAACTTAACACAAATTATCTCTTTTAATTCTCACAAGAATCCTCCAAAAAATTAATTAAAAAATTAAGAAGAAAAAAAAGAGTCCTCCAAGTACCTTTGAGTAAGTACTTAAGTAAGTAAGAACTCAGAGATAAAGCAACCATACCCCACAGAGTTTAAGAATTTGCCCAAGTATGCAAAAATGTTAAGTAGGAGCCAGCAGTTGAATGGAGAGCTGTGTTAACGCCAGAGCCTGAGTCTTTGCCACTTTCAATAACAAACTAGTAAACACAAAACAAAATGAGAATGGGGAACTATTGAAGAGGAAAATGGGTTTTTTGTCAATTGCTCCTCATTCTTCGATGTGTTTTGTGTTGCTTTCACATTTTACATCCTGAGTTAAAGGAAGGATATACAAACATCCTCAAGATCTTCCTTATCTAGAAGTAAATATCAGGGAGGCAATCCAAACCAAGATGTATTTTAACATTCATGGTGATATAGATCCTGGAACTCTGAAATTCTCACCCTCAACTTTTGGAGTCTCTAAGGTAACTCTCTTGTTACACCGTTTGATCACTGTGCACCCTTTCCTCCTCTTCTCTGTGTACTGGGTGCTGATCTTTATGGACTTCATCACCTGGGATCCTTTGCCCTCTGGATCTCCCTAGAGTTGGATCAATTAGAGGAAATGCGTCAAAGGACGCAACTGGGACATTTCTTCTCCCGTGTTCTCTTTTTCCTTAAGCACTGTGTTATAACACATCCCTTATATGGGCACATCCCTTCATGACCTCACCTCCTGTAGGTGGCTTGCCTTCTACACTCCAGTTCCCAGAGGGCATGAATAATGTTATGTCCTCTCCCTGCTTCTGCAGGCCTAGAGATGATAACAGGAATGGGTAGTAAAGAACCCTAAGCACGGTGTGATTTATTCTGTGATGCAGGTAAATCAAAGCCAGTGAGATGCAAAAGAACCTAACCATTGTGTTTGACAGTGTTTCTATGGGAACTGATGCTCTGGCTCTCAAACAAAAATTACATGGGAGCTTCTGCTGGAAAGAAATCCATGTGGTGGATTGGGGTCCCTCTGTTATTAGTTTCTCTGCCTTTCTCTCTCTCTCTCTCAGCAGCCTGCAGGAAAGAGCACACTGTACCTTCTCCAGCAAGAAGTTGCCTTCAGAGAATAAACTTGAAATATGTCAGCATTGTATGGAGTTAGAAGAAACTCTAATTAGCACAGCTGTTAATTTTGGGACATTAGATGGTTTAAAATTAATAGAAGTAGAAGGAAACATGATAAATCCCTCTAAACTCTAGGAGTAAGAAAAACCTTCAGGAGTAAGGAAAACCTTTCTAACTATGAATCAAAAATCTAGGCGCCATAACGGAAAAAGTAGTTAATTATAAAAATATCTTTAAACTTTTGCTTGGAAAATAAAACATTACAAGTAAAGGGGAAAAACATACGACAAACTGGGGAGGATAGGCAAGTAATCTCTTTAATATATAAAAAGCTCTTGGCTAAAAATCAAGAATAACAATCTGACAGGAAAAAAAAATGGCCAAGAGACACAGAGACTTTTCACAGAAAAAGATATTCCATCATATCCCTTGCAATAGAAATGCAAATTAAAATTCACTGAAATTTTTTTAAACCAAAGAAATGGGCAGAAATCTGTAATCATAATAATATATCATATCGGCAAGGCTCTGGGAAATGTGGTGGTTCATCTGTAAAATCAGCCCCAATTATTACTTCCCCTGTAGCCACACCTATTTGCAATGTGATTTTGCGACCTTCAGATCAAGATGTGGAGTCCATTTCCCTAATGTGGGCGCTATTGTGACTGAGTTTGACAGACTGAATTCAAGACAAGTAATGGCATGTGAAGTCTGGCCTCAAAAGCCTTGCATGATTCCACGTGTTCTCCCTGAACTGTACCCAGCCACCATGTGAACTAAACACGCGTGGGTTACCTTCCTGGATGATGAGAGACACTTGACTTCGTCACCTCCCTTCAACGTCAACAACAGCCAACTAATCTCAAAAGCTGAACTGCAGGTGACCAAAGATCCATGCCAGAACCCAGCAGACAAAAGGACTATTCAGTTGCACATCGCCTACATTACCTACTTGCAAAATTATGAACTAAATCGATTAAATGGTGGTTGTCAAGCAAAGAGGCTTTGTAGTAGTATTTTATGCAGCATAAACTGAGGCAAGGAATAAACACTCTGAGACACAGCTGGTAGGAGTCTAATGCTTCCCTATGAAAGGAAATCTGGCAATAGCTAACAAAATTACATACGCATCTACCCTTTGACCAGGGTATACCTGCAGAAGTAGGAAATGCATCATGTGTCAGGTTACTTTTGTGACATTATTTTTAATAACAAACGATTGAAAATAACAAATGTTCATTAAAAGGGAACTGGTTGAGTAAATGATGGTAGAAGCACACATCAGCAAGTTCCACGGTCTGAAGAGGAAGGTGGAAGCTGTGTGCAGACATGAAGTGAATTCCAAGATACACAGATAACCTTTTTATCTTACATTTTTCACTGAATTATTAAGCTGAACTCTGTGTAAGAATAGAGAGGAAACATGCATATATTCTATTAATGGGAAAAAGAGTCTGAAAAGATGAATCAAAAACTAATAAAAAGGGTTATCTACAGGAGGTCATAGAATTGGTCTAATGGGAACAGAGAATAAAATGAGAATTGCCTGAGAGTACCATTTACTATAGTTTTAAACTTTAAACCATGTATTTTATTTATTTAAAAAATAGTGAGCAAAAATATCATAAGAGCAGGAGAGAAGTAATCATTTTGGATGCCTTTAGAATACAGTTCTTGAACTGAACATACAGACAGATCTATACTAAGAACCAACAGAATTGCAAAAGGATAAAATTCATTCAGTACTTTTAGCTGTAATTTAAAAATGTTTTGCAGACACGGTAGGAATATATAAATAAATGTTTATGTAATTAGAAATCATGGATTTTCAAAACGAGAGAAAAGATGACAAGACACAAGTGTAAAATCCAAGTAGTTGACTAAAAACTTAAGACTAATATAATTATTTTTAAAGACACATAAATATATATGCATATGTAAATGTATATATATATTAATGTTTTAGTTTTGTCCATTCAAAGAGCCTAAAAGCAATGCCATTCCATCACCAGGTTTTGGTTTCTATGCACCATCCCTATTCATAGAAATTGAGCTCCTTGGAGAAATAGTTGATTTCAGGTATGAAGAGAATAAAACGTCTTAGATGTAAGAGGGACATCTTTTGCCTGAAAGCAGTAATATTTTCAGAGACTAATTGGGCTGAACTAAAAGAACAGTGTTGATAAAAGGAAGGAGATAATTCAAATAAATCAAGTGAGTATTAAGAAAAAAACACTAATTAGAACATATTAATACATTAAAATCCTTTATATTCTGTATTTATACTTAAAAAGAAGAACCAAAACTGAAAGAAACAAAAATCCTCATTTGTTACCATTACTCTAAAAAGTTATGTTTAAATGAAAATCATTCTTTATTTTGCCTTTATAATAAATACTAGAATTTAGGGTAATGAAACAGCACTAGTTTTTGCTCGAAGAAATCATCACAGATGAATTATACTCGATAAGTGTGGAAAGTGTTAAAAAAAAAAATCAAAGCCTAATAAGATAATCAATTCCAGAAAAGAATATTGAAGAATATTTAAGCAATTAAGAAGTTATTGGAAAATTACATGCTCACAAAATAGGAAGTATCAATCCATAATATTTCTGGTGTCAAAGTAGGACATTTGCGTTTATAATGGAAATTTGAGTTTAAAATGAAGCAAAAAGAAAAACTGGTGGGACTACATCAAAATTAAAAGCCCCTGCACAGCAAAAGAAACAATGTACAAAACTATGTACAAGACTATGTATGGAATGGGAGAAGGTATTTGCAAATGACACATCTGATAAAAGATCAGTACCCAAAATACATGAAGAACTTATACAAGTTAATACCCAGGAAATAATCCAATTAAAAACGGGCAGAAGGACCCCTGGGTGGCTCAGTCTTTAAGTGTCTGCGTTCAGCTCAGGTCATGATCTCAGGGTCCTGGGATCGAGCCTGCATTGGGCTCCCTGCTCAGTGGGAAGCCTGCTTCTCCCTCTCCCACTCCCCCTGCTTGTGTTCCTTCTCTCACTGTGTCTCTCTCTGCAAATAAATAAACAAAATCTTAAAAAAAAAAAAAAAAAACAAATTGAACACCTTTGCAGTTAAAAGGAAAATATTATGTAAATACAACATAAAAAAATGTACACTGAATCAAATATTTTCAAAGATATATTTAACAGGGGCGGCTGGGTGGCTAGTGGGTTAAAGCCTCTGCCTTTGGCTCAGGTCATGATCTCAGCATCCTGGGATCGAGCCCCACATCGGGCTCTCTGCTCAGCAGGGAGCCTGCTTCCTTCTCTCTCTGCCTGCCTCTCTGCCTACTTGTGATCTCTCTGTCAAATAAATAAATAAAATAAAAAAATAAATAAATTTAAAAATATATTTAACAAATGATTTGCAAATCAGACACCTGCTAAACTACATGCATTTCAATTAAATAAAAATACATTAAAAACTCAAAAAAATAAAAATAATAAATAATTAAAATGGGCAGAAGACATGAACACACATTTATTCAAAGATGACATACATGTGGCCAACAGACACATGAAAAGGTCCATCATCATTTACCATCAGGAATATGCAAATCAAAGCCACAATGAGATATCACCTCACACTTACCAGAATGGCTAAAATCAACAGCACAAGAAATGACAAATGTTGATGATGATGGGGAGAAAAAAGAACCCTCCTGCATTGTTGTTGGGAATCCCAAGTGGTGCAGACAGTGTGAAAAACTGTATGGCATTTCCTCAAAAAGTTAAAAGTACAACTACCCTGATATACAGCAACTGCACTACCGGGTATTTACGCAAAGAATGCAAAAACACTAATTCAAAGGCTTACATGCACTCCTATGTTTACAGAAGTATTATTTACAACAGCCAAATTATGGATGGAACCCAAATGTCCATCAATTGATGGAATAAAGAATACGTGGTGTGTGTGTGTGTGTGTGTATGAGAGATATACACCCAATGGAATATTACTCAGCCATAAAAAGGAATGAAATCTTGCCATTTGCAGTGACATGGATGGAGCTATAGAGTATAACACTAATGGAAATAAGTCAGTCAGAGAAAGACAAATACCATATGATTTCACTCATGTGAAATCCAAGAAACAAACAAGCAAAGGGGGAAAAAGAGAGGAGAGATCAAGGAACAGACTCGTAACTACTGATAATTAACTGATGATTACTCATCAGGAGGTGGGTAGGGGCATGAATGAAATAGGTGATGGAGATTAATGAGTGTGCTTTTTGTGACTAGCATTGGGTGATGCATGGAATTGTTGAATTACTATATTGTATGTATTGTTATATTGTATATAACACTGTGAGTTAACTGGAATTAACAACTTAAAATTTATTTATTATAAATATTTATGACTGAGTGGGGGGTGAGGAGTAAGAGAGTTGTCTTCCAGCATGAATTCTACCATGTTTTACGCTAGCTGTAGAGGTCCACTTCCAAGGAGGTCATATAATATTGTAATATGGAGTAGGCCTTAACTTAACCCTACTTCATGGTCTTGGGTGAGGAATTTAAATTTCCTCTATAGTTTCTCAATTTGCAACCCTTTTTATATGATTCATTAGGAATAAATGAGATAATACCATGTGCTTAGCATATGGCAAAACTTCATTAATTTGAACTGCCATCCTCCTCGTCATCATCATTATCGTGCCAACCACATCTTCTTCCACTAGCTGCTATCTCACCCATCAAAGAGATAAATTAATCCTGCTGCCATTTGCAAAGGTGGATAAATTTTCCAAGTAGCTAAAGTTAGCTCTAATTTTCTAGGCCAGTGTTTCTCAGGGTTTTTATTCTACATGTATCTAATTTTAGGAGATATCAGTATATCCGTCACAAATAAAAACAATTCTGAAACAAACATCATAAACCAAAAAAAAAAAAAAAAAAATGTTTAAAGAAGTTTGGAGAAAGACTAGCTCATATACGAGACTCTAAGAAATCTGCAAAAAAGACCACTGTACATTTGTGTTTATTTCCATTTAACTCAGTGTTTCCAAACTTAGAAAGCATGAAAGTCTTTCTGCATTGGTTCCTTATTAATATCATGGAGGAAAATGCTCCATAAACACCGATTTGGAAAATGGATCAACATGAGGAATTTAGAATTAGCTGTGACTGATGGTTTGATTTTCGGGGTGATCATTACCTATAAAGCTCAAGTAGCTTAAGTTCCTACTGTCCATGAAGCTGTTTTCCAAGACCAACTATGAGCATGGATTCATTAAAGCATCTATATTGTGCTCTCATTTTTATTGTTTCTGTTGTAGTGAAAACACTTGACACATAATCTTAAATTTTTCAGCGCTCAATATTATATTGCTAACTATCAGCATCGTGTTGCAAAACACATCTCTAGAACTTATTCAACTTGCTTAACTGAAACTGATACCCATTCAAACGTAACTTCCCATTTCCTCATTCTTCCAACCCCTAGCAACCTCCATTCTACTTTCTAATTCTCTGAGTTTGACTTGTTTAGATATCTCATGTAAATGCTATCATACACTACTGGAGCTACAATAACTGGCTTATTTCACTTAGATAATGTCTTCCAGGTTCATCTATGTTGTTGTGAATGGCAGGATTTCCTTCTTTCTGTGGCTGAATAATATTCCATTGTATGCAGGTAACACACTTTATCCCTTCAGCATGAGCTGTTATTTTAAGTCAATATCCAAAATAGGTCTGTTTCCTTTATTAATATGTTGCTTTTAGACATTCGTGTATTTATCCATTCATTTACAATACAGTATCTGAATATCCATCATGAGCAAGATACTATACTAATGGTTCTGACAGAAGTTAAAAGAATGTATTACTTATTCCTTGCCCTGAAGAAGTTTGTAATCTAGTTATTTTCACCCAATTGATACTCTATAATGTTACTTGTCTTTCAAATATCATTTTTTTCTCACCCAAAGTGCATGAATGAATCAGCTTAACAGTTCGTTCAAAATGCACACCAAGAGAAAAAAAAGAAAATATAAACTCATTCCAAGCCCAGAAATACTTTAAGTATAATCAAGAGTTGATTATCCTGGCAGAATATTCCATTTTAGTTTTAGTTTTTTTTTTAATGAGCGAGGTAGTTTGTTTTATGTTTGTGTAAATAGGTCTGGGAATTTTTCCCAAAAATTTATGAGTATTTTCACAACATGTAACACATATTCTAAATGTCCTACTGAGCACAACAAATGGAAAAAACAACTTCTAGCTGAATTTCAAGATCAAAAATACATCCTTGAATACATCTGCTTTTAACCAACAAGCCATACCACCTCACGGTCGGGGGTGGGGGGGGAGATGGAAGGAAGGTTATTTTTAAGTCTTTCCTAACGTTAAATACCATTCTTCCAGTGACATAAGGCATAGGTTATGGGGAACACTGGAAACACAAAGTCTGGGATTCAACTAGGTGAACCTTATATGTCACTTCAGAAAAGCTCCTTGCTCTACTTCTCAGTGTAGTCAGAAAATTATTAAAATCCAAAATTATACTGATAAAATTTGTAGTTCAACTGTATTTTCTGTGGAGACATTTGTTACAGTAGTCTAAGTCTACCATTGGTCTCACAATGATAACCATGGTAGAGTAACAGAGTTATTCTACATTCAATCTTATTCTACGGGTGCTGAGTTCCACCTACAGTGGCTACTCAATGTATCCTCTCTGAGGGAAGCATTTCATTGGGGACAGAAAATAATTGATTATTAATTGAAATTTAAATCCTTCATCCTCAGAGTTCCAAGATGATAGTAAAAGCTGGTTGTAAAGTAGAATCATAATTGGTTTTAAGATAGCCTCTCATCAGTCAAATGTTTCTTGCAATGTTGGAATATAGAAACATATCATCAAACAACTTAATTTTCATCAAAATATAAGTGTGTATCAGGTAGTCATGCGCTAAATGTTTGAATAATATGCATCTAACCTGCATGAATTTTTATGACTATTTTACCTTTAGAAAATAAGTTCTGAAATAAGTTGGAACTTTTCCATTTTCCAATTAAGAGAGAAAGTGTTCAGGTTGTGAGATTTGGGATGAGGAAATGTGAAAAAGCTCTTCACAAAGAAAAAAAATACATTTGAGTTTTCAGTGTCTAGGAATCCTCATTTTTGTGCCATAATTATTGCACAGTGTAAAAACCAGAGTGAAACACATATTCCGGTGACTACGGCTTTGCATGCAACCTGAATTATAAATCTCTAAGTCTTCATCAGAAGAAAGAGTACAGAAGAGAAAAATATACAGACACCAATATCCTACTACATGCCACATAGGAGGCTGGATTTTACCCCTGTCCCATTTAAAGAAAACTTTTGTACATATTTTACATACGAATTATAAAAGTAAGTAACATGGTATTTTCTTTTCTCCCCTGTAGGGCCTTAGCTATAAAATACACACACTGTTAAAATGTTCATAATACTGGGGCACCTGGGTGGCTCAGTCGTTAAGCATCTGCCTTTGGCTCAGGTCATGATCCTGGGGTCCTGGGATCGAGCCCCGCATCGGGCTCCCCGCTCAGCAGGAAGCCTGCTTCTCCCTCTCCCACTCCCCCTGTTTGTATTTCACTGTCTCTCTCTCTCTCTCTCTCTCTTTGTCAAATAAATAAATAAAATCTTTTTTAAAAAATGTTGGTAATACTTATGAGTCCTTTTGAAGTTGGTAGAATTTCCTGGATTTCAATGGACTAATAAGATATTTTAGGATGTGTTTTGGAGAAAAGGTGAAGTCCAAAGTAATGCAATTTAAAAAAATGAATTTATAGTAAAAATTTTAAAGATTTGTTATAGCCTAAATATCTTTAGGATAAATCTAATAATGATCCTATTCTATGAAAAATACATGTGAGGAAAGATTATTAACTGTTTTCTAGCTCCCATGACGCAGACACGGATTGAGATGGCTGACTGACTGGCACCATTTCCAGTCCTGTGTACCTCCCCGTTCCCCTTTGCTACTGCTGATAATACATTCAAACCCCTGGTTACAGGTATTTCCAAATGATGGGATCACAGTACGTTCTTTCTTCCCTCATCACACGTACTGCTCCGATTCTCTAAACCAAGCCCATTAGACTTTTTGCCCAGATTTTTCAAAATCAAGCTAAAATTGGGGAACTTGTCCCTAAACAGATGAAACCATGAAGCCAAGGCCCCTGCTGTGTGGAGAACATTCAGTCTGAGCAGAAGAGACTAAAAAGCTGATATGGAGAGATCAGCAGAGCGAAGAGAGAGGGAATCATGTTGACTGAGTCCTACTTATACTTGATGTCACTTCACTACACAAACCTACAACAACCTCATTCATGTTCAATTTCTGTCACTTGTAACCAATAAATAGCATCCTCTCTCATACACTCAACTTTTTAGAATTGGTCGCTAATACTGGCTAAATTGTCTAGCTCACTCTCATTCCCAAAGGGATTGTCAAAGTGATATTGTGGCAGTTGTTTAAAATCTCATCCCCTCTCATAGTTTCTTAGTTTTTATAGTACTCCTAGTGCACGGCACAGTATTTAGGACATAATATTTAATAAAGACTAAATCAATGAGAGAGTAGAGTCATTAAATGAATGAATCTAGGGGAAAATGAGAGCAGAAAACAAGGAGAATATGCAGAAAGATTAGAGTATCCGTGAAGGGCACTGAAACAATTAAATGCCTCCAGAAGACCTCAGAATCAGATTGCACTCCATCTTTCCACTAACCACAAGACCACTACTGGGTCATTTTCTCTCCTTTTCGGGCTGTTGAAGGGCCTCAAGGATATCATATTCCTAACTTCCCTTCTTTGCCCCCAGCTTTACTTTACTTTAGCGAGGACTGACTATGTAGGTGCAGGGTGCCTATTTTAGATACTGCTTTCTGGCTTCCAGCTACAAGCTTCCATAGACCAGCTTGTTTCCTGCACATTTAATGAAGCCCACAGGCAAGGCGAAACGCAACATAGAAAGGAGGTCAAGCCAAGATCTGTTTTTTGTTTCCCCCCTTTAGCTGTGTAGTTTAACTGTGAGGGCTAAGAGATAAGGAAAAACTTAAGGTACAGAGTCTTTCTCTATTTCCCCTTCTTAGCTTCTTTGCCAATAGGACATGGGTGTTACATTAAGTATCTGCTCATTGCTAGACTTATCTTCTTTACTTGTCATTACTGAGATCAGGGAAATAATACTTGGAGATAGAAGGGAGGTAGGTCAGGAAAGAGAAACTCCATCTAGTTCATCAATAATTTCTCAAGTACTGTCTTATTCTGAATTCCATGAGGGAAGACAGTTCAATTATGTGTAAACTGAATTAACCATTGACTTTCCTGCTTTCTGTCAACTAATTACGAGTGATTTTAATCTTCTAGGTCAGAACTCTCAATGGTCCCCTATGCTCTCAAACTAGCATGCAGAAGTATTTTGTTTTCCTGATATTGTCTTTTGAAATATTGAACCATCACTTTCAAACTGAGAGGCTTTTCCCACTAAGATCAGGTACAAGACCGAGATGTAGCTTATCTCACACCACCCATTTTAAACATTGCACTTTAAGTTCTAGCTAATGCAGTAAGATAAAAAATGGTTATTAAAAGCCATACAGACTGCAAAGAAAGGAATAAAACTGACTTGTTCACCGGTGACAGGATTGTGTATTTAGAAAATCTCAAAAAATTAACAACAAAAACCTCCTGGAACTAGTAAGTGATTACAGCAGAGTTACAGGATGCATAGTTATATACAAATTAATCACTTTCCAATATACCAGCAATGAATTATTGAATTTAAAATTAAAAACACAGTACCGTTTACATTAGCTTCCAACAAAATGAAATGCTTGGGTATAAATGTAACAAAATATGTAGAAAATCTATATCAAGAAACTAAAAAACTGATGAACAAAATTAATGAAGAAATAAATAAATGGAGAGAAGTTCCATGTTCATGGATAGGAAGACTCAGTATTGCCAAGATG
Organism: Potos flavus; assembly: GCA_028534135.1. Classification (NCBI taxonomy): domain Eukaryota; kingdom Metazoa; phylum Chordata; class Mammalia; order Carnivora; family Procyonidae; genus Potos; species Potos flavus. The sequence goes on from CM052895.1 coordinate 22,504,002, forward strand.
TCAGTTCCTCCCAATTTGATCTGTGGCTTCAACCAAATACCAATCAAAACTTCACAAAGTTATTTTGTGGATATTGACAAATTGATTCCACAGTTTAAGTGAAAAACAAAAACTAAACAGCCAACACATATTCAAAGAGAAAAACCAAGTTGGACAATGGAAAAGAATGCAGAGCCCAGAAATAGACCTACAAAAATATAGCCAACTGATCTTTAATGGATAAACAAAGACAATAAAATGTAGTAAAGAAAGAAAAAATAAATAAAAATAAATAAATAAAATGTAGTAAAGAAATTCTTTTTATCAAATGATGCCAAAACTGGACATCCACATAAAAAACTCTAGACAGACCTTACATCCTTCACAAAAATTAACTTAAAATGAATCCCAGACCTAAAACTATAAAACCATAAAAATCCTAGATGATAGAGTAAGAGAAAATCTGCTCATTGACAATCAACTTTATAGAACATCAACTTTTTAGATACAACAGCAAAGCCACAGTCCATGGAAGAAATAATTGAGAAGCTGGACTTCATTAAAATTAAAAACTTTGCTCTGTTAAAGACAATGTCAAGAGAATGATGAGACAAGTCAGACTCAGGAAAAAATATTTGCAAAAGACATAGCTGATAAAGGACTGTTATCCAATATATACAAGGAACTCTTACAACTCAATAAACAGCTTGATTTAAAAATGGGATAAAAACCTGAACATGTTATCAAAAAAGATACACAGATGGCAAATGAGTATATGAAAGATGCTCCACATCATGTATCATCATGGAAATGCACACAACGAGATACCACTGCACACCTACTAGAATGGCCAAAAAAATAAAAACAGAACACTCACAAAACCAAATCCTGGTGAGGATGTGGAGCAACAGTAATGCTCACTCATTGCTGGTAGTAATGAATGCAAAATGGTACAGCTAATTTGATAGAAAGTTTGATGTCTTCTTACAAAACTAACAATACTCTTACCATACAACCCAGAATTGTACTCCTTGGTATTTACCCAAAAGATTTTAAAATTAAGTCTCCACAAAAATTGAAACATGATGTTTATAGAAGCTTTATTCGTAATTGCCAAAATTTAGAAGCAGCCAAGATGTCCTTCAGGAAGTAAATGGGTAAGAAACTGTAGTGCATCCAGACAATGGATTATTATTCAGTGCTATAAAGAAATGAGCTATCAAGCCATGAAAAGACACGGAGGAACCTTGAATGTGTAATAGTAAGTGAAAGAAACCAACCTGAAAAGGCTCCATACTGTATGGTTCCAACTATGTACCTTTCTGAGAAAGGCAAAACTATGCTGTTAGTAAAAATATTAATGACCGCCATTAGGGGAGAATGGAGGAATGAATAGAGAGCACGGAGTATACCTAGGGCACTGAAAATATTCTGTATTATACCATGAGGAGGAATAAATGTCGTTATATATTTGTCCAAAACGATAGTGTGCGCAACATCAAGAACAAGCTATAATATAATGTCAACTACAGTTAACTACAGGTGATTAGGATTTATCATTGTGGGTTCATTAACTGGAACAAATAAACCACTCTGGTGGGTAATGTTGATAATGGGACAGCTATGTGGAGGAGTAGGAGGTATATGGGAATTGTCTGTACCTTCCCTTCAATTCTGCTGTGAACCTAAATCTGCTCTTTAAAAAACTATCCTAAGAAGGAAAATTAAGAAGCTTCACAAACAACCCTAAAACTCTAGTTCTCTTTCAAAATCAAGTTTTTCTCTTTAAAAAAAAAAAAAAAACGCCTAGCAGTATTTGGCCTATATTCCTAGAAGGCAACAAGCAGCAGAAACTGTAAGGTGGCTGCCATATTCCCTAAGAAACTAACTCAGAGTCACTTGGATTTGTCACTAAGCTTACGAGGCTGTTTTTCTCAGAGTAGAGAAATATCTCTAACAAAAGTAGGATTGTAAAAAAGATTAAGAGGGCAAATGGCTCTTTATGCCCACCCAAATTTATTCAAATCCCACAGACTTTTAGGTTTATGAGCCTTAGAGATGGATGGTAAAATGATGCCTATTCATGGAGAAAATACTATAGTAGTCACAATGAAACTCATAATTGATAGCATTTCAATGAGCACTTACTCTACTAAATTCTTTATATGCAATGAATAATGAATACTGTTATCACCTTTATTTTACTAATGAGGAAAACAGGTTAGAAAAGTTATTTAATTTCTCAAGGGCATAGAGCTCATTTGAAGTTGATTTAGGAATCAAACCCAGGATATTGTGGTGTCTGAGGCCATACTTTCAGGTAATAAGTAGACTAGTTCCAAAAATATATATAATGTTTAACTTAATTATCCAGAGACTAGTGCTCTTTATAATCCTACATGTATGATTCCTAGGACCCTTCTCAGTAAGATTTCTACATGAACACTGAGAATAACATCATAAAAGCTCAGCATATAGGAAAGACATAAAACCTAAGAAATACATATTAGTAAGTTTCCAGTATTAACTCTTTTGCATGATTATTTACTATTTTTCTTAATTAGTTTTACTATGATGGTTTCACTGGGTTACCAACAACTTCTACCTGAACTGAAATGGTTTCTTCCGGGCCTATCGATTCTGAGATATTATTTGAAATGTGGCTAGATTTCTTGGGCCAGAATCCAAGGGTTGAAACTTTGAACACTACAGCCTTAGACAACCAGCGAGAGAGTGTAAAAATACCTATCTCTGCATCACTTGGGATCTTAGAAACAGATGGTACACACAAATTGGGTAATCTAAGGAGAGTCATACATGTGGGCAGGGTATTGGGAAACCACAAGGTGTTACATTATTAGCATTTCTAAAGTGTAAGTGAGCAGTTTCTAGAAGCTGGAGATAAAGAGCTCTGTAGAAAGCACTATAGCTTTGGTTAAAGGAAGCAGTCATGCAATGGTAATGGCACAGGGACGAACCCAGAGAAATATACACCTGTGCCATCTCCTTCAGGCCTCCAATCTCTTACCAGTTCTTGGCATAAATCAGCCAGAGAGAAAGAGAACCCACTGATGTCATCTACATAGTTAAGTCTTTCGAAGCACAAAGCATGTTAGAAAGCGGCAGGGGGACTATCTAGAGTAGAAATGGAAGATATTCAGCACACCCATCCTGGGTAAAATGACCAGACATATGCTGACAGGCACATTTGCAAAAGGGCAACTGCTATGCATCCTGCATTCAGCTGAGTAATGAAAAAGGGTCTCACAGAATTTTAATGGAGGAGCTTAAAGCTCTAGTTTTATCCCCTATCTAAAGCATAGGTTGTTGCTAACAATACTAACAAACAGTGGTCTCAACCATTCTTAGTTTGACCATCTAAAATGATCAAGAATTTGCTTATCACTGACTTAGGATTCGTTAAGTTGCAAGTGACAGATATCCAATTTCGACCACAGACCTAAGTGGGACTTCTATGTGTGGCATTCAGGCAAAGCTAATCCAGGGGTTCAAACCACATCATCAGAAGCAGGGCTTTATCTGTAGTGGATTCACTCTCTGGCAGGGTCTAATAGCATGTTGGCAAGATTGTTGTCAATAGTTCAATCTTGCACTCTACCTACCTCATATGCAAAGCTTCAGCAAAATTCATCACTTGAATTTCACTGGACTGATCTGTGTCATGCTTCCTTTCCTGTCCCACTGGCAGGGTTGAGGAGGATAAAGTATTTTAATTAGGCCCTAGTCAAGCGCCTACCCTGAAGGTAGGGGAGGGGAGAGTTTATCCCACCCAAACCACCTGGATTTAGTTAGGACGAACTAGTCTCAAAGACAACTCAGGGTACTATTATTCTCAGAAAGAGGGGAAATGGGTACTGAGCAGGAAAAAAAAAAAAAAGATGTCTATTATACTTACATTACTAGAAAATTTTTGTGAAATCTTCTTGCTGGTTATGTGTATTTGCCCTACCTCTGTCTGGTGGAACCAGGGAGAGATTATCTACTCCTTCTTCTGCATAAAGTTCCTCATGTATCTGACAATATTGCTCCTACTTCTGTATTACTTTAAGTCCTCACTAGTCAAGACACCACCAGTAGCCTTTATCTACTCTTCATGGAATGTATTTTCTAGATCTCGCGTCATCCTGGACACTCTCCTTTGTATTGTGTGCAGCATATCAATAGCCCTCTTAAAGAGTAAGCTTTCAGAAAAGGACACCAAATGGGTAACTCACACAAGAATTTAATGTTTATTGAATACTTTCCATTTTCTAAGCACTGAGAAAATACTCCAAGAATGTTACATATTTTTTTTTTTTAAGATTTTATTTATTTATTTGACAGAGGGAGATCACAAGTAGGCAGAGAGGCAGACAGAGAGAGAGGAGAAAGCAGGCCCCCCGCCGAGCAGAGAGTCCGATGCGGGACTAGATCCCAGGACCCTGAGACTATGACCCGAGCCGAAGGCAGAGGCCTCAACCCACTGAGCCACCCAGGCACCCCAAGAATGTTACATATTTTAACATATTTAATCTTCACATCAATCTTCTGGAATAGGTACCATTATCACTACCGTTTTATGAGGCATTGAGAAGTCAAGTAACTTGCCCAAGGTTACTTGGCTAATAAATGAAATAATTTAAATTCAAACCCAAACAATTTTGCCTCCCATCTTTGTACTATGATCCACTTCAAGAATCAAAAGGCACAGCATTGGTATGTGAGCCTTTGAGGGAAAATTTTTTAATCACATTAGTAAGTCAAGAAATGGAAATTCTCTCAACTTAACAGACCACTTTCAATAATCAAATTGGCATGTTTTAATAACAGCCAAAATTAGATAGTGGGAAATGCAATCTATCTTATGCTG
>CM052895.1:22509350-22537208 GCA_028534135.1 Potos flavus
TATGTATTACTAGTGCCCAGCCTTGGCACTTGACATACAGTAGGTTTTTAATGCTTGAATGGATGCACAAAGAGAAAAAAAGACAGGCTTAGGGTTTTCCAAAGGTAATCCTCACCTATATGATTCATCATCTCCCCGTAAAATCAGCCTCAAGTTATCATGAAGTGCTTCCTGCGGAAAAATACAGCTCTTCCACACACATTGTTTTGTTTTGTTTTAATTTTGCTTATAACTCAAAAGGAAACAAAGAACAGACATGCAAGATCAATTACTATCTTTGATTATTTGTCTTAAAACAATTGTGCTCCATAGAATCCTCTCCAGGATTTCATCCAGGAAGTGGTTTATTTGTCTAATATATTAAACTGTCCAGAAAAATAAACCTTAGGGAAATATATTTTATTGAGTGTTCCAATTATATCCCTTTATATTATAATGAAGTAAGTTTTTCCATCCTCTTTCCTATCTCCCTTCCCTTCCTCTTTTCTGTCCTTTCTTTCTCCCCTAGTCCCAGTCTTATCAGCCCCTATCCTTTCCATTCCTGTTCCTTTATTTGTGGTAAAACATTTCCCATCTCTTCTGTTTCTTTTATTTAAATATCATCCATGTCTCCTTGATGTAACAATTGAATTACTCTTCCTAGAAAAAAGCCGTATCTAATCTTAATTTTCCCCCCTTCCTCATAATTGGATAATTGCACATTTGGTAGCTTAATCGGTTAATTGTGCATGTGCAAAAAATGTTTTAATATGTTAAAGACACTGCTTTATTTAGTTGTTAGCAAAAGGCATTAATGTTTGGGTTTAGAGAATTTGTGAAAAGATTATAGCTTCCACATCCTGTTAATAGCACCTGGGGCCAATATGACTGCTGTTCTTAATGAAGGAATGGCTTCTTACAGACAGTTTGAATCCTAAAGAAAAATTGAATGAAGCATATTTCTTAGAACCAAAAAGTCTGTGCTTTTACTGGCATGCAGTCACTGTAGTGGCTTCTGAGTAGATAGTCTAAAGTGGCAACAACATTTGTGAAAATGGCAGAAAGTAAATAGAAGTGACATTTATGACAAAGGTCAAAGAACTGGCTCAAGACCTAATTTAGAAGGGTTCCTTATTCAAGCTTTATGATTAAAGACCCTAAAGCCTAGAAGTTATTTTATTAGCTGTTTTTTTTCTTCTATCCACCATGAGTAAAACGTATTATCAGAAACTTTTAAATAGATCCTCCCAACTAATCCTGCACCCAAGGAAATGTATCTATAGGAAATGGACTTGAGGGGAACCAGTGACTACGTCACCCCTCCTTGTGGTCGGCATAGATAAAAGTGAATTCAGATCATGAGCATCAGGTAGTTCTGATGAAAAGCTGATGGCCTACTGTGGCTATCAAAAAAATTGTTCACGCTCTATTACACCCCCTCCTTCTGGAAAATGATGAAGAGGATAAAGGGTTTGTTACTCAGACTCTGAAATTTCTCCACACCAGAAGAAAGGAAATTTTATTCTAAGGTTTACTAAACCGAAGCCCCTTGAGGATAATGCCCATCTCTTCTTTTGTCTTGGTATCTCTAGCATCAAGGACACACAACATGACCAATCATTAGTACATGACAAAACTGAAAAAAAGGCAGGAAGAAAAAGGGGGACAGGTAAGCAGACAGGAAGAAAGAAAGATGAAAAAAAAAAAAAAAGATGAGAAGAAAGAAAAGATGGAAAGGGGAAATTAGAGTAGAAAGAGAAAAAAACAGGGGAAAACAGAAGGATACATAAAAACTATGCAGTGTCAAAGAAATAATTAGAACTTAGCAATCAGATACACTTTATTGTAATTACTTCTTCATCTGGGAACTGGGGCTAATATTATCTATTTTGTGGAATTTTTATGATCATGAGAAATTTATTTTAAGAGCCTTTTTATATATTGGTTCATTTCTACTCTGGACAGGGTGAAACTTCATTTTTCCCCTCTCTTATCTAGGTTATGCTTTTTTTTTTTTTTTTTTTAATCTAGGTTGCTCCTAAAAAAGTCTTTGATTCCAGCTGGGGTACAGAAACATTTATGAATCTTCTGGGCTATCGGAAAGGAGGTTGTCCACAGGCGATATGCTAGAAGGGGACTGCAAACCATTTAGGAGCAAAAAACAAGGATGAAGAGAAACATGGATAGTCTACTGGGTAATGTGCTGGTCAGTGGTTACAACTGGAACTCAATGGAAAGCCTCAAGAAGAACAATCTGGTGCAAACACACTTTCTTCCCAACTCCCCCTACAGGGGCAGTCCTTGCTCCAGGGACATGGAGTCTCAAAATGTCACCTTCCCCTTCCATATGAATTTTCTTCCTCTTCATCTTCCTCTCCTTGAATTTAAACTTTGTCACTTGCTTAACCCAGTGAGTTTTGCCCCTGTGCTTGATTGACAGCTGTACATTTGTGGTATTAGCTCCTGCCTTGCTGGTGGGGTACTCAAGCTCATTTAACTGTTCACTGTGAGGGCAGAAAATATCTCAAGGGACAAGGGATTCAGTGAGATGGGGAGAGGCGAGAAAAAACAACACATTAATACTTTAAAACTTTTGTGTTTGTCATGTAAAACAAACACAGGGTAGATACTCAGTGAAAGGTAGCTATTATTTGCCAAGACAGAATGGACCGGGATAATATTGATAGAATACACAAACACAACAATAAGTACCTGTTAGGGCTATCTGCAACACATATACACCCTTACCCACAGACATGGTTCTGATGTCAAGACATGATGCCACACACACACACACACACACACAAGAAAATGTTTGTTACTGACATAATGAAAGTCCCTTGGGAGAGCAGGAAAGCCCTTTCAAGGCAGGTTTGAAATGGCTTAGCAGAGCAAGGAAAAGCGACATCTTAGAGTGTGTGCCCCACTACCAAGTCAGAAACTAACACTACAAATACATACCCATAGAGCAAACTCAACATCCAAACCAAATTGTGGGTGGAATCTATCAGCCTCTGTAGGTGACTATCCCGACAACCACTGTAGAGTAATACAGGAGAGTGCCAAAGAAGAAAACAGAATTTGTGAGATGGTCAATAATTCTTATAAGAACTGGAAGAAGCCAACATTCCCCCAAGAACTAGAATTGTTAGAAAATAATATGCATTGGATACAGTCATTCCAAATCATCTATTGAGTCAAGCCCTATGCCAAGCGGCATGGATAGAAAATTAGTATGTGACACAGATGTCTTTCCAAAGAAATCTGAAGTCCAGAAGTAGACTAAAAATTATACAATTAGTTTATTGTTTATTAAAATGTTCATTGTTATTCTGTAATATAATTACATATAATATATAGTCTATACATAGGGAGAGTAATTACCTATAAAATGAGCACCAAGACAGTAGTATGAAGTTGGTATATCAAAGACTCACTGACACAGACATGTACCCTGGGGCAAATAATACATTATGTGTTAATAAAAAAAAAAAAAGACTCACTGAGTTACTAAATAAAAAAAAGAGTCTAACTGGGAAGATAATGTGGTTGAGCTTAAGTCCTTGACATGAGCAGGCTGTGGTGAGGGCGGAGCACCTCTGCGGATCCCAGTTCAGTCTGTCCTCTCAGGCCGCCCCTCACCATAACCCCCCTTCAGCTCCTGGGACAGAGCCAAGTTGAATAAGCAAAAGGAAAATTACAATCTCCTACTTCCCCCAATCCAGAAATATGTAAGGGCATATTAGTACCCAAATAGAAGCCAAGTCCTCTGCTTACGGAATAAACACGACCTCACTGGAAAAATCCTTGAATTTCACGTGTATTTTAAATACTATCTCTTAAAACCTGTAAAATTAAAATTCTAACATGTGTCTGTATGTTTGTTCCTATCTTCATACTGACTCACCCAAGCACTCTTTTTCTCTAGAGGTGGTCAAAAGACGTGCAGCTCTAAAATACTCTCCAGGTCCCCACTGATTCCAGTATTATTGCCTCATCTCTCTTAGACACAGAAGGTTTCAGATTACCATTTCAGGATTGTACTAGCTAGCCACTTCATAATCTCACAATATTGCCCCGTGTTACTAGTAATGCCAAAAAGACCAACAAAACCCCTTCTTATTTTCCCAACCACACAAGCATCAAGAATCAGAGCCAAAGAGAACAAGTGAAGAGGCAAACAAAACTTCCACTTGCCGCAACATCCATCAACACATGAAATAAAATGATGAATAAAGATAGTTACCAAAAAGCAAATACTGTGAATACTCTAGTCTAGTATTATCAATCTGACAATAGTGTCAGTTACACTGAGACAGAGAAAATTCAGTGAGTGACCAGGGTTAAATCCCTTTGAATATCCCAGAAATTTATAAATAAAAAGACAGAGATCAAGGGAAATAACTATTCACTGAGCTGAACACTAAATGGTCTCAGTCAAGTTCTGCCTGAGGCAATGGAAGACTTTTTACCAACTCTTCTTGAAGAAAAAGGGGCTGTTCTTTTTCTCTGACTCTCTCCTCTGGGTTGCCCCACACTACCCTCAGTTCAAACAAGAGAGGCTATATTTACACAGATCATCACCAGTGGGCCAGGTTCGTTAGCTAATACCTGAGAGGCCTACAGTGGCAGGTGAAGAATGGGACCAGAAGTCAATCAGCAAATTAGCAAAAGCAGTTCACTGAAGGATGGGTAGCCTCATAAATGGTGCTAGATGAACACCCACAGGCAAAGAAATAAGAGTTGACCTAAACAGCACAACGTATACAAAATTTAAAGCAAAATAGAGCATAAACTTCAATGTAAAACATGAAACTATAAAGCTTATACACACACACACACACACACACACACACACACACACACACACAAGCATAGGAAAGAATCTTCTGTATCTATGAATAGGTCAAGAGTTTGTACTTGATCCCAAATGTGTAATCCATAAAAGAATAATATTTAAACACTGGACCTCATCAAAACCTTTTGCTCTGTTAAAAATCTAATTTAGAAAATACAAAGAGGGGCGCCAAGGTGGCTCAGTGGGTTAAGGCCTCTGCCTTTGGCTCAGGTCATGATCTCAGGGTCCTGGGATCAAGCCCTGCATCAGGCTCTCTGCTTAGCGATGAGCCTGCTTCCTCCTTTTTCTCTGCCTACTTGTGATCTCTCTGTCAAATAAATAAAGAAAATCTTTAAAAAAAAAAAAAAAAAGAAAAGAAAATACAAAGACATATTACAGCCTGGGAGAAAATATGTGTAACTCAAATAACCGACAAAGTGCTTTCCTCTAGAATATATAAAGAACTATCAAATCTCAACACTGGGGGGAAAAAAAAAACTGTCAGAAAACGGGCAAAATCCGGGAAAAGATATTGCACTGAAGAAGATATGCCAATGACAAATAAACACATGAACATATGTTCAACATCATTAATCATTAGAGAAATGCAAGTAAAACCATAGTGATATATAAGTGCATACCTATCAGAAAAACTAAAATTGAACATAGTGATTATACCAAATACTATGAAGACACAGAGAAACTGAATCACTCATACACTGCAAGTGTGAAATGGTAAAGTCACTGTGGAAAGTAATTACAGAGTTCCTTTAAAACAAAAATGAAATTACCATACAAGCTAGCAACTGCGATCTTGGATGTATATTCCAAAGAAATTAAAACTTATTTTCACACAGCAATTTGTACACAAATATGTCTGTCAACTTTATTCATAACAGTCAAAACCTGGAAACTATCCAAGTGTCCTTCAATGGGTGAATGGTTAAACAAACCATATATTCATGCCATGCAATACTACAAAGCAATAAAAAAGGACACACTCTTGCTGCACACTGTAACTCAGATGAATGTCAAGGAACTTTTGCTGAGTTAAAGAAAAAAAATGCCCACCTCAAAAGGATAAATACTTCATGATTCCACTGATGAAACATTTGTCAAACAACACAATTGTAGCAATGGAGAAAACATCAGTGACAGCTAAGAGTTAGGAATACGGGAGAAGGAGTAGATATGTCTATGTGCTAGATAAAAGATACAGACTCTTCTGATAATGGCAAAGGTAAGTATCTTGACTACAGTGTTGATTACATTAAGCCACATGGGAGATATAACTACACAGAGCTACTCATATGCATGTGCGTGCATGCACGCACACATGCACACACACAGACTACACTTACAAAGAAATGCATATATAAAAGGTAAAATCTGAGTAAAGGCTAAGATGTACCAACATCAAATTTCTGCTATGATACTGTAGTAGAGTTATACATCATATTACCATTGGAGGAGGCTGTGTCAAGGGTCACAGAACCTCCCCGTACATTTCTTTGCAATTTCGTGTATATCTTTACTTACTTCAAAATAAAGTTGTTTTTTTTTTTTAAACAAATTGGAACTTCCAGTCCAGACAATATAGTATAGACCCATTTGCACCCTGCTACTCCTCATTAGTGACAACTATATGCCCTAAAAATGGTGTAAGAGAAAAGAGAAGTAGCAGTCTGAGTAGAGATGAGAAGGTGAGCTGGTTTGGGATAGTGTAAGTATAGGAGGAGCACTGTGGTAGGGTATCTTGGTTCCCCATCCAACAGTAGACCGTACAGACCTGGGATTCCCCAATCCCTGACTCAGTAGAAGGCAGCCCATATGGGCTTATTCCTCCCCCAGATGGAATGGAAGTCCCTTAACGACATCAGGCAAACCTGACATCAATGGCAAGGGGGATCCCTTAGGAGTCTCATGAAAAATCAGCATCCAGGGAAAGTACCCGCCTTGTCATCCTGGTCTGAGAGTACCTCTTTTTGACAAGTGGTACCCAGGTGGCAACTACTACTAGCAAGAGAGATGAAGCAGACCCACTTTGTCCCTTCAGGCCCCCAAACTCCCATCCTCCTCCCAGAGACAGTGGATGGGGCAGGTAGGATGAGAAACAAGGACCAGTTGCAGCAAGCAGCCTGGATGAGGAAGTTGCTTTGTTTGGTGGCCAAGGTTTTCATCCCCACCAAAGACAAGGAGGTGGTGGGCAGAACTCAGAGGATCCAAGTACATCAAGCCTCCTAATTCAGGAAACCTCAACAGTAAACCAACAAACAAACCAAAAACGCACACCCAATGACAAAAACAGAAGCAATAAAAAACATTACAATTAACAAGTGGGAAAAATAAATGAACAGGTATTTCACTGAAAAAGACATACAGACGTAAATAAGAACCTGAAAAGATGCTCAACATTATTAGCCACCAGGGAAATGAAAATTAAAACCACAAGAAGGTATCACTGCACTCCTATCAGAATACCTGAAGTAAGAAAAAAAAATAGCAGCAACACCAAAAGCTGTCAAGGATGTAGTGAAACTGAATCACTCATGTATTACTGGTAGGAAGGTAAGATGTTACAATCACTCTGGAAAACAGTTTGTTAGTTTCTTATAATATGATGCAACTACCATAGGTTCCAGTAACTGTACCAACGAGCATTCATCCCAGGGAAATTAAAACTTATGTTTCACTGGAAAGTGAAACTAAACACAAAAGCAGGTTTATTTCTAATAGCTCCAAGCTGGAGCCAGCCCACATACCTTTAAAAGTGAATAATTAGGTACGACTGGCTGGCTTAGTCGGCAGAGCATGCAACTCTTGATCTCAGGGCTCTGAGCTGGAGCCCCACGCTGGGTGTAGAAATTACTTAAAAATAAAATCTTTACCAAAGGAAAAAAAAATTGAACAATTAAATCAACTATGGAACACCCATAACATGGAATACTACTCAGCATTAAAAAGGCAAGAAATAAGTATATATATAACAACTGGCTGAATTTCCAGGTAATGATGCCAAATGAAAAAAATAAAAATAAAAAATAAAGGTCCTGGAAAAATGAAGGGGATATTAGTCACACAACAGTTTATTAAACAGCAATTTAGCAATCCCAGCTCTCCGCCTGACACTGTTTCAAGTCTTGGGACAGGGACCAAAGTCCCTGACATTGAGAAGTATATATATTCTAGCGCAGAGGGGCAGACAAACAACATATGTACAGGGTGCCTGACACAGCAGATGTTCTGAAGGGGATAAAAATAAAAAGGCAGGGTAATGTGACATAGTTTAGAACAAAATCATGAGGTTGTATGTAGAAGATGGGATGGGTGGGAAAGCTCTTGCGATTTTATTGCTATGCTGTAAGACTTTTGTGAAAACCTGTCTGAATAATCAGGGATGGCTTGTGTCTTTGCTTCATTTCTTTGCATGGTATGGAGAACATCAGGCTATGAGTGAAGTTCACAAAAACTCTTGGATTTTACATTAAAAACTATAAATTTACCAAGTGGTGTTATTTTAATTTCCATTACCCTCTATTCACAGTGCAACTAGAGGGCATGTCTGGACTGGCGGCTCCATCAGTAACAAAAGGAAGGTTTGGGCAACAATACTGTATACTCCTTGATAGTCAGTTTGGATTTTTCTCCTTTGCACTTTATCACAAATAGAAAGTGTTCTGTTTATGATTCCTATGTCCTCGTTTCTCCTCTATTAAATCTCCGTCACCCTTTAGACTTTCTAACCATTTCCCACTTCTATCTCTACTTCTAAAACTAAAAGAAGACGACAGCCACTTTCCCTGGCACCACTTGCCTTGGCCTCACCACTTAACATTTCTTGTCCCCTTCTATTTCCCACCAACTGAGGAAAGACGCAGCTGCCACTGTCATGTTGGATTTCCTGGCTCTGTTCCCCAACTTTTCAGACACTCCAGCTTCCTCTTCCTGCTAAAGCTTCTGCTCTCTATTCTCTTTTTTTTTTTTCCCTGCGTGAAACATCACTTTATCTTCTGCAGTCTCCTGCTCCGGGAGATTTTTATTAACGTTACTGAGATTATCAGATGCCAATGATATGAAAGGTGAAGACATTCTATTGATGTTCTCTTAACTAATATACATGCATCCCCTGGGGAAGATTTTTCTTATCAAATTGCTTCCCTGTGCCTTCAAAGGACAAATGGAATGAGCTGAAACAATTATTCAGGAGCTCTAGACCTTAAGAGCAACAGCTGCTACTGATAATGAAGTAGGATTTTGTTCTGAACTATGTCACTATTAATCACATTTCTTAGGTAAGTTCCTGACTCTCTTCTTGGCCTCAATGGAAAGACCGTGAACGGGACACCAGAGATGGGAACGAGTAAGAGATGTAACTCAGTGACTTAACAAATCAGTGAAAGTTACTTTTGGATTTCAGCCTCTGAATATAGCAATGGTGATTGATACCATGGAACAATTCATTTTTCTGATAATTATGAAGCGAAACAAGAACCAGGTCTCTAGTTTGCCATATGTGGGGCATTTTCTTAAGCTCCATATATACGAATATATATATTTTTTTAAATTATGAGAAAAAATTGTGAGGCAATTCTAACCTTGGTTAATTATTTAGCTGTTCCAAATAAAGTGTTTGGGGGACATGGAATTGCTTGCTTTCTCCACTTCATGTGACTAGAAATAACCAGAGCTCAGAACCAGAACTCAGTCAGCCAGGATTACTATTCAATCACCTATTCAGATGATTGCATATACTGCTTTCGTAATAGTTGGGGCCAAGTACCCCAGCAAGAACACCTCAGCTTGGTGTCACTTCCTCAGACATCAGCAACTTGCTACTACAATTCCTGTGTCCGCACCAGGAGAAATAGTTGGTTACGTCACTAACTGCCAAATCAAAATCGAGGTCAGTTTGCTGAAGCTTAGCCTTTAATGTACTTCCCTCACTTCCACCAATATAGAAGGCAAGAGATGGGCCTGGGACTAAAGTATTGTCAAACTACTGTTTTAGGCAGAGTAGACAATAAAACAAAGTATGAAAATTGAAATTAATTATTTTTAAAATAAAATTTAAGGAAGGGGGGGCAGAGCCTACAAGTATTAGACGTTAGTGAAAATTTATCACTCTAGTAGGCCCTGGGCATGGAGTCACATAGACAAGACAGACAAGATCTCTGCGGCATGAAGCTCATTGTGGTGATGAGAAAAAAACCATGCCAGTAAATACCACGTAATTCAGAACCTTTCAGATAAAGAGAAATAGGGAGATAACAAAACAGGCTGATACGACTAAGTAACTTGCATGGAGTGGAAGCAAGATAAAGCGTGTAAGGTCTCTAAGGGGGAGATCCCTGACCTATTATGTTAGTGAGTACAAGATGCCCATGGACTGCAGTTAGGAAAGCTAATTCCTGGTAAAGGGAACAGAATGTATGACCACCTTGCAGTGGGAACAAACTCTGTGCGTTCCAGGATCAGAAAGGCCAGAATGGCAGGAGGGTAGTGTCAAAGCAAAAATTGCACCAGAGTTATATAGGTAAGACAGACATGATTCAAGGCCATTGCACAAGGTGAGAGAAGATGAGAGAGAGACCGCAAGGTAGTCTAAACTTAACTCCACTCAAAGGGCAGAAGAAGTTGTACATCATCTGTGTTTGCTAATTGGCCTTACACAGAGTAACAATAAACTTCCTTTTATTTTCATGAGGTAATTTTACAACTTGGACAAAGTGCTCCTACCCTCCCACAGAAGCTGGGAGATAGCAATGGTATCTTCCTGGATTCTATTTCAAAGGGATGGCTCCAAGGTCCCTGAGAAAGGCTGTCCAGTTTTAAAACTCACATACATTTTAAAACACTTACATCTCAAAGGATCACAAAAGAATTCACAAGTTCCTAAAGAAGATGTTCTAGGAAAAGGGAGGTCAGGCCCTAGAGTGAGGAAGAAGACTATTTAAAGTTTAGTCAAGGTGAGAGGAAAGTGAAGCCATCTTGGTCAGTAGAGAGCCAGGGGGAGAGTGAAATGAAGGGAAGATATACAGATAATGGGACACCACTGAGTGCCACGGTGGCGACAGGAAGGCAGACTTCACTCCAAGTGCAGCAGGAAGTCACTGAAGGTATTAAGCAGGAGAAAATAATCATCCTTGGCAACTCTCATTTATACAGATAAAATACTTTGTGTGAAAAGAATTAACATGTATCAAGTACTTACAATGTGTACCACATGCATTTTTTTTATTTAATCCTTATAACCTTGATGTTACATTGCAAATACAAGCCTAGGTAACTTCAGGAGTTGTGGGTTAATTATCTGGCCATCTAACTATTATCTCCATTTTGAAGTTGTAAGAATGGAAGCTAGGAAAGGTTAGGCAACTTGCCTGAAGTTACCAAACTACTAACTGGCGCCTCATTTCACCCAATTCTTAATAATGAAGAATCCTGATGATTTCCATTTTACATCAACATCAGTTCACCAGTTCATTGGTGATCTCATCCAGTCTCATGACTTTAAATGTCATCTCTGTGAGGATTCTAAATTTTTACCTCCAGCCCACATCCCTTCCTCATAGCTGGGTGAGGATGCCATGTGATGTAGGTATAGCCGCTGAGAAAGAGAACAAAGTGTTTCAGGGGGAGTTCTTCTAAGTCATTTCTATTCTGATAAGGTGAGATATATGAGGACAACCTTATGGACAACTTCATTCTTATTTTCACATTGTTAGGTAAGGATGTGATGTCCACTGGTACGTGATCCTGGCCAGCACACTGAGGATAGTGGAATACAAAGATGGGGACACCTGGGCCTCTGATGATTAGTAAGCCAGTAGAGCAGTCCAGGATCACTGTTCATCCAATTTTCTTATAATATAACGGAATACTAAAAAATATTTAAGTCTCTCTTACTTGGTTAGTCTGTCACTTACATTAAAAGCAACCTAGGTTAATAGGTTGTCCTATGATTAATCAGAGCCTGTGATCTAGTCAAACCAACTTCCTTACTGTTCAGTATTATGATTGTACAGTTTACTTACTAAAGCACATTCCAAAGAAGTCCAACTGCCGATCACACCAAAAGCCCCCTCTAGAGGAAATAACTTCAGGACGATTTTTTTTCTACCTTAATTTAATACACTGAGCATCTGTTCTATGCCAGAAAATATTCAAGGCTCGGAGGATACAGCAGCTACGTACTCAAGAGGCAAAAACGCCTGACCTCATGGAACGTACATTCTAGTAAAGGAAAACAGATCATGCACGGTTTGCACTTCTAGGGCCCACATATACAAAATTCTCTTTCTAGCCAAACATTTATTGCTAACCATAGCAGAAAGAGCCACATGACCAGCTCTGACCAAGTCTTGCTAACACTTTGTGAGCACAACTGGTATGTGCTCTGAGCCAAAACATTTCATTTTCTATAAAAAAGACACTCTCTTCTCCTGTTTTCCATGATTAAAGGAATATATTTTGACATGGTCATTACCTCAAGAGCTCTGAGTTTCAAAGTCCTCTCTCAGAGAGCACGTATTCTAGAGAATAGTCCTGACCCCTCAGTTTGCTCTGCATGAGAGACAAACTGTATCATGTTTGACCACTGAGATTCTATGGCTGATTTTGATTATCTACCCTAACTTAACGTGGTAGACGATCTATTTAAGTCTCTCTTTTTAAATGTACTTTTTTTCACATCAACACAGCTAGTATAAACATTTATAATTTTTTGTCAGCGACACGTAAAAGTTATCCTCTGTAAATATTACATATCATTTCAGTTTCCATGTGTGATACACAGTTACATACACATCCAGGAAAATTATTACAAGCAACGTCAGATGCTGATTCCTACCAGTCATTCATCACAGCTTCCCTCTAAAATTCTTCTCTCCCATTGTAAAAATCACCAGGTATCAAACTTAAAAGTCCATATCTTTATAAAAAAAATCCAGGGCACTGGGGAAACATTTTTGTTTCCAAAAGCTAGACTAATTAGTTCATATTTAGGATAGAAATTGGAATCAGAAAAAAAAAAAAAAAAATTGGAATCAGAGAGATGAACAGAGAATTCAGTCTACTTGCAGTAGAATGATGAGTGCATCCCTACCATATTTTTTCAGACTATCTCTGAATGTCCCAGGAAATTAAGTGCCCATCTGTCATCCCAGGAGATTACTGTGTTGTGAACAGTGTTCTTTTTCAGCTGATTTCCAAGGTATTTGCTCTAGACTTTTTCTATTGCTATTTACCACTGTAGTCTTTCTTCAAAAATCCAAGTACCAAATTCATCATGTCAAAATGTGTTTTTAAAATGGTTATTAGATTAAGTCTCAATAACACATTTGATCCTATCATTCTTCTTATGCTGATAGCCAGGATTTCCTTCTCTCTCCAGGAGGTCTCTAGGAAAAGGCCTTTTTTTTTTTTTTTGTAAAAAATGAATAAAGTTCTCTCGGTGCTCTTCGAGAGTTTCCTCAATAGGATATGTCCCTTTAAAAGACAACGGGCTGTGGCTTTATGGGCCCAGAAACTATACTTGCATCATCTACTGCCTTATCCTCAGGGCCCAGCTTAGTGTGTGCATATAGTAGGTATTCAATAAAACTAGTTATATACTAGCCCATTTCAGTTCCCCTTAAATGATTAATTGCATAAATACCACAAGCAAGTTCATGTAGCAGTGCTCAATGTGTTGAATGAAATAAAAAGACGAATTAATGTATAAATTTATATCGAATGTATGATTCATGTATAAATTATAAATTATATATGTATACATTTATCTAATGTATAAATTTATATCAGATATAAATTCATTGTCATTTTATAGCATACTAGCCTGATTTTCCAAAACTAATAGCATTCTAAGAAATACTAAAAATTTAAACAAAAAGCTCATTCAACATCTCTGGCAAGATTAGGACATACAGTTGACCCTTGAACAACACAAGTTTGAACTGCACAAATCCATTTATATGCATATTTTTCCATCAATACGACAACAGACAGCATGGTATTCTGTCTTCCATATACTTTTCTTAAGTCTTTTCTCTAGCTTATGTTATCATAAGAACACAGTATGTATACATACAACATACAAAATGTGTCAATTATTATGTTATTATAAGAGAAAAGTAGACTATGAGAAGTTAAATTTTGGAGTAGTCAAAAGTCTACACAGATTTTCTACTAGGCAAGAGGTCAGTACAAGCCCCGCTTTATTCAAGAGTCAACAGTATTTCAACATGATGGTCTCCTTGTTGCTTCATTTTACTCAGTACTTTAAAGATGGCCTCCCAAGGTCTTCTGGTCTCTCTTGCTTATGATGTCAGCTATAATCCTTACCATAATTCTTACATAAAATGTAACTTTTTGACTGTTGTTAAAATATGTCATTAGATTTTCAACTGTTTATAATGTATTCAAGTTCAGTTCTCTTTGGATTTATTCTTTTTTGAGCTTTTTGGATCTGTGCATTGCATTTTCTATTCATTATTGAAGTTTTTTTTTTGTTTTTGTTTCATTCTCCCTTCCTCCCTTTTTTTTTTTTCTTTTTTGAGTCCAATTACATGTATGTTCAATCACTTAACAATGTTCCAGGATCATTGACACTATATTTTGTGGGGGGTTTTTTCTGCCAACGTTTTCTTTTGTACTTTAACGATTTCTACTGCCCTATAAACTCACTGATCCTTTCTTCGGAATTTCATTATCTGCACTTAAACTCAATCACTGCATTTTTATATTTCAGGTTTTACTTTTAGTTCTTACTAAAAACCTTACTTTTGTTTTTCATTTTAAGTAGGCTTCACATCCCTTGTGGAGCCCAACATGGGGTTTGAACTCACAACCCGAAGATCAAGACCTGAGATGAGATCAAGAGTGGGTCGCTTAACCAACTGAGCCACCCAGGTACTCCACGTACCTTACTTTGATATGGATATTGTTACATATTTTGTTATTTTGAAGTCTTACCCCAGATGTTGAAATTATTAGACAATCTGTGGATTTGATTCTATTGATAGTTTATTTCTCCCATAGTCCATTGTTGACTTTTATTCTGTCTAGTAATTTTGTGTGCTACACATTGTAAGTGATGCACTGTTAGGTACTCCAGATTATTGGTGTTCATTTGAACCATGTGGAGTTTTGTTCCAGGAGATAATTAAATTAATGATAGATTAACTTTATCCTCTAACAGTGCGGTTTTAGGCTTTATTGGTGAAGGTCTGCTTTGGACTTTCCCTTAGTCCTAGAGCATAGACTTTAGTTTTATCATGTAGTTCTTAATTCTAAAACATGATCCTTTGGGGATCTTACTCAAAAGCCCAAGGTGTTCACTATTCTAACTCAACGAGGTTTGTACCCCAAACTCTTTCCAGCACCAGCGAACTGTTCAATTTTCATTTCTTCCACCCCTGTAGTTTAATATCTTGAAGTCTCACCCCATTCATTTCCAATTTAGAGATCTACCAAAAATTTTGACAACATATATGCAGGTTTTGAAGCTTCCACTCTCTGCGACTTTTCTCTTTCACTGGATTCCTCTTTCAGTTGTCAGCCATTCTTGCGACTAGGGAAAAACCATTCAAATGTGGAGTCCAACTATTTTGTCCCTTTTCAAACATTTACTCAAATTTCTGCCTGCATGGTGTCACTCTGCTGTGTTTTTAAAAACACTCTTGTATACATCTTGCTTGACATTTATAATTGTTAATGGCAGAAATACTAGCCAAATTAAGTCCGCGCCACCACTATTCAAATTAAGAAACTTTTACAAACTGAGGGTTGCTGTAGGGGAGGGGGTAGGAGGGAGAGGGTGGCTGGGTGATAGACATTGGGGAGGGTACGGGCTATGGTGAAGGCTATAAACTGTGTAAGACTGATGAATCACAGACCTGTACCCCTGAAACAAATAACACGTTATATATTAATAAAAAAAAACTTTTACTAAAAATACCTGAGCAAAGTAAGTAAAAATAAAAGACACACCACAAATGAATAAACATTAAATCTAATCAAATCTCTCTATCCACCTACAAGCTTATTCCAGGAAGAAAGAAAAATAAGCCAAGCTATGAGGGAATCAGTAAATACATCATGTGCCACATTCTACATGACAAGTGATCTTTTTTCTCCAAGGTATCAGTGGCATAAAGAGAATGAGAACGTCTCAGACAAAACAGGCTAAGGACACCTAATAAAAAAATGTTACAAATGGTCCCAGTTTATAGTTTGACTTTAACATCTTTAAGAGTATTTATGAGATAATGAGAGAAATTTTAGTATGGACTGGAAATTAGGTAATGTTAGGGAATTATCATTATCTTTATACTCAACAATGGCATGATGGTGATGTTAGCATAACTTTATCAGTTATAGATGTGTCCTGAAACATTTACTAGTAAAATGTCACATCTGTAATCTTATAAAATTTAATAGGAAAAATAGATGAGGAGTAAAAAATATGAAATAGCATTGGAATCACATTTACATTTTTATTAAACATAGTTCAAAATAATAACTATATGAGAATGGATTCAAGATACTTCAAGATACTTACTTAAGCCAGGAATAATCAAAATGTGGTTTATGTGTCACTACCCCTGCATTCTGTGCCTACAGAAGACATTGGTAAATGATGAAGGCACTTTTACTACTAATCAAGATTAACTTTCTGAGCTGAGCCATCTGGACAATTACAAAATAATGAATTGACAGTAACACGAAAGATAAAACATCCCTACAAATGTCCTCTTCTTCCATTTTATTTTCTCTTTATGAGCCAGCATTTTCTCTCTTTCACGAAGTGTTTAATATGTACAACTATGAGTGTACTAGAAAGAAGAAGGTTGTAAAAGACATTACTAGAACTCCCTGATACCCATTTCACACTTGGGACCCACAGAAAGGTCTGAGGCCTCATTGGAACCGCAGAGACTTTGGGTCAGCAAGACAGAATACTTTGTTGTATTAAACCACTGACATTTGAAGTTTGTTGTTGTTAGTGACTTGTCTATAAGCCTAAATTAACTCAATTAATAAGGGGGCAGAAATGCCAATGATTCTAAGTATGGGATAATCAAAATGGCATGTTTTTGAATTGTATCCATAGCATGTTTTAGTGTTAATAGCCATTTATTAGGGGCTTTTATGTGTTAGTAATTCTGCTTATTGTTTTATAAAAATTACCTTATATTCATTACATTAATTCATAAAAACATATAAAGAAGGTATTACATTTCATACACAGGAAATTAAGCTCACAATTAATAATTTCCCTACGTTCACATAGATAGGAGTCAAGGAAGCCCAAACTTCATACTAGGTCTGTATAATGTGAAGCCTGTGCTCTTCACCACTGTCCTGTAGGCTCTTTGAGGACATGGGACCTTAAATTCTTACCATATCCTCCAGTGAACCTGATGAAAATATTAAGTCCATATTGTATTCAGCATGATTTGAATACAATGAATGAATACATTTTAATGCCAGAAGTAAAGCAGATAGTTTTAGGTAATAGACTGGGTGAGGGAATTCCAGTGGTGAAAAGTTCTCTCTCTTCTCTATTTTAAAATAATTCATAATAGGTTGGAAATTGCTGGCATACTGTTATGTTGCTAAGTATGCCTTCTTTTCCAAGTATCTGCAGTTTCAACAAACAGTGCGTGTGTAAAGCTGAGAAGAAGGTTGGCAATAGCAGGCAGAGACTCTTTACTACATCCTATTACCTATGCTGTTTCCAAATATTAGTTTGGTGTTTTAAGTATTATATTAACAGAGTCATGGCTGGTATTCATGGAGCACTGATAATGAAGCAGGCAATGTGATCAACACTTTTTATGTGTTAATTCATTTAAAACACAAAAACTAGGTTAACAGTACTATTGTTATTGACATTTTACAGATAAGGAACACAAGACTCAGGAACGTTACTTGACTTGCCCAAGGTTATAGAGGAGTTAAGGGGTCCCAACACTGATCTAAGTCCAGAGAATAAGTTCTTAAATACTATATACTCTGTCTTCACTACCGTCCCTTCTGCTGCTTTCTGCCATCTAGATCAATGGCAAAAGTGTTTTGTTAAAAAGAAAAAGCCTTCCAGTAGAAGTTGGATTCTGGTAAAAAAAAAAAAAACATGAAGGATCTGGATTTTTTCCTTCTTCAAAAGTTATCCTTTTTGAAAAAGTCATTCCTTGGCATTTTCTCTTCAGCCAAAGTCATGGCCTCTTCTGAGAACTATGTCTGAGTTTCCAGAGCATCTCAATGGAGATGAGCAAATTTTAGTAATTAAGGTTTCCATATGATTTAGAGAATTTGGAGCTCCTTCTATAAGCAGGTCAGCAAAGTCAAGACTTAAATTAACACTGACATTACCTTCCCACTTAACTTGAGCTTCAGCCAAGCCCCTTTTTTAGCATCTGTTGTCCAATTCTAACTTCTAGAAAGATAGTTGGAAGCAGGAATAAAAGATTTAAAAATAATACCTATGAATCATAACATCTTAGAATTAGAAAGCACTTCACATTATCATCTACTTCAACTTGCTCATTTTATAAGTGACAAATATAAGGATGGTTTTGTGACCATATTTCAATAGCAAATTAACCTTTTTTTCCCCCCTGATACAAAGTCCAGGGCTCTTTCCACTTCCTCATAAGAGAGGGATGGGAAGATGAGTTGTTTGAGGAGGAGCAAACTAGAAGATGAAATAAATACATTAAGCTTCTTATCAGTAGAGGAGAAAAATGGGCAGCCAGCTTCAGTTTAAGCACTGGAAGATTTCAAAGAGGAAAAAAACTTAAAAATCCAGTTGTGTGAGATGACTGAGTGCTAAAGAACAGCATGGTGAGTAAAGTTGGTAATACTGGATTGTAGACTTAAAATTTGCTTCATATAGTCCATCTTAAGTGTTATAGCCACATGGAATTGTAACTATGTGAGGTGATGGAAATGTTAACTGGCTTGATTGTGATAATCATATCACAATGTTTATGTGTACGAAGACATGTTGTTCTTAAATACATACAACTTTTACCTTCAATTAACTTAATTAAGCTGAGGGGGGTGAGAAAATACAAGTACACTCAGGTATACACACACAAAACCTCCTACTAAGAGTACTTAAATAAGGGAAAAATAAGGAAAAGAGTTCAAGAGTTTCTCTGTAAGCCTGGAAAATCCAAGCGATTTTCACCAACATAAAATGACATCCTAGTAATCCCCACCACAGCCAAACATTCATTCCTGCCTTCATAAATATGTAGCACTCTTGACCTGCCCAATGACTTTTTGAGTTTAAAGTTAACACAGAATAGAGGACTTCGCGAAGCTTACATTTTAGTGAGGTTCTCCCTAAGAGAGAATGCAATTAAAAACACGAAATAAACTAAAAAGTGTACTAATTAACAAAACAAATGCATATTGTAATGTTATGAAGGCCATAAGAGGACAGACAATGAGAGAGTAAATGGGAGGATCCAGTATATAAGAGGTCATTGAGGAGAGTCTCTTCAGCTAGATCTCACGTGCATAAATATGGTAAGTAGGGAAAGGGGCAGGAGCAAAGCATTCCAAGAAGATGGAACAACAAATGCAAGCAAAGAAATGGCTTGTATCCCTGAAGTATGGCTTCTTGGTCAGCTAACCAACAAAATTATTTTCCTCTGGACTCACCAAATCCTCACCCAGATATTTCTATTTTCCTACTTTTATCTGCTTAGTTTCTAAGTTCTTTTTTCCCCTGAACTTCTCCACTGTTTTTAAGTAGATGACCATCTGCCCAATTTAAAATCTCTAAGGAGACTCTAGTCTTTTAATAATCACCAGCGGTATTCTCTGCACACATTTAGCTCCAGCACTTCTATACTCATCAGTGTGATTTCTGATACAGGGAAAGAACCAACATCTCTAGGTGCATAGACAGAACAGAAGTGTCTAATATCCTACCCCATGGAAAGTCTCTTCATTCTCTCCCTGACCACCATAACCATGGGACAATAAGAAAAAGGACTTCATGATCTCAGGGCTATTTTGATAAAATACACCAATTAGCATGTATTGTCAATACGTTAGCTTTGATTTTCTACTCTAATAAGCACTTAATTGCTATGAATGGGCCTGTTCTAGGTACCACACAGATTTGAAGTAAAGACCAAAATTATGTTTCCTTTCTTCCTTCAATATTATAGTATTTTTTGCCTGTAAGGGTAGAAAATATGTCTTATACTACTCATAGAAACCTGTATTTTTCCTCCTCAGCACATATTTTAACTGTAATTAAATAACCTTGTGCATATTTAATATCTTCCACTAAATGTTAAGTTCCTTAGATATAGGAGGCATGTTCGTCCTGCTTATCATTATATGAATGTACATTTTTCACAGTGGGTAATGAGTAGTAGGTGCCAATCAAATCTTTTTGGATGTATAAACAAAGAAATTAAAGTCTGTGTCTTTCTGTCATTCATAGTCTAGCAGGGTACTAGTCTGTTTGGATTTGGAAGAGGCAAGACAAACTCATGAAATGTTTAGAAGGTGAAGCATTAACCATTCATTCAGCAAATGTCTGAGAAACTATGACGTGCTTGGCACCATGCTGGGGATAGATTAGTGAGCAAAATTAGACAGGGCCTTGGTTTTCCTGAGCTGTCTGGTTGGGGAACCAGATGCTAGTTGAATAATCCCAAAAATAGAAAAGCACAGCCCAGAATAATGCCAAGAAGTTGCTGTAGAGTGGCTCATTTAGATTTTAGGAGCTCTAAACACTAGACTGCCAATAAAGGTGACGACAGTTGCCCACAGCCAAGCAATAATAGCTTTGCTTTGTCTCCATACTATTAATAGCTTCCTCTCCATCCACGGCCACAGACAAGGTAGAACCTGTTACTACATCTGATCTAGTTAGATACTCTTTCAGACTCTACAGCCCATCATTTGGAATCTTTTCATCCAGCTCCCTTACTCCTGAAATCTGTCTTTTCACTTGCTCCCGATGTTTGGATATCACAGCTGGACACCTGACTTGGTTTTGTTGCACTCCGTATCTTGTTGCCCTCCTCTGGTCCCTTGTTTGGCCAATGTTCATCCATCTCAGCAACTAACCTATAGCTTAGAACCCAATGACTGGTTTTTTGCTCATGCTGGAGGGAAACTGTGCCTTGTGTCATACTTTCCTGTCTCTGTACCTGTGTATGCTCCTCCAACCAGCTTCCATCCTTTCTTCCCGGCTTCTCTAAATCCAATCCAACTGCGCCAAGTCTAGTTCAAGTCTGATGTCCCCCAGGAGGTTTCTGATCCTGTATTGTATATAGTTTTCTGTCACTTATAAGTAAAAGGGATAGTTTTAAAATGTAAATCACACACACACACACACACACACCCCCAACTGTAAATCACTTCATGTTATGCCCCCGCTTAAAATTCTCTGGGGTCTTTCTTTCCTTCTGAAAATAAAACCCAAGATCCTTACCACGCCCTGCAAGGCCCTACTTGATGTGTCTCTACAGTTCTTTCTGATGGCATCCAGTACTTTTCCACTACCTTACTCACAGAGCTTCTGCGCACTGGCTTTCTTTGGGTTTCTGAAGTATGTCAACCTCATTCCTAACCAGTGGCCCTGGCATTTGCTGTTCCTTTTTCCTACAGAACAGTCTCAGTATTCAGAACACAGCCCACCTTCCTACTTCCTGCCAATCTATTATTACCTGCTCTGAGACACCTCCCTTGAGCATCCACTCCCAAGTTACTTCTGCTTTATCCTAGTCAGTCTCTATTAAATTGTCCTAACTTATCATCTCATAGCTTTTATCACACAAATTATTCTGTATATTATGTATATGTTCTATATACGTATAGAGGTATAAATGGAAACTCTTAAGTATCTCAACTTCCCAATCTTGATTATTGCCAAGTATGAATACATCTCAACTACAGATGTCTACTTACTCCTATCTTGGACACAGATATCCACTAATACCTCAAGTTCTTTCTTCTGATGTCTGTTCAATCTTCCTGCAGCCCTCTCAGATACACCCCTCCCCTGTGTTTCCATTCGTACTACATCCATGGGGAACATTTAAGTATTATACCCCTCAACAAAGTTGAGGGCTGCGGGCCACTCAATGCTCCATCACTCCACTACCACAGCAGCTGGCCAAATTATCTTTCACTTTCTGGATTTTCCAGAAGGAGTCAGACTCAGGTGTACTGTGTTCTCCAAACTAAGAAGAAATCTTATTAAACTCTGAATGGTCTCCTTAAAGTACTTCTTTCTTAATTTACAAGGAAGAAAGAAGCAGACCCACCCTTCCCATGCTTAGGGTAACACTCAAAGAATCCCAAATGCTCTCAAAATAAATTCTGTTAGAAGACACTACATCTCAAAATTGCAAAGAAAGCAAAACTTTGTTTTATATATATATATATATACACACACATATATATATATATACATACACACACACACACACATATATCTGAACAGAGTGAAAGGACTAAACGAAGCATGTATCTATAAAATGTACGCAGCTGATCAAAAACAAGATGTACTATATGTTGGCTGAGTGAATTTAAATTAAGAAAATATACCCTATGACCCTGCAATTGCACTACTAGGTATTTACCCCAAAGATACAGATGTAGTGCAAAAACATGTACCCCAATGTTCATAGCAACAATGGCCACAATCATCAAACTGTGGAAAGAGCCAAGATGCCCTTCAACAGATGAATGGATAAAGAAGATATGGTCCATATATACGATAGAATATTATGCCTCCATCAGAAAGGATGAATACCCAACTTTTGTATCAACATGGACAGGACTGGAAGAGATTATGCTGAGTGAACTAAGTCAAGCAGAGAGAGTCAATTATCATATGGTTTCACTTATGTGTGGAGCATAAGGAAAAACATGGTGGACATTGGGAGAAGGAAAGGAAGGGTGAATTGGGGGAAATTGGAGGGGGAGATGAACCAGGGGAGACTGTGGATTCTGAGCAACAAACTGAGGGTTTTGGAGGGGAGGGGGGTACGGGGTTAGCTGAGCCTGGTGGTGGGTGTTGAGAAGGGCACATATTGCATGGAGCACTGGGTGTGGTACATGAACAATGAATCTTGGAACACTGAAAAAATAAAATTAATTTAAAAAAGAAAATATAGCATATATACATTGTTCATGCATTCATTTTCAAAATTCATTCATTCTAGAACAATTATAAGTAATGATTATGTAAATGACACTCAAGTGATAGAATTTCATGAGATACATCTTTCCAAGAAGCTAATAAAATTTGAAGAGCAAAAATTAAAAATTAAAAAAAAAAAAAGGAAAGAAGAAATTTTGTTCTCTTATCTTCAAGACTGACTTGAAGTTATGCTTATTCCAAAAGAGGGTTTTAACAGATGTGCAAGTAGATTTCAATACCACTTTTAAGTTGTGTATATTGTGACCTCTCATCTCACTTTGGAGTATGGTATTTATTACCATGGTGCTTCACCCAAAAGTTCCATTTCAACAGAATTTATCAAGTGTCTGTATCCAGAATTTTGTTCACTATCTTTAACAATATGACATGGGAACCTGTACATCAAAATGGAAATCTCAGTGAAAAGAGCAGCTGGTACAGCCATGATACTGCATAACTGATTAACATCAGCCCTCTAGTTCCTCCCACTAGAATCTATACCCTGTGAAAGCAAGGCACTTGTCTCTTTCACACGGTATCTTTTGAACCAATAACAGTAGGATGTACTCAAAAAACATCAGGTGAATCAACTGAAAGAATACTTACTATGTGCAGGCAACACTGGTAAAACTTTACATTAAAATACACACTTCAAAGATAGTTGTTGTTCTTTGTTAGATCAAAGAACTGAAGTTCAAAGCAGTTAAGTGACTTGTCTAAGGTCATACATGACAAAGTGTCTAAGCTGGATTCAAATCTAGCCACTCTGACTACAGAACCCAGAAATTTCTCTACCAGACTATCCATTACAAGCAAAGCTAATAGGTGTAGTACACTGCCAGCCTTGAAGGGCTTCTACTGAGCCTGATGCTTCTCATTCCAATAAAAAGAACAAAACTGGGCCTAATAACTGTCATACCATGGACAAAAAATACATATTCAACAAGAAATAGGCATGCTGTAGAGATTCAAGAGAAGGCAATATCAAACTTTACTGGGCAAGACACACTTCCAGAAGATTCTTCAAGGTGATGGCTTCTCAGATCAGTTTGAGGAGAAGTTTTTAATTTCAATAGTTGTAAATGGGGAATGAATGTACTCCAGAAGGGGTGTAGTAGAAACAGTAAAAAGAGAATCTATGAAGCCCAATCTATCAATCTTAGTATCTCATCAGACATTGTATATAAATAGAAAAAAGAAAGGACTATTCATAGTAAGGATTTAAGAACTTCAAACTCAAAGACAAAAAAAAAACCCAACAAACAGAAAGGAGAGATTATTACCATAAAGAGGACAAAAAAAAATCTTGTGATTTGGAACCAAAGCTAAAGGGAATGCCAAGGGTCTACAGGATCAGATACATACATCAAAAAATCAGCTAGATTCAGAGAGTCCACCCCTGCAGGTGGACTTGAAAAATTTGTGGTGGACCCAAATAGCATCTTTTAAGAGATGAAACTCTGCTCTGTAAAATGGGGGAATAAGTTTATTAGGCTTTTCTATTATCTTAATTAATATGTATCCATTATTAGTTTTTCGGAGAAAGCGAAAAGTGGTAACAGGTCCAAAACAGTCACTGTGGTTTCTGGTAAGTCATTACCATCTCTGGGCTCTTTGGCCACATTTGGCAAGTACACAAGACCCTGTTTAGCTTCTTGGTATCTGGTTGCCTGAAGGTTATGCACAACCATGGCCCTTTACATGTGGCTACAGGAGAAACTCCCCATAGATGGGGTTGAGAATGGTCCGTCCTACCTGCGGATAATGCGGAACACACTGAGGAAAACCTAGGAGCAATAACGTATATATTTAACATTTAAATTTTCACACATTACTAATTTCCAGTATCATTCACAACTGAGAGTACAGCTCAAAATCGTGAGGTCTTTGAGCTTTCATCTATCTTTCTGTATCAGTCACTTGAG
Organism: Potos flavus; assembly: GCA_028534135.1. Taxonomy (NCBI): domain Eukaryota; kingdom Metazoa; phylum Chordata; class Mammalia; order Carnivora; family Procyonidae; genus Potos; species Potos flavus. The sequence continues at coordinate 22,534,276 of CM052895.1, forward strand.
GTGTGCTTCTATGTTATTTTATTCTTCTTCCAAAATACCGAATAGGGATTTATCCTTAAAGTGCCTGAGTTATTTGAGTTTGTCAAATGATAGAAAGATCTCTGCATCACCATGGACACAACAAAATGGCAAGTGTGGCTTGGCTGTGTTTTAGGATTCGTGTAAGGGTCTCTAGTTCCAGAAATAAAATGATGTCTGTGGTGCTCAGTAGTCAGTTCCAAATTTAACTGTTCAAATGGGAGAAGCTACCCTTTCCCAAGTTAAGAGGACATCTCAGCATGTTTACAATTGTTTTAAAGGATAAAAGTAGAAACTTTGGGGATTTTCATGTCATTTTTGGCCTGTTCTTTGGCAGTCAGTGACATCTGTCTAGTACCTCGAATTAGGTCTATGAGAACAACAAGATCACATGGGTAATAGCTGAACCCAAGATTGACAGATCCTCTTCCCTACTTCTGCCCCATCAGACAGATGGAGTGGAGAGAACAAAATCCAACCATCGGAGAATACAAGTTCCAGCTGCTTATCTGCAAGATAAGAATGATGGTTTTTTATTCTGCCTATTTCCTGAGGCTGTTCTGGAAATTAAAAAGTTGACAGAAGATACAAAACTGCAATAAACAGAAGAATTGTATCTGCCCACCTATTCTTTTCACTTATCCATTCAACCAATATTTACGGAGTATACGTTTGTGTCACGTACTATCCTATTCTCTGAGTACGCACTGATGGGTAAAAGAGAAACTGTCCCTGTTGTTAGCGACCTGTCCATCTACTGGTCTATCTATGTCAGTTATCAGTACTGGTATTCTGTCAAGCATAGACTTCATTGTAACCTAAGAATCCAACATATGGCTATCTGTATGTGTATATATACGTGTGTATGTAAATTTCAAGCTCTGACGCAACATGTGTATGTATGCACATGTATGTGTGTGTGTATAGGTGTATGTGTTTTTTCAAGCTCCAATCAGGGGTTATTCACTTGGGAGGTAAGATTATTAACGGAGTCAAGTAGACCAGTATCTGTAAGCAGGCTCTATCACCTACTAGTTGTCACCTAGAAAATTTACTCCATTTCTCCTATTCTTCGGAGCCTTTCTACATACAATAACGGTAATAACTGTTCCATTGTAAAAAATGTTCCATCTTAGAGTTGCTAAAATTTAAAGAATTAAATCTTACTAAGCACTTCATGTAGCAGCTGGCACACCTACAATCCTCTATAAATTATGGCTGAAAATTTTCACTTGGAGATGCTCTTTTTGCCATGCAGCTTCTGGAGAATAGATCATTGGTCCTCCCCGTCTCTCGGTGAAGCTTGTCACTGAGGGCGACTTTGAGCAATTTCTAAATAATTCACATGGCCAGAGGCAGGCCCAGACACAGGCACAGGTACTTATTGCTGCCTGCCTGATTTTATTTCATTCCTGTGCAGGATTCTGAAGCCCTGATGCCCCCATCAATAACTCAGAGCACGGGAAAGCCACATCCCCTCGAAGTTATCCTGCCAGCTGTGACCTCCGCAGCAGCTGGAAGTAGAGGCAGGTGAGTCAAACTCCACCTCAGGGAAAATCCTAAAGAAATGTGGCTGTTCCACTTCCAAAGGAACTAAGGAAGGAGCTTCCAAAGCAGCTAACCCTCCATAGGCCCACCTCCAGAAACCTGAGTGAGAAAGAGGAATCTGGTCAGTAGCTCCCTTCCCCAGGAGAAGAGGCAATTGCCTACCTAAGAGGCAATGCATAGAACCCCTGTGCGGCACAAGAGCCAGCAAACAGCCCTCCAGTCACCAAGGGCCTTCAGGCTGGTGTGCAACCTCCCACCTCAGAGGACCAATTAGGAAAGGCACCGGGCCTGGTTCAGGAAGGTTCGCTGAAGTGAGTCTGCCAGTGTCAGAGCTGCTTCCTCAGGGTCTCACTGTGCGTGCCGCACTCTGTCAGCTCCTGCTAGTTGAAAGTAATTGAAGCAGGTGCCACATTAATATTTATCATTCCTCCTTTAAAGAGCATTTGATCTGAGTGTATGAAATGCCACGCGCAGAAACTTTCCCATGAGCTCATTCTCCAGTGTCCCACTTCTCAGTAACACCCACTATCTAAAAATTGGAGGCTAGAATTTCCAGTTAATTAGCAGAGGACTTGCCAGTTGTGAACTACCACGATGCATTGGATCAAATACCCTTTTCTCATAGATCTATTTGCAGTTCTTTTCTGCAGAATCTCATCAATGATACCACATTCCAGGTGAAAGGGTATTCCTTCCCTAGGATTACTGTTACTAAGTACCACGAACAGGGTGGCTTAAAATCGGAATTTATTATCTCAATGTTCTGGAAGACTGAAGTCCAAAAGCAAGGGGTCTACAGGGTTGGTTCCTTCTGGGGAAGAAGGTGATTCATGCCTCCACCCTAGCTTCTGGTGCTCGCCAGCAATCCTTGGTGCTCTTTGGGGCTTGTAGTGTCCTAAATCCAATCTCTGCCTCCATTTGCACACGGCCTTCTTTCCAGTAGGGCTCTTTTGTGTCTTGGTATCGCCCAATTTTTCTCTACATAAGGACACCAGTTCTTAGATTTGGGACCCACCTGAATCCAATATAGCCTCATCTTAATTTTATTACATCTTCAAAGACTCTATTTCCAAATAAAGTCACCTTCACAGGTACTGGGAGATAGAACTTCAACATACTGTCTTGGGGAACACAGTTCAAACCACCATAGGGTAGAAGGAAAGAAGACTGGCCAGAGCTCTGTTTGATACTCAGTAAAGTTACTTTGGAAGGTCTCCTGGTCTTACATACAGTAAGTATGTAGGAGAGCTAGCACCAGAATTCAGGGTCATGAATGCATACTCAGTGACCACAGAAGGTCCTAGGATAATGACAAAGTAAATTCTCATTCATGGTAGTTAATGTTTTATTAAATAGTTACAAATATA
>CM052895.1:22537708-22587221 GCA_028534135.1 Potos flavus
GATCTTTTCTGCAAGACTTGGGTTTCTTCTGTTTGGCATCCTTGAGTTAAAAGACTTTCAGGACAGTTCAGGGCTCTATTAACAGATGCTCCATGTAACAAGGTGGAAGCTGCATGGCCATTTATAGCCCAGTCTTGCAAACCACACAATGTCACTTTCCAACTCCCCAGATTTAACAGGAGAGGATATAATGTCAGAATTCTCCATAGAAGAACTGTCAAATAATTTGTAATCATGTTTTTAAACCACCACACCATTATTGCCTCATCTGTATAAGATGGACTCAAATATTTAAAGACAGTAGAACATAGCAACTAAATCAGTGCTGGGTTTCAATACCCGCTCTACCACTTACTGGCTGTGGGTGTATTCCATCACTTTTGGCTGACACTTTTCCTCCACTATAGAAAAGAAGTATTAACTACCATACCTAACTCATAAGGTGATTGCAAGGATCAAATGAGTTAATAAATTGATTAACATCTGAAACAAAGTATTATTAGTACTAGCATCTGAAACAAGCCAACACTCAGTAAATGTTACTACTGATATTTATTGATTGATTTATCAAATACTAATGTAGTGGGCAACTCTGCTCACTGTGGCTGTGATGGTCCCCAGGAATATGAAGATAATAGACCACTAATAGTGATGGGCTCCGAATTAGGGAGGGGACTGACTCCAGAGAAAATGACATGTATGTCTTATATGTGCACATCCAAGATAATATTGTTTAAGGGAGAAACACTGATTGTGGAGAGTCACAGACCGGAATATGATACCAGAATCTGACACCTTCTAGCTCTGTCACTTTCTCCATCCACTCAACCTCTCCAACCCTCATTTTTCCTTGGCTATTAAGTGATCCTAGTACAACAGTGTCTACCCATCTCAAAGTTACAGTAAAGACTGTGAAACAGAATTGCAGAAGCACATCACAAACTCCTATGTGTTGTGCACAGGTGAGCTGCCATCGCTGACCAGACAATAATGCTGAACCCAGTGTGTTGCAGTTTAATCACCAAGCCATGAGTCTGGCAGAGGAGCTCCCAGACCCAGTGACCAAACCAATTTCACAAAAGAGAATCTCTAACATGACATTTTAAATCCTGCAATTCACTTTGTCTATTGGTCGTAAAAGTAGGTTTTAAATAAATATTTCAACTATTTCTGTCACGTATCAGAGATTTAATCAAAATTACCAATTTGCTAGCTATAAGAGGATGTTACAATGAACTATGTAACCCATTTGAAAGATGTCGAGCGTCATTTTTCATTTTTGCTCAGTCATAAGGGATAGGTAAATCTCAGAACGTGGTTCCTTGGGAGTGATTAAAAATATTAAGGTCACCTCTTTGTACTGCTTACACACTTATGACATTACTATCCTGGAGTGGAAAGGAATGGAACTTGAAAGGAATCTATTATCACACTATCGTTGCAACATTTTTACACGATATGTGACTATTTACAGAGCCTTCAGAATGTTTGCCTAAAGCAGAAATTGGCATTGGATAGGCTTGACCATATTGTTCCTTACAAGAAGTCAATGATGAGAGGTCAAGTCCATCACTGCCTATGATGAAAGAGTATATATGGGGTGGCTTTCAGTATGAAGAGAGGAGACCCAAGGTGGAGAAGATCGTGCAGTTAAAGGATGCCCAAAACAGAAAAGACATTTTCAAAAACTGACAGAATTTTGTTACTGGTGGACATGAAAAAAAAAGAGAAAAGAGAATTCTAAGATCCTAAGCATCCAAAATAAGAGTCTGGGAGGTACTGTCTATTGGGTGGTTGAGGGAAATGCAGGGATCTCAGGAAGAAGTGCTCAAAATGAAAGATCTAGATTTAAGAGTCATTACTAAATGTTCCAGAAGGGATTAATTCATGAAGGAGGAAAATATGGAAAATTTCATAGAAGCACTGGAAACCTTAGGGAGAAGGAAGAATCTGCAGAGCTAATCAAGCTGGAGAAGAATTAATCACAGGTGTGGAGAAGCAGCAGGGTAAACCTAGACCTCCGGGCTGGAAAGGGGTTTCTAGACTATGGAAAGAAGACTCAATTTCATAGGCTACTAGGAGATGGAAGATCAAGAAGAAAGAGTTAAAGATTGCTAGATTAAGTTACTTTCCGAAAAATTATTTTAGTAGGAAAAACTTGCAGGTTGAGGGATGTGTGCATGGTAATGAAGCAGCAGCATCACATACACATTACTTTCTCGAAGGAAGGATTTAAGCAAATATTCCATCTTAAGAAAAGGAGTAAAAAGTTATGTTTCAAGAGAAAGAAAAGGTAACTGATGAGTCAAAGATCAAGAGAAAGATAAATGTGGGCAATGATAGAGATCTCTTAGTTGGGAGGACAAATCAAAGATCACAGAGTCCAAGCTGGGATGCAGAGCAAGGGAAGCTGGGGGAGGTCATATTGGATTGTCTTAGTATTCTCAGTAGAGTCTGGGGTTTTTTTTGTTTTTTTTTTTAGAGTCTGGGGTCTTAAAGGGACTAAGAAATATCTGGAATAAACACTAAGGATACTATCATGGCTAGAGATTAACAAACAATTTCAGATTTTTGTAAAATATGTGTGTAGCTTATGTTGTGCATATAGCACGTAATACAAAATATAATATAATGCAATATATATCATAAAATATTGTATAGCATATATTACAGATAAGCATTGCTACCTCATTTCCCCATTTAGATGAGTATTTCATATGGATTTTTTAATGGGGAAAAATTCTGACCAGAAATTGAAGTTTTCTTACTTTATCTTTGGTACCATAAAAACAACTGAAGGAATTTCTGCTTAGTGATCTTCAGAAAGTAACAGAAGGTAAGTAGAAAGGATAATGATGATGATTTCTCTCATGAGAGAAAAGGCTTCCTAAAGAAGAACTGAAGGACTTCACTCAATCCCACTTACACGCCCTAACCTAGAGCAGAGGAAAGGTGGTAATGCCGGGCTCAGACTTTGAAGGGATGGGATGAGGCAAGACTTCGTCCCAGAGAATTAAAAAACTTCAACAAGCAAATAAGGAAATGGCCTAGCTTCTCCCAACTGGTGAAACAGGAAATACTCTAAATTTGAAGCACAGAAAAAGGAGTATCACCTTGAGAAAAGAAATCACAGGAAACCCCTCTAACACAGCAAAAAACCAAAAGAAGCATTTTAAAGAATTCTGATGTACTATGTCTGAGAGATTTAAGTGAATGTTTTATCTGTGAGACATCTTCAAAAATCAGTAAAGATTTTATGAAGTTTTTTTTAATATTGGAATAAACCTCAAGTTAGATACACAAATTAACATACATGACAAATTCAAAAAATTCATAATGATACCAAAAACTATTAACGTGATGAAAGACATGAAAGATGTACAATAAGATCAAAAAAGAGATGGGAGAAAAGAAAAATAAGACAAAGAAAATAATTAAGAAACAAAAGGGAAAAAGCAAGAAACAAAAAAATAGAAGAAAACTTTGCTAAGTTGAAGAAGAATACCAATTTGCCAAATGAACAGGCTTTTTAAGTACAACAAAGTACTCTAAGTATCAAGTACCTTAGGTATTATATAAAGAGACAAAAAAAACTTTTGCCATCATTTCAAGATTAAAAAGATCTCAGCTATAAATAGACAAAGATTCTACTTGTTTAACACCCAAAATATTCTTCTTGAAAAACAACTTAACTTGAAGATATATAGCAGCCCTCCAGAGATAAAGCAAAATAATTATCTCCAGATGGGAATGATTATTATATGAGGCTTAAGTATGTCCAATAAAACTAAACAAAGTAGCAATGATTTTTTGTCAATATGGCTTTAAAATGTTAAATGTATGGCTTTAAAATTCGTATCCTATACAATGCATTATTTGTTTGTTTTATAGGCTCCAAACCCAACATGACCCTCAGACTGAGTCTCATGTTCTACAACTGAGCCAGCCAGGTACCCTATCATAGTCAATTTTTTTAATCTTAGTATCGATCTTAGTAAATAAATGTAACTTCAGTTTATTTAGAAGTAGCCATAACTAGAATGAATTACGATTTAATCTTTACACAAACTAGGGGTTTAGACGCAGTTTCATCCATTTCTTTCCCAACTGCTCTAACCAACAAATGCCCCATTGACAGGAGGTTCCATAGTTCCCTTTTGAGCCTCTCATGGCTCTAGTAATCTATAAACTTCAGGACTTTACTCACACCCAAGAAGGTTAGTCTAATACATACCTAATAGAGAATTCCTTGAAGTGAGGTGTGCTGATCACGGCTATCCCTTCCGCACTTCTACAAGGTGTTGCTATTGAAGAGTGGTTATTCACAATCTGTAAAGGATTCTCACCCATCACTGGGAGGCATCACTGCACCAACTCTCTTGATTCTTCCAAGAGCATGATCAAGGCATGACTGGACAAGGGCACTCCTAGCTTGAGTTCCTAAGGTTATAGCTCTGTGCGCTCTGGTGCCTGGGTTTATATAGCCACATTCCAGAAAGCCATCCACACCCTTCTGGAAGTGCCAATACAGAACAGGTTCCAGGCTACCTCCTCCTGGACTCAGAAACACATCCTTCCAGACAAACAAGTTTCTCATCTAACCTCTTATGGAAGATCTCCTCAGCAACTCCAAGGTGCCTTACCAATCCAAGAGAGCCTACCATTAGGAACTCAACATTGGTGTAATGCTAAGGGTGACTATTATTAATGACAAGAGATGATGCTTTACCTTCTTCTTAAAACAATCAAACCAATTATTGTAGTAAAAGAAAAGCAAAAATGTGTGTGTGTGTTTGTGTGAGAGACACATAAAAAAGATATAGGAAAGGGGAAAAATGAACAAGAAAAAAAAAGAAAAATCATGGAAATGACTCTAAGGAAACTCAACTTCATCAGCAATCTGAATAGATGTAAATGAATTCAATTTCCTACTAAAAGAAAAAGAATTACCTTTTTTTTTTTTAAGATTTTATTTATTTGACAGAGACAGAGATCACAAGTAGGCAGAGAGGCAGGCAGAGAGAGAGGGGGAAGCAGGCTCCCCGCTGGGCAGAGAGCCCGATGTGGGGCTTGATCCCAGGACCCTGAGATCATGACCTGAGCCGAAGGCAGAGGCTTTAACCCACTGAGCCACCCAGGTGCCCCAAGAAAAAGAATTACAGATGTGAGGGTTGGGGGACCAGAATTCAAACACAAGACCTTATAAAGATGTATCAGGGGGAAAAATGGGTTGGCAAAATTATGCGAGTAGGATTTAAATCTAAGGCAAAAGGAAAAAAAGTAACTTACATTGACAAGAGTTAAAAACAGTAAGGACATTAAAGATGTGAGTCATGAACTTTCAAATAGAGAATAATATCGAACTGAAATATAGTAATCAAAAACTGTCAGAATTACAGAAGGAAATTGTCAGCAACAAAAAAGAGGTAAGAAAATTTAATATGCTGTTATCTGCTTTTGACAGAACAAGCAGAAAAAATAATATATGTAAACAATATACGGAGGTTTCAAATATAATACATGATTATGTAAGAACAGTTTTTTTTTTTTAGTTGCCAAGAATCAACCTTATTTTCCAAAGATTATGGAACATTTACAAAAATTGGTTATATTCTGTGGTAATAATAAGACCTGCCTAAATTTTCAACAGTAGAAATTATATACTACTTTCTCTAATAACAGTCCAATAAAGGTAGAATTAAGAAATAAAAGTATATTTTTAACACCTACCCAAGAAAACGTTTTCAAAAAGGGAAAAATCACAACTGTAATTACAAGCTATTTAGGAAATACTGACAATAAGATTACTGTAATATAGAGAATGGCTAAAGCTAAAAGAAATTCACACCTTTGAATGAAGCAACTTCTAACTTCAAGATTTAGAAAAGAAATATTAAAATATTTGAAGAAGAGCAAATTAATCAAAAATTAATCAAATATATTCAAACGAAAGCCAAGAAATGATAGAGGGGTCTAAGAAGTGGTTTGGGGGTGAGTGCAGTAAGATCTTAGGTCTGATGAAATCAAGAAAAGAGCACAAAGTCAATAGAGAAAACTGTGGCCACACATAGAGTATTTATATTTTGATCTATGTATCTAGATATCTATTATATAGGTAGATAATTATGCATACTAGTATACACCTTCTAAAGTATGTAGTCTAAGAAACAAGGAAAATTTTCTAGAAAAAAAGAATTATCACGATCTACCTAAAAAGAAAAAAATAGATCACCTGGAAAGAATGACAGCAATGGGGAAACTCCAGAAAAAGATGGTGAATAACTGCTTCAAATATGAGTCACTGTGTTTACCTGGTTTTGTAAATGTTAACGAATGAATATTTAAGAAAGGGAGAACTCCCGCTTTCTATCACCTCACACCACCAGAGGGGAAACAAATTTTTGCATTTCGTTTTTTTCTTTCACTTCATAAAATAGCCATTACACCAAAATCTTACTGATGTGTTGAAATATATTTAACGTTTCTATAAACTTTTAGTAAATTTAACCCATTAGTACATTAAAATGATGTGACAGTGGGTTATAAGGTCAGTCAGCCTGGTTTAAAACTTGAGTTGACCACAAATGCTAACTTTGTGAACTTACAGGACTTAAACTCAATGAGTCTCCATGCCTTCAACCATAAAATATCAATAGCACTGACTCCATGTAATTGTGGTGAGGATTTCAACAGAAAATACAAAGTATTTTGTAATATTTATTGAGGGTGTATAAGTAGATACTCAAAAGCATCTTTTCCTGTTGTTACCATTTCATTTTTAGTTTTTTAAAGATTTTATTTATTTGAGAGTGAGTGAGCGAGAGCACAAGCAGTGGGAGGAGCAGAGGGAGAAGTAGGTTCCCCACTGAGCAGGGAGCCCCACGTGGGGCTTGATTCCAGGACCCTGGGATCATGACCCGAGCTGAAGGCAGACGCTTAACCAACTGAGCCACCCAGTTGTTACAGTATTCAATATATTTATCTAATGAATGAAAGGAAGGTTTAATTTTCAATGTGTATTTATACATTTTATTGCATCAACACATCAAAAGGTTAAACAATTTTAAGATCTTGGTACATTTTAAAATAGCATTGATAAAATTTATTGTGTGTTCTTCATCATATACTAAGTCCCCAAAATGAGAGATGCACAAGAACCATTTTTCTAAATTGAAATGAAGTGAGCATTCTAATACTGCTCTTCCCAGAGGTCACCTAAAAGCAAAAGAGAATGTGCTCATTCTACTTTGAGTTTAAAAGACAGCTGAAGTCTCAAGTCACACGATGTGTCGAAGGACTGCCAAAGCCTCAGAGAAAAAAAAACAAGAAATCATGCAGGGAAGAATTCGAGCCATTGACTATCTGAGGCCCTGACCTAGCTCTGAGTACTCTCCTGAACGTGAGAGGAGGCACACTGATGGGGAAAAACTGTACTTTAAGCTGGCTGACCAAACTGGCAAGGAAACTCCAGTCCTTGTCTCAGAGCCCTTCCGGTTCTTCTCTCCTACCCTGTTCCTCTCGTGCCAGAATGCCAAGTATGCGCGAGGAGGAGGATATAAATTACCCTCTCTGCTTGTGCTCGGGGCTCAGATCTTTGGAGAAGGATCTCCTCTGAGTCCACCGGTGAATAAATCTAATCTCTCTCCCTTCTTAGTCTCCGAGTGCCGCTTGGTTTTTCCGCCAGGATCCAGCCCAGGTTCTGCTACATATGGTTCCCTGACCGGGAAACCCAACCGCGCTGGCCCATTGTGCCACCGGTTTGGGACAACGGCACGGCAATGACAGAACGAGGGGACCGTAAGAGAGAAGGCGCGCCCTGCCTTCTGGGCAGTCTCCTGCCCGCTCACCTCGGGCCAACCTCGCCCCGCTGTTGAGGAGGCACACAAAGGACGAACACCTGAATCCTTGGTCTACACTGCTCCAGAAGGGCACCTGGGCAGGTAAGGAGAGGTTTCTCCAGATAGAATTCCCATCAACCAGCACATAGACGAAACTCACCAAATGAGTAAGCCACATGCTGGAAATTAGTTTGTTTCTGTGGAAGCAAAGAAAGATGTTACATTTGGATCTATGTGCCCCCTTCTCAGTCCAAATGGAACTACTCCCAGTTGAGAGTCACTGAGAGAGAGAGAGAGAGAAAGAGAGAGAGAGAGAGAGAGAGAAAACTGACCAAATGGTATTGGCCCAAAAACACCAGACTCAAGTTTCAGAGGAAAAGTTCTACCAAAATATTTGAGGGGTTAAAAAAGAGAGATAATTGCAATGCTATTTAAAATCTTCTAGAACAAAGGGAAGTTTTAGCAAAGTGATTCTATATATGAACATTGCTTTAAAATGCCATTTAAAAATCCTTAAGTATTAATTGACAGGACCCAGCAACACATTTAAGTGTTTATGTATCAGGACCAAGTGAGTTTTTCCAAGAATTCAAGTACAGTTAAACTTCAAGACACTTATTAAAATATAGAACTTATCTAAAATTATGTTTCTTTTCATAGATGCTGGAAGATTAAAAATCCAAAATTGGTTTTAATAGTAGTGTTTAATAATAGAGGAATAAAATGCCGACTTCCTAACATAAAATAGGACCATCTCAACTAAGTCAACATTTTACATAGTTATTAAGTACTTGAAACATTCGCAGGTAAAATCAGGAATCCAACCAAAGTCTCTATAGCCACTATTATTATTTAACAGTGTTCTGGAAGATTAAAACTGCAGTTAGCAAACAAAAACAAGAGATTACACAAAATAGGGTTTAAAAATACCATTACTTAAAGAGACTATTTTTGAGGCACCTGAGTGGCTCAGTGGGTTAAAGCCTCTGCCTTCAGCTCAGGTCATGAGCTCAGGGTCCTGGGATCTAGGCCCACATCGGGCTCTCTGCTCAGCGGGGAGCCTGCTTCCTCCTCTCTCTCTGCCTGCCTCTCTGCCTACTTGTGATCTGTGTCAAATGGATAAATAAAATCTTTAAAAAAAAAAAAAAAAAAAACTTTTTGTGAACAATGAGTTTATAAACTGGAAACAATTACAGACATGAAGAATTTAATGAAGAGGTAGTATACAAAATTAATAGAGGGAATCAATAGTCTTCATATAGAAACAATAAGGTAGAATTTATAATGGAAGACCAAATCCCATTTAAAACTGCAACTCTCAAAAAAAAAAAAAAAAAAAAAAATTGCAACTCTCCTGCTCCTTTGAAGAGAGTTAATACCCAGGGAGGCACCTGAGAGCTCAATGGGTTAAGCATCTAACTCTTGATGTCTGCTCAGGACCTGATCTCAGGGGCATGGGATCAAGCCCCATATCTGGTTCTGCGCTCAGCATGAAGTATGCTTGAGTTTCTCTCCCTCTGCCCCATCCCCACTTGTGGGCTCTCCCGCTCTAAAATATATAGGTAAATCTTTGAAAAGAAAGAAAAGAATGAAAAGAAAATTAATACCTAGGAAAAAAAGCAGATAAGAAATATATAGAATCTAGATGAAGGAAATTTAAAGGGTCTTGAAAGACGTAGAAGAGGCCTTAATTTTTAAGGATGCCATGTTCTCAGCTAGGACAACTCAACCTATGAAGAGTGAGCCCTTGCTAAAGTTATCTAAAATTTTAAGAAAATTATTAAAACAAAGGCTAAGCAAAACCATAAATTTGGTGAGGAGAAACTAGAAAAAGTAATTGTAAGATTCCATCGCAAAAATAAAGAGGTAAGAATAATCCGGAAGAGTTAAAAAAAAAAAAAAAAAAGTACGAAATCAGCTCTATAGTGTGTAAAAGCAGCTCTTAAATGTTTAATTAAAACTCCATAGTACAGTTAAGTAAATAGATACAGAAAGTTTGATGGCACTCTTATGTATAATGTATTAGTTACTAAGGAAATGCTAACTGAGTCACTAACTGAACTAGTAATTATTCAGATAAAGATATATTCAAATTGCCAAGACTTCAGAGAAATAAGAAATGTCATACACTGTCCTAAGTTAATATAAACTGGTTAGTAATTACCTAACACTTTAAGCAAATTCATCCATCCGCATTTCCATACTTTTGATTCAAATAAAATATTTAAGAACTAAAGGTAGATACAAATATAGAATTCTCATCACATCATTATTTAAAATGGTACCAAGTACACATTATCAAAATATTGAACAGCAAATAGGTAAAATAAATTTTAATACTTCCACAAAATAGAGTATTTTTGTCATATTTAAATAAGCTACTGAAATGATGATAGAAATCCAGTTCAAAATGTGCAAAGGGCACACACACACAACTTCTAAACACCACCAATGGATAATCAGAATATCAAGATTCTCTCAAATTCACTAGCCTTTAGTGAAAATAAGAATAACTCATACAACATCCATTAGATTTCAGCAAGTTGCAAAAGTAGGATCATATCTGGATTTAATGTGGGAAAATTAGACCCTTAAGCATTGCTTATGGGAGGTTTAACTGGTACATCTGTCTCCCAAAATTACCTGGCATTATTTGTAGGAATTCGATTTCCATATGCCTTTTGATGGAGAAATCACACTCTAGGGAGACAGCCCAGAGAAATTCTCACTCAATGCTAAAGGGAATGTGTTCAAGGATACTCCTCACAATTTGATTTTTAACTATCAAGTGCCTCTCAATGGAAGAATGAAAAAGTAAAATGCAATGGATGATAATTATGTATACTATGAAGCACTTAAAGGTAGTGAGAAAAATATTCTTATGGATTAACTTTAAAAATAGTGAATTAAAAAATATTCAAGATGAGACCAGTCCTTACCACATTAGGATTTAAATAATGGAGAAAATGTACAAGTAATTTATTTTCCTTTATGAAAGAATACCCATATATCCAGGGTCATTTATCAGACAGAGTAGGTGTGTTTGTGGGGTGAGGGAGGAGTAGGGTGGAAAGGGATTGGTGGTCAGGTCCCTCAATTCTGACAATGAGAATATGCCCTGATTTCTCCGATTCTGTGCTAGAGACTTACAAAAAAAGAAATCATGATGCAGAAAATCGTTTGTCATTAGAATATGAGCATAAAACTTCAATTATTAAAAAAATCGGAATATCAAAAAAAAAAAAATCAGAATACCAAATACACTATATATGGTTTATATCAGTATTGGTTAAAGTATATTACAGATAAGCAAAAGAGTAACAGGATATTAACATCAATGTTATCTTTGAGCAGCATTTTTTATTCTCACATTTTACTTTTTATAAAAATCTTCGATTAATTTTATTATAAAAATAAATTAACTGTTTAAGGAAAGAAAAAAATGTGAATGAGTACTAAGGGACTAGAAAAGAACATCTAGTTTCAAATCTTAGTTCTCTCAGGGATTAACTATGTGACCAGGGACCTAGATTTTTAAACCTGTCTTTACATCTTAAAAATGGGTGCAGTCATGCTTTCATTACATCTCAGGATTACTCTAAGGATGGATGAAGGTAGCACAGGTAGAATTATTTATAAACCATAAAGTTAGGAGGGTATGGGTCCACAGTTCTTTAACTAAAACATCTAGGTTTTTACGTGTTTCAGAATTCAGAATTTGTTTTAGAGACTTAATTGTGTAGGAGTAACATCTATTATGTGTCAACCCAAATAGGGTCAAGGGAAGCACCTCATAATCCTATTTCTTCAGTGAAGTATTATTTTTCTGATTAAAAAGCTGAAGGAAATAAACAGCCTCAGGTCAGTTCAGATTGCTGACAAATTAGTTCAAGCCACACCTGGTTTTGCCGCCAAGTAAATGGTAAAAAAACAATTCATTTTCAGAGCTTCTTTTGATGTTAGAATTGTGCAGAAGGGATTGAGATTCGTAATGTTATTTATCTGGTTTGTGTGAAATTAGAACAAAACGACTCAGCAATTTCACATACATTTATCTAGCCAGAAACCAAGGTGTTTCAAGAAAACGCAAAATGGAGTTTATTCAGAATTAGAGGTGGGCGAAATGGATTGAGCAACAGTTGGAGGTTTAAAAAACAAAAAACAAAAAACAGATAAGGGAATGAAGACAGCTCAGTAGAGAGGCAGGAGAACCCTAGAAAGAAAGCCTTGATATCTTTCAGGTTGAGACCAGGTTTATTTGGGGTGAGGGGAAAAGAGAAGGTTGTGCTGCAGAGGCATTTTCTGAGTTCCATGCCTTGGATGGGCCTAGGTATCAAGGAAGTCCACTGTGGGCTTGCCACTATAACCACTATGTTCACAAGCCTTCCCAGAAGTGCTTAATTGTGTGTTTATCCTCCCAAAAAGCGAACACTGGCTTCTCCGCTGAGCAATGTTGTCAACTGTCACAGCTGCCAAGCCAACAGATGGTGTGGGCCTGTGTCACCAGCCGTTTCCAAATGTAAAAATATAATCATTTAGATGTTTTCTATGTACACTCATTTCTTCATTAATCTTCTAAGTGCAGCTGCAAATGGGTAATTTCCCTGTGAACCACAGTGGCCTACGGGTCACCTTCATTCCCGTACTTTCAGACTACCTGCCATGTGGCCTCCATCTCCAAGTGTGCCAAGAACAGAGGCCACAGTCCGTCTTGTATTCTTCTTTCATTTAGTGAATTCATTTTTATTCTCACTGGCGTATTTAAAGCTCTTTGAGATCCATACTTACTTTTTATCCCAGGCATCACAGAACAGCACTTAGGCCACAAGAATTAATGACTATTTCTAGGGGAGCCCGAGGGAGAAAAGAAGAGGTTGTTTAGAGGGCATGAATTTTCAACATTCAAATGAATGAGGTCTGAGGATCTCATGTCTAACGTGGTGACTATAGCTGGTAACACTCTGTAGCATAATCAAAATTTCGTAAGAGCGGAACTTTATTGCTCTCATCAACTGTATCTATTCATACGAGATGATGGATGTTAATTAACCAGAGGAGGAGGAATCCTTTTACCATGTGGCTGTATCAAGTCATCATGACACACACACTTGAAGTATCTTAAGATTTTCTTTGTCCATTATAACTCAAAGCTGAAAAAAGTTCATGAGTATTTCATAAGCTGATTTAAAATCGAAACTTCCCAAGAAGTGCCCAAAACCCCTCCAGAAAAGAGGCATGCACAAAGAAGAAAAGCTCAAAGACCAACTACAAATTTTTAAAGCCAAATACAAATGGTTATCGTTCACTCCTTTTGTTTTGTAATCACCATTATGAACAATTCAGAGTAATAAATCTGTCCATTACTCCCACCTTGAAGCTACCAAGAATCTCAAATTACAATCCATGCCACTAATGCTTCCTTTCCCTAATTCATTTTAAAAGTTCTGACCAAATTAATCTCTCTTAAGTACATATAAAATTTCTGTAGCTTCAAACGACAAAGGATTTCTATTACCTGTGCAAAAACTTGAAAAATTCAGAAATTTGGGGCCTACCCGTTTTTTCGTCTGTTCCCCCATTCCCCTTCCAATGTGAGAAGGAATGGCACCTCTCATTACCCTTCTGGTAGATCACTGGGCACCGGTCTATAGGCAGCTGCTCACTCTATTTGCAGTTGCCCTTCCCACATGCCCTGTGAGCATGCTATAGCCCCTGACTATGCCAGTTCCCCCCATCTCTGAGGCCTACCCTATTCCATCAGCTGTGTGAATAAGCTAGGACTCAGGCCTGGCCAATCATGGAACCCCTTCCTTGTAAGAAGTAGTACTGGTTCAGTAAACCAGGAAGGACCTTCCCCAGGGACTCCTGCTTCAACTGTTTCACAGAGATCCGATTTCTAAGGTGCACGCAATCCTAGAATTAATCAATGGCTGTATTTGTCCCACGAATAAGGATTTTTGTCTTACATATTCCTTAACTGCCTCAGAAATCAAGTGAGTGTGAAGAAGCAGAGATCAAAATTACAAAGATGAGAAAACTATGAAACACAAATACACGAAATTATTAAATCTTGAAGTAGTTCTTTGTGTATATTCCAAAAGCTGTCCAAAAATGTCTCCCTACCAGAACACATACACACACACACACACACACACACACACACACACACACACCACACCGCCCCCCCCCCGCCCCCCAGAACACGTCCTAACAACCTTAAACGTCTACTTGGAATTTACAGTGATCTCATCCTTGGGTTTGATTTATTTCTTGCTCCCTGCTCAATACTTTCGGTTCAAGTTACATATTCCATCACATATACTGGTCTATATAACCTTAACATCTATTTATCTGGCAAAGAGTCTGCTAAATAAAAAGATCTATACAAAACTGAGAACTATATGCCCTGGCAAAATGTTTATACAACCCTTTCCAACCTGCTCTCTTTTCACTCACTTCTGGCATTCCGAAGTTACACTGTGGAGCCAAACCAAGCCCCTGGTGTTCCTGTTGCTTCACCATCGACCTAAGTCCCTGAGATTTCCGTATCATCAAATTCAAACCTCAGGCTTTATTTGCAACAACTCATTGTGGACTGAGCTTAGGTCAAATGTCCCCTTTTCTCTGAACCATCCTGTTATCTACATGACTTAGGACACATATGGCTAATTCAAAAAGTAAGCCATTTTTTTTTTTATTTTGTTGACTTAATGCAGATTATAAATAGCTGACTGACTCTTCACTTTCCATTCAGCTGTGTTTTCCTCAGTAGGTAGACCCAGCCTTTGACCATTTATTTGCTATGTAATTATTTTGAAAAAATGCCTTGCTATATAATCCTGGCCTGCCGTATTCCTCTAGGGTGTTCCAAAAGAAGAGTTAATCTGGAGCTGGGACTGGGACAGAGGCACCTTGGCAGAAGAATGAAGGCAGGTGGTTGGCAGAGAGGTAGGTTACCCAACCTGCAGTGTTTGAATGGACATGTGGGCAGGTCTGGCTATCGCCACAACTTGTTGGCTCTTAGCCAAAAGCCTGGAATTTTAATTCCAGAAGATACCAATCCAAGATGTGGGCTAATGACAGAGTCCTGGGAGAGCCAGACATGGACTTTTTGGCAAAGTCAGCAGGCTGAGAGAGAGGAGGACCAAGTGGTCTGAAGAAAAAGGCGGATGGAGCTCCGTCCATGAAGAGGCATTCTCTTGATGCATGGGGAATAGGGGAATGGGGAGATCACACCATGGCACAATGGAACACGCTCAGGATTTTTTTCTTTTATTTCTTTATTTTTCAGAGAGAGAGAGAGAGAGAGAGAGAGAGAGAGAAAGCGCACGCGGACAAGCAGGGTGAGTGGCAGAGGGAGAGGAAGAAGTAGGCTCCCCACCGAGCAGGGAGCCTGATGCACGGTTGGATCCCAGAACCCCAGGATCACGACCCGAGCTGAAGGCAGATGCTTAACTGAGTCACCCAGGGGCCCTGAAAGTATACAGAATTTTAAGTCAGCAAACCTTTGTCCTTGAGGCTTCACCAGCTTCAACTTGGTCAGGGTATTTTATTTCAGTATCATTTTTTTTCTTCAACTATTAAAAGGAAGGGTAGGGGCACCTGGGTGGCTTAGGTGGTTAAACATCTGCCCTCAGCTCGTCATGATCCCAGGGATCTGGGATTGAGCCCCACATTGGGCTCCCTGCTCAGAGGTGAGTCTGCTTCTCCCTCTGCCTCTGCCCCTTCTCCCACTCATCCTCTCTCTCGCTCTATCTCAAATAAATAAATAAAATCTTATATAAAAAAAACAAAGGGTAAAGAATATTACTTCTTTTTTTAATCTCTATATCCAAAATGGGGCTCAAACTCATGACCCGGAGATCAATAGCTGCATGCTCTACTGACTGAGCCAGCCAGGTGCCCCAACTATATTATTTCTTAAGTTTCCTGGTCAAACAACTCAAAGAGCACTATTTCTTAAGAAACCTTAAGGCTACCCTTCTGAAGACAAAGTTCAGGGACAAATTGTGTGTGATGCTTTGTGAATATTTGCAAACACATTGGTTGTTGCATTTGTCATAGGCAAAATCAAGTGCCTTTTAAAATAGATTCTAGAAGAAATAGATCATTCAGTAATAGCTACAGACTAGAATACTGCTATTTGCAATAATGGAGAGGACTACTAGATAGGAGACAGGCAAGGAAATCTAAGACGTGACTGATACTATGAACAAGAAATCCATAAAGCACTCCACCCAACAAGACAAAAACACATTTTAAGTGCATGGAACTGCCTACAGGATAGACTGTATAGTTAGGCCGCACAGTAAGTTAAAAGCCTCAGTAAGTTTGAAATCACACAAAGGATGTTCTCCAACCACAATGGGATGAAATAGCCATCATTAAAAGAACAAAATTTGGAAAATTCACAACCATGTGGTAAATAAATAAATAAACTTCTGAATAACCAGTGGATCAAAGAAATAAAGTGAAATTAAACAATATTTTGATATGATTAACAATGAAAACATATCAAAACTTAAAGGATTCAGCAGAAGCACTGCTCAGAGTCAAGTTTATAGTTATAAAAATCCGTGTTAAAAATGAAGGATGTATCTTGGCTATTGTAAATAACATTGCAATAGACATGTGAGTACAGGCATCTTTTTAAGATAGCCACAACATGGAACCAAATTCAAGGTACATCAACAGATGAATGAATAAAGAAAACATATAAGTCCATCAGTAAAGGACAAAGACTGCACCAAAGCAAAGAATGCTGGTTGTCAGGGACTGAGGGGAAAGGCAAATGGGAAGATGCTAATGAACAGACATAAAGTCTCAATTAAAAAGTAATTTCTAGACATCTGCTATACAACCTTGCAGCTATAGTTAACAATACTGTATTGTACACTTAAAAATTAAAAGGATTTCAAGTGTTCTTACCACATTAAATAAAATTCTGTCAAGAGGATCTCAATAAGCTAACTTTCCACCTTAAGCAACTAGGAAAAGAACAAAGGAAACCCAAAGCAAGCTTCAAGAAGGACAATTAGAATGGAAATCTAATAGAGAGCCAATCAACAAAAACAAAAGTCACTTTTCTGAAAACATCATTAAGTTGACAAACCATAGCTAGACTGACCAAGAAAAAAAATAAAAGTGGGCTCACATTACAAAAATCAATTATGAAAAAGAGGACATTACTGACACTACAAAAATAAAGTTCTGGGCTTTAACATTAGGGCTTTTATGATTGCTTTAACACAGTTTAATACAGCTAGATCATTTTACCTTAAGATAACATACTAGGTTAGAAGATCCTGCCATTAGATTTTCAATCTGCCCAGTGGTTTATAAATTCCCATTTTCTTTCTCAATGGGGGGACAATTCTACAAAAGATATTTTAAAAATTCTCCTTGATCAAAATCTAGAACTCAACAAAGAAATGTGACCAATGAGGCCGTTTTATAATAATCAAACCCCAATTTGGAGTAGGTGAAATATTATTTAGATGTGTTGATACTACAATTTAAAACTGACAGGATGTGCCCTTCACAATCCTAAATTTTCTTGAAATGGTGCTCACTAGGCATTCTTTGATTTGAGTCTATCTATAAAGAGCTCACAAAACAAAAGGAGGAGCATGAAATAGGGAAGGATATTTGTTCCAATCATGGTGTCTTGAATAGAATTTTCATTTCCCAGAACCAGAACCTAATTACTTGGTCTGTTTAGCCTATTAACGTGGAACAAGGCTGGGTCTTAATCCTGTGCTGCTTCATCTGGTGTTTCTGATATGGCTCCGACCAGACGGCAATATACCTGTTTCTTTGTAATAGCTTTCTGAATCCAACCAAGGCTATTCTTTAATGGACACAGTATTTAAAATCACAGGACCAAAAAAATCAGATTCTTCAAATAAGACAGGATATTCTTCTACTTCTAACTCTGATGTCAGATATCGCTATGTAATATCTGTGGCAGGTCTTGAGATATTATCTCAAGTCAATGGATTTCATGTGATTAAAACTCTCCCCCACGATTTAAGTGAATTAATCTCAGCATCATAAGGATGAATTGTCCAAGGACTCGCAACTCCAGCCAAGTAAATGCTGCCCCGCTTTATTTAAATAAACCATTTCAAATATGAAAAAAGCCTAAAATTCATTTCTCATCTATGAATCAGAGAAGAAACCACAAAAAAAATTAGAAATTAACTAAATGAAAATATAACCACAACCTATTAAAATTTATGGTAAAATGAAGCTTAAAGGGAAATTTGCAGCATTAAGTGATTATAGAAGAGTCAGAAAGATGTTTATTGCAGCAGTATTTACAATAGCCATGATACGGAAGATAAATGGATAAAGTTG
The DNA here is from genome assembly GCA_028534135.1 of Potos flavus. NCBI lineage: Eukaryota > Metazoa > Chordata > Mammalia > Carnivora > Procyonidae > Potos > Potos flavus. The sequence continues at coordinate 22,555,906 of CM052895.1, forward strand.
TGTGATGTCTATGCAATTGAATATTACTCAGCCATAAAAAAAACAATGAGATCTTGCCATTTGCAGAAATACAGATGGGCCTAGAGGATATAATGCTCAAAAAAAAAAAAAAAAAAATTAAGTCAATCAGAAAAAACACAAATGCCACATGATTTCACTCAAATGAGGTATGTAAGAAACAAACAAACAAAGGAAAAAAGATACACACCAACAAAAAACAGACTCAAATACAGAGAACTCGTGGTTGCCAGAACAGAAGTGGGAGAGTGGAGGGGTGACATAGATAGAAGGGATTAAGAGTACACCTATCTTGATGAGCATGGCATAATGTGTAGAATTGTTCAATTTTATTCTACACCTGAAACTAGTAAGACACTGCACATTATGCTTCAGTTAAAAAAAAAAAAAAAGATCAAGAAAGAAAGGTCTCAAATAAATGATCTAGGATTCTACTTTGAGGAACTAGGAAAAAACAGAAGCAAATTAAAGATTAAGCTAACAGCAGGAAGGAAATAGCTAAGAGCATAAAGCAATGAAGTTGAAGACAGAAAAGCCAGGGAGGAAATCAGTAATAACAAAGGTAGCAATATAGCTCTAGTCATACTGACCAGTTTAAAAAAAAAAAAAAGAGAGACAACTATACCTATTGAAAGGACAACATAGGACTATTTTGAACTGTACAGTTCACAATACTGTGTATTGTTAAGCATATGGAGACACCAGAAGGCTCACACATTGCTGGTGGAAATAGAAAATGGTATTATGTCTCTGGAAAAGTTTAACAACTCCTCATAAAAATAAAGTACAATTACCCTATGACCCAGCAAATCCACTCTCAGGTATTTTCCCATGATAAAGAAAAATCTGCGTCTACACAAAGATGTATGCACATGTTCATAGCAGTTTTACTAATGGTCCAAAATTAGTAAGCACCAAGAGATCAACTGGCAGAAAAATAAACAAACTGTGGTAGTTAGTTATGGAATACTACTGAGCAAGAACAAGAAACACACAACTGAGTGGGTGAGCCTCAAAACATTATGCTGACCAAAATAAGCCAGACACAGATGACTACATATTTTACGATTCTTTAGATATCAAAATCTGGAGAAGATCCTATAAAAGGATTAGCCGTTACAGGTGGCCCTTGTAGGAATAAAGAATTGGCTTCCAAAGGGCCCAGAACTTTCTGCAATTATTTAATAGTTCTGTTTTTTTATTGTACTCAATTATATAACTGTATTATCGAAACTCATTTAATTATACATGTAAGGTTGGTAATGTTAATATCTGCAAACTATACCTCTATAAAGTTAATTTTTAAAAACACTATAGTAAATTGGAGAGCCTAGGTGGCTCAGTTGGTTAAGCATCTGCCTTTAGCTCAGGTCATTATCTCAGGGTCCTGGGATCGAGCCCTGTGTCAGGCTGCCTGCTCAGTGGGGAACCTGCTTCTCCCTCTGTCTCTGCCCCATCTCTGCCCCTCCCCCACCCTGTGCTCGCTCTTCTCTCAAATAAATCTTCTTCAGATGGATTATACATTTTAAAGTATTTTTATTTACTTATATTTTTAAGTAATCTCTACACCCAACATGCAACTTAAACTCAGAACCCCAAGATCAAGAGTCACAGGCTCTACCCACTGAACCAACCAGGTACTCTGGATTATACATTTTAAAGGAAGGGAGAAAAATAATCTGAAAAAAGATCGAGTAAAAATTGCTAAAGATAGATAAGTAGTGGGGGAGGAGGGGAGACCCTGTTCCTTCAGCCTAACACATTACCCAAAACAGTAGAGAATAAAAATATTCTTTGTCATATAAAAAACAAAACTGTTTTCAGCCAAATTGGGGTTGGTCAAAATCACCAATTAAGAGAATACTACTAATCTTTTGAAAAATAGTGACCTTACGGATTATAAAAGATTAGGTCTTTGCAACATCAGCGTCAATTCATTAAACAATTGGGTCAGCGGGGGTATTGGATGCTACGCTTAGGCTACAGCCAAGTGAGCAAAAGCAACTTTGAACGATATAGGGGCATCATAGAGATGTTGATCATATGCTGTTTTGATAAAACGGCAGAGTAGAGAACTAGATCTGGGGGCTGATGCATCACTGTTAGTAAAGCCAGGTGTTACTCAATCTTCAAGCTGCAATGGCGATGAGCGGGGTGGGGACCAGAAGCAGCGGAGAGCTGAAGATAGACCCTGAACACACACAACATCCAGTGCACAGTCAGCACTCGCTCACTAAGCGTTTACTGAATGGAACTGAATCTAGTCAGTCAGTTAAGACACATTTTTTTTTTTTTTTTAAATCACAGCAATGTGAGTTATGCTGTCGAACCTTATGAAGTCCAAACAGGATTCATACTGGTCTTTGAAGAACTCAGTCCCTTTCAATAAGTAAATATAAATGAAGATAAAGGAGAAATGTGAGCAAATACAAAGACTGACCTAACAAGGACTGACCTTGCATGATCAGAGGATAACAGCACCTCAAACTCTTCACTGAAAGGAAGGAGTCTCACCTTGACTTCAATAGAAGCCAATCTGAGATTTCAAGATGCCTACATCTGGCTTAAGGGGCAACCACAGACAGGCTGGGAGCCACTTCTGGCCACCTCCCCTTAGCCATCCCCTTCATTTTGGAGCCCTGGGTCCTACAGTCACCCTTAAAATATCCTCTCAGAGAGGAAAGAGCACTCACAAAGAGAAAAAAAAAAACAACAAAAAACAAAAAACCAAGAACTCTAAAACCCTGCCCACTGCAACACTGGCATCACACAAGTCCTAGAGGTTACCCAGAACAAACAGGTAAAGCTGATGGGCAGTGACCTGGTACAGTAACAGGTCTCTCTCATAATCAAGTCTCAAGACCACAGGGGAAACGCTGTGTTCAGCTCCTCACAAAGGGATGTCAATTACCCCAAATCATCCACTACTCCATCCTCCTATGCACGAGAAGGTGGCTCTTTCTCAGAGTTCTGTATTTTTTATGATATTCATAGAAAACAGCTTGATTGTTTTCTCACAGGCAGAGTTCTGGTGAGAGAACACGGAACTTCCGGCCTCTGAAGACACCACAGTGTCCTTTCCACAGAACAGAACAGAGTCCACGTTCCCTCCAGGACCATGAAAGGCTTTAAGCAGCACAGCTAAGGGGGATTAGCCAGGACATCCTAAAACAATTAGCAGAACTAACGAAATGCATTAGGCCTTAAAGCGATTTTCAAACCCCTCAAGAGGTATAGGGAGGTGGGAGAGCAGTCTGGGAAGGGGGGGTTACTCAGTTCGGGGCTATTTTTAAGGCACCTATCATCCAACACACGTTTTCTCATGTACCCTTGAAGGGGCACCCCCTAAACCATTCCTCAACAGTACAACCCTGCTGGGGATGCGAGATACAGTGACTGATGGGATTCAGTGCGTGTCTTCAAGCAGCTCACCAGAAAGCACAGGAGACAGGAACATAGGCGCTGGGCTGTGATGTCCAGTGCTAAGGACCTTCCTTTCACTACATGACATGAGCACAGATAAGCCAGACCAGGAGGGAAGGAGAAAACAATGAAGGCTTGGCAAGGGAAGGGCTATCCGAGGGGAGCCTGACCTATTTCACATAAAGAGACCAAAGGAAGACCAGAGGTCAAAGAGGAAGGAGGAACTAATTCAGGCACCAAAACCAGCCCCTGAATGGAATCCTGTCAGTCCTAAACCTGTGGTATTTGGGTAGATGTGGGAACCCCATAGGACCAGATCTTAAGTGCCAAGGACACACAAAAAGCCCGCGTGCATATCGGAGCCATTCGCAGAAGCAGGGAATAGGAGGGAAGAAGGGAGAGACCACAGTCAAGATGAAGAATTCAAGGTCAAGTATCCTTGAACAGTAAGATGTGAATATAAAACATCTTTCCTGAGGCACAACTTCATATTCTGTTTGTTCTCCATGCAACAACTTTTCCTTTTCTGTCGGAGCTACTGGTTTGGACACCTTAATATTAAATTCACTGGAAAGTGTAAGTACAGCATGGACTTCTTATCAATTCTCTGTTCTGCTTCTATTGGCAAGCTGTTTTACAACCGTGTTGACTTTTAAGAAATAATTATTAACTGTTCCTCATGGGGTTTGTTAATTGAATTATCGAATGGTGCTGCGTACAAAGGTCAAAAGCAGGATTGCGTATGCTTCACAAACACCATTTTCCACCGCTTGAGCAGGAAAGAATTACATAGGTACCCATTAGTACAAGAAGCTACCAAGAAACTCCAACTTTTAAATGAAAAAGATTCAGATCAAAAGATTCATAAGGCAAATTGATACTTATTCTTACCCCCATTTCCCCAACAGAGACACAAAAACAGAGAAGGTAACTCTGTTGAAAACATGGGACACATTGAAGACATATTCCAGAGCTGACAAGGAGTTTTTTGGTACGCTGTATTTGGTAAGAAATGAGAAATTAAAACTATCCATAGAATAAAGCTCTGGGGATGCCTGGATGGCTCAATTGGTTAAGCGGCTGCCTTCGGCTCAGGTCATGATCCCAGGGTCCTGGGATCGAGTCCCACATCGGGCTCCTTGCTCAGCAGGGTGCCTACTTCTCCCTCTGCCTGCCACTCTGCCTGCTTGCGCTCTCTCTGACAAATAAATAAAATCTTAAAAAAAAAAAAGAATAAAGCTCTGTTTGGAGTTCACTGAACATACGACTACCTCTCATCTACAGAGACCTTATTTCTCTATGAAGAGCAACCATGTGTCATTTATAAAATTAAAGGTCAAATGTGTGGCAGATTTCAAGCTAATCATTATCCCTCAAGAGATCTTTCTGCAGTTTTTTAGACTGACAGTGGTCTGAATTTGTGGTATTTCTTTTTGTTTGTTTGTTTTAAACCAAAATCTTACGCCACATACATTTTTCCAGTTTATCTTAAATTTGCCTGAATAAAGCAATCCTTCCAACATATTTGCAACATTTTGCAATGTCAGATGTTGCTTCCAGCTGCAAGAAAATTTATCCTTTATGCTCCTTTATGCTCTAAGCAACTTAGAATGTTTACATCTGTAGAAACAGTAGCTCCATGTGGAATCCAGCACCCAAGAGATGGTTGTTTCTATACACTATTGGACTTGATCAAAGATAGCATTGTCAAGTACATAATGATTGGCTTTTCATGAGGGGCCCAACATTTCAACAGAGACTTTATTATTCATTCCAATCTGGCCTTAGCTCATCCTCTGTAGACGCTCCAGATTAAATTTTCTTCATTATCATTACAGAACTAGATGAATAAGTGGCACATCTGCTCATGAAGTGGTTTATTATCTGTTAGGAGGAGGTTTGGGATGAATAGAAAAATAACTATGGAGAAGACAAATGCACCCAGGTTTATCCCCACTGTGAAATGCGGGACTAGCTCTGCTTTCTCTGAAAATCCACTGGTCTCCCCTTCTCATGAATGGAGAGTTATTATTTAATAAGTGGATACAATTTATCATGAGGAAAACACAAGGCAGACAGAAATCAAAGCAAAATAAATTCTAGGAAACCGGGCACGTGATGAAGGCCTAATGAAGACCTTCTATTGTTCAATTCAGTTTCCACGCTATCCTCTTTCCAAAAGAAAATTTTAAGATCTGTAAATATTTTACCAACAATCCCTTATCAGTTATTTCTCATGGAAAACAAGACCACAGAAATAAATCTGTTGATTAAGAAGACATCAATGTATCCCAGCTGTGCCATTCACATGTGCTTTACAGTGAACCTTCTATGGGACTATTAGGATTGTAGCATCCATTTCAGGACTAGCAGGACAGGGTGACGAGTCTATGCCATTCTTGGGAGGAGCCCCAACAAGGCCCACATTCAGGAGTTTGTCTGCAACATAATTTGACTGTACCCCCAACATGCGACACCCCAGCCATATAGCTTAGGACATCGGTATGAATGGTTCATTTCTGCAACACCAAAATAATTGAGAATTTTTAACTACTTAAATTTTAATGCACCCCCCCCAAAAAAAAAATTGCCTGGGAACTTAGTTAAAATGCAGATTCTCATTCAGTGGGTCTGAAGTGGATCTAATAACACACTTTGAGTAAGCTCCCAAATTCCCCCATGCGGCTGGCATTTGTAGTCTACCAGTATGGAGATAAACCCATTATGTTTAATGATGCTAGCCACCTACAGCTATGGAGCACTCACACGTAGCTACCCCAGTGGAGATATGCTGTGAGAACAAACCACACATCCCACCACAAAGATTTAGTACAAAGAATAAGCATGTACAGTATTATTAATGATTTGTACTGATTCAATGGTAAAAAGATTTTAGATATACTTTATAAAAATTCACTATCAAAATTCATTTTCCACATTTTACTTTTTTAAATACAGCAACCACACTTTTTAAAAAGATTTTATTTATATATTTTACACAGAGAGAGAGACTCATGCGTGACTGTGGGGTGGGGAAGGATCAGAGGGAGAGGTACAAGCAGACTCCTCACTGAGCTCAGAGCCCAAGCCAGCTAAGACCCACAACACTGGGGCACCTGGGTGGCTCAGTGGGTTAAGCCTCTGCCTTCAGCCCAGGTCATGATCTCAGGGTCCTGGGATTGAGCCCCACATCCGGCTCTCTGCTCAGGAGGAAGCCTGCTTCCCCCTCTCTCTCTGCCTGCCTCTCTGCCTACCTGTGATCTCTCGCTCGGTCAAACAAATAAATAAAATCTTAAAAAAAAAAAAAAAAAAAAAAAAGGCCCACAACACTGAGATCATGACCTGAGCAGAAACCAAGAGTTGGATACTTAACCACCCAGGCACCTTGCAACCATTCTTTAAATGACCTATGTGCCATACCTACGTAGTACTATAGCAGTGAGATAGACAATTTGTGACCTTGGTTTTATTTAACATCCATATTAAAGTGACATATGGATCTACTATTTACATCTAATATATAGATAACGCAGGATATAGAAGTATGTACCTCCACACCCAGTGATGAACCTCTAACTTGCACACGTGGAGGGGGAATAACTATTCTTGCCACTAACCAAGCAGATGAATCCACGGAAATGCTTTCAACAACAAGAAAAAAATCAGACTGTTCATTGAGCTATAGGAAGAGTATATGCTTGGGAAACTAAGTAAAGCAAGATTCTGGAGTGCTTAATTTAGGGACTCTCACTCCATTTATTTTCAGTTCTCTTGGTTCTGGTTCAATGCTCAGCCAAAAAGTCCCATCAGAACAGGAGAAAAAAAAAAAAAAAAGAAAAAGAAAAATCCAGAGAAAGCAGAAACAGTTACCTCCCAAAGTCTAAGTCTCTAAGACCAAGAAAACTTTTCCAGAAACCACAAGTAAACTTAACCCCCAACTTCATTTTCCAAATGGAGGCTCCCGAACTTGAACCAATTCCTGTGGCCTGAAAATTGACCTATTTATTTAAGTTCTGTTTAATTTTATTACCTCAACTTACTTTCCTGAATTAACCCCTGGTGAAAACAGTGGAATTAACAAAACAGGCCTGGAGTGATCACAGCTCACTCTAAGCAAAATGCAAAGCTGTCACCCAATGGGAAAAAGTAGGATTGTGAGGGTAAACTCACCACCACCAACAGTAGATAGGCTCTACTCCTGTTTTAAAATGCATAGGATTATCTTCTTGGGAAAATTCTACCTACTAATGGCAGCCATTTTTTAAACTAAAATATATATATTTTTTCAAAGATTTAAAGTAAAACCCAGAATCCTATCACTTAATAATAAAACACTGGTGACTCTCCCTCCAGGTTTTTCTTTAGATGTGCACATATATACTCAAGTTATATCAACTATCGTTTGAATATAAAATACTCAATCCATTTACGTCTCTATCATCATTTGTTCTCGTTGCCAACAAGTGACTGTCAAACCAAGACAGAGGAATCTGGCTTCCCTCATGCTCAGCTCTAATATGGTTGCTTTGAGCCAGTATTTGATCCCTGGATAGCACAGGTGGTTTCACTCAAATATCCTGGGGGGGAGGGGTGTGTGTGTGTGTGTGTGTGTGTGTGTGTGTGTGTGTGTGTGTGTGTGTGTGTGTGTGTGTGTGTGTGTTTTCACATGCATGATAAGAAAACAGGCAGATAGGCAAGCAAATGACACAAAGACAAGCAACATCTTCTAATTAATCTAGCTCAAGTTAAATGTTTTAAAAGTTACAAAGGAATATTCTTCTGAAAGTCAGCACCATTAGCCCCATTTTACAAAAGACGTTCATTGAGCCTTATTGAACTACAAAATCAAAAGGTCTTCAGAGCAAAATTTTACACTTTTTTTGGTGAGGATATGTATAAGAAGAGGTTGGAGAAGAAGCAAGCTGTAAAGAGGTTACCAACTGTAAAGCGAATTACAGATTTTGGATTTTATTCTGAGGGCTATGGACTATAGGGTATCCAGACATTAACCAGAGCCCTAAATCTGATTTGAAATTAAACAGTGAATGATTTTTAGTTTAAGTTTGTCTCAGATATCACCTGGAACTTACGGATACTAAAAAATTCATTATTTGCAATCTAAATTTAACTATGTACCCTCTATTTTTATTTGCTTAATCTGGCAACTTTAAAAAGAAGCCACTAAAAAAGTTCACCCAGAGCAGTAACAGGACAGAATTTGAACTTTAGGAAGATACCACTGATTAGGATACAGAAAACAAATTCATTTATTTACCTACAACAGCATTTCTGAGTAACCACCTAACATACTAGACAAAGCTCTAAGTAAGAAACAAAGTTTCATGATGTCAAGTGAAATTTAAGGCAGATCTCTTGGGTAGTGTCCTTCCTGTTTTTGCCATGTAATTCCTTCTGCATTGATTCCTAAAGGCTAGGAGAGTAGTGGCTAATGGAGGAGAGTAACAATGTTCTAATAGAAGAACATTGACTTTGGAACCCAAGTTACCTGGATTCCATCTTTGACATCCTCTACTTAAGAACTGTAGGGCATTGAGATATTTCTTTTACCTGTCTCAGGGTCCTCAACTGGGATTGTTTTATGCAGATTCCAACCATCAAATAACAATCAAATATATGTAAAGCCTGACACAGGAAAAAAATGTCATGAAACCATCAACCCCTACTCTAATTATTGACTTTGTCCAGTTACAACCATTTAAACTTCAATAAGCTCACCAAAAGGCAAATAGAAAACCAATTTCACTTACCTTGAACAGAAGTCAATTTAAAAAATGTAACCACACGTACAAAACACCCATCATACAGGATTTATTCTTCCACAAAATGGCAATGAAACTTTTTTTTTTTTTTAAACTCTAACCATTACCTTTTACATAGAAGAAAATTGAAGCTCAAAGCAAAGATATTGGTCTCAGACCATAGACTTAAACACTACAGCTGGGGATTAGACCTGTAATCAATGGTTTCTAATACAGTGATTTCCCTTATATATCCAAAATTGCCCTACTGGAACTCTCCATCACACACACTTCCAGGGTTGTGCACGCTTGAATATCTAATTATACCAAAAATCTTGCAGCCTCATCTTACTACCTACTTTCCTATCTCTGAGCTTTTTTTTTGTTTGTTTTAGTATCACAGACCCTCTCTTCAGTCACCTTTCCAAAATCTCTTCTCCCCCTGATTATAAGGGTGGACACCTGGGCTCAGGAGCCGGCTTCTCTAGTTGGGCTCTCAAGGGTTTCCCACAATGAGGTAGGTTCAGAAGAATCCTCAATACACTGCTTCGTCTATAAATCTTTTTGTTTCCCCTAGAACACGCACCACCCCCCCAAATCCAATACATTTCTCCTAGCACTGGATCTTCTCGCTTTTCACTTCCTTTAGTTTCTCTCTTTTCTATCCTGCTTTTATTTCTCTCGACTAGTTTCTGCTTCTGAGCCTCTGCAGGCAAGGAGAGGAAATAAGTATACTTCATCAGCAGACTTCACACAATGAAGGAAAACTAGACAACCACCAAAAATCACAACAGTCCCTTACGGACACCTACCACCACCCTGCCTGACACCCTTCAGAAACCTCTGCCACAGAAAATTTTGGTCCTGAAATACAGGTAGAAAGAATCAAACTCAAGAAGTGACCCGCTGAAGCCCCATCATCTGACACAGAGAAAGCAACATCTCTCCAAGCAGACAACGCTGATGACCAAGGACGAAGCTCTCTCATTTTTTTTTTTTTTAGGCAAGTCTTTTACCCCCAGAGTGATGATTTATGAGCTTGCTAAATCGACAATGCCCTAATAATGCTTGCACACATACCTACCACCATTTGCCTTCCCGTATTTATTTGCTTGGTTTTACAAGTCAAGGCGGCCCTCAGAATGATTTTGATAGAGAAATGTGATTCATACCTGGATGGCTGCAGAGAACATTTAAAACACAAAATCCATTTGGTACCGATTAGCCTTAGAACATTATTTATGTAATCTGTCACAATGGCAGATATTCGAGAGAACATTTTTCTCTTTCCTTTGAAACAGTTTATCAATCACCCTTGCTCCTGACAAGCCCTTAGGAGGAGAACATTTATCAGAATGTATTAGAAGACTAAAAATAAAAGCTGAAGCTCATGTTTGTAGGGAGAGTAGGAGCTGACTACAAAGACTTGAGAGAAGACTGCTCAGGGCCCCTACCACTGCAGCAACGGGAGAAGTCAAGCTTGCAGAGACGCACTGGAGAGCTTTGGAGTAGGGGGAGAAATCTGCTGGGGATGGGAGACTTCAAGCTCGTGACGGGCGTCGAGGAGGGAGTTCCGCCATGCGGAGACGAATACTCGGCTTCCAAGAGGCAATGTGAAACATATTGATAATTCAGTGCCTTCCAGATATGCAAATGTCACAGGACCCACCTCACCCAGTGGAGTCAAATAACTAATACAATTCTTGTATGAGGAATGATAATATTTAGTACTTACGCAGTACTGTGCCATTCATCTCGGAAATGGAAGGGAAGCTCATTCCGTAGCAAGAGCAGCAATTTCAAAGTCCTCAACTCCAGTCTCTTCTCTCTTGGCAAATCACTTAATTCCTTCAAGGCCCCTATTCCACTTTTGGAAGCACATATTCAGGCGGGGGCTCTAGGAGCCTAAAAGCAAAATTTCTCAGTGCTGGCAGCTTAGAATTACTTAGGAAACTTAAAAAAAAAAAAAAAATTACTCAGCCCCACCTCAAAACTAATTAACATGGTCAGAAGTTGCTGCTGGAGAAACTGACCTCCTACACAGAGGGCAGGGAGAAACTGAAGAGACCACCCGACTTCAGTAAGTGGCAGGTTAAATAAGCATGGGAACCTACGAGGGTTGACGGGAGGACGAGACGACCAAAAGACCTCGGTGCCCACCCACCCCCTCTGAGGAGTTTATGTAGAAGCCTCAACTGGGTTCGGCCCCAGACCATGCAGATGTTCTCAATAACGCCTTGCTCTCCCGTGGCTGAGTCTCTGAAAAATTGTTCCAGCTGTGGAAAAGGTGGGAGGGAGGGAGGAACCCTGAATTGCCTGGGTTCCAGCCCAAGGGTCAACCAAAGGTCATGCCCTCTCAATGACCTGGTCCAACATTTGATTTCTCACAACTGGTTCTTACAATCTTATATTCCTCGATTTTCCACAAATGGACCCTTAGTGGTCAGTGAGGGGATTTACTAGCTTGGAAGTGGCTCCTTCGGCAGCTATCTGGCTGCACTGGAGGGAGATACTACAGCAACAGTGTCGGCATATGTAAGAGAAAACACAAATTAAGATGATGATTTCCAAAATAAGTAACACTTTTTTCCACCAAGAGACCCTTGATGAGAAGCAACGACTCACTAAGTTCTCTAGGCTGGGGACCAGGGGTGGAGGGGCTTGGATCGCTTAGGGTGTTCACCTGTGTCCTCTATGTGAGTTAATAAGGAAGAAACGTTAGCGGATTCATCAGGTATGAACACAACATTCAGTTTGGATAATACCATAGGTCAGTGAGTCAGTAATAATATCCAAGACCATCTGTAATATTGTAATTTTAATAAGAAATACATATATATTTGCTCTTCTCCCACATTTCTAACACAGCTCTTAAAACTCTTGGAATTTCCTACTTGATGAGAAGGGTGGGGAGGGAAGGTGACTTTTGTTATGTTAGTGAGGTAACTAGTGGACCCCACCTGCAAGGGGGCTGGTTGCCAGGGCAACTAGCAACTTGACTGGAAGGCTAGAACTTTCAGTACCACCCCCACTGACCTCCAGGAGGGGAGAGGGACTGGAGATTGAATCAGTACCAGTAGTCAATGATTTAATCAATAGTGCCTGAGTAATGAAGCATCCACAAAAACCCAACAGGACAGGGTTCAGAGAGCTTCCTGGTTGGTGAACACGTGAGGTGCTGGCGTGGGGGGACAATCCGAGAGAGTATGAACTTGGTGTGAGGATCCTCCTTCCTTCCCCTTCCCTAACTGCACAATCCTATTTTAGAGGACAGCTTTTCTCACTGAAGACATTTCCGTGTGCAGTACGGACAGGCTTTGCCAGCTATCACGGGAGACTTGTCAGGCGTATTTAGTAAGGACTTCTATGTCTCCTATAAAGTCCTCCAGTCCAATGGAGGGAACAAAGGTGGTGAATTATTGTACCAGTGGACAACAGAACATGCCCAACTGGCCTTGGGGAGAGGAAGGTTGGTAATTCTTGTTACTACGCGGTAGAATCTCCCCCGTGCTCACGGAAAACCCAGGGTACATCAGCCCAACCACCCAGGTGGAAGCTACAGCCAAAGATTAGTGCCAAACAACTGAGTGCCACTTGGGACTACCAAATAAATACCCAGGAGGCACAGCCAGTCAGTGCCAAACCAGATGCTATCCTTTTTTTTTCCTTTTTTGAATATGTTTAAGTAATCTCTATACCCTACATGAGGCTTGAACTCACAATGCCAAGATTAAGAGTTGCATGCTCTGCCGAAGGAGCCAGCCAGGTGTCCCCAGGCATTACCCTTTAATGTGACAGAATGACTACACGGTTCCAGCGATATCCATTTCATATCCCTGGTGCCCCTGGGTTGGTTCTGTTTAGGGTGATTTTTTTGGTCCCGGTAATAAAGAACAAACATTCACCTGAGTGTACCTTCCCTTAGTGGGACAAGCAGAAAGGTCATATTAGCTGGATTACTCCATCTTGCTTTGGGGGATGGAGAGGGCCCACATGACAGATTCCTTCACGGGTGCTGCCCTGACTGACCAGTTAAGACTATATTGCTGTGGGGACGCCTGGGTGGCTCAGTCGGTTAAGCATCTGCCTTTGGCTCAGGTCATGATCCCAGGGTCCTGGGATTGAGTCCCACATCAGGCTCCTTGCTCAGGGGATGCCTGCTGCTTCCCCTGCTTGTGCTCACGCTCTCTCTGACAAATACATTAACATCTCAAAAAAAAAAAAAAAAAAAGAGGAGTATATTACTGTGGAAGTTGAAACTGCTACTAGATTAGGTATTAAGCTCCAGTTTGGTGACTTGGCCCGGCATAAGTCACTCCATCTTGGGCCTGTAGTTTTATTTTTAACACCAACATAGGGGTGCCCACATGCTCAAGTGTCCATAATCTGGGGTGAACCACATGAACTCATCCCAAATCTGAGTATGGCTCTGAGGGTGGTATTTTTAGGACCTTTCTAGTCAGCAGTTTGATGGGCTGCCTATGTAGTTAGACTGACAAAAAAAGAATACCAAGGCTGCATTATTGACAGTGTGTGCCACAGGCCAGGTTTTGGGATGAGTATTAATAATATCAAATGAATTAAGAATGCTAGTCTTAGCTTGTTCTTCATTAATGTACTGCTTCAGGGCTTCCCAATCCCCTTCCTGGAGTGGTGACACCTGCCATGGAAATCCTAACAAGCTAGAGTGGGTCAGCTGCCCATATACCCAGAAGTGTGACTGATTCTTTTGCTGGGCATACATTTGGGCCCATTATAGGAAGGTATTTCTATCAGGAGCCCATCCCACAGCTAGATACCACACGCAGCAGAAGTTCAAAGTCAAAAAGACAGATATTTAGTAGGAACTGTTATGGGGAGTTCTTCTCCTTCTGTGAGAATTAAATTTGTGGGGGTACCTGGGTGGCTCAGTCGGGTAAGCCTCTGACTCTTGGTTTCAGCTCAGATCATGATTTCAGGGTCCTGGGATTGAGCTCTGCGTTGGAATCCATGCTCAGTGTGGAGTCTGAATAAAGATTCTCTCCCTCTGCCTCTGCCTCTCCCCTGGCTTGTGCTCTCTCGCTCCTTCTCACTCTCTCTCTCATAAATTAAATGAATAAATAAATAAATCTTAAATAAGAAAAAAAGAATTACACTTGTGGACTGATCTTCAGATGCTAGTATAGCTGCAGTTTTAGGAATCTGACCACATTGTGCATGCTATACATGTTGACCAGGGGAGGCCAGACTGAGAGGTGTGAGGAGATGGACTGAATGACCTATAGGTAAGACCGGAATTTCCACTTCCTCCCTTCTTCCAGTAGTGCATGTTCTATTGCAAGTGTAGTTCATTTCTACAGGACTGCCTTGCAACAAGACAACAGGATCCCAGTGGAGATTAAACAGTTCTCCTTTAGCCACAGTTACACAGTAATTCGTCTACTCTGGTGGATGTCCCATTGTAAATTCTAGTACATAGTGCTTTTCCCAGGCACGATGGGACTTGGTGTTCTCAGCAGCATTGATCCACAGTTAGAGTCCAGGCAATGGCTGTTTACCATGATTTCTATACCTTTATGCTACTGGGTATCTCAGTAGGGGTTCCCAGTCTGGCATATGGAACACCAGGCCTTACAGGTTGATTATTTAAGCGTATGAAAGCCTGGGATAGCACTTTGTTCCACATAGTCAAGGTGATTTTACTCATAAGTAATTTAATCTGCTGCTTTAATATTTCATTCTTCCTATCAACCTTGCTGCTTACAGATGATGGGGGACATGGAACCCACATTCAATGTCATGTTCTTTTGCCCAATCTCCCATATCATGACCTTTGAAATGTGACCCCTGATGATTATCTATTCAACAAGAGTATCTGTACATGGTACTTAATTTCTTTAATCCCCTAATAGTGGCAGCCTGTTTTGCATGGCAAAGGGGAAGCTTGGGTTGGGCCAGGCACAGGGTCCATACAAACCAAGGAAGACGTAAAACCCTTTCTCGGAGGTAAGGACCAATACAGTTGACCCTTCAACAACTCAGGGGTTGGGAGCACTGATAATCTGCACAGTTAAGAAGTCACATATAACTTTGGACTCCCCCAAAACTTAATTACTGATAGCATACTATTGCCCAGAAACCTTACCAAAAACAGAAAGTCAATTAACACACCTTTTGCATGGTGTATGCATTATACATTATATTATATTCTTACGATAAAGCAAACTAGAGAGAAGAAAATGTAGGAAAAAAGGTAAGGAAGAGAAAATACATGTACCTTATTAGACTGCATTTATTGAAAAAACAAGTGTATAAATGGTCCCTCACATTTCAGACCCATGTAGTTCAAGGGTCATCTCATCAGTTTGCCAATTCCTCACTGGTTGGAAACTCTGGTGGATGGCCTCACATTCTTTTCCTAGTTGCCTCGGGTGTTTTTTAGAACACACAGGGCATGCATTAACAAAGTCACTGTATTTCAATAGTAATCCAACACCCTTGACAATATGTCATCCCACCAAGGTGTTACAGTGGCTGCTTTTTCTATGCACCCACTTTGCTCTCTCTACTGAAGAATCAGTTGCTAGATCTCATACCTGAGATAGGACATCAGTTTCCTGATGGCCAGGATGTGTCAACACGTTTTGAGCCAGGACATGAAAAAGATGAGGACCTCCCAGGCTTTTGGAGGACAGCCCAAATGTCTTTCCACATATCCTGACCCCATAAGGGTGTCATCCATCCCTTGCCTTTCCACTGTCCAAACTATAGGGTTAATCCTTTTAGAACATCCCCATTGTCAATGCAGTGTTAGGAGCCAGAGTTTATGAGTGATCACCAGCCAAAACACTCTGAGTTCAACCCACTGGTTGCTACAGTTCTTTTTCATTACAAGGAGAACAGATTCTTATTGAACTTATGCAAATAACTACATTGCCATGAAAGTAACAATACTCTCTGAGAGTTTCCAAATTCTAGAGGGATCGGGTAGAATGAAAAAAAACAAATGTTTCATCTTTGTTCACAAAGCTATATGTTAGCAAATTGCTGATAGTTTAAGAGAAAAAAGTTTTCTTAAATCTGAAAAAAAAATAATCATGTTTGAAAGAAAAAGCTATAAAAATTATAATCATCCTCATTAGTTTTTCCATTAGAGTTCTGTAAATTCTTAATTCAGTTCAGTGATATGATCTTAGTTATCAGAAACCTGCACTGGTTGGTCCGTTCCATGAATCTCCTTGAAGATGAATCATTTTTACAGGAACACTTTTACAAAAACATCAGAGTCAAATAACGATACATGAATGACAAAAGATTTAAAAAGCGGTCGTGGTTAGAGATCTGATGAGTTTATTATAATGCAATCAACAAGGGGATTTGGTTATTTCTGTGACATCCTTTCTAAAGTAATAACTAGAATTATGACTAACAACATTATATCAGGACATATTAGATTTTTAGGAACTTCATATAATCTCTGGAACATTTATATCTATACATATATAACCTAAGAAAGTTTAGCATCACTTCTTATTTGACAATGCTTCCCATGCAATTTAGCATATCAAATATAGTAGTTTAATATCAGGGTTTTTTTTTTTATTGACAAAGACAATAAATCTTTTGAGATGTTCCAGGGACTCTCGAAAATCCCAAAGTTAGTTCAATGTTAAAAAGACTTCATCTATAGTTTAATTTGGGAGGATTTTATAAGAAATATTAAAGCATTTTAAAAGCATTTCATTAAAAAGGATCGATCACAAGTCACTGTGAAACAACAGTTATCTATTTAACCAAAATGACAATTAAACACGTCAAAGGCAAATACAGAAAGTTACATAACTACAAAAAATAAATAGAAAACTTTCCTCTTTTAATAGAGAACTCATTTTCCTAAGTAATGAAAGACCTGATAAAGACAACCTGAGCACAGGGAATTATTTTGGTAAAACACAGCATCTTTATTTCCTAGGCAGACTGGTATAACATTCTACCCTTTGTTCTCACTTTCCCAGGGATTCTGCCTCCTAATGTCTCAATCAGGCTCTTCACAAGCAATTGGACCTTCATCACCTGCACTCTGTGCCCCTGTAGCTTGGTAAAATGGCATGCTAAAGGCTCCAACTTACCTCGTTCTCCCACCTTATCTGTTCGCCCCAAGGCAGAGAGTAGTAGACACCCACACATCCTTCTCTAACGTCAGTTAGAGAAAATAAATCTAAATCAATAAATCTAAGCCAAGCTTCGGCTTCTAGTTGGGCATAGGTATTCAGCTGAATTGAACGTAGTAAAGGCCAGTCCACTGTGGCAGCCCCTTGTTTCCCTTCTTTGCCTCAGTGCTGTGTGCAGTCCCTCAAACAAGCACATTAGATCAGCTGGTGTTTTCAGGTCATCTCTGTACTCACACAGTGGTCCATAAATACCTAACAGATTAGCCACCCCTCCCCACATAGAGGATGAAGACCAACTGGAAATTTCCCCCAAGGGTAACTCTCTTCCAAAACCCCTTTCTTTGGTCTACCTGCTGGTTTAAAAACTGGCCCCCATACATGGAGGACAGGAGAGACTGAAGAAAGAGGCAGACCATTCTAGATTGGTAGGTGGTAGGTTTAATAAGCAAGGGGATTTACACATGAGGCTTTACTGGGCAACCACAAAACAAGGAGATCTCCACACCCACTCTTAGAATCTTAAAAATTTATATAGAGGCCTTACCTTGTTTCAGTCGCATATACGATCCAGATGATCTCAACAATACAGTGCTCTCTTGAAACTGTTTTCTTAAAAATGCCTTTCATAGTGGGAACAGGGGGCAGTTTATTCCAAGGACTGGGAGAGGGTGAGGAGCTCCCAGTTGCCCCAGTCCACTTCATAGGTCAATATCCTCTCAATGACCTCCTCCAACAAACAACGGGACTCACCTACATTTTTTTGTTGTTGTTGTATTTAATCTCAATGGATTGTAATGTCCATCCAGAATTGAGAACCATTGGCTTACAACAGTGATTCTCGAATTTTTGCTGCATACTGTGATGTTCTAAAAATACAAATACTCAGATCACATTCAATACCAATTGCATCAGAATCTTTGGAGATGGATCCAAGCATCAGTATTTTGTATAACTCTCCCAATGATTCTCATATACAGTTAAGTTAGTGGACCAGCAGTGTAGACCATGGCATCTCAAACTTTAACGTGCATATGAATAATTTGGGTATCTTATTAAAATACAGATTCTTATTCGGTAGATGATGCCTGATCCTTTGTACTTCTAGCAAGCTCCCAGGTGATGCTTCTGCTGCTGCCCTGTGGACTGCATTTGGGTAGCAAGAGCGGTCTTAGAGGACCAAATATAAACTCCCTTCCTAGGCTTTTAAAGACCTCCACATCAATCAGTTAAAAAAAAAAAAATGTACACTTGGGCTAGAGAGCTAAAAACTCACCTCTCATGAATAACTATCTGAGACCCAAAAGCTCTTACATGGCACCTTCTCACCCTAACAAAATCATAAAAGTCTTATTCAAGTATTTTTCTTCATCTTCCCTCTTAGAAGACACAGAAAACGGTCAAATAGAGGATCAATATTGCAAGAGCAAATTTGAACCATCATTGCTGTCCAGTCATACGTCCTGCCTGGATCTACCCACTGCCTACAGGGAAATAGCAAAATGTCCTGTATTACTAAAATAGAGAAGCTGAGAACAACCCAGGCCTGAGACTTGAGCCCCAAGAGCTCCAGACTGCAGGAACCATGCTATGAATCTCCTATTGTAAATGGCCTGAGAGTGTGACTGGGGTTAGAAGCTGTCCCAACTTATATACTGCAGTAATAGCAGAATTGGGTGTAGATCCTTGAAGTATATAATCATGGCAAGAAGTTCCTGAGAACATCCAGGTCTTCAACAGTTTTAATAAACATTTCTTATATGTGTCTCCCTTCTTTTGGTTTTCACAATAATCATCCTTTCCAGAGTTCTTTTTCATAACTCTAAAGCTAGAACATTAATTTCCTAACCAGCCTGGTTATTACTCCATTCTCTACTCCATTCTATCCCCTAAATTTGTATACAAGTGATGTTACCGAAAGACAGCTTTCATTATCATGCCACATTTAAAAATCATCAGTGTGACCAACAGATACATGAAAAGATGCTCACCATCACTCATCATCAGGGACATACAAGTCAAAACCACAATGAGATACCACCTCATATTGGTCAGGATGGCAAAAATCAACAACACAAGAAACAATAATTGTTGGTGAGGATGTAAAGAAAGAAGAACCTTCATGTGTTATTGTTGGGAATGTAGCCACTCTGGAAAACAGTATGCAGGTTCTTCAGAAAGTTAAAAATAAAATTACCCTATGATCCAGCAATTTTCTACTAAGCATTTACCCGAAGGATACAAAAATACTGATTCAAAGGGATACATACACCCCAATGTTTATAGCAGCATTACCTATAAGAGCCAAATCATGGAAAGAGTCCAAATGTCCATTGACTGGTGAATGGATAAAGAAGAGGTAGCATATATGTACAATGGAATATTACTCAGCCATAAAAAAGAGAGCAAAATCTTGCCATCTGCAATGACATCGATGGAGCTAGAGTGTATTTCTGCTAAGCGAAATTCAGAGAAAGACAAACACCATGTGATTTCACTCATATATGGAATTTAAGAAACAAAACCGTTGAAAATGGAGGGAAAGAGAGGCAAATCAGAAAACAGACTCTTAACTGTAGAGAACAAACTGAGGGTTGCTGGAGGAGAGGTGGGAGAGGGTTTGAGTTAAATGAGCAATGGGTATTAAGGAGGATACTTGCTGTGATGAGCCCTGGGTGTTGGATGTAAGTGATGAATGACTAAATCCTATATCTGAAACTAATATTACACTGTATGTTAACTAACGGGAGTTTAAAGAAAAACTTGTAAGAAAATAATTAATTAATTGGTTAATTAATTAAAAATAATCAATAGTCCCCATTGCCAATAATGAAGACATTGTTGGTTGACTTCAGTGGAGGGACCGCTGAGGAACCCACAAGCATGTTCCTAGAGAGAAGACACAATTCTTAAGCTTCCAATACATAGAGAATTCAATGCTGGATTAAAATTATACCAAAGGGCCTAAAATCCATGACACCCCAGTACCAATAAGGTATACTGAGCACCCAGATTCTGGTTTTGAATATTGTTCTCCAATAAAAGGAACCAGGGCTCCTTGGACAAATGGCTCATTATCAGGCCACGGCAGGAAAATACAAGGTGATCTTAAAACATCTCTTAGTGTGTATAAGTAAAGAAGCACTCCATAATCAAAAGGATGGGGGCTTGTCAAAGGGACATAAGGGTCAATCTGAAAAAACTGCCAATGGCCAAAGGTGGAACAATTGAGCAACAAAATAAATAATAAAGGTAGCATCATATTATACCACAAAGTATAAAATAAATAAATATATGTGAATCCATATGGATATAAATGAATGAATATGTGATAGATGGGTACATAGATGACAGATGACAGACAGATAATAGATATAGATAAAGGTGAAAAAGAAAAAAAGTCTTTGTTACAGAAAAATTCCAAGTAATTTATGCATGCACTATGAAGGAAAGCTTTCCTCTCCCCTACCCACCTCCTGCAATGACTTACTTTCAAAGAACAGAGTAAAGAAAAGGGAAGAAGAACAACTTTATAATGCAGAACCTGATGAACAATACCTTGTCCATACAATCAAGATTAACATCACCAGTAACAAGTCACATTCATAGCACATACCCTGAGAGGTTCTAATGAGGACACTTCACTTCTCCAGTCTTTTCCAAAACGCATAACCTCGATCTAGTCATGAGAAAAATATCAGACAAACCCAGGTTGAGGGGCATTGTTTTTTAAGGTCATGAGCAGCAAGGAATACTGAGAAGTTTTCACAGAGCAGAGAAGGTTTATCAACTAAATGTAAGTGGTATCTTGGGTGGGAACCTAGGACAGAAAAAGGGCATTAACAAGAAAACATGTGGAATTTGAATAGTGCGTGGAGTTTGGTGGATAGCAATGTAATGTACTCTACAGTAACGTAAGACGTTAACACTAGGAAATACTGGGTGAAGGGAATATGAGAACTCTCTGTACCATCTTGACAACTTTTCTTTAAATTGAAAACCATTTTAAAAGCAAAAGTTTACAAACAACAACAACGGCGACAACATACCAGCTTTGTAAGAAACTGCACTCTTCCCCTTAATCAGCTTCAGCATCACCTCTAAGTCTGACCTTGAAGGAGCCAATACATGTGGAAGGAGATGAAACCAAAAACAGAGCAAGTTTTCCAGCTAAACAGATATGACACATAGAAATTACTCAAATGCTTCATAAGGGGGAAAAAACAGAATTAAAAATCAGGTGGAGTTGTGGGAGGAAGGTCTAGAAATGGGATAGATGCCTAACCTTTGAGTGATGTTGCTAGTGGTCTGGCAAAGAAGGTAAGGCAGAGGGATTTTAAAAAATCACTATAATATAACAGAGAAAAAGTGAATTGTGCCTTCGGTTCTCTGAAAATTTAGCGATATTCGTTCTAACTGGAGGGGTCACATCCATTATTTTAAAACAGTCTCACAAGAGTATCTGGACAGATGTGACTGTTTCCATTTCATAGTTGAGGAGACTCAGGCACAAGGAGGTTAAATGTTTTAGATCTCATGATCTCCTTGTGTCCTTGAACAGAGACGTTAGCAAAAGACTGCAGGGAAGGTGAATCTGTCCTAAGCCTATAACTCACTTAGGGAAGGTAAATGACCAAAAAAAAAAGCTCCCATCTCTAACACCTAAGTATTTATTAATTAGCAAGTGAGGAAGCCTCCAGACTGCTGCTCTCAATGACAAGGGGCGGGATCTATAGCTATGCCAGCAGATAGTGTCCAGCCCATCCAGTCTTTTCAAATTTGGGAATTCACAACAAACTGTGTCAACACGAACATGACAACCTAGCAAGACAATCTGAATACACAGATTTATATCCATCTATTGAGCCAAAATTTCAACCCTTCCCTGGGTCCCAACTCAACCTCAAGCAGTCTTTGTACCATCTTCTTTCCCATCTGGCATCTCATGTCTGGGCTGCCAGGCTCTGTCACAAGTCCGCCTCAGGTCCTCTGGCAGGGAGGACGGGCAGCGCGCGGGTGGAAGCCAGGTCTCCAGCCCGAGGCTCCAGAAGACAGCGCGGGGTTTCCACACCGTCCCCGTGCCTCCACAGAAATCACATACCTGGCCAAGGACTTGCAGAGATGAGCCAAGAAAAGGAGCTCGTGCCTTTGTGGTCCCCAGCCTGAAAACTCTTCCGATTACCCAGTGGTCTAGTGTAACCGATTTTTAAGTATCTCTTGTGACAGAGCCCTGGGTTCTAAAGTGAAGCGTTGACTGCTTTGCTTCAGATAATCTTCACCTCTTGGAGTGAAAATGGTGCCCTTTTGTGGTTGTAGTAATAGTCCAGAACCCTCATCATCATCCCTATCCCAATCAACAATAACATCTTTTATGGGGATTTTCCTCTGTGCAAGGTGATATACTAAGCACTCTGTGCACTATCTTCCTTAAAAAAAAAAAAAAATTCCTCTAGGGGAAGTACTACTATTAAGAATGCTATTTCCCACAGGCAGAAAACAGATTGCCACTAGAAAACACAGGACCCTGATTTATACCCAGATTCAGAGCCAAGCTTTAATGGCTTGGTTAATGCACCTTCAAAGTTTAGTAGGATTTCCCCACAGGGCCTTTGTCACTTTGAGAACAGAATGCGAACTGTTTCTCGCCACTCTCTCCCCAGTGCTGGACGATTGCCTGGCCCAGAATGGACATTCAATAACTCTTGATTAGCTGAACAATTAATAACACCCTATACGTTGGAAAGTCTTAAAATTTGGAGTCACACAAGTTTTTACACTTACTAAGTAATTTAATTTTAGGCAGATTATGCAATATCTCTGAGCCAGGAAAATGCATAGTAATTCCTTCCTCACAGGCAACTCTCGAGGACTAATGAGAAAACCTACACAAAACACCAAAGAACTGGCACACTGTGGGATTTTACTGCTGTTCCATGTCAATAGAAATTTCATTTCATTCCCTGCTTCTCTGTCTTGTAACTAGTTTTCTTATTAGAAATCATGTATGTATATTCAAATGAGCCCCTTGATAAAGTTTGGCTTCCCTACTCCTTGGTCGAACTCCATCTGTGAATATTCTAGAGACACTTTTGGATTCTGGTTTCCTAAACAAAAATAGCTTTGCCAGAATCATCAACAGAATCTTTCTGAATGCAGATGATAAGCCAGTGTGATGACTCTGATCAGCGGAGAGCAATGGGCCGGCTTTCATTTTAGGCAAGAGGGGACAAGTGCATTCATGGGAAACAGAAGTTATTGGTTTGGAGGAAAGAGATATTGCAACAAAAGAGGCTATTATAGTTGATGACATGTTTCTACTGTAAAGTATCTCAGAGAGAAGGCTCCTTTTTTATTCCTCGAAAATGAAGCAGCATGCGCCAGTTAGACTTCTCAGTTGAAATGTGAGTGCGTGTTGCGAGTTCCAATCTAAGCTTTTGGCAAATGAAAAAAAACCATCTCAGCCCAGATCCCAAGACCAACGTTCTCCAAGGAGAGGAATGAAAACGAAAGTTTGCACGAAGATCTTGTTTGTTGCCAAGCACATCCAAAGCTATTTTCCTTCTCTTGCTCCAAGAATTTTCCATGCTGCTCTCGGCACCAGCCCAGTAGACCTAGAAACCATTTGCCACTGGTCAGGGAGCTGGCACTGCAGGTGATCGGTGTAATCCAGGCTGTGCCTCGCCGGGCACTTTGTCGACTCCCAGCAGATGTTGCAAAAGGCAGTCCAGATTGCACATCCTTTCCCTGGCAGCCTTCCTGTTTTTCCTTCTGAGGTCTGATGTCGCCTTACAGTACACAGTGTCTGTCTGAAGAGCAGATGTGTTGGAGAGGGCTATTTTTCTAACCTAATTCTCCACTACTGTTTGCTGATTAAATCCCAGAATGTTCACTGTACAAGCTTCTCACAAAGAGCAGGGAACAGGATTTATTCAAAGCTGACTATCATCTGACCATTTGAAATTACGCATTTGCTCTCCATGGGAAAAATAAGCATTTTATTTTACAGTATACGTTTTTCTGCTGTAATATGCAAGAGGAGGCACAAAATATGATTCATCTATGGCCGAAAACACTGAAATTGGTTCGAATTACCTTGGAAGGTAACTTCGGGTGCCTATAAACCACATTAAATATGCTATGTACAAAAAAGAAAGAGAAAGAAAAAGCAAACAAGCAAGCAAAATTGGGCAAGGTAACACTGTTTTGTCCAAACACTAGTTGTCTGTTCTCTTTTTGTGCTACCTTCTAACCTCTTTGCAAACATAATCACTCCAGAAAAGCCAGTATATAATTTTTCTGGAAAGCACACAGTGGTAAACATTTTCCACAGTTGTTCTTCTGCTCTTACCACCCAGAAGCATGTTCATGGATAGAAATTTCAGGAGAAATCAAGAAGCAGTGCCTCTGTCATGTAACTGATGCGTCTGGATAATCTAGTTGTAATGAACGGAGTCCCAGTCAGGACATCGCAAGGAAGGGGCCTTTAAGGATAGGCACGGACTACAGCCAATGACAGGATCGTTCTCAGTTTAAGCCAGTTGGAGGGACCGCCTGCTCTCCTGTGTCCCCCTCAGGGGCTTCATAGCCTCTACCTCATGGTAACACTCCTCCCCTGCCAAACTCCTCCACTTCCTCCCTCTGCTGGATTCCTCCCTGTTCTCTACCCGGGAGCCAAAATATGCATGGATTTAACTTATGCATATTCATCTCTCCGTGCTGCACACACACACAGAGAAATGAGCAAAAGATAGGTGTCCTGAAACTGCTGTTCCCACAGTCAGCTTCAGTTTCCAGGTGACTCATACACCGCGAAGATCTCTCTGTACCAAGTGTAATTCTATCATTTAAAGGTATGTATTTTCAGTAAAACATGGCCCTGAAGTGCAAGCCAACTCCTTCATCTGGCGCTCTCCTGAAAATGCACGAATCTGTTCCAAAGCTAGAGAAAACTCACGCTATGTTGAGCTTACCAAGAAAACGGTAGGCTGGTCCCAATGTGACACCATTTTAAGGGATTTTCAAGGGTAGGTTTGACAGCCTGGAACACCAAACGCCTTTAGGGACCAGCTTCTCGTACATTACTCCCTTGTACATCTTTTATGCAGTCTGATATCGCGGGGCGCTGATGCGCTCCCACAGAATTTTTTACCTTACAAATAACATCACAGACTTACAGTTCTCAGTTCCAAATTCTGAAGGAGAACCTGCCTGGTTTATTTCATTTTTTATTTCATAAAACAGACCCTTGTATCCTGACCGGCATCAAGGTTGCCTGTCCATAGATCAAGTGTTGATCCCCGGTCCAATCTCCTGGAGCGTGGGGAGAGAGGCATGGCTCTGGCTGCCTAAGATCAGGATTATAAACTGTGCCATTCTGTATAAAAACCTATGCGAAAGTCCCTTGTGATATCATCAGGCAAAATGTTTCAGTTTTTAGAAGTTTTAGTGTAAGAGCTATAAAGAGGCAGTAAGACCACCTTTAAAGGTGAATGTTTATTTCATAGAAAGGTATGCAGTGCAAATTATGTTCAAATGGCTCCCTGTCATTAGTATGAATGTAAAGAAAGAAGCTGGAGGAAATAGTAATCTTCATATTTAAATTCAAATTAATTGATGAAGTAACTACTTAATTAACAAGCCAATACAAGATGCCATGGGAAATAAAGGATATTAGACATGGAACATGCCCGAAGAATTTTCTTTCCTCTTTCTTTTTTTTTCTTTTCTTTTTCAGAATTTCCAGAGAATGGCGAAGGATGTATTATAGATCAGCACTACTACAAAGCAGGACCTGAAAGGGCTCCCTGGATAGCTCAGTGAGTAGAGCACAAGACACTTGATCTCAGGGTCATGAGTTCAAGCTCCACATTGGGCATAAACCTTACCTAAAAAAACTTTCTTTCAAGGTAGGACCTGATAGCAGTGCAAACAGAGAGATGGACCTAATGCCTTGGTAAACTGAAACTATGGAGCTATAATTTCTAGCTGGGGATGTATGCAAAGGAAGGAGTAACTGGCAGTAAATAGAAACCACACTCAAAAATGTGGAGGAGAAGGTAATTCCAGGCTAAGGCAGTAATGGGAACACTTAATATCAGAGCACCATATGGGTGAAAGAGGATTGAGTACAATGAGCTTGGGTTAAAAGTGTATGAAATTTTGGGGCGCCTGGGTGGCTCAGTGGGTTAAAGCCTCTGCCTTCGGCTCAGGTCATGATCTCAGGGTCCTGGGATTGAGCCCCGCATCGGGCTCTCTGCTCAGCGGGGAGCCTGCTTCCCCCTCTCTCTCTGCCTGCCTCTCTTCCTACTTATAATCTCTCTCTCTCCATCAAATAAATACCTAAAATCTTAAAAAAAAAAAAAAAAAAAAAAATCCAGGGAGCCCAGAGCAGCAAAGTAGTGGGATCAGAACCATGCTCCATGTGATAAATCTGGAAGGAATGAGAAAGACCAATTTGAAAGAGCAGAAAATAGAGGTGGGCCAACAATTTAAGAATTTGTTGTAATTTTCTTTCTAAGGCACTTATCCAACAGAAACACAACCCAAGTATACAAAAATATTTATAGCATTTTTTCATAATAGGGAAATAAGAGGAAATCACTGAAACGTCTATTAATAGGGGTATTTTAACTGAATAATTATTTATCCATGCAACACAGTACTATATATGGCTATTAAAAAGACAGGTATTTTGATACAAGGTCCACTATCTCTAACACATTCTAAAGTAAAAAGAGGGAAATTGCATACAAGTATAATGTCATCATGATTTTATTTTTTTTTAAAAACGAATACTTTTGGGGCACAGTAAGAGTAATCTTTGAGGCTCAGGAGTTAGGCAGGCAAGGTTAGAATTCTGGTTCAGTCACTTACCAGATAGTACAACTGGGACTGCTTGAGAAAATTTACATGAAATGCAGAACTCACTGCTGGCTCATAGCAATTCCTCAATAAATACTATCTAATTTGTGATCATGATGCATATATTGATATGAATATATGACATTGATAGATGGAGGTAATATAAATACGATACAAATAAAGCATAAGGAAATCAGGAAAAAAAAACCATGTCACAGTTAACAACAGTTGGGCAGGGACTTTAGAGAAAATGAAACCTTCCATTTTTTTCTTATTCACTTTTTTTGTTTGAATTTGTTACCCAAAAAAACATGAGTGGTTCTCATAATTAAAAAGAACTTGAATACTGGGGCGCCTGGGTGGCTCAGTGGGTTAAAGCCTCTGCCTTTGGCTTGGGTCATGATCTCAGGGTCCTGGGATCCAGCCTCACTTCGGGCTCTCTGCTCAGCAGGGAGCCTGCTTCCCCCTCTCTCTCTGCCTGCCTCTCTGCCTACTTGTGTTTTCTCTCTCTCTGTCAAATAAATAAATAAAATCTAAAAAAAAAAAAAAAGAACTTGAATACTTACTCTCGAGAAAAAAGAGGGTATGATCTGAACTTCTATCTCAGGAGGACAGGAAAAAGATACGGGAGAAATACACCTCTAAGTTGACTCAAGAGAAAGCACTTACCCACTGACTAGAAAATAAAGGCAAAGAGGAGGAAGAAATTAAAGAGGACATGGATGCTTGGAGCCTTGAAGCCTCAAAGAACCTCCTGACAGCACAGGAGGAGGACGACTTTGGAAGGCAAGGCACATCAGTTTTGTACTTCATTAACTGACGGTTATGTAACTCTTCCGGAGTCATGCATTCTCTGTTAAGAGTTCCCCTGGCAGAGTTTTTCCTCCTTAACTGATGACAGCCCTGGACTAAGAAGGAACAAAGTTTCTAAGGTTATTTTTTTTTCCTTCTTGTCCTTGCCAGCAGATAGTGGGGTCGGGGTTGCAGGTCTGGGCCATTCTAACAGGTGTGTAGTGGTATCTCACTGTTTTAATTTATAATTCTCTGGTGATGCACGAACCTTCAAACAACTTCTCATGTTTGCCATCTGCGTGTATTCTTTGGTGCTGTATCTGCTTGGATCCTTGGCCCCGTTTTTACATAAGTTGTTTTCTTACTGTTGGGTTTTTAGAGTTGGTCATATATTTTAGATAGCAGTCCTTTATCAGATATATCTTTTGCAAGTATTTTCTCCCAGTCTGTGGCTTGCCCTCTCATTCTCTTGAGATTGTCTTTTGCAGAGCAGAACTTTTAATGAAGTATAGCTTATCTACTATTTCTTTCATTGATCATGCCTTTAGTGTTATCTCTAAAGTCACTGCCATACCCAAGGGTAACCTAGTCAGGTTTCCATAAGACAAATCTTTTCCATTTTCCCAGAAATATTTTAAAGAACCTAAAACCTGATTTCGACTAAAGGACAAATTCTGTCTTAATTCCAAAACTTTATGTTTTCATATAGATCATATCCATTCACAGCGTTAGTTCTATTAAGTGAGGATTATTTCCAAGCTCCAAATCTTGAAAGCAGCTTCTGCTCATCAAGTCAATGTGATATCAAACATCTAGATGCTTAAAAGAAGATTCTGTCAATTAGCCAGATGTTTCCAAATGTTCAGCTACTTGGCATTGTGTGTACAGCTGGTTTCAGAAACATCTAATTGATTGATAGAGACTTTTTACTTTTCGTCCACACGTTCAGTAGCAGGTAAACACACCATCTTCATTTTAACATCTTTACTAGTTCTATGCATTTAATCAAACAAATGAGAACTAAAGTTTCAGATTAAACAATGCAGGGCTGATTGTAAGTAATCATAGATGCTACTTTAAGCCTATTAACTAAAAGATCTAGTGAAAGAATAGATTCTTCTGCATACAGGCAAGTATAGAATCTATCAACTGCACTGGGGTTTTTTGTATTACTGCATTACCTTCTGCGAGTCTGCGTTCAGATTTTGAATCTTTTATGAAGTTGTCCCTTGGCATGCCAAGTGATAGTGACAGTTTGATTAACAATTTTAGGTTCCAGGTTCTTGGAGTCTAAATTTGTGCATACAATAAACACACAGTAGTTGCACTGGAGTAAATGATGATACAGGATATGGAAGGATGGTCTAGTCCTTCCACTGCGGCCAATTACAGTGCATTTGACCTACAGAGCTATAGTCTTTGCACACGAGTAGATTACAACAAAGATGAAAGATGTTGTGTGGAACAATATAAGCAAGACTGTAAAGATCCAGTGTGATCCATATATAAGAACTGAACAACTACAAACCGTATTTGGGTTCTCCAGAGAAACAGAACCAATAAGATACATATAGATATATATAAAAGAAGATTTATTAAAGAGATTGGCTTATACAATTATGGAAGCCGAGAAGCCCCACAATCTATATCTGCAAGCTGGACAACCAGGAAAGCCAGTGGTGGAACTCGATCTGAGTCCAAAGGCCTGAATTCAGGGGAATAATGGGTAAGTCTCAGTCTGAGCCCAAAAGCCTGAGCACCAGTGTCCCTGAACAGGAAAAGATGGATGTCTCGGCTTAAGCAGAGAGAAATAATGTGCCCTTCCTCCATTTTTTGTTTTATCTGCACCCTCAAAGGATTGGATGGAGCCCACTCATGTTGGCCAGGGTCATCTGCTTTACTCATTTCACAAATTCAAAAGTGAATCTCTTCCAGAAACAGCCTCACAGATACAGCCAGAAATAATGTTTTACCAGCTATCTGGGTATCTTTTAGCTCACTCAAGTTGACACATGAAATTAACTGTCACATAAAGTAAGTTAGAATTCTATCAACTCAGATTGGGGAGGTGGGGAAAGGAATGGAGGCTGGAAATGCGCCAAGGTATGATGGTCAAGAAGACTTCTAAGAGAAGATGAACAGTTACATAAATCTTAAGAGAGGCCTTCATGTGTCTCTTCCAGCTGGGGTGTGTAATTGAAAACGAGGAGTAGAATTAATGTGAAAAGGGCCAATTCTAGGCTTCCCTGGCTCATGGTCCACCTACACACTGCATCTTTCCTGGCAAATCAAAGAACACCGGGTCTGATTAATAGCTCCTGACTCCGTCTTACTTTTACTCCACTGCTGCTCTTGGGTCCCTAGATTCCAGTTTTTCCATTTCTACAGCTTGAAACTAATTTTGACCAAAAATGTTCTGCTGCCCGTTCAGATGTCTACCGCCATCAGTGTCTAAGACAATCCAGCCTGGATAGGACAGCCATGGGACCATGGCGTTGGGAGATCCAGGCAGTGGAGGGTCATCACCTGCCCCAGTGTTCTGACCTGTGGAAAGGTTAGTGCTAGCAGTAGATTTCTCTCTGTGGGAGCGCTACTTGCCAGTAGTAGTAAAGTTCACCTATTAAAACAGGAGCATCTAAAATTAAGCTTAGTCCATCCCTGGGGAGCTGAGCCTCTTGGTCTACCCAAATCAGTTAAAATTAGGATCAGCTGCAAAGAGCAGTGACCTAACACCCTCCCCACACTGGGCACAGTAGGGAAGAAAGATCATTAGCAGCATGAACATACTCCAGAAGAGCAGGAAAGTAGTCATCTTGTGTGGACTGGTCATGACAGGGTGATGTCTTGAGCAGACTGTATCATTTGAATAATCATGCTTTTAGGCAAAGCACAGATACAGTTCAAAGATCAGCGTATGGTTCTTCCCAGGTGACCTCAGCTGCCACCTAGCGAACAGGTCTCATCATCTCGTAACCCTACAGGGCAGTAGAGAACGAGCTCTTAGATTATCTTTTGATTGAGAAATGTCTTTTTGATTTACTCTTTCTGAATCCAGAGCCAACCCTCTCTAGAATAGCCTCAGAGAGCAGAACATCCTACCTGGACTATTTGCTCAATAAAAGCGGATACAGGGACACCTGGGTGGCTCAGTAGGTTAAGTGGCTGCCTTCAGCTCAGGTCATGATCGCAGGGTCCTGGGATCGAGCCCCGTGTCGGGCTCCCTGCTCAGCGGGGAGCCTACCTCTCCCTCTGCCTGTAGCTCCCCCTGCTTGTGTTCTGTCTCTCTCTCTTAGATAGATAAATAGATAGATAGATA
>CM052895.1:22587721-22631032 GCA_028534135.1 Potos flavus
TAGGCAAAGACCAAAGAAGATTTACTCATCAGCTACAGAAGGCCTGCATTCTCTCCCATTCACAACAATTCCCATGATTGCTGAAGCCAGTTTTTCTGATGCCACCACATTTTCTAGAGCCACTGCCCTCTCCTTTCCTGGGTCCAAATTATAAAGAGCTATCCTTGAGTCAGGTCATCCTGTGTCCCAGGAACACACCCCGCCTGGGTGTTCTCTAGCACACATTTTTGGTGATTTTCTTTCTCTTTAAAAACATCAAAGCCAAAAACATTATTTTTAGAAAGACAAATATAACAAATTATACTACCTCTTCAGTCAGGCACAGGTGTTATCAGAGGAAATATGAAAACTAAGAGGAAGCAATGAGCATAGAGTTCAATAAATATTTACAAGATAGAGTTCAATAAAACACTGTCTGTATCTGGAAATATTTTGATTTCAGCAGTGCTGATACCCTTACTCATCGTCGTCAGGACTGACTCCTTTTATTAAGTATGTCTGGCCAGATATATATAGAATAATCCAAATAGAAAACAGATGGAGATAGAAGTCTTGCACACGTAACATAAAACCAACATGTACAGGAGAAATTCACGTCACGCGTGGTGTTATAGGGTTTAAGGTCCTGCACTGGCACTTTTCTGTTTCTAATCATAATAACCGCTCCCATCCGTGGATGTTCCAGTCGTTTGCTAGGCGCTAAGCTAGCTGCTGGAAATTAAGAGTTTGATACAGCTTGAGTAGTTAAAAATTTTGAAAAATGGAGATGTGCCTAACTTCACAAATTACCTGTAAGAATCTTGGCCACAGCCACCTCCCAACAAAGATGTAACTAACCCAGAAGACAGCTACTGCCTTGTTATTTTCTCTGCTTTACAAGTGAGAAAACTGAAACGCAAGCTCAGAGACATTTACTAGCGAGCTGTCTGTAGGAGCACCAAAGCTCAACAACAGAGATTTGCCTCGGAGTGTCTTTGACTACCAATTCTACACGCTTTCCATATTTCTCCCTATGTATTTAGAAATGCTCTTATTAAGTTGGGTCATCAAAGACTCAAGCATCAGCCAAGATGCATCATTTGAAAATTAAAATTTGCAAGCTGCTGTCAGCTTCGATTAATATCCTATGCCGCGCTGGTAAGTCTAACTTTCAAAGCTACTGGGGAAAAAAAAAATAGCTCTTTAGCTTAAGAAGTCCCTACAAAAGGATATTTAGACACAAGGTTAAACACATGAGCTCTACAATAATAAACATATTGAGGAAGGATCTGTGCAAACAATTTCTTGTTTTCTCTGCTTTTCAGAACGTTCTTCCTTAATTGTCTGGCTCAGTCCACTTCGGTTATCCATTCCGTTTAGATTAGCTGCTCCAGTGAAAATCATAACAACTATTATACTAGATTGTATGCTAATAACTATGCAAATATTCCCTCAGACAAATAATAAAGTTCTCATGAAGATTTAGGATAGAACTATTATAAAATAAAATGTGGAGAAAACAAAGATCATTTAACTTCATGGTGGTGAAGCAGTATTTTTTATCATTTAAATATCTGATGTGGGACTTATGAAGGTAAGACATAAAAAGGCTATTATTCATATACCAACAATGAAATAAAAAACAGAATAAACATTGCAGCATTCTGTTAAAAATATAATGATGAAAACTTTGACATATAGAACTTGTAACAGGATATACATCAGCAGTCTATAGAATTCTTGATTGCAATTACCTTGTCTTAACTCTTTATCTGCAGACATATGGTAAATATTTTATAAATATTTGGTAAATAAAATGAATGGAATTTTATTTATTTATTTTTTAAGATTTTTATTTATTTATTTGACAGAGAGAGAAATCACAAATAGGCAGAGAGGCAGGCAGAGAGAGAGGGGGAAGCAGGCTCCCTGCTGAGCAGAGAGCCTGATGTGGGGCTCGATCCCAGGACCCTGAGATCAAGACCTGAACCAAAGGCAGAGGCCTAACCCACTGAGCCACCCAGGCGCCCCAAATGAGTGGAATTTTAAATAAATGCTTGTAACATCTGCGAGACAAGGAGACATTTAAGGTTTAAAAAAGCACATTTCTTTTTCTTTGTTTACGCTTATGCATTTATTTAAGTAATCTCTATACCCAATGTGGGGCTAGAATTCATGACCCCAAGATCAAGAGTCGCATGCTCCTCCAACTGAGCTAGCCAGGCGCCCCTCAAAATCTACAACTCAATGCATAAATTAAATAGAATGCTAGAAATATTCGAATTCTTCATTTGGGTCATAGGGAGTCAGAATACTATGATGGGTATAAAAAAAATTAAACTTTAGAGTCTGAAAGATCTTCATGCAAATCCTAGCCCCACCACTTAATATACATAAATTTTTCACAAGTTATTGTGTCTTTTCTTCATTGTGTGTAAAATGAGAAAAATATGGCCACCAAATCCTGGCCTCCTCAATGTCTAAGGATTGTGTGGACTGGTAACCCTGTGAAACCCACTGACTTAATTCCAATTTGGAAAAGCTACTACACTGGACTACTTAGTTATTTCTGGAAATCAAGATTTAATTAAAGGTAGACAAAACATACTGTATCATTTTGTGACTGTCACACCAAAACCCAAGCAGAAGCCGGCTGGCTTTAAACGTATAAATGACATAACTGGAAACACCTTTCTTAGTTGCAATAAGTAATAACTTCTAGGTCACTTCAGTTATTCTCCAATACACCCATTCCCAATACAACAATGTCCCATTAAAGGAAATCCTAGTCTACCCTGGGATTTTGTGTGACCCTGGCCTTAAATCTTATCCAGTGCAATTTTATTGTCAAAATTCCAGAAGGAACTTATTATAAGGTAACATTTTTTTCACCTATAAAATACTCCCACTTCAGAGGCAGCCCCCAAAGACTTTACAGGCTTATCACTAAAAAAGGAATTGATTCCTAAGACATAACAGCCACACCACTAACATCATACACAAAATAACCATAAAAAACAATAGGCAACTGAGCTAAGTACATTGAGACAAGCAAGGGAAAAGGATTCCTATAAATTCAGCAAAACATCTTCCTGCTTCTATTACATCTATTGGAGAGAAAGAATGTTCCCTGCAGTATCCCAGAAAATAGTGGCTATAAACAAAAAGATAGGGCAGGTTGAAATTGGACTCCATGGAAATTCACTTAATGACACTTCGGGTTATTTTCAGTAAATTGGCAAATGTATGAACTCAATCAATCCTTAACAGGGGACCCGATCAAATAAAGAAATACCAGTTCTTGACTTTTATTAATAACTCACGAGAAAGCTTTTTAATGGAACATGTTACTTCCAAGTGTTTGCCTCACTGACAGATCTTCCCTCTGCTTTTTTCTTATCCTAACTCTATCAGTTAGCACCTGTTGAGCCCGGGGCTCCCTGGGCCCGAGCTGCCGCTGAGGGGAAAGAGCAGCCTGGGACACTGCCAAGCGGGTGGCCAGGTGGTCTAGCTGATTCCAGCCTAGTGAGGATCACAGTAACAGCCTGCCTGTTGCTCCTGTAGGTGCCTTAACAACTCAGTTAAGGACTACAGAATGCCTTAGAAAACCTCCTTTGGGTTTTGCATTGTGCACACACAAGGGAGGAATTTGGGGGGCTAGAATGCCTGAGTTGGGATCCAATTCCATGCCTTAGCAGCTGCTTGAAGTTGAATTAAAATTTCTTAACCTAGAGCATGCCTCCATTTTCTCACCTGCAAAAGAAGACCTTGTAACTTCATCCCTTGGGGCTGTTGTGAGAATCAGAGGGGACGATATATTCCAGGGTTTAGCATCGCGCCTGGCACCTTGCGAGGGCTCAAAGAGGGTAAGATGCTCAAGGTGGCCAGGGTGGAGGCCATGACAGCAGAGGTGGTGACAGCAGTAGGAGCACTTAGTAGAAATACATCGTGAATGCTATGGCATAGCATTAAAGGGCACGATAAGAGTCAAGATCTAGTCAGTAAGATGAGGGTCCAAAACCTCATTCATTCAAACTTTTGAAAACACGGAGCCTTTTAAGTATATCTCATAGCCTTTGATAGGCTTGGACTTAGTACAGTGGTACTTAGCCCCCACCTCAGAAGATTATGAAGACTCAGTGAATTGACTGATTATCTATTACATGCCACATATTTTAAATTTATTTTTTTATTTAAGTCCTGACGGCAGTCCAGCAAGGTATTATCTCTACTTTATGAACAAAGAAACCGAGGCTCAGAAAATTTGGTTTTCTCGGGGCCACAGTTGTAGGATATAGTCGAGATCAAGTGCATAGTGAAGTTAATCTGGCTTCAAATCTGGAACTGTTCCCACCAAGCTGCTAGTCACAATCCTTACTGTATACAAGAGTGCCTAGTACAGGGCTTGCTCACAGTAGTTACTGAATAAGTGCAGACTCATCTCCCTAACCCTATGTCACCCTGGGTGCATGCCCGTGGAGGACTTGGGAAATACCCAGATGTGCCCAACACAATTCACTGTTACCATGCAGGGCTTTCCTGGTATAGCAGAAATCCATTTCAAACTATCTTTATCTCTCTGACATGTTACCTAGTATAACTTAAAGTTATTTTTATATTTACTTACTTTATTTTATATTTACTCTTTTTGTCTCCTTCCCAAACTAGAATACAAGCTCCATGAGGTCAGGGACTGGTCTCTTGCCCTCACTTACACCTTTAAAA
The DNA here is from genome assembly GCA_028534135.1 of Potos flavus. Lineage (NCBI taxonomy): Eukaryota > Metazoa > Chordata > Mammalia > Carnivora > Procyonidae > Potos > Potos flavus. The sequence continues at coordinate 22,592,426 of CM052895.1, forward strand.
ATCTTGGCTGAGTAGGTGAATATATTTTTTGAAACAGCATTTAGAGACCCATGGTGATTTCTTTCCAGGTAATTTAGATGGAACACTCTAGCTAGACAGACAGTGTGCCACAACTTAAAAATCTTAGTTGACTTCTAGCCCCAACAGGAAAGGTGAGGAATTCTGTAATATGCTCATAAACTACAGGTTTAATTAGAAACCCTCCGTCTTGGCTTTTTAAAAATAACAGCACACTTTCATCTCCCTAATAAGTGAGAATCTTTCACCCGTCCAGCACGACACACCAGGCAGCTTCTCACACTCATGTTTTTAGGTCAATAGGCAGGGCAAAATTACATACACAAGCCCCACTTCGAATTCGTTCACAGTTCACTCGTGTTATTAACACAGTTGGTTTTCAGTCTTTGGCCTTACAGGGAGAAAGCTATTCCTTCAACATCACTATACTCGGGCTGTGGATTTAGAAAAAATATCTGATATCATACGGATACTCTCTCCCTGTGGATCCATTTTGACTGCAAGCAGTCAGTTGACTGCATATTTCACTCAACTTGATAGAGTGCAAGTAGGTGAGTATTTTCAGATGATTCGTCAATATCAACTGATGTTTTCTTGTCACAGATAAACGGCCTCTGCCATGAATCAATAGTGTGTCAGCAAGACTGTCACAATCCCCCCTAATGTGTGTGCAGCGCATTGACAGCAGATATATTACCGTGAATGTCTGCAAATGTTAAACAGCTCAGCTATTTATGGGCCGCCACTCCGAGCCTCTTTACAAAGTAGGGCATTTGTTCCGGTGATGGCCAGGGAACGTGACTGAGGCTGGTCTGTGTGTGCAACGGCAGACGGCTCCATTCCATCCCATTCCAGCTGTAAGTTTTTGTTGAACCAATTAGCCAAAATCCATCTAGGCTGTGCGGCTTTGATTACACAGCTGTGCCCAAAACGGCACACTGATGTTTTCATTCACATCAAAGTTACACAATGTCCTGGACTGGGGCCCCCAGCATCAGTACTCTATATATCTCAACACAAGTAGACACCTGCGTGCCAAGCAAGAACGCTCCCCGCTCAGATTTCTGGGTCACACGGACTCCCCGAATGGGCTCCTGTTGCCAGAGCTATTAGGACGACATCTCTAATCCAAACAGAGAAGTCTTCCAGGGCAGATGGAATCCCGGAACCTGGGTTGACATCTTCCACAACCTCTCTAGGGGACAGTACAGTGCAATAATTTACATGTTGGGCTTTCAGATCGGGCTAATCTTATTTCTAGTCCTTTCAGTTACTACCGATGTGATCCTGAGCAAATCATTTAGTCTCTGTTTCCTGATTTTAGAATGGGGATCACAGTAATAGAACCTGGTTATTAGGAGGACTTAATGAAACGCTACATGTAAAAGATTCAACCCAAAGACTGGCACTAAATGTCTTCTCAAAACCTGGTAAGTATCATTAGAAAAAATGAGCAAGATAAAAAAAATGAGAAGGCAAGATTTCAATGAATTTGTTCCATTGAAAGATTGAAATGGTGGGTTGCCTGGGTGTCTCAGTTGGTTAAGCATCTGCTTTCGGCTCCAGTCATGAGCCCTGAGTCCCAGGATCTAGTTCCAGGATCAAGTGGGCTCCCTGCTCAGTGGGGAGTCTGCTTCTCTCTCTCCCTCTGCCCCTCCCCGCTGTTCGTACACACACACACACACACACACACACACACACACACACATACATACTATCTCTCTCTCTCAAATAAATAAATAAATAAAATCTTAAAAAAAAAGAAAGCTTGAACTCGTAATGTTTTTCTCATGTGCAAATGAACATATATGCCTTGATTTTATGGGATAAATGCAATCTCCATTCTACTTTGTACAGATATTAGAATTTTTAAGTGCTTTAGAATATTAGTAGGGCAAAGAATAAAACCCTTTCAGAATCCAAAGCATGAAAGCTCGTTTTAATAGAAACTGCCAGCTGATTGCCATTTGATACCAATTGATAACAGTGTCTTCTTTATTCACTTTGATTCCTTTGTTAACATAAAGACCCAAGAAAGAAATCAAGCAAACAATAAACTACCTCTGCAAAGGTCTATGCTCCTTCAACACCAAGCTTTTTACCAAAATTATAAATATATTCCTGAAAAAAGCAGGCAAACACACTTATCTCAAGAACATTCTGAGGTAAGTAGACCAGGAGGTAATGTTCCCCTTCCTCAAGGGAAAGGAGCAATGCTCACAAAAATGACCTGCTCACGTACATAATACTACCCTTACAGCCAGGCCAGAGGGGGACCTGCTCCAGGTACCACGCCTCAGAGGGACCTGAGTGATAAAAACACACAACTAAATTTAAGGTTGCAGAGGCACTGAGGCACTCAGAAGCCAGCACTCACACCTGGCACGTGGTGACTCGAAAGCTCCACCCTCCTGACTGGTACTGTTCAGGCCAAAGAAACGGCTCTCTCCACCTCTCTTGCCCTAGTCCCTCTAAAAAGGCAATAATGTCCAAAAGCTGTGACCGCCTGTGGTTGCCTGCTGCTGGTGTTGGAGACAGACGCTGCTTCAGAGGGAGGGTGGGATTTGAGCAGCAGAAGTGCTTAAGCAAAAGGAAAGGCAAATTAATTAACTCATCAACTCCTTTCTCTCAGACAGTATGAAAGCAGTAGATTTCCTGCATTACAAAGTATCCTTTCCCCAGAGCTGAGTCCATTTTCTCACTTCAATTCATAGTTCCAGAGGTATTTAGGAATTAGGGCAGTATTCCAACATGGTGGCCCAAGAAAGATTCTGCCATATTAAACAACTGCTATTACTGCTGAATTCCCACAGCATGCTGCCCGCACTTCCCTTGTCAATTAGGTGATTGAACACTAGAATTGTAAACAGTGTAATTAACATAAAACTATTTAATAAGAGGTAATTACATTTTCAAAATGTAATTAAAATTAAATTACAACTTTTTAATTTAAATAACTGTACTTTTAAGCATTGATGTGCATTATTAATAATTTGAATTTTCCCCTTTAATTTTCACAATTTTGTTTGATATAGAAAAAATTAACTTTGAAGGTGTGTGGAAAATATTTTCATAGTTCATGACTTTTTTCATTTATTCTAATTTACTTTTTTGAGGAGAATATAATCAAATTGTGGACATTTTGGATATAATCATACTTTTTAACCTTTGAACAGTGTCTATTACAGAACAAAATTATTTGAAAAAATCTTGATTAGAACAGCATTGCTAAAAAACAGAAATGGAAGGAAAACTGCCAAACTCATTCAATAAGGCCAGCATTAATTGATCCCCAAACCAGACAAAGACCCCATCAAAAAAGGAGAATTATAGACCAATATCCCTGATGAACATGGATGCCAAAATTCTCAATAAGATACCAGCCAATAGGATCCAACAGTACATTAAAAGGCTTATTCACCACGACCAAGTGGGATTTATTCCTGGGCTACAAGGGTGGTTCGACATTCATAAATCAATCAATGTGATAGAGCACATTAATAAAAGAAAGATTAAGAACCATATGATCTTCTCAATAGATGCAGAAAAAGCATTTGATGAAGTACAGCATCCTTTTTTGATTAAAACTCTCCACAGTGTAGTGATAGAGGGAACACACCTCACTATCATAAAAACCATCCACAAAAAGCCCACAGCAAATATCATTCTCAATGGGGAAAAACTGAGAGCTTTTCCCCTAAGGTAGGGAACATGGCAGTGATGTCCACTATCACCACTGCTATTCAACAAAGTACTAGAAGTCCTAGCCTCAGCAATCAGACAGCAAAAAGAAATAAAAGACATCCAAATCAGCAAAGAAGAAGTCAAACTCTCACTCTTTGCAAATGATATGATACTTTATGTGGAAAATCCAAAAGACTCTACCCCAAAACTGTTAGAACTCATACAGGAATTCAACAAAGTGGCAGGATATAGAATCAAAGCACAGAAATCAGTTGCATTTCTATACACTAACAATGAGACAGATGAAAGAGAAATCAATCCCATTTACAACTGCACCCAAACCATAAGATACCTAGGAATAAACCTAACCAAAGAGGTAAAGGATCTGTACTCTAAAAACGACAGAACACTTATGAAAGAAATTGAGTAAGACACAAAGAAATGGAAAAACATTCCATGCTCGTGAAAATGTCTATGCTACCCAAAACAATCTACACATTTAATGCAATCTCTATCAAAATTCCATGGACATTTTCCACAGAGCTGGAACAAATAATCCTAAAACTTGTATGGAACCAGAAAAGACCCTGAATAGCCAGAGGAATGTTGAAAAAGAAAAGCAAAGCTGGTGGCATCACAATTCCAGACTTCAAGCTCTAGTACAAAGCTGTAATCATCAAGATAGTATGGTATTAGCACAAAAACAGACATATAGATCAATGAAACAGAATAGAGAACCTAAAAATGGACCTTCGACTCCATGGTCAACTAATCTTCAACCAAGCAGGAAAGAATATCCAATGGAAAAAGGACAGTCTCTTTAATAATGGTGTTGGGAAAATTGGACAGCCACATGCAGAAGAATGAAACTGAACGATTCTCTTTCTCCATATATAAAGATAAACTCAAAATGGATGAAAGACCTCAATGTGAGACAGGAATCCATCAAAATCCTAGAGGAGAACACAGGCACAACCTCTGTGATATCAGCCACAGCAATTTCTTGCTAGACATGTCTCCAAAAGCAAAGGAAAAAAAAGCAAAAATGAATGATTGGGATTTCATAAAGATAAGAAGCTTCTGTACAGCAAAGGAAACAGTGAACAAAACTAAGAGGCAACCTCCAGAATGGGAGAAGATATTTGCAAGAGACACATCAGGTAAAAGGCTGGTATCCAAGATCTGTAAAGAACTTAATCAAACTCAACACCCAAAAAACAAATAATCCAGTCAAGGAATGGGCAGAAGACATGAGCAGACATTTCTTCAAAGAAGACATACAAATGGCCAATAGACACACGGAAAAAATCCTCCACATCACATGGCATCAGGGAAATCCAAATCAAAACCACAATGACATACCACCTCACACCAGTCAGACTGGCTAAAATTAACAAGAGAGGAAACAACAAACATTGCCGAGGATGTGGAGAAAGGGGAACCCTCTTACACTGTTGGTGGGAATGCAAGCTGGTATGGCCACTCTGGAAAACAGTATGGAGGTTCCTCAAGAAGTTAAAAATAGACCTACTCTAAGATCCAGCAATTGCACTACTGGGTATTTACCCCAAAGTTACAGATTTAGTGAAATGAAGGGGCACCTGTACCCCAATGTTTATAGCAGCAATGTCCACAATAGCCAACTGTGGAAAGAGCCGAGATGCCCATCAACAGATGAACAGATAAAGAAGAGGTGGTATATTTATATATAATGGAATATTACTCAGCCATCAGAAAAGATGAATACTTAACATTTACATCGATATGGATAGAACTGGAGGGTATTATGCTGAGCAAAATAAGTCAATCACAGAAAGACATCATATGGTTTCACTCACATGTGGAATATTCTAAGAAACAGCACAGAGGGGCATAGGGGAAGGGAAGGAAAATTGAATGGCAAGTCATCAGGGAGGGAGAAAAACCATGAGAGACTCCTCACTATAAGAAACAAATTGAGGGGAAAAAAAAAAAGAAACAAATTGAGGGTTGCTGGAGGGGTGGTGGATGAGGGATGGAGTAACTGGGTGATGGACATTAAGGAGGGCACGTGATGTGATGAGCACTGGGTGTTATACACAACTGATAAATTGTTAAACACCACACTAAACTAATGATGTACTATATGTTAGCTAATTGAATTTAAATTTAAAAAAGAGAAAAGAATAAAATAAAAAAATAAATCTTTAAAATTAAAAAAACAGCATTGCTAGTGCTTTGGCTGAAGTAAATCAGGAAAAAAAGTTGAGGGAATGAGTACATAATAACTTATTAGTTATGCATGTCTTTATTAATCTCTCACACATGTTGCTGGCCTATTAACAAAACCCCCAGATGTACACAATAATAATTAAATCCCATCCTCTTTGGTATTTTGCGGACTTCCAGTCATACAAAAGCTAAAGCTTTACTCATTTTGATTTTATCATTATGGAATTGAGGTTACAATGATAGAATATATTTTATTTAACGGCTTTTAAGCTTGATTTATTATCTTTAAACAGTAGACATATGGTGCGCTGACTTCCTATGTACTCTTGCTCCAGGCTTTATAAACATGAGGGGTGGGTCTCAATGTACAGTTAGTGACTAATTGCCTCAATGAGGCTCAAACCCTTCAGATCTGAATTCAACACAACCACACATACCTACTATGTGCCCAGGCCCATCATGCTAGGTGCTTTTTAGATTGTTGTACATACAAAAGTCACAGTCATATAGGGTCCAGGCAGGGGTCCTAGGGCTGGCAGATATCCCTTAAGGCCAGTTTCTCCCCACCCACCTCCCTGCCCAGCCCATGAGACAGAGGTTGGGGGCAAAGGCAAGGGGTCCCCCTTTGTAAAGGACCAAGAGCCCATGGGGCACCTAGGTGGCTTAGTCGTTAAATGTCTGCTTTCAGCTCAGGTCATGATCTCCGGGTTCTGGGACTGAGCCCCACAGAGGGCTCTCTGCTTCTACCTCTGCCTCTGTGTGCTTGCTTACTCTCTCTCTCTCTTTCTCTCTTTCTCAAGTAAATAAATAAATAAGTCTTTAAAAACAAACAAACAAAAAAGGACCAAGAGGCCAGAGGAAAGGTATATTGCTTTTGGCTCAGGTGACAGTAAATAAAGTCCCATCAGATTCTGGCAAAACACACACACACACACACACACACACACACACACACACACACACACACACACCTTCCCCTCTGAACTATCCATTCACACCTTACCACTGTCTTTAAAGCAAGGCAAAGTAACTTGTTCTCTTAAACCCCAAATTTACCAAACCCAAACATTCAAACTCAAGTGCCAAACTCCAGCAGTTGCGCCCTGCCTTCTTATGAAGGAGCCACTAAACTGTCTGTGTGGAACCCAGATTTGGAATTCCCAGTCTTGAGTGGAGGCCCAGCTCTTGCCTTGTTCTAGACCTGGGAGCAGATACTCAACTTTCCGACCCCAGCTTCTGGCCAAGCCTGGAGCAAGCTTGTAAACTCCAAAGGATGTGATAACAGGTAGTACCTCTTCCACTCAATCTAAATGGAGACCAAACCCTCTGGGTGGTCTTTCTCTAGAGCAATACAGATGCTAAATAGCTCCCAGTCCTCCAGGGATCTGCTCTCAGAGGGACAGCTAATCTGATAAACAAATAGAGTGTTAATACCTGCTAACATATTCATGCATTTGTCGCTTCCAAGTAACATTTGCATTTTAACAAGAGCCTTGGAAGCTGACAGGAAGCCTGACAGGAGGTGTGATCCTAAGGATGGAACTTGTAGGCCAACTGAGAGGTGTTGGTGGAAGGGCGGTGCTAGTGGGTTAAAGGAGTCTAAAACCACATGTTGCCTCCACAGGCAACTAATGCCTCAGTGTCTCCCACACTTAAGTTTCCCCCTAAATTTACCGCCAACACTGAATTGTTCATCCTCCCAGACTGGGATCGTTTACTCTAACAGTTGAGAATCTCTGGAGAGTATTTCGAAAGCCTGATAACCAAGGAGAGAGGCAACTTTGAGGTCTTAGCGGAGGCACTTAGCTGAGTGTCACTGTTACTGGAGCCATTTACCTGCCACCTGCCTTGCTGGCTTGCTGAATGGGGCGCTAAAGCCCAGGCAAGCCCCGATCTCTGTCTCCAGGTCGGGACTTCAAGTCCTATGCAAGTGGAGTCAGCCAGAAAAAGAAATGGGGGGAGTTTTTATTCCAAAAGAACGTTATACATTTGCTTTCCAATTGGTATCTAATAACAATGAGTGAATTTCATTTCTAAGCAGTCATTTCTCACAAATAAGAGGACATTCTCTGAACATGAAAAATGTCTAAATAATCATGATTAAAAATAAGGATCAGCATTTATTAAGTGTCTACTGTTCTTCTGAAGCTGTGTGCATTAAATCAATAAATCTTCACACAAAAATCTATGCATCATCTATTTTACATGCTGAGGAAAGAGGATCTACGGAAAAGTGAAAATTAAAAGCCATCAGGACACTTAAGCTGAAATCCTGGCCCTACTACTTTCTAGCTGTGTGACACTGGGTAGGTAAATTAACCTCTCCGACCTCCATAGGTAATATGGAGATATCAATATCTACTCCACCAAGCTATGATGGAGACTAAATGAAAGAAAATTATAATGGTATCTGATGTGGGAAACAAAGGCAGAAGAGAAATTATTAAATTTCCTTACTCCCTATAGCCCATTGACAAGTCCTTGAAACTGGCAGAGTGACATTCCTCTAGGGACTCAATGGCCTCAGTGTAGATACTTTGCTCTGGGTAAAAGGCAATCCTAGCCCAACTCCCTCCCCCCGCCACCACTAGGATCCTATAAGTCTACTTTAACAATAAAAATTCCTTTAGAAATTTTCATTATCTCTAAACCCCCAAGATACACGTTGGCAATCATCCTCCAAGCATATGGCCCACCAATATATATCTGACGGGTCTCATGACTGAGGTTTGATTAGAAGGTAATAAATGACCTTTTTCCAACAACAGCTAACCACCTCAAGGCCCTGGAAACCTTGCTTCCAAAATTCCTTAGGGACTTACACTATCCCTAATCCCCTCCCAAATTGAAAGCATATCATGGGCCACTCCTCATCACCCAGGTACAGCTCTTTCTGCCCACAGGTCCTGTCCCCAGGCTTTAAAAAAAAATATCACCTTTTTGGGGCGCCTGGGTGGCTCAGTCGGCTGCCTTCAGCTCAGGTCATGATCCCAGCGTCCTGGGATCAAGCCCCGCATCAGGCTCTCTGCTCAGCAGGGAGCCTGCTTCCCCCCTCTCTCTGCCTGCCTCTCTGCCTACTTGTGATCTCTCTCTCTCTCTCTCTGTCAAATAAATAATAAATAAAATCTTAAAAAAAAAAAAAAAAAAGATGACCCTTGGCTTTTGTAGGGGAAAAGCAAGTCCCCGAAGGCCAGGACTGTGAGACAGCCAAAAAGAGCATCCTAAGGGGATGACCTGTGGACGTCAGCCAAAACTAATGTCTTCTTTCTCCCCCTCCCTTCCCTTGATCATGGAGCCCAACTGCAAGCCAGCAGGTGGTGTGGACAGTGATCCTAAATGACGGTGGCTCACTTTCTTTAACGGAAGAGAGTTTAATATAAGGGGAGACATGCAAAGGGAAATCGGTGAAACAAAATAAGCAGCCAAAAAAAAAAAAAAAAAAAAAAGATGAAGCTATCAAACCCCATTTATTTTACTAAAATAAAAGATCCGCTTCAAAAACAAACCCTTCCTGAACAAGAACTACATTCTAACAGAACTTACATCTGTGGGATGGAATTGCACTGGTCTTTCGCTTCCTAGGTCACACATACGGATTTAGGAGGAAAGAGGGACATTTTTAAAAGAAATGAAAAAATTAGGGAGATATTTATCAAAACAATAGTAGCAATTGACACTTTTTGTATTTCAAATGTTCTAAAAATAGGAGACATTTTATAATGTTTGCTAAACTACTTTATTAAAGTCGATTTCTTGAGCACCCACGTCAAAAAATTGAACACAACAGGCCTTCCAGAAGCCCCCCATGCGGCATCTCCTGCCCCCCATCTGCTCCTTCTGAATGGAAACCACTTCCCTGATTTCTAACAGCAAAGCTTATTTTTGTTTGTTTAGGATACTGCATAAATGGAATCATCTAATATGTATTCTTGTTTGTATCCAGTCTATTAAGGAATGGCTTTTAGGTTGTTTCTAGTGTGGAATTTATACTGATACTTAACAGATAATGCTAAAGGGAGTTCCAAGGTAGCTCTACCACTTAATTCTCCTACCAGCGGTGTATGAGAGTTCCCATTGCTTTTCATTCTTACCAGCATTTAGGATAGTCTTTTTAGTATTAAAGGGTTTTTTTTTAGATCAATAGTATTAATGAAAAATAACCCTCACAAAATTCACATGCATAAAAATATCAAAATATGTTGTAAAAAGGAAACAAAAGTTGAAACATAGCATTTATATTCTCATTCCTATAAAATCAATGTTACACATAAACGATTATATATGATGTTTTAATATTTTATCATTTATTTACATATTTTGCAACTAATTTATTCTTAATATTTTACCCACATGAATTATATCTATATATCTTTATGTATCTATCTGTATATAAATATATATCGATGTATACACACAGCAAATAGAGTAGAAGAAAGGATAAAATGTTACCTCTGGTTATATCTGATGGTTGCAATTACAGGTACCTTTTACTCTCTTCTTTTTGTTTATATTTAGCTGCCAAACTTATACATTGAACATCTTTTATGCAAGGTAAGAAACTGTCAAACATTACTAATCAAGATTTCTGTACTCCAACATGAAGTGTAATTCCACTCACAGGGGCAGGGGATATTTTTAATTTCTGCTACACAACCTCCACAGCACCTAGTTGCATGGTCCATTCAGAGCCATCCACCTCGTACACATCCCTTGACCTTCGCCCTCTCCTCCTTGCCCCCAAGGCTCTCTCTACACAACCTGCCAAGCCTTACAGATTCATGCTCCTCACACTTTAACATGCATGTGACAAGCTGGGTTCTGCTGACTCAGATTCTGACTTAGTAGGAGTATGTGGGCGTGGCCCTGAGACCCTGTGGTTCTCACCTGGCCCTCGGTGTTGCCCACACTGCACATGCAAGACTGCGAAGCAAGCATCCAGACCTCTTTTTCCCTTCCCCTCCCAGACTCTTTCTCATTCCAACTCCTTGGTGCCTCTTTTCTGCCTTTTTTCTTTCTAGGCTACTCTGAGAATTTCAGAGCAGAAACAGTAGTAGTGTCAGAGGTAGGTAGGGAAGGATGTGGGGGAAGGAAAAGTTCATGCGATTAGGTCAATGAAGTTGGGTCCGTGAGAAACATCCCGAGGTCTCATACCTGTAGGAAATATAATTCTTTGACCTCTTGTCATTTGTTCTATTTCCCATGGTTTTTCAAAGAAATACCCTTGGAGCTCAACACTTATGTTGACTTCCTCCTGCCCTAAGTGTTGTGGGACTACCTCTGGGTCTCCTTGGGTCTGGGTCTTGCGGATTTCGGAGGCCTCTTCTGCTTGGGTGCTTCCACTATATGGGGACTAAGAAGATGGAATCTACACAGCCTGTATGTATTAAGAATCATCGGTTTTTCCCCAACTCAATAAGGAGATACCCCTTGTGTGTTTTTGTCTTTGGCTGACATTTATTAGCAAAAGAGTACTACAAAATATGGGAAACAGTTGCACTGAACATGTTCCTATGCAGTCTCGTTAACTTTTATTCTGCTCTATTTCCAGCAACTCCTCACAGCCTCATAAATATCAGTGTAAGGTACTCAACAACTAACAGACCCATGTGAAGTTATGTTAATGGATGGACAGAGGAAATTGTGCAAACCTTTCCACACCCTGACCTTTGGCTTTTGCCATGGGAAGCTTTAGATGAATGAGCACAGGAACTGCAAACTTCAAGGCTGAGTCGGACTTCATCCCATTGTGAACAAAGAAAGGGGGCTTTGAAAAGGGACCTACAGGTAGCAGCTCCCTGAAGAGTGGACCGAGATAAGTAGTACCGAGATAGTCATTTACTCCAGTAGGAAAAAAACTCTCATGCCTCCAGTACATAGGCTTGAGTGTTATTTTCTCTTTCCCTCCTCATACCCTCTCACATGTGTCAGTGTAGGTGCCAGAGAGTCCCGTGTCCATCTCCTTATTGAAAAACGAAGATCTGGGCGCCTGGGTGGCTCAGCCATTAAGCGGCTGCCTTTGGCTCAGGTCATGATCCCAGAGTCCTGGGATCAAGCCCCGCATCAGGCTCCTGCTCAGCGGGAAGCCTGCTTCTCCCTCTCCCACTCCCCCTGCTTGTGTTCCCTCTCTCGCTGTTCCCTGTGTCTCTCTGTCAAATAAATAAAATCTTTAAAAAAAAAAAAAAGAAAAAGAAAAACGAAGATCTGACAGTTAATTTCTGGGTCCCGAGGTACACTCTTTCCCCGGGGTGAGGGGGAAGAAGAACATTTGGCTGCCAACTGTGGTGCTCCCATCTCCAGCACCCATTCGATGACTATCTGTCCACCACGCCCCATCCTTCTCCATCTCTCCGGGTGGAAGGAAAAATGGAAATACGCACTAGAGTTGCTGACAGAGTCTGCAGCTCTGGGTCTCACAGGAGATGAACCCTTAACCTGGGCATGTACAGAAATCAGCAGTAAAAGGGCTTAGGTACCTAGGACACCCCAAGGGAGGCCCTCTGTCCGAGGGAAGAGTGAGGACGGCCCACCCAGTCACGGCAACTTTAGAACAACACGATCTGAAAGGGTCCACCCGCATTCACCATACCTCTTTCTTGTCCTTTGTTTTCTCTGAGGGAAACCAGCTGTTCTCTCTCAAAAACAGTCCGAAACGGGTAACTTGGAGGATCCATCAAAGCTTCCCATCCAGCCCATTCACGCCCTGAAGTTCAGAGACCAGCCAGGGCCCGAGGAGAGAGGGCAACATGGCGCACGGAAGCACCTCCTCCAAAGTCCTCTTCCCCGCGCCCACAAAACGCGCGCGCGCATGCGCACGCGCGCGCGCGCACGTGCACGCACAAAAAGTGGGGGAGGGGGCAGAGATCTTAAGTAGGCTCGGTGGCCCCCGTGGAGCTGGACGTGGCGCTGGATCTCAGAACCGGGAGCTCATGACCTGAGCTGAAATCAGGAGTGGGTCGCTTTAACCGGCTGAGTCACCCAGGCGCGCCTCCAAAGCCCTCTTTCACAGTTCAGCTGAGGAAACTAAGGCTAGAGAAGAGTGTGGGAGTGGGGGTGGGGTTGTCAGATGGATTAAATAAGTTTACTCTGTATATCAGACATTTGAAAAGCAAACAGAACAAAAAGAAACAGAAATGCAGAGATGCAGAAGCAGAAACACCAAGAGGGATAAAGAAGAAAAAAAAAAGAAAACAGCTTTTTTGTGTGTTGGGAGGCACGTGCGGCTTGGTGATTTTCTGTCTTGGAGACATCAGGTTTAATTGTTTCACTTCCACCAGCGATGGTATAGGCCTAGACTGCACGTTTCAGCCCAGGCCCAGTCCTCAGCAGAGAAATAGCAAACTCATTTCAGTGTACCTGCTATCTTCAAGTACACGGGGTATCTCGTTTCTTATTACCTTGAACATAGGGGATACGATGAACTTGAAGAAAGGGGAATAATAAGCCAGAGACGGAGTTTGGTGTTCAAATTTTCCTTTTGGTGCATTCCCGACATGGTTGCTAAGACTAAGCAACAGCTCCATAGGGGTGAATCTGGAGTTCCGTGGGATTCTGAGCATTTGGAAAACCTGCCCTCCTGGGCCGTTGCTGCTGACACATTTCTATTTTTAAGGCTTGCAAGGTGAATCTCACTTATTAAAAGTTGAAGGTGTTCTGCCTGGCTAGGAGCTGTTCCCCACCCCCTACTGGGATAAACGCCTATGGCGACTCATCTCCGTGGCAGCTGCCATTAGGGCTGAGATTGACAAGACTCCCACATTGTGCTCCTCCCCTGGGAAGGAACACTGCTTTTAGGTTGAAATTGGAGGGGAGGAGAAGTATTGTCTAAGAAGGTGGTATTTTTTCCCTATTTCAGCGCCCTCATTCCCAAAGCTGTGATCCTTCCAATCAAGTCCTGTTCAACTCAATTTGTCAGAAGGATGAGTTTCTGGACAGTGGCTGTATGTAACCGCTGGCTCTTTGCAACTTCAGTGCTAAGATGTAGGAGGAAATATTTCACCTCTTCTCTACACTGGTTCCCAGGTAAGTAGAGAGAGCAGCCTCACATCCTCACTGCCCAAATCACAGTGCTTCTAGGGAACGATCTCTGGACCCTTGATTTGTGGAGAGCCTAGCTGCTGAACTAGGCAGAATGATGGTGACAAATAAATTCCTTGCTGTTTCTCCTTCTTTAAAGCTGTAACCTGTAAGCCTGCTGCTGACTTTTCCTCTTGGCATTGATCCTTCACTTGTCTCTATTATTTTGGAACAGTGGAAGCAAAGTCTGCCCTACAGTGTGCATTTAATGAAGTTGTCGGCTCTACTTAAGCAATTTCTGGGGCAGTGCTGGTCTTTGACTTTACAATTTTTCAATATGGGGGTATTCCTAAATTTTTTGGAGGAAAGCTCACAACATCTTACATAATAATTCCTGTGGTGGGGGGTGATGCCTGGCTGGCTCAGTCAGTAGAGCATGCGACTCTTGATCTTTGGGTAGCGAGTTCAAGGCCCATGCTGTGGGTAGAGTTACTTAAGAAAAAAAATATATATATAGATATAGATATATAGATATATATATATGAAAATTCTCCCCCCAACCCCTCCACTACTTTGGTCTGTCTAAGCTCTCATCTCTCTGCTGGGCTGAGGGATAGCATGGTCCAGCACCTGTGTCATAGCAGTGATGATCTGTAATGACAGCATGGGGGGCCCAGGCGGACCCTGGGTCTGTGACAAGCGATCTGGCAGGTGACTGAGACTAAGGAAGGACTCCTGTACACTGGGATCTCATCTCTCTGCTGCTTGGCTTTTGGTACCTCATGTGACTCTTTACTTTGTTTCCATGCAGGATGGATGTTGTGAATTTAGAAACGTTTTCTCAGAATAACTCCACTGCTTTTGTCAGTCACCTCATGGGAGTGGTATGGGGGGAATGTCCCAGCTTGAGGTCATAGATGGGGTTCTAGACCCAGGACCATCACATCTTGATCACATCCCTTCCCCTCTTTGGGGCTCCGGTTTCCTTTCTATTCAAAGAGGACATGGGCTAAATTAGCATTGCCCAAACTCTGTACCTCAAAAGTAGAAGTGTGTTAGGTAGTTAGGTAATTGTGTGAGGCCCAGGTCCCACAGGAAAGGGGGGTGGGGGAGATGTTGGGCCAGAGACATCCCAGACCTGCCGTTAGGCCTACCTTGCCCAGGTAGCCAAGGGAATTCCAATACAGAAGCCATAGGACATACATTAGCATTGTGTTTAGGCCTGCCCCCTCCTGGTGGGCTTTCTTAAATGATGCTAAGTAATAGGACCAAAGAACTTCACACAGGCACACCACCACAAGGAAGGAGTCTTCTTCCATGGCTAGCTATTGGGAAGGTCAAAAACCTGTCCTGGCAGTACTCCACAAGGAGCTGGTTCAAACCACACAGACCCAAGGTGGCGGATGCCATGACAGGAAACCCCTCACCAAATTAGGAAGAAAAGTGTGAAAACCTGCTTCCTGCCCCAAATAATGAATATTCCACCTCCTAGTTAACAACTAAAAACCCTGGGATGAATTCTGTTGGGGCACTTGAACCTCCACCACTCACCCGTGTTGTGAGTATACTCTGTAAACTCTGCTTGCTCATGCTGTTTAGTCTCTTGACTGAATTCTTTCCCGTGAGGAGAAGGCTAAAGACCGGACCTGCACTGCTCCAGGCAGTAACAGAAGCATCCTTAGAGAGAGAAGTCTGGAAGATTCTTGGTTAAATAAAATTTGAAAGTTCCTTTACTGCCTAACTCCCAGAGCTTTAAATGTGATGAAGAACATTTTAAAATTACAGAATGGGGCGTGTAGAAAGTTATATTCCCCAAACTGTACATCATCTAATTCCCTTCCTTTTTTCAGCACATATCATGGGACAAGTGTTCTGCTGAATACCCTTCATAACAGCAAAAGGCAAAATTTTTTCTAAAGCCCCTCCAAGTTGTAGAATTCTCTTTTTTCCTCTGTATAATTTCCCCTTTTGATTAAAAAAATATTGTGCTCTATAGGCAATGCCATAAAAGGCTGAAGAAGAAAAAAGAAGAAATATATAGACATATTCAGAGTGTTGAAGGCAAACTCCTCTTTAAAATATGCATTTTGGATAATAGTAGTAAGAATGGATAGGAATTATTGTGTAGGCATTTAATGTACTAGAGACTGTATTAAAAGCTTTACTTGGATTATCTGATTTAATTCTCACACTAACCTTAGGAAGCATCCATAATTTTTGTTCCCTATATACAGATAAAGAAACAGGTTTAAAGAGGATTGATAAATAATGTGAAGCCACTCAATGAAGAGGCAGAGGCAAGGCCTCCACTCACTGCAATCTCATTCTAAGAATTTTAAATAACAAGTCACTGTCTCCTTTCTTATACCCCAATCCAGCAAGCTGCCACAACAAAACCAGAAATAAACTAATTGCAATGGTAATTACCTTCCATCTAAAATTCTTGAGTTAACATGAAATGATGTTGAATCATCAGTCTCTTATGTCTACTGAAAATAGATATATATATAACAACTAAATGTTACCAAATGATTTATTATGATTGGTGCTAAGTTACAATGTATATGAAATGGAGTCATTTATGGAAACACATAAAAAATAGTTGCTATTTCTGTAATTATATTCACACAAGAATCTGAAATATAGTTTCTGGTCTGCCTTTTAAAATATATCCACAGAATGACTTTTGTAGTCTTCACCACACAATTTTACAATACTGATACTGCACCTGTATCATTTACCATACTAGATGAACTAAACAGAATATGAAAGCAGATAATAGCAAATTAATTTTTTATATCATCAATGATTCCAAAGAAAATAGTAGTTTCCATTGGCAGTGAAAATAGATGGTAGTAATTAGCATTGTAGATATTGCATACATAGATATGTATGTATATATTTATATGTTGCCTAGGGCCATTGTTCCATCAATAGGCAGTTGCCTTTTAGGTGGACCAATGGTTGCCAAAATTGTGTGCAATTCCATTGGGACAATTAGTAGTACTATCTTTTAAGTCTCTCTCCCCCAAACAAATAGGTAAGAAAGTAATACAGCAGGCTAAGATCTACAGTGTTACATACCAAGGTAAAAACAGTTACTGAGTTATTAGAGTCACAGTAGTTTATGTATATTTGCTATTCACAGACCGCAGACTTTTTGCTGGATAACCGAGCTGCTGGAAGTTGACAACATGTAGACATGCATTCATGTGAGTCCATAATTAATGATGTTTATACTGTAATAAGCACATTCATTTTAACACCATTCAGTAAACAGATTCCTTTAAAGTTTGAGCTAAATCTGCTATCACAATTATACACAAAAAGAACCTGTAAACAATTTGACATTACACTTATGTACAAGCGAACTGCATTGGAAAGGAGAAGAGGTAATTTCAGTGGGTGTCACTTGGTATACATCAGTGTGCAACAAACTGACCCAAGTCATCAAGCACTTGAATGAGGTCAGGAAAAAGTAACACGAGCAAGGCCCCAATAGATCACCACTTGATGTTAGTACCAGGAAAATTCGGACTCCTCTATGTTGACAATCACATTCAAAGCATCAGCAGTGGATGTAAGAGGAGCTTGATAATCCCTGGCAAACTGTGTTTAGAGATCTCCAGGTAACCTCATGAACAGGGTCTTTATTTGTAAGTGTCGAGGGTGGTACTGATAATATTTAAACATGTCCATTTAATTTGGACAAATTATTTTATTCGTTAGGTTCAACCCAGTGCTCTGCTGTTTCTAAAAGATGAGGGGAACAAGAATTCAAATGAGATCATAAGTTCAATTCCTTCAGCCAACACAAAGATTCTTACTCTACAGAGTATGTTCCTCAAAGGGAAACAAGCTGGACTCCATCACTAATCTAAATGGTGACCCATTTACAGCAGATCCCATTAACAGCTTTCACTAGGATTCTCTGAAATGCAAGTCCCCTAGGTTTGTGTTTCTACGTGTTTTAAGAAGGATACCACTCCAGGAATTCATGAATCCATTTCCTTAGAACAGAAACATGGTAATCAGGGGTTTTGGCACCCCCATTTCTCCACCTCTCGTGACACGCAAAAATGTGTTAGTCTGTCCTTTTGGACACTAACCAGAATATTTTAAGCAAAATTCTCCTGATTCAACATTCTCCTTTGGAATTAAAGATAAATAAATGAGAGAAAGTGATAGGGGAACTTGAAGCCAAGGATGAAGTAAAACTTCCCCCTCTGCTCCAGAATTTTTGGGAAAAACAAACCAATCCTTCAAGTGTTCTCAAACCTAATTAAAGCATCTAGTTGCTACATAATTGATTTTCTTTCATATCCTTTTAAGACCACATCTGCAGAGAGCCTATGGAAAAAAAAAAAATTAATGACCATACTCAATTATTTTGCAAACACTTCTGATTGTATGAGCAAACCTGACAGGTCCTTGGGAGAAGGAATCTGTGCTTGGATAAGCAGCCTGTCCCTGGGCTCAGAGTCAGACTGCTTCTGAGGGTGTGGATTTGTGTGCATACAAACTGACCCCAAGGAGCACCAGGGAAGCCCTGTTTGCATAGGTTGACTAAAAACAAGTTTCACATTCTCCAAAATATACAAAGCACATGGTTATGAATGAAAATATACCTTACCATATTCTTTAGAGTACCCCAATTTTAGTCATTCGGCCATTAAGTCTATCAGATGCCAAGACGTAAGCAATATTGTTTTCATTTAACTGTATGTTGCTCCTTCTTTGAGCAGCTACTTTGGTGTCTGTGTGAACAGGCTTACCGGGTTATTTGCAGGAGCCTAGAAGTGTTTGGTTATTATTACAACGTGCCCTTAAGCTTTAGTATATATTTACAATGTGCATATTATAAATTATTTACTATAGCTTGAAAATAATTAAACAGATAATTAGCTCCACCTACGAACTGTGTAGGGTCACAGGAACCCCTCACTAATGATGAAGTGAAATTAGGAGGAAAGAATAAACCAACCAACAGTAGGTGAAGTATCGTTAGTGTAATAACCACTGAATTTGTGCTTTCACAGACCTACATTTTCTTATTCTTTTCTTCTTAAACATCATCATATTCATTTGGTGGGTGTTTTTGTTTTGTTTTTTGTTCTTTTGGTTTTTTTCTTTTCTTTCCTTTTCTTTTGGAATGATCATGTTTGAAAACACATAGTTTGAAATTCCAACAAATGGTTGAAATAAAGCCAGTTTTTACAAGTTTGGCTTTTCCTTAAATGCACTTTTGTTTGGTTTTGCTAAACCAAGGTATTCTAATCATATTTTCTGTATCATAAATATATACACTCATAGTGGGAGAGAATTTTGGAAAACAGAACTATATTAAACTATCTACAAAACCCATTATAAATAATAACCCCTCCAACTCAAAATCCCAGTTTCAAACTATGAGATTTGTTTATGTGTGTATACGTATATATAGATATATATATATATATACACATTTAGGTAGATGTACACACATATATACATATATACACGAAATTTATATATAAACACACACAACACACATATGTGCATACATTCTTCATACATGCACACACACACATCTCAGTGCAGTTTCTTTTCTGTAGCTGCCTCTTTCTTTTTCAACTTAGAACAGTAATGATGGGATGCTAGGGGCAGCCAATCATGTTTGGATTTCTGACCTGTCTTGAACAAACACCGATATTGTTCAAAAGGCCAAAAGGTGAAAATAGTACATACATGCACGTACACACACATGCATGCACAGACACCTATTTTACCTCTCATGAAATTTGCCCTAGTAACCTCTAAACAGCACAGCAAGCGGGCATAGGTGCCACTGTCCTAACCTGGAATCTATCTCGCCACGTTGGATATGAATACTGATACACATAGGGTATTAGCATTCACCAGATACTTGTTCTGTAACATTACTGCCCCTTGATAGGGCTTGTGTCATGAAGTACAGTCTGTAGTAGGCAAAACTACCCCTCCAGATGTGTCTTTCCTTTATCTCCTAGGGAAATGCATGTCTAATGGAATTTGCAATTTAAAATAGCTAATAACTTTCTGGGAGGGTATCAGGCTGGATTCCTCCTGGCTACCTTTTGGTTAGAGTAGAAGAAACCAGAAACAGGTGAAATCCAGAGAACAGAGACATTATATAATGAGGTGGGTAAGCCCAGACTTGGAGTCCAATAAACCCAGAGGAAAATCTGGCTCTGCCACTGTTAAGTTACGTGCTACTCACCTTTCTGAGTCTCACTGACCTCTGTAAAAAGAGGACAGTAACAGGCCCTACTCCATTGGGTTGTTACAGGATTAAATGAGATAAGGCATGTAAATCACTTATTAGAGTTTCTGGCATATATTTCTTATATGCACACATTCCTTAATATACATTATTTATAACTTAATATTTAAATTAGAAATCTAGAATGCGGATCAGAATTACATACAAAAATAATGTTAGTCTAGGATTTGGGTAATATGAATTCAGGTTCTGTATCACAAATTTGATTCCCTAGATTATAATGCTCACGACAGTGACCTGTAAATGGTAGGCACTCAACAAATACCCGTCAAACGAATGCATGAACGAATGAATGACTTAAAGTCTCTGAGTTGCAGTTTCCCTTGTATGAAATGAGGATGGAATGTTCTGACCTTGATTCCATCACTGGGATGTTGGTATGGTAAGTTAAAAGAAAAATGTGAAATATTTAAGACGCCCACATATTTCATGTCCTAATGAAGTCAGTACATACACATGAAGTAAGGCGGCTCAGTAGTCAGGGTTTATGTAGACTTGTCACATCTTTGAAAATAAGGGTATAGGGACCCACCTGGGTGAGTCTGACAATTTATTTTTGAGTCTGACAAAATTATTTTCCAAGATCTAGGTGTCATCTTTAGTGAGGGGATTTTGAACCTAAAGAAACAAAGTACACAATGAACAGTTGAAGAGGTTGAAATCATTGGCCTATTCTCGGCACTTCCCCCCCCTTTTCCTGTTTCATTTCTAAGAGAACCTGCTATGTACTGTCGCTCAGCCTGAAAACATCCCTAATCAGGTCACGTGAACTGAAAATGCTCCCAAATCACTTTCCACGCACCACATTTGGTTTTTATAAGTTTGATGACTTCATCGAAATATCATTTTTCTGAGGCAGAAAGCGACGGACATAGAAGACAGAAGCCCAGACCACACACCTGCCCCATCACTACTGAAACCCTGGGAAATAGGACCTATTTCTCTCTCTAAATCTCAGCATTCACATCTGCATATAGGGACAACTGTATCTAATCTCAAATAAAGCCTGTACTGATTTAAGGTGCCACTAATTACTATTGCGCCATTTCATCCTATCCTTGACCCAGATGTCCTTTCTCTATGTGGTAACAATGCTTTGGAAAATTAGAGCCAACCCTTAACACAGGGTTTTTCAACTTCAGTGCTATTGACATTTGGGTTGGAAAATTATTTGTCATGGGAGCTCTTTTGTGCATTCTGGGATGTTTAGCAACATCTCTGGTCTTTACCCATCAGATGCCAGTTAGCACCTCTCAAGTCATGACAATCAAAAATGTCTTCAGGCATTGCCAAAAGTCCACTGGGGCAAAAAATCACTCCTGAATGAGAGCCACTGCCTTAAATACACATAACCCATACAAATCAGAGAAGAATGTTTTCTGAAATTGGTTCTGTCTCTCACATACAAGAATAAGCCACTGACCACTGGCTGCAACTGAGAAAAATGTTATCTCTGTAAATTCTATGTATATTTTAGCTTTCATGCATTCTTTTTCTTTCCTTTCCTTTTCAATTTTTTTTTAGTAAATGCCACTGCCACTAGTGACTATATGAATAAAAATGGGTTTGATTTTTACCCAGAAATCTGTAATGCTTAAATTTCACATCAGGAGACCAGCTTCACTCCACCTTGTCAAGCACTGACACCCATAGTAAAGACAAACTATTGTGCTGAATCAAAAGCTGTGAAACTTTGTAACCAGACTTTCTTCACACATTCACAGTGTTACCATGGGCATTAGCCACTGACCCGACACTGACCTAAAAATGGCATGAGTGTGCATACACACTCATATCCACTCACACAGAGGTGCAAGTATAAAGCAACTCTTCTCCACTACTTTCTTGTGCATCAATCCTACTTCCATTTGTGATGGATGGAGCCAACCACCAGCAGCAGAGAGAGTCTGAAGGGATGGCAGTTTTTATTGTGCAAATGCAGGTAAATTAGCTAAAGGTCAATTCTAAGAATAAACTGACAAGATGGAAGAGGTTGTTGGAAGAAGGAGACACTAAACCCTCCAGATGGCATGTAAGTGCTTTTAGGAGGCTGATTAACAGGAAAATCACCACTCCTCAGCCCAGGACAAACCCCTTGAGAGTTGCAGGGCCAGGGCACGTTTTTTCTTTAGCTTTTTCAAAGTAGATTCCCTAAATAAAGCAAGGATGACAGTCTAGGAACTAAAAATTCCTTATCCAGTGAACACCACAGTTTGTTCACAAACAAGAGGAACATTTTTTAAAGGTTAGGAAGCTGGGGCACCAGTTGGGAAGTAGAGGAGGGAAGTAAGCTAAACCGAATTTAACATTTTTTAAAAATCTTGGCTGAATAATCTTAATTAGCAATTCAAGTTTATTAATTTCATTAGCCATTCTTCACTTTCCTGTGACTCGTCTTTACTTAAATATTCATTGAGGACCACCACAAGTGTGTATTTACACCACTCATTCTCTATTTCTCTTATCATGTGGGAATTTGATATCCGCCCAGTTATTCTGTTATATGCATAGAACCAATTGGATCATTGAAACTCTCTAGAATCTTCTATCTGAATAATAGAGTACGGCCTTCCTTTCCGGCCAGAGTGGAAAAGTATAGAACTTCATCTCCTTCTTTTCACTGCATATGAAATATGACCACTATTTTGAATTGACTCTTTCTTTCTTTTATATTTATTTTCCCTCATGGGTTTTGCTTGAAGTTTTTAGTTAATATTGGAGTTCAGCATCCTCAACTATCTGAGAGTTTCATAATCCTGCATGAGTCAGATTGGACAAACTTAGCAATTCAATGACTCAGGATTTTATTGGTGAAATGAAGCTAAATTCACTAATCATTCCATATTAATTTTGGTGGTGTTCGTATGTTCAGTTAATGGAACCACTCTTGGGGCCATACACACCACCACTAAGTTATGGATCATTCTCAAATTCCTCTAACTCACACTGCACACGGCCTAGAAATGAACAACTCTCTTTGGGAAAGCTCAATTTGTTTTCCTTCCTTGATGGGTATCATAAGGATATATCTCACTTAGAGATATCCTCCCATCTACCCAGATTACCCAGAGATAAACCTATATTGATGCAGGCTTTCAGTTTGGCAAAAAACAAAAGAAAAGAAAATCCAAATGTACAAATACCCACAGAATGGAAAGGTGGCTGACAGGCAGAAGAAAGGGCAGAGGAATCATGGAATTTACTCTGCCCTGGTCCTGGGATGCTCTTCTTTGGGCTTTTCCTCTTAATGAATAATGCAAACCCTGACTTCTTTGTAGTGGAAAGACAGTGAAAAGAAATGAGAAAATGTGGACCTCTGCACAGTCAAATCCTCAGCAGCAGGATTTCTTAAAGGAAGGTCCACAGACCATCTCATCAAAATCATGAAAGATGCTGGACCAAAATGCAGATTCCTTGGCCCTGTTCAAAGTTTCTGAATGATAAGGTAAAGGCATCTGCATTTTTACAAGTGCTAAAATGACTTTTGTGCATGCCGAGTATTGAAAAACACTGCTAAAAAGTTTGCAATGGGGGTCACTACGAAAAGAATCTCTGTTTTAATGTATGTTGCAAGATAGAAATACAGACATTTCAAACAATGCAATCTCTGTGGTTGCATCACAACGTGGTGATTATTAAAGTTTAAGACTCTCTTCTTTCAGCAGGGGTGGAGAGCAATAACCATTTCATCTAAAACCAGAGAGATGAAGGCAATATAAATCAAACCCATTCCAGCAGGTTTCATTTGGTCTAATTTCTCCACAGATATCAATCATTGTACACTCCTGTACAAACGACATCTAATGCCATTTTAACTCAGAATACAGAATACTCACTCTGATTCCTTCTCTAGTGTGTTATTTTGACAATATAAATGAAAATATATAAATTGGAACAGTGGGCCATCGAGATTGCAAGATGCCAACAATACCAAGATATTAAAGAGAGAAATGGCCCATGCTAAACCTATAACCCAGCATGAAAACTGGCGAAAACATTTATCTGCCACAGAGTCACCAGGGGGAAAAAATAACTCTCTTAATTTTTCCTATGAAAATTGCTATATCAAGTGGAGGTGACAAAGAATTCTTCCTAAAAGTCCACAGAAAGACTCTTATTAATTCTACCAAAGATCATCTAGGAAGACCAAGGTTATTAAGATTCCACAACATGATATCTAGTGGCAGAGAATACTAGCACTCAAGTGCTCTGTGTTAAATCATTATGGTAAATACAAAGTTGGAAGGCTAAATCTGTAACAAAGGAAAATGTCTGAGAATCAAAGTTTGGTTCTCATTACGGGAGTTTGTGTCAAGTAATTTTGCCAACCACCATATTTGCCTTTTCTTTTTCTCACTGGAGCATGTTTTGCTTGGTAGAGACAAAGGACAATCAAAGGGGAATCTAAAGGCCAGAGAAGCGGAAGTATCCAGAAGCACAAGGAGTTGACAATGAAGAGGACCCACCATGAAGAGAACGCATCTGCACCTGGGAATGAAGCTGCCTCTGAATCAAACGGGGCACCTGAAAAGTGAAAAATTCCATTTGTTTTCTCCCTACGGTGAATCAGGTGGGGGTAGACATAGCTATGGAGGAAGAAAGAACAAAGGGAACATATGATTTGTGCATTGTTCCCCTTTTAATTTGACATGCATGCATTTCCAGTCAGACACTGCCTACACTCACAAAGGGTAACACCACTGCATGTAGCGGAGGCCACTTCACTTGGTTGTTTTCTGACTACACCTCAGTGCGGTTTGTTCTCAGTGGGGGAGGGAGAGCACAGCAACGACACAGAGATCTCACAGTTTTATTTTCCTCTCTTCCCCTTTTGCTGCTGAACTGTTTTTGATAGCAGGTAGGAGGACTTGATAAATACATTCCTGACTCAAGGAGATCCACATACCTGTAGAGAGTGACCTCCCCAACGTCACTGTATGTTAGCATTGCAGGATTTCCCAGGAGGCAACCTAACTCAGGGTTCTACACATATGATTCCTCATTCATTTGATCCATCTGATGCTATTAGTTTCTTCGTATTAACAAATTATGACCTCCCTCATAACCAATATTCAAGAAGTGAACCACATATATTGTTCTGTCCGGAAGTGAGCTAAAAGTTCTTAAAACTTTTAAGCTCAGGGAAACAGGCATGAATCAGGATCAACAGAGCATTTAATCCCCTACCTCACTTACGCAGAAATCATTTTCAATGTGGTAAGTCACCTACACCTCACTTGATAACTTCACTCAAACTAGGACTGAAGGTTTCCACTGACTCCTCCTTGGAGTTTTTTACTGACCAGGTCTATATTCATCTCTATACCAACACCCACACAAATAAACACCTTGCTGTTGTCTTAACTATCTGGGATATTTAGGTGGGTGTCCGTCTAGAGATGGTCCAGATTAAAAATGTCAGTATTGTTTCAATCAGATTTCCTACCACTAGCTTTGTTCACTAGGGGTATAAGGAAGACCTAAGCAGAAAAAAATTCATGACAAGTCAAAGGACAGAAAAAGTATGCCATGAACATTGTCTTTGTAGTGTTCGGTTTCCTGTTTCAAACAGGCAGTAGAAGTAGTGGGTTGACTGATATCTTCCTCCCTCTTTAGTTCTTACTCGTATATCTCTATCTTAATACCATTAGAGTTAAGTCTGAAATTTAAGGAAATTGGAACTTGGCCATTTTATGTAGATGCCAGACTCCAATAGGGCCACAAGCATCATCTGACCTAAGTAGTTTGAAGATATTTTATCTATCTTCAACTTCTTTTTGACCCATTAAATTCTGTGATTCTTTGCAGGATCCTCTATTAATAGGATGATGTGGTATTAAGAAACATTGAGAGGAAAGAAGACACATTGGTAGGGCCTTAAAAACTATGCTGTAGTTAAGAACAAATGCCTGCTAATATATTAACCCATAAAAGAATACCACTTAAATTCATAAATGATAATTCTCTTGACAACTCAACTCCCCAAATGAACTTTCTTTTTCACTTAAGTAGACCTTTAAATTCCATTTGAGCCTCGGGATAAGAAAACATTGGCTGAGTCTGTTGCCCAGATGTGAGGGTAAGAATTACAAAAATTCAGGAAGATACCCATGTACTCATGGTCACTCACAACAGGAATCAAGAGAGAACCTCCTACATAATAAATGTGCATCAACAAAATATTTCAAGAGGAAGCAACTGGTCATTATATCCCCTCCTACAGACATTATCTAGTTGCCTTTATTACCTGTGATACATATATACATACACACACACACACACAATAAAAAAAATTAGAGTGCTTGGCACACAAATAATGCTTGACAAATTATTTTTTAAGTTCCCACTGAAATGCATGAGGAATGCTAAAAATAAAAACTGGTCTTTTAATCTTCATTCACCACAAGCCTATGAAAGAGCTATTGGTATATATGGAATACGGAGTCATACAAATAGATGGCTATTAACAGTTTCTTTTTGGCTGTGTCTATACAGGTCAAAGATGTATTCAAGAAAGATAGTTTAGAAAGCCAAAACCTTAATTCTGAAGCTTTAGTTATCTAGTTGGGCTGTTCACAGACATCAGGGAAATGACAGCCAAATCATAGTATAGGCACAGCCAAATCATAGTATAGGCACAGCCAAATCCCGGAATCCCACAGACAAAACTGGCTACAAGAAAGTAACAACGTAGCACTGTAGTTTTAAAAAAGTCATGAGAAATTATTAGGCGGTGTGTGGAATACAATTCCCTCTTAAAGAAACAAACAAAAGGCCAGACCCTTATTCAAGTACTGTGTGTTGTTCTTACTTCCACAACTACACAGGAATGCGGAGAACTGAATGTGGGTCACATGAAAAGGCCACACCATTAAAACATGGGCAGTAAGTACTCTGAAAACATTGAGAGAAGGAAGTTAACTCAGCTCAGGGTAGAGAAGGCTGAGTGTGGGGTCACTGAGTCATTGTTGTGGATACAAATGTTTGTTTCTTTAATACAAAGAATGTTTTACTAAGCTCTTCTCACCCTCTCCTAGTGCAGAGAAAGAGCAAAACTGTAAAATGGAGCCTGAGGGTGTTAATTTCAAAAATAAGGAAGACAATTTGTTGACGACCAGGGTTACTCGATGTTGGAAAGTGTTGCCAAGAGAGGCTGGGAAATCTTCCCAGAAGGGTTTTAAGAAAGGAGCAGAGGCTCATCTGTGTCTAAAGTAGTCGAAGAGAGTGCTGCTGCTGGGAGCAGGAGCGTTCCCCTTAGGATGTCCAGGCCCTGGGGACACGTGCGCTGTGTGTATGTACAGACATCGCTGTGCTTGTGTCGCACAAATACTCATGCATACGGCGTCAATATAAACTGGCACGTAATAGAGTTGAGTGAAAAGTCATATAAATCTGTCATTTCTCCCCATACCCCATAAACAAAAGAGAAAAGGAAAATTAAAAAACCCAAACATATGCCAATGGGCCAGATCTCTTTCTACCACATTCTCATTCAAAGGAGGGAGGTAGAAAATGAGAGAAAAACCCAGTTTGGGATAAAGGACTCCCAAAGCCTCTTAGCTACTCTTCCCGTAGCTGGCTCTCATTATACCTAAGATACTCAGCACATGTATCTAGTAAACAAACAAACAAACAAGGAACCAAAAAGATTTTCTTATCATTCCACATCTGTAAAGAAATCTACCCTGTGGATTTAAATGTTAAGGTGAACTAGGTAAATAGGCAGTAGTATATCAATGGGCTACTGTGTTCTAACAAACGTAGTTAGTTGTTACTTTCCTTTTCAAATATGAATTTCGTTAGGAGGTTTATTTCCAAATGGTGACATGATTCGATTCTTCTCCCACCCACGGCCCTCCCCTATAGATGATACTTCCGTAAAAGTTCAGATTGCCAAGGATGTTTTCTCTCAGGGAACCTATCTGGGATTTTGATCTTTAGGAAATCCTGGATGCATTTCTCCAGCTCTTCCTCAATTGAGAGCTTTTCCTTAACAGCTTTTTTTTTGCTGCTCATGTTCGACTCCCTGGAGCCTGAAGTCAGAGTCCGGAGCAGATCGCTTTTCCGCCGCATCTCGGACTGTTGGATCAGCTGCACAGGGCCCTTCTTGATGGGACGGTCCAGAGTCTGGATATTGGTCTGGCGGGTCACGGGCCCACAGATGACCGTCTCCTGGGGAGAGCTGGCCTCAGACTGGCTGTCACAGCTGGAGGTGGAGAGGTCGTTGCAAGACGTGCCGCTCTCCCCTTCTTTGTCACCTGTGGCGTTCTTGCAGCAGCAGTCGCAGTGGGAGGGTGACCACCTCGAAGGCTCACCTGCAAGCAAGCACAGCATCCAAGGGGTTAATGCCAGCCAGCTCAGCCTGGAGCAGCAGCACAGCACCTGAACACACACACACACACACACACACACACTCACAAGTGTCCACAATCACGTATTTACAAGAAGTGGGGTGGCACACAGGATGGGCTGCAACATGAGCACCTAAAAGTCAAGTGCACTGAAGGGAGGAAGTTCATAACCGCATGCTGCACTTCAGTCCACAGGAATTGCAATCAGCTACTTAGCTACACCATTTACCAACCTTGTCACCTTGGCAGTCCCCTTATATTCTCAAAGCTTCTATCTCTTCCCCTGGGAGATGAGGATAATCACTAGCCTACTTCCTAGAGTTGTAGGGAGGGTATAGATAAATCAAGTGAAATTCTTAACGCAGTACTTAGCACAGAGTAAACTCTCAATAAATGCTACCTGATTTTACCGTGGCTGGTGTTAAGCCTGGATGCAAAGCTCCATGTTATTGCAGTCCAGCACAACGGCGGTCTACAAGAATCAGGGAGGGCTTACTCTCTGCCAGCTCTGTGTACCCATCATCTCATGGGAGCCTCATGATAATTCTATGAGTAGCTCCACTCCTAGATTCCATACAAGGAAACTACGACCCTGAGAATTTAAGAAACTTGCCCTAGTTTGCACATTTTGTAAGTGGCAGAGCTGGGATTTGAATGGAGATTTCCCAAGTACCACAACCAAAGCAATTAACCACTTGTTTTTTTCAACTTGTTGGACTGTAAAATTCCTGCTTTTCTTTAAAAACAATGTTCAGGGTTTAACTTCTCTCTCTGAAGTGTCTATTTACCTCTCCTCAGAAATATTTATCATTTTCCCTCTGAATTATGGTTTTGTTTTGTAAGTGCCTCTAACATTGCCCAAATCACATTTTATTATCATTCTTTTTTACTTTATTCATTTCAGCTACTTACCACGAACTCTCCGAAGTGGGCACAGTCAAGTGTCCATTGTTGTAATTCCAGCAAGTGGCTCAGAGTATGGTGTAGAAACTCAATAAAAGGCTGTATCCTCCTAGTAACGTTTAAGTACCTGGATTCAGCCACACCTGAAGCTGGTCTTGTCAGTGGACTTTTAAGTCACATGACCCACTATATTATATTTAAGCCAGTGTGAGTTCCTTTCTCCCTATTCACCGCACTACATTCAGCTATTTGGAGATAGACCCATTTTTCAGATATAGGGTGGCTCCCTGAGCTAGAAAATCCACAATTAGAGCACAAAGCAAGTTCCTAAACATAAGTCACTTCTCTCAGCCTTCTATCCCCTGAACATCAGTCTTCTTAGGTCATGAACTTGATACTATTTACTCATCATACATTATATGCCAGGCTATTTCATATAGTTCATTGCACTTAAGCCATTAAAAATAAAGGAAATGAATCCCCTTTATAATGCTAATATTGAGGACAAGGATAATGTAGTATCTTTATATGTTTAAAAGGAGACCCAGTTGTGCTTTGTGCTATATCTTACTCTCATAAGTAATGAATCACATTATAATAAGATCCCACTTTACTGCCACCTCTAATATGGTCCAAATAGAGGAAACCTAGAATGGAAACTAATAGGAAAGTTATGTCCTATCTTCTTGTAAAAGGCCTGTCATCTACATACCTAAATGATTTAAATATTTATGGAAACTTACATATTTTCCAGAGGGAGTAAAAAAAAGTCCCTTGTAAATCGCAACTCCAAAATTATCTCTAAAGTATATCCACTCTTTCAAACCACTTTTTAAAATGTGACTGAGTAATCATTGTATTTATATAACCATTAAATGAAATGCAACAATCCAATTAGCCAAAAGGAATCACCACAGCAATAATGTCCTACTTATCCCAGGCTATTACCAATAAATATCATCCATGCAACAGGGAAACTGCTCAACATGTACCAGCTGCTGACTGCAAATATCAGCAATAGGAAATCTTTTGTCTGCCAGCCCAGATTCTAGGGGTATCATTTTTCTCCTTCCAAAGGCAGAATCTGCCTCTACGTCTCCAAACCCAGCCATCCCTAGACTAACAGGACTCGATGGGAAAATGGCTCCAATATGTAGGGTCAAAACAAGGTAACCATATCAACCCATACTTGATCTAGCTTAATCCTTTATGAGAGAAGTTCAGAAACTGACCTAAGCCTTACAAAAAAAAAAAAAAAAAAGGAGAGGAAAGAGGAGACAGACAGAAAGGAGAAGAAGAAATATCTGCTGAGATATGCCTGTGCATTACCTTTAAAACAAGATGATGAACTATTTTGGCCATAAACCCCGCTGAACCAGTAGAAATGCAAGTCTGTGTTTTTCTCCCCAAGAGTTACCTTCCCCACAGTAAACTCATTTCATGACTTAGGGAAGCCTAAGGCTTTTCTAAAAGGCAATTTAATAACACAAACACCATCATGGGATGGAGCCCTATATGTTTACGTAGAGAATTGCACACGACCCTCCACTGCATGTCCAAGCCAAGAATGCAGAGCGGATGCAGCTATCTCCCCTGAACTGCCAGGATGATTACAGATTTAAATGTCAGCTGGGATCCTCCAGCTTCTAGGCAAATAGAAATATTACTTTCTACTTATTCTAGGAGCTATCACTTTTAAAGGGAAATTGAACAACTTAATTTTAGTGGAGCCTGTTATACTACCACGTGTTTCAATATTTTATGAGACATTTAAATGTTTTAACATTTTCAGCAAGACAATTCATAAGAAGTCTTCTGAAGTCCATATATTAGGTTGAAATCAAGGAAAAGATGGTATGAATGCAGCTGGAAGTTGTGTGTGAAGAGTCATCATGAAATTTAAAAATAGTCAAATGTGAGAAGGTAACCACTCTGTTTCTTTTTGGGAAAGAAACATTACCTGTCTGTCTGTCTGTCTGTCTCATTACCCCCTTCCCAAGAACTTAACCAGAGCATAGGTTTTAAACCATAGCGGAGAAGTACTGTGTATGGGCCATGGACCCATTTGCCCCTGCAGCCCCACTGACATGTGCTCACCAGTCCTGGCAGATGTGGAAGCAGCTGTGAAGGGTCAATTCTGTAACTCAAGGTATTCTAGAATCCCCCCAATTATAGAAAATTATGATCTCATAAATACCTTGGTACTTCAAATTACAATATACTTTTGCTCCCAATCGGCTGAGGTTTCAATACAGGCTGGAATAATTCTCTCCATTTAAAGAGAAAACAGGTTACAACTGATTAGCCAGATGTAGGAAGAAAACCATTTCATCTCAAAAAAGTCTGATTTATTGATATTAAAAAGGCAAAAAAAATCTGTCTTTTGAGGGGTTTATTAACAGGCTTATGGTCAAAAAGCACAATAGCTCTACTTTATTTTTTAAATAAACCACTGCTTAATTTGTTGGATATTATATCATTTTTTGGTGCCTGGCACATAACAGAGGTTTGATAACTGTTTACTGAATGAATGAATGAATGAGCCAAACACACGTGTTGAGTTGTATCAAGATCATAACGTAGCAGCACAGATTGCGGAAGAATCAGGCCCCACAATTTGTCAGTTTGGATAAAAAATACTTCACCTCCCTTAGCCTTAATTTCCTCATCTAAAAATTAAGGCTAATAATAGTATCTCCCTCACAGAAGTTCTAGAAAAATGAAATGAAACAATTAATGTAAAAGTGTTTCATGGTTTGAAGCACCCAATAAGTGTTCCATTCATTCATACCTATTTGCTCTACTAAAAGCCAGGCATTAGCCTACATAAACCACACAAAGGAGGAGCTTATTAGATAGGATTTGGTATGTTTCCCCCAACATGCTCTACAGTCAATTCTTAGGTCTGGCCAGAACATCATGTGAGGAAGGGCATTGCATTGATGCTGACACTAGACTCATCAAGAAAATGTATAATGACATTTAGTAACGCCTGGATTTGCTGTGGGAGTGGAGAGTAACCACAAGCACGTGCAGTGTCTGGCACATAGTATGTGGCCAGGGGATAGTTTTGGAAAGAAGTTTCCTTACTGCACAGCACTTTCAATTTCACAAATGGATGAGTCTTCTGGAATAAGAATTTGCTTGAAGACACATAAAATAAATTTAAACCCAGAGCTAGGAGTAATCTGTATTTTGGATTAAAGCGGGGAGGAACAGGACCCTCAATCATCCTAAGTCCTTAAAGCTCAAATCTTCCAACATTTTACAACTCTGAAAAACTGAGGACCAATCAGGCAAGTTGTATGATTGTACGTGGCCCCTTTGGACCATAGCCCTAACTGCAGAAGTCCTTACTGAAAAAGAAGGAAGAAAAGAGGAAAGACTACAGAATACTTCTCCCATATGAAAAATTCAAACCGAACTGAGTGAAACATGACTTAGCAAGCTCACAAAGTGCTTATGCATTTTTAAAAGAGGTAGCTCTGCAATCTACCCACACTTCAAATTCTCCACCTGCTAATGGTTGTGAACACAATGCACATCATTTACAGCAACAGCTGGGAAAACTGCTTTCCCCTGTCTTCTCTGTCAATGATGTAGGAGCCTGCCAGTCTGGGAGCTAGGTGGCCAGATCTAATTTATTGAGGCTGCTGAAAGACTTTCTTGGTATCCCGGCTGAAAAGTCAATAATGGCCAAATTGATGTTTTTATAATTCCGCTAACCTTGGAGAAGATATTTCATAGTAGAGATTGGGAATCGGCAGGCTGTGCAAGCTTCTGAGAAAATACATTTTCCAGCTTGATAATCATCCTTTCTTGCTTCCTTTTCCACTCTTAGACATTTATCCTTGGATGGGCCCAGCTGGGGCTCCTCATTAAGAGGTGGCAAATTTGGGTAAGAGCAGACAGTTAAATCATTCATGCATCAGTCAGGGCCAGTTGAGAAAACAGGCATTGAACCTGTATAATCTTCATAAGGAGAATTTAATATAAGGAATTGGTGAAACAGGTACCGGAGGGGTGAAAAAGATGCAAAAAGAGAACACCGAAGAGACAACTATAGTGACTGCAGGAGGCAGCTACCACATCTAGGGCTGGGGAGACAAATCAAAGACGGGGTTATCAGAACCTAGAAGCTTGCAAGAGCTACCCTGTGGAGGAGGCACGTAGGTATCTGAGGAGGGCACATTGCCTGCCGGTCCTGGTATCTCTGCAGGGTACAGAACAAAACAAAATAGGGAAATGGGACTAACTGCTTCTGGTAATAAAATAAACCAATAAAAGCTGGGCTGATGCTGACGAGCAGCGTGCTGACAAGGAGTCCCTCCTCTGCTCCTGTCCTCCAGCCTTCCTCTCACAACCCATATGACAGCACAGAACCCAAGGAGAAGCCCGATGGGCCAATGCAAAGTGTGGCCAGCTGAATCCCAGCCCCAGCATCACAAGGCAGAATCGAGAGGTGGATTTGGGACTGAGAGACAACAGCTTAATAAGAGCATGCTGACCCTGCCAGGGATGGGAAAGAAAAGAAAAACACAGTTCTTGACCTGCTAGAACATGTGCTCAGACACAGGAGTCGGGAAATGGAAACAGCAGAAAGCTATCACTGAGTTCAGTTCCTGCCCTGCTGCCCTTTCTTATACCTTAGGGTTTTGTATTTGCTCTCCCTCTGCCACAAACAGTTATGTTTCTGATATTCAACTGTTTAGTTCTTTTTTGTCCTTCAATGCTCAGTTTAGACATCACTTTCTCAGAGCAGCCTCATCTCTATCCCCCACCCCAACTGAAGCCAGACCCAACCTCCAGCTTACCTCTTCTGCACCACTACCATGTGTAATTATGGAGGTGTTTCTACATTTATTTGTTCAATGTCTGTTTCCCCACACCTGACTGTAAGGCCCATGTTTGTTCCTTTCCGGCAAACTCTAAGCCATATACAGACTAGGGTTTCAGGGCACATCGTAGTAGATGCATGACAAATGAATGGGAGAGGAAATGGATGATGGCACAGAAAATAAATTTTGGTTTAGGGTGTGTGAAAGAGACAGTAAACCTTCCACACACACAAAGGAATGAAAAATCGTGCAAAGGTAGTTAAAATGGAAAATATTTAGGCATACCACTAGGCATGTAACAACAATGTGCTAACCAGCAGAGGTAACAGCAGGATCCACAGGCATATCCAGAATTGAATCAATGTATGTATGTGCTTGTGTGTATACGCACATATATAACTTTTTAACTGATCATCATTCAATTATTTATTGATATAGAAAAATCCTTAAAGGCATTACACAACTTTAGTAAAAATTAACTTTCCTAACCATTCAATCATGGGTCTCTATTCATGTCGTTTTCTAATTTGGTGATGCTCAGTCATACCCTCCTAGCTCAGGATTTTCACTTGTGGGGTTTCCCTCTGAATAAAATAATGTGATGGTGTGCATAAGGCAGGAAATCCTGAATTCTGACTTCTTGGCCTGTTGCCTTGCTCTCCCAATGTTCCTGAATAACACACTCAATTCATTTTCCAGGTGCTTTTTGCCCTTTTCTTCCTTTCTTCCTCCCTACTGTATTTCCTCCTCCTAGTCTCAGCACTTTTTTTTTTTTTAAGATTTTATTTATTTATTTGTCAGAGAGAGAGGGAGAGAGAGAGAGAGAGAGAGTGCACGCGCACAAGCAGGCAGAGTGGCAGGCAGAGGGAGAAGCAGGCTCCCTGCTGAGCAAGGAGCCCGATGCAGGACTCGATCCCAGGATCCTGGGATCATGACCTGAGCCAAAGGCAGCCGCTTAACCAACTGAGCCGCCCAGGTGTCCCTAGTCTCAGCATTTCTCTGTTAACATCCTACTTCGTTACTCCTGCCCCCAAAGTCCTCATTTCCCTGTTTCATAGGCAAGTCCCACAGCCCATCCTGATCCCTTTTCCTACCCAGGGCCTCCAGCCTAGCCACTCTCTTTTACATTTTTGTTTACTGATTTTTCGTAAGCTTGAACGAGTCGCCCAAACAACAACTCCCCCTATAACTCCTCTCAATCAACATCTAAGGGTCTTTTGTCTCTTAGCATGAAATGTATATGTCATCATTATAGGGGTTGTTTGTCCCCTTTTCCAGTAGAAACACCCTTTTTTCTCCTTTTTGAGAAGTACCTCTTCCTAAGTCCACATAGTTCTGAAGGGACTGTCACCCATGCTGCCATGCCTGGCCACAAGGGGAGGACATCTGACCCATATCTGAACTTCCCATGTTCCAACCATGGGACCTAAGTTGTGTGAATCAGAGGCTTCACTGAAACTGTCCCACTGAAGTTTATGGGTAATATATATTCTATGATATGTGCTGTTCCCAAGCTAGGGGGATATGAGTACACTGGCCATCTTCCCTACAGGCTGGCAAGAGGACGTTCATGCACAAAGAAGCCAAGCAAGACAGGCAAAGCTGAGCATAGTCAAGAGATAGAACCCGACTGTGTCTGTGTTGTCTCCAGTTGGCTCCATTCCTAGGCTTATAATTTCACAAGCCAGAAATTCTCTCACTTAATCTAGTGTGAGTTAGTTTTGTCTTAAATATGGTAAGAGTCTTGAACACAACATCACATTCATATAACTGAATGTCTAATTTACCATTGTCATCCTCTGAGCACTTGTATAACTCTAGCACTAATGTTGGCCAATTCTTTAGGGGCAAGTACTCCCACATAGCTAAACTACTTTATAGGTAAATCGTTTCTTTTAGGGAATGGTACCTCTTCTCTACCTTAGTTCCAACAAAGTTGACTAACACTCTCAGGAGACATACTCAGGCTCTCCTGCCACCGGTTGTACAGTCATTCGGGGAGTGGATAACAGCTGCACCTCCAAAATCAGAAACTTAGCATAACTAGTAATAGATATAATTTATTGAGGGCCCCCTTTGTGCTGATTATAGTGCTCAGCACTATATATAATCTTCACAATATTATATGAGGTGGATGATCTTCTTTCCTTTTTATGGAAGAAGAGACTGTAGGTCAAAGTGGTTAATTACCCAATCCAGTTACAGAGTGGACAAGTGACAAACTGAGAATTCCAATTCAGATCTTTTAATACAAAGCCTCTGCTCTTTTGAGGGGGACAATGTTCAATACCACGAGAGTTTTCTACCAGAAATATTAAAAATTCTAATAGGCCCAAAGGGTGAAAAGT
This sequence comes from Potos flavus, assembly GCA_028534135.1. Taxonomy (NCBI): domain Eukaryota; kingdom Metazoa; phylum Chordata; class Mammalia; order Carnivora; family Procyonidae; genus Potos; species Potos flavus. The sequence goes on from CM052895.1 coordinate 22,629,093, forward strand.
GTTGACTTTAAGGCATGATAGTCCCAGTGATTCCAGCACTTCGGTCACTTTTAGAAGTAAACAGTTAACTGAACAACTTGAAAATTCATAGAACTGCTACCATTATACTTATATTAAGAAATCTTAGTTCTGTTCCTTAAGCCAACTAGAAAGAACTGAAAGCAGCGAAATGAAGGATGACGTGTCATGGGTGCTCTTCCTGATGTGTGGGCACGACACCTCCCTCCACCACGCGTCAGTGCCACCACAGCTGCCCTGGCAGCAATCAGCAGTATCTGAAGTATGCACTCAATTCGTACAGGAAGAAAGCCCTTTGCCAGTTAATTAAGATATAACGGTTACTAATACTGCTTAATGAATTTTAAACAACCAACCAATATGCAATACCTCCTCAAAAGGGTAAAAATCAAAACACAACAATCTATCGTTTATTGGCAAATGCAAACCTATACTTCTATTGATCCTCCTGGTAGAATTAAAAAAAAAAAAAAAGGCCAAATTAACCCAGAGAAGTTGCTTACAGGCTAGAGAACCCTGTGAATTTATGAGAATCACAGATAACATAAAAGTGTCTTTAAAATATTTATAAATCATAAACTACTTTAAAGGGAGTTGGGTTGACCAGACAACTTTAGACGATGAGAAGCACAGCTAGCCATGAGAAGGATCACCCAGAAGATGGTGCAGAGCTCACTGCGAGCAGGCCCACACAGAACCCTGGGGTGTGAGACCTGGAAAGGACCTCAGAGGCCTCTGAGCACCCTTGTTTTATAATGAGGAGAAAGAAAGGAGCCTAATAGTAAGTGTCAGAGCCAAACTCCAAGTCTGGAGCCCTGTCTGGGATCTTGCCAGAAGGTGTGACACAGCTCCGAAGGTGTGGAGCTCTATGAGCAAAAATCACCCCCAACTTTTGAGGGTTTTATATCTGGACAATCTTTCATGTGGAGCGGGAAAACTCACAGGAAGAGTCTGCTGTTGAGTACAGTCAAGATGAGCACAAGACAGAAGAGTCTGGAGAAAGCAGATTCCTACCATATGATCACACGCCTAATGGTGAGAGACAGAGAGAAAAATGGTAAAGGGAGAGAGAAATGGTGAGAGAGAGAGAGAGACAGAGAGGCAGAGACAAAGAAGGAGGGAGCATGAGTGGTACCTCTTCCTGACAATAATGCTGACCTATGTTTGCACCTAACTCTAAGCCACACATAGGGCCTGGCACTTTACCTGCACCATCTCACTGAATCATAATAACCAGTGAAGAGAGTTAAGGAATTACATCACCTAATTCCTACCTCCTGAACAAGAGGCTCCAGAGAAAACACTTCCCTAGCTCTCAGGAAGACTCACATTCCATCAGAGAGATTTACTCAGAGTCCACATCTCAAAGGCCTTATTTTAAAGTGCCTGTACCCGCAGTGTAAGAACAAGTCTGACGCCTCAGTGTGAATTAGTTTATCACAAGGCTTGGACCTGACAGAGGAAGCCAAGGAATTCACAAATGGCATTAATGAAAAATGAGAATGTACCACATTCATGTGCAATACTAAGTTCTTTACAAATATTTTATTCTAACAACACTCTAAGGCAAGGTTTCCCATTATTGGCATTTGGGCTGAATAATTCTTTGCTCTGGGGGTTATCCTGTGCATCACAGGATGTGTATCAGCAGGCCATCCCTGGCCTCTACCACTAATCTCTACTCCCTTCTTCAGTTAAGACAACTAAAAACCTCTCTGGGTATTGCCAAATGTCCTCTGGACAGCAAAATCACCTCTAGTTGAGAACCGCTGTTCTAAGTGTGGAGATTCCTCAAGAAATTAAAAATAGAGTTACCCTATGATCCTGCAATTGCACTACTGGGTATTTACCCCAAAGATGCAGATGCAGTACAAAGAAGGGCCACATGTACCCCAATGTTCATAGCAGCAATGGCCACAATC
>CM052895.1:22631532-22690397 GCA_028534135.1 Potos flavus
GGAGGGGTGAAGAACCATGAGACTGTGAACTCAGAACAAGGGACTGAGAGTTTTGGAGGGGAGGGGGTGGGGGGATGGGCGAGCCTGGTGGTGGGTATTGAGGAGGGCACGTATTGCATGGAGCACTGGGTGTGGTATATAAACAATGAATCTTGGAACACTGAAAAAATAAAATAAAAGTATTTGGGGAAAAAAAAAAAGAACCACTGTTCCAAGGTAAGTAGTATTCCTATTTAATGGTAAGGAAATTGAATTCCACAAAATCTGACTAATTTGCTCATGAATCACAAAGCTAGTAAAAGGCAAAACTAGGATTTGATTTTTGGTAGATCCGGACTCCAAGACTATTACTTGTTCCATGGTTATACTCGATGCTCCTGTGAAACGTTGCCTTTCTGAAAGGAGCTCACTGGGCAGAAACAACCCTTCCATTCACAGTAAGTTCCAAAAGAAGCCATGTGAAAAGAAATGAAGACAACTGAGTTGCCTTTTCACCTTTCATAAAACAGAAAAAACACTTCATCTTCACCAGGCTATCTTCAGATAACAGAGTAAGATTTACACAATTTAGCAGCTCTGTCTGAACATGTTATCTCTGCTAATTGGCCACTGGTTCATTACTATTCTTTTCATTAGGATTTCAAAATGGGATAATGGTGACTCTACCCAAAGAGTTTTCCCACACAGCCGCAGCCTATATTAATAATCATATAATGATAAGAAACGAAGTTCAATTGAGCATTTAGTACATTCCAAGTGTTGTCTGTACTTTCCTTGCAGAATCTCATTTGAGATTTAAAACACCCCTATGGAGTAGGCTCTACTCACATTTTACAGAAGAGCTAACTGAGGGACAGAGCTGGTAAATAACTAACCTCAAGTAAATAACTAACCTCAAGTCTTCAAGAGACAAGCTGAGATGCAGGCTTGGAATTTTCGTAACAAGTCAGGCAATAATTAAAACCCTGTGGTTTAGAACTTGGGCTTTAGAATCAAAGACACCAGAATGGGGCACAACTCTCCTGGTGACTTGCAGTTTTCTCATCTAAAAATGTTAGAAATAACAGTACTTATCTGGTAGGAGGGTGAGAATTAAATGCTATTTGTCTACAGCATGCCTATAGTGCCTAGAATATATTCAATGTTCATCAAATACTGTTTTTTTTTAAATAACTGATTATTTTGATACCTATATTGGCAATGTTGATAGCAATTACAGTCGTGAAATACTTAAAAGGTAATTTCAATAATGGTAACTTGAGAGTAATTTCTTGTTTCTTCTGCTTTTCTTCGTCTTCCTATTGTTTAACCCAGATCTCTGCTTTCTAGTGTCATTACGGGCTGTTTACCAAAGCATTGATCCCATCTGCACAGATTGATAATATTTAGGAAAACATCACTGAAGAACAAATACATTAGTAGATAAGTTCTCATCCCCATACCTCTGGGGCAAGAATTGCCATAGGTGACCGGCAGTGACTCTAAGGGCAGTAAGAATTCCTGAAAGAGGGTAAATTCCCGAAAGAGGGTAAAACAGTGATGATAGTTCACTGTTACACCTTTATATATGATTTTCCTATTTCTTTTTTTTAAGATCTTATTTATTAGAGAGAGAGTGTGAAAGAAAGACCATGCATGAGCAGGGGGAGGGGCAGAGGGAGAGAGAAAGAATATCAAACAGACTTCCTGCTAAATGTGGAACCCAACCTGGGGCTCACGACCCTGAGATCATGACCTGAGCCAAAATCAAGAGCCCAGTGCTCAATTGACTGAGGCACCCAGGCGCCCCTTCCTGTTTTTCTTAAGTCATAGTAATTACACACAAATGCACAACCTCATAAAATTCCCCAACTCACTCTTCTCTGATGGGGAGAAACATCCTTTAATCACAGAGCCCACCAAAAAAAAAAAAAAAAAAAAAATCATGGAACCCACCATTACCTCCATGGCTAATTCACTTAAAACAGTCTTTGAAGTGGTTTGACAGATATATCTAATATAAATGAAACCAAAGGAGTGCTACCAACAAAAATTGGCACTAACAACTTTCAGACAGCAAGGGATGGAAAACAATTCTCCCTCTGATAATCACTGGGAAGATAGACTGAAAGAGATCTGAACTCTACATTCCTTGGTCTCTGGTTATTAAATATATTCCCTTCTCTTAATTCATGATTAGATCCCTAATGACACATTCTTAATTGTTTACATCTGGAAAATGGCTGGAAAAGAACTTTTTAAAAAGAGATCCCAAAGAGGGGTGCCTGGGTGGCACAGTCAGTTAAGCCTCTGACTCTTGGCTTTGGCTCAGGTCATGACCTCAGGGTCCTGAGATTGAGCCCTGCATGGGGCTCTGCACTCAGTGCAGAGTCTGCTTAAGTTTCCCTATCTCTCTGCCTCCTCAGGTAAATGCGAGAGAGAGAAAGAGAGCTAGAGAGCATGAGAGAGTGCGATCGAGTGAGGGGGAGGGGCAACAGGAGAGGGAGAAGGACTCCTGGATGAGCAGGGAGCCCAAAGAGGCTGGATCCCAGGACCTCAAGATCATGACCTAAGCCAAAGGCAGATGCTTAACCAACTGAGCCGCCCAGGTGCCCAAATAAGTAAATCTTTAAAAAGAGAGGGCCAAAAGAGTGGTGTAAGAGTCCAATTTCATTTTTTTGCATATTGTTATCCAGTTTCCTTAGTACCGTTTATTGAAGAAACTACCTTCCTTATGGAGTATTCTTGGCTCTCTTGTCAAAGGTTAGTTGATCATATATATGCGAGGGTTTATTTCTGGGCTCTTGATTCTGTTCTATTGAACTATGAGTCTATTTTTATGCCAACACCATACTGTTTTGATTTCTATTGCGTTGTAACATAGTTTGAGGTCAGAAAGCTTGTTCTTCTTTCTCAGAATTGCTTTGGCTATTCAGAATCTTTTGTGGCCTTATATATAAATTTTAGGATTTTTCTTTTTCTTTTTTTAATTTTAATTAATTTATTTTTTCAAGTAAACTCTATACCCAATGTGGGCATTGAACTTACAACCCCAAGATCAAGAGTTGCATGTTCCACTGACTGAGCCAGCCTTACACCCTGGATTTTTCTTTCTATTTCTATGCTAAATGCCATTGGAATTTTGACACGGATTGCTTTATCTCAAAATGGATTAAAGACTTAAACATAAACCCTGAAACCATAAAACTCAGAGAAGAAAACATAGGGGAAAATCTCCTTGACAACTGGTCTTAGTAATGATTTTTTGAATATGACACCAAAAGCACAAACAGCAAAAGCAAAAATCAGTAAGTGGGACTATATCAAACTAAGAAGCTTCGGTACAGCAAAAGAAACATTCAGCAAAATAAAAAGCCAATCTATGGAGTGGGGGAAAGTATCTGCAAACCAAGTATTTGATAAAAGGTTAACATCCAAAATATATAAAGAACTCCTATAACTCAATTACAAAAAAAATCTGATTAAAAAATGGGCAGAGGAGGTGAATAGACATTTTTCCAAAGAAGATACACAAAAGGCCAACAAGTACATGAAAAGGTGCCAGAACGAGGAAAAGGCTGGTAGTTGGGGGAAGATAAAGGTAATGAGTTAGATCTGGGAATTCTTATGGGCCTCTAGAAGATCCAAATTGATAAAGCCTGATCTCTCTCCTCACAAACACTATTTCAAATTCCATTTTTTTCTAATTCCATAAAGATGTCTTTGTTTCAACACTTCTATGTGACATGCTTGCATCCATACAGCTGTACAGAGTAGCATGGTGTAAAACAGAAAACTAACCTCAGCAATATGAATATATCTTACATATTTTATAAGACATTCAATTTTACTCTTTTGTTATTCTTGTCTTTCATTAAACTACAAGTTCCTGGAAAGTAAGTTCCCATTTGAAAGAGAATTTCTGGCTGAAAATTATGCTCATTCCACTTTGACAAAGATTTGAGAAGAGTCATGACTTAGCAGGAGATAAGAAATTATGAAACCTACTATTTGTACAATACTTAATAGATTATAGAACCATTTTCATTCATTATACCTCATGATCCTTATATTTATTCAATCAGCACTGGCAAATATCTGATGGCTCTCTACCAGACACTGTCTACACAATGGGTTCAGACGTAGCCACAGGGATTTACATTCTGATAAGAAAGATAAACACTAATCAAGTAAAAGATATTAAAATTTCAGATAGCATTGAGGGCTGCAAAGAAACTAAGACAGGATAATATGATGTAGAGAGTTCAGATGAGAGGACTGTAATCAATAGATGGAGCGGTCAGTTGGCATCTCCAGAAAACGTAACATTTAAGCAGAGACCCAGAGTCTAAAAGAAGCCAGCCTGCGAAGATCATGTAGATTTCATTACAGGCAAAAGGAACTTCAAATGCAAAGGTCCCAAGGTAGGAATAAGATGACATGTGCAGAGAACAGAAAGAAAGTCTGCATGGCTTGACTGTGGTGAGAGAGGAGGAAGTGTAGAAAATGAGGTTAGAGAGACAGACAGGGGCCAAATCCAGTAGGACTGTAAACACTACAATCAAGAGGGTTTTATACCAGGGCATTAAGATGGATGGGTTTTTGTTTTGTTTTTAAAGATTTTATTTATTTGAGAGAGAGAGTGAATGAGAGAGCCCACGAGAAGGGGCAGAGGGAGAAGGAGAAGCAGGCTTCCCAATGAGCAGGGAGCCTGACTTGGGGCTGGATTCCAAGACCAGGGATCATGACCTGAGCTGAAGGCAGACACTTAACCAACTGAGCCACCCAGGTGTCCCATGACAGATGGTTTTAATAGAGGAATTACATGACTTTAATTTGTCTTTATTACAAGCTTACTCTTGTTGCTCTCTAGAGGATGCATTATTGGTGAGCAAGAATGGAGTAGGGAAGCCAGTTAGGAGGCTATTCCAGGGTCCAGGCAAAAGATAACGGTGATTTCTACGAGTAGACGTGGAGAGCAGGTAGTCTATGAGATACATTTCCTTATTCTCACTTTACAGCTGAGGAAAGCAAGGCTCAGGAAAGCAAAGGGTCGAAAGCTGGGTGTAAGAGCGGAGAATTTTTCTGTTTATAAATTCAGTTCTTCCCCCATTATGCCATGACTGTGTCAGTGGTGAAGACATCCCAATACATAATTGTTGAAATCTTTCACAAGCAATCTGTTTTTGAGAGAAAATGTTCTCACTGTGTCTAGCCCTATCCTGTATATAGAAGACTTCCTTGGTTAGTCCTTCAGCTGATCTGCACCTGCTGGGGTTATTTGATTGACTTCACAAACTAGGAGCCTGGAGTTTAATTCTACAATCAGGAATCATTATATTGTTTGTAAACAATGACAGACTATGATAAATATGCATTCTGGTTAATTACTTCCTTCCCGTGTGCCATCTTCACTTTCTCATTTCCATCATCCTGTCACATCTGAGTACCTGATTGTGCGTTCCCTAACAGAGGCAGAGAGAGAATAGCTGCAAACACATTGAAATGCAGGAAGACAGCTCCGTATCCTTTGGGTTGTCAGAAACAGGAGCAAAACCTGGAGTTCAAACACCAATGAAAATTAACAGATTTCAACCTGTTCAGCTTTATATTATTCCTTTGGTTTGTGCATTTTTATTCAAGAAACAGGGTTCCTAATATATTTCAATTACATCCAGTCCATGAAGCTGGATTAGTAAAAAAAAAAAACTCAGTAAACCAAATTGCATTAGGGTCTAAGACATTTGTCGTCTTTTTCTTTTTCTTTTTTTTTTTTTTTTAACAGCAGGACCAAGTAGTAGTTAGTAAACATTTTAGGACAGGGTTCCTTTATCTACAGAATAACAGCCTCTGCAGCAGAATTCTTGGAACAGAGGAAGAAGTCTCCATATGGTTTATTAAATACCAACAATTCACATATGGTACAGTATAGGTGCTGTATAAATCAAGCGGCAGTTTCACATGGTAGTGAAGAGCTTGGTCTGTGACGTCAGACAAATCCCAGTACCAATCACACTTCTACTTACCACTTGTGTGACTTGTGCAAGTGCCAAACCTCAGTTTGCTCACCTATAAAATGGGAGCCATCGCAGTACCTGCCTCACAAGGTTGAGAAGTAAATGCAAAGTGCTTTCCTTGGTGTTTGGCCCCTAAACTAAACATATTTGTCATTGTTGTTACCAGTTATTATTATTATTACTACAGATAATATATTAGTAATATATATTATTACTAACTACAAGTAATTAATAACTACCAATATATTATTACTAATTATTACAGATTATTCCTTAATCTGTTTCTCTCATGTAAAGAAAATGAATTATATGTACAATATGAGTTTTCTTTACCCATCAATGGGGCTGACCCCTGACCCAGTCCTACTCTACTGAACAGAAGTCCCACTGAATGGCCCCACAGATGAGAAGATGAATGGCCTACATTTCAGAAGGCCTTGAGTAAAGGTGCCTCTGTTACATGGGCAGGTAGCATACTACACTAGCTACGGTACGAGACTCGAGTCCCAGGCCCTGATCCGTGCCAGGTCCTACCAAGTTATATAACCTTGGCCAAATTCCTAAAATCCCTATATTTTTCTCATTCCTAATTTTGACAGTATTGTTACCCCACTTATACCTTGCTAGGTTCTTTCTATCAAATGAGAATATTCGTGAATATATTTTACAAAATTATAATAATATCACAGCATATAAATTTGAGGTAAAATTTGTATCCTTGGTTTTACCATCATTCTTATTGTCGGTCTTTAGGTTGGTCTCATTGGCACTGGATTATTCTCCCTAGTAGGACAGAGGAAATTCTTGACCTGGCATTTGAGTCTCTCCTTAATCTAGTCTCCTTCCACCGTCCATATTTACTCCTTAGTGTTTGTACATTAGTCTTTCTTGCCCCAAGTCTTTCTTGCCCCATTGACAACTCATATTGTCCTGCTGCCTGGATAATTGATCAAAGAACAGTCAGTTTCGTTGTACCTCTTCAGAAAGTCTTCTGATTTCTACCATACCCAAACCCAGTGGCCCTAGAAATTGAGTTACTGACCTCTCTTCTGTTCCCCCACCTTTCACGCGGGCACATCCCTCTTGCACTTACAGCACTGTGTTGTACTCTCTGAGTGGATCCTACATCAAACTCAAGGGCCCTCACCAGCAGGGGCCATGCTCATTCATCTTCTATGCCCACGGAAGAGCAAAATCTTTGGCATATACCACCACCCCACCCTGGTCACTTAAGTGAGCAAATAAATGAAACACCTTTTCATCAATGAGGCTATGTGACCACAGTCATTACACGTTTATTATATTTAAATACATGTAGTCCAGCAATCATTGCCTTTTCATTACAAGTTTGTACTTCATATGAGCACAGCCTCATTTGTTTTCCCAAATACGTCACTGGAAGCTTAAACTTTTCATCTACAGTTATGTGCATTTTATTCAGAAAATTTTTGTATTCTCCTTCTCTCAGATCTTTAGAGACCACTTATGAATAAAAACAGTTTGTATAGCATAAGGCATAAGAGAATGTTGAGGGAAAGACAATTTTAAAGAGTCGATCTTTTCAAATATTCATCTTTACAGCCATTGTAGAGGTTGATTTTGTTTGTTTTTACATGTGCCAGGAAAAAAGAGATGCGGTGTAGTCTCAAAGACAGTGTTGCCAACATGAATTCAAAAGCCTAGATCTACCCAGCTAAAAATGTATCACTCAAAAATACATTCCCCAGTTAGATGAAATCATTGAATCATGCATTAAGGAAAAAGAATAGTAAGCCTGAGACCATAGCAATTTACCTTCCTCAACTGAATGAAAAACAGGCAGAAGAAGTTTGATATTCAAATTGCACTGTAATATGCCCCTAGTCTATGTATGTGTGTGTGTGTGTGTGTGTGTGTGTGTGTGTGTGTAGGGGGAGGAAATGACTGGAGAGTCATGTCACAAAGTGACAGAGCAAGTCAGAGAGGAAAAAAAGCACATACTGAGTTGTGTTTCAGTTATAGTTCATTTTAGTTAAAGGCATGTAGATCTTTTCTTTTAAGCTAAAATGTTAGTATTAAAGGTAACAAAGCAGTACATTATTCTCATGCTATCCCTCTTGTTCAAAATCCCAGCAAAATTATACTTTCTTTTTGTGTGTGGAAAGGGGAATATATAAATGATTTAAAATAATGAAAATACATATGGAATTTAAAATTGAATGTATATGAAGAATTATATGTGCCTTTTTATTTTTTATTTTTTTACCACTACAAGCCCTGTTTATTTAGTTGAGTTTCAAAATTGCAACATTTGCTCTGTCCTGAAGGCACAAGTACCACCATCATCAGCATTAATTAAAATACTAATAAATACAAATAATATTAGAAGTTATCTATAGTTATGATTGAAGAAAGAGTATAAAGCAGCCTGAAATACCATCTAAAAATGCTTTCTTCAATCTGCTTATATCAGATTGAAAGTATAGGTCTTTGATCACATCTTATGAAGGTATACGTGCCTTTTTAGTTATACCTTGAGAAAACACTTAAGTTCTAAAATCACAATCATGTTCCTATTACTTGAAGATGACATGTGTACTATATATGTACTGCTATGGGTAGAAGATCATGCAAGTTTAGTACAATTTGAAAATGACATACTATGAGACATGGCAACGGCTTACAGTTTATCTTTGAATCAAGTTGACATTTTTAACACATGTAAACACTTTAATGCTGGGCATAGGTTTCCCTTCTGTGATGCTGTTGAAGGAGAATCAGGCATCGACTCAGGGCACCAACACAACTGTACATGGAGAACTGCACCTATATTCAGGTACTCTCAGACTGATTCACTCCCAATTTATGGAAGTTCCTTTCCTAAAAATCATAGGCTGTGAAAGCCTCCACTTCAGTGTTTAACTGCTCTTTGAACATTGCTAGTCCTACTTAGAAACATTCTTTCTCCTTCCTTCACCTCGTTACTAATCTTCAGAATGCTACAATCCCTTGCTCCCCCACTAAACCATCCTCCCAATTCAACTCTCTCCATCACACTACTGGTTCAATTGATCCTGCCTTCATGTCATTGCTCAGCCAGAGGGATCACAGCAGCTGGGACTTGCCCCCAGGCCCCACACCAAACTCATTTATTCTCTGACTCTTCCCTTCTTTTTGGTCCCCAAATTATCTGTCACGGTGATCTCTACCACAGTAAGAGGATACTCTAATATCTAGCAAAATTAGGTACTACTGCAGAAATTGAATGTGCGTCCCTCTTGTCAAATGGTGTTAGGGAATCACTCTGAGTAACCCATTAAGTAGGGAAATGTATTCTGGCTAAACAGGAGGAGGAGTGGGGCGCCTGGGTGGCTCAGTTGTTAAGCGTCTACCTTCGGCTCAGGTCGTGATCCCAGGATCCTGGGATCGAGCCCCATATCGGGCTCCCTGCTCAACAGGAGGCCTGCTTTTCCCTCTTCCTCTGCTGCTCTCCTGCTTGTGTTCCCTCTCTCACTGTGTCTCTGTCCAAAAAAAAAAAAAAAAAAAAAAATCTTTAAAAAATAAAAAAATAAACAGGAGGAGGAGTCTCACTTTAGAGGGGAGGAAGTCATGTAGAAGGAAGTCATGTAGAAAGTTAGATGAGACTCCCCACTTGCCTGTTTCCCATCCGCTCCAGACTCAGAAGTGTGCACACTCCTTAATGGTGCCACGCTGAAGGAAAGGAAGAAGGATCTGCTACAAACTCACAGGGAAAAACTAGGGGAAAGGCCACCCCAGATAGCAAGTAGCCTGTGACCTCTTGGGGCTTTCCAGAACACTAAAGCTTATACCAATCATCCCAAAGCTTAAGACCCCTGATATGCTTAAGAATGTAAGCTCCGTGAGACCAAAGGATTTTAATCTCTTATCTATTGCTGTATCCTCAGGGCCTAAAAGAATATCTGGACAAGGTAGACACTAACCCCAAAATACCAACTGAGTAAATCAATGTACTGCACTAGTTTTGGCCATTATATAATTCCATCACATTCCTACTCTAGAAAACTTCAGGCTGAGTAGCCTTTTACAGCTCTAAATATCCCCAAAGGAGTCACCAGATATTTAATGATACTTTCTTTTCTTTTGGGGAAAATAGCAATAAAATAGTAACTTTTACCTAGTGTCCTTTGGAAGGATAAACAAAGATCTGTGTGCACCTTTCTCAGAATGATGTATCCCACATTACTGCAACAAAAGAAACATCCAACACTTTTAAAGTTTGCTTGGGAAATATGCTCAGAAGTTCACCGGCTTGCCATGAAATGGTGCTGCTGAAGATCATAGAGAGTGGTACTAGGCGGCACTAAACGTGCCTCAAATGAGGTAACGGAGCTCCAAGTGGATGTTACCCAGAGCAACTAGGAAGGAGGATGAAAATAGGTCACTACCAGCTTGGATGCAGATGCCTGGTTGTGAACAAAACCCCTAAGGGGATATGGTCCACAGTCCGCGGTCCACATTATCTCATATATGTGAAAAGAAAAAAGAGGAAATCAGAAGCAGATGGTTGAAACTGCTGTGATAACTTCAGAATGTGGTAACCTCCAAATGTGGTATTATAATAAAAGGTCAGCACAATCATCCCCTGGATGGACTCTACATTTTTTGAATGCAGGTCTGTTGTTCTTTGTCTATTTACTTGTCACTGTGAGCATCTCCCCATCAAGACTATGAAGCCTAGGTTTAATACTTTCTTAAAAGGAATCAAAATGTAGTCTAACCCAGAAAAAAGACATATCTCTGACTCATGCAAACAAACCCCTGGTGAAAGGGAAAAGGAAACCCACACACCTAGGGTAGCATAGAGAGAAAGACAGAAGGAGCTTCCTTCTCCAAATTGGGTTATCAATGAGGGATCTTTATATATGGAAGCCCACGACTTCCCGTAGAAACTGTAATGATTTTTTAAAAAGCCTATAATACCAATTAAGACCCCAGCCACAAATTTTAACATTGCTTCTATGAGAAAATATTTTCCAGATGTGATATTTATATAATTGTCAATATTTGGCCCATAATCATGATGGGCCTTAAAAACTCCTTAATCTTCTTAAAAAGCTGGCTAAAAGAAAAACTAACATTTCCTGGATATTATCAGGGCAGATGATAGAGTAGTATTAATAATAACAAGTTTCCTATAAACCACAGTTAATTTACTCTGTGTTCATGTGACCAAAACAAAAAAATAAAAATAAAAAGTTGATATGGGTACCTATAATTATTTTATGAATAATTTTATGATAGATATGGGTAACTTTCTTTAACTTCAGTTTTATTTTTTAAAGATTTATTTATTTTAGAGAGAGAGAGAGTGCATAGCAGGGAGGGGCAAAGGGAGAGGAGAGTCTCAAGCAGACTTTGCACTAAGTGCAGAGCCCGATGCGGGGCTCTGTATCACGATCCAGAGATCGTGACCGATCTGAAATCAAGAGTTGGATGCTTAACCAACTGTGCCACCTAGGTGCCTCCTTAACTTCAGTTGTGTGTGTGTTTTTTTAAGATACTATTTAACTTAAATACAAAAGCTGAAAATTGTTTGCATGGGGTACTTCCTGAATTCTAAGTTATGTAGCAAAATAATGCACAGCATAAAGATTTAAGATAAGTACAGAGTTGACATATGTGTGTATGTGGCTTGGGGTCTACTGATTCACTTCTGATTTCTCCAGCATGGCCAGAACACTAGTTGGAACAATGGTGTGTCAATTTTGTCATTGAAAGAAATCTAAGAGGTCGATCCTCCTTGATCCCAATACATGTCTCATCCCCATCTGCTAAATTTACCGAGTTTGGTTGGGCTCAATATTACACTGATAGCTTTTCCAGGAGGTTACACTAGAGTCAGAGGCAGTCACCTCTAACACCTTAGAGAAATTAATTCTTGTAAAGAGCTGGTATAGTTTAATATCTCGGTCCCAGATTGAGGGCAGGCTAAAACCAGTAGAGTAGGTAGTACTACAGGACATCATATTAGAATTTTGATGGCAGCGCCCCTTCTCTTCTGCCAAAAATACTTCTTTCACTGGCTAGTCAAGAATTCTACCATGATAAAAGTAATAAAAACAGTTACTCAATGCTCAAGAATTTTATTAGTGGATTTTATATAGCTATCATCACATTTTACTCTTCATCCTGTGAAATAAATGATACTTCCTTCTATTTGCCAAATTAATAAATTTTGATTCATATTAAATAAGGACCTTTTCCAGGATTCCACAATTACTGTGGACTCAAGACTGGGAGCTTCTGACACTAAATCTTATCACCAGTTCTCTTAAGGCATTTTGTTTTCAAAAACTTCCTGTGAAAATCTACACAGACCATAAAGACATCACGAAGTGGTCAGCAGAGACAGACAACTCAGGGTGAAACAGCTTCTTTTCAACATCAAGGTGAGAGAAAAACTAGAATGGGATGTATTTCACATCCTTTTTGATGGTGAGGGGAAAGGTGAGCACTAGAAAGTCAAAACATGCTGGTTGTTCATGCTGGTGCCGAACTCAACCTTTATGCTGTTCCTATCATCACGACGATGAAAGGCTGTGGGGTTTCACTGTGGTCCAGTCTGGGCGGCTGATGTGGCAAATGACCAAGGTTAACTAGTGATTTTCAAATGCTCAAAGTGGATATCCTAAAGTAAAACCCATATTTTAAAAAGTGGATACTGTACGTTCCTGTAGCAATGCTCCCTCTCCCCTCCTCCCCTCTCTGCCCTTTTCCTCCCCTCCTCTTCCTTCCTCTCTTTCTCTCCTTTCTCCACCCTAGCACCTCTCTCTCTGTCTCTCTCGTATATTGTATTAACAAATAATTAGGTACATCTTCCATGTGACTCATTCCCTTTCTCCCTTTCTCTGCCTAGAACAAAGTTTCTTTTGTGTCACTGTATCAAAACTGCCATCCTTAAGTCTGTACTGTATTTAGATTTCATTCTCTTCCTTGATTCACCTATCCTGTTTCTTGAGGTGGGTTAAATTTTACATAGTATGTTGAAGCTCAGATTATCTGAGAATTTGCCGCATGTTAAATCTCAGGATTATGCTAGGTCCAATGCTCCTCAATACTAAAGTATCTCTTGCAGGGTAAAAGAAACAATGTTTCTAAATATGGAAGGGATGCATCTTTGTAATAGCTCTGGCCAATGGGGAAATATTCAGAACCAGCTAAAAGATTAGCTAAGAAATAGGAGAAAAGTGTCCATTTGTAGCACCAAAGAGAACAGACCAAGAGAAATTAGCATGCTGAGACTAATACAGTTTCACTCCTAAATCTAACATCTTTCCCTCTCTCCCTCTCTCCTGAATATTCACACTGCTAAGGGAGATGTGTGAGGTCCTTCTCACAGTTAACAAGTAAGGATGCTCAAGAGAAGTTTCTCTGAATACCTGCTTCAGAGCCAGGGCGTTGAAGCGATGAAACCCTAGTTCAAAATTGCCTCGGGAAATGCAATGCATTCATGTTCCAAGTACAAAGTCCCTCAAACTCACTTTGAAAATTTGCTTAGAGTCTAAACAGATCAAACTGAAAGGCTTAATTATGAAATCCCAGAGCTGGTCATGAGGATAATAAAGTGCCTGGGTTTCTGTCTCAATAGATGTGTTAATATTTTAGCAGCCCCTAACTGCCTGTGTTCTATTTCACAATTCATGATTAAAGTTTGATTTTAATAGAGATTCCAAAAAAAAAAAAAAAAGTGAAATCTGTATTTCAGTCCCTAGTTAGTGCACTGGTTTGTCCTCTCTAATATGTAATTAATGTCTCCGTCCTAGCCATTATCTCTTGGTGGGGCAGAACCAGCACAGTCAGAGCTGAGCCAGATGGGGTAACCTAATTCACATCACACCAAAAACAGACACAGAATCTCCAGTTGGCCTTTTCTGCATCCTCCTGTGCCATCTACCCCAGGTATAGGTTGGAGAGTCAGACGATTTTGATAAATTGACTACCCTGCTGAAAAAAAATACCCTCTCTCTCTTTTAATTGAAAATCACAACTTGAGACCTCTACAGAATTGAGGAGTGAATGGAGGCAGGTTAAGCTGCTCTGAGAGACTCTTTAGTTTCTGCTATTTAAATAAAAAATAAATGAAGTGTAATAGATTCTACAAATTCTTCAATAGAATCTTTTAAAAGGCAACCTCTACTATCTTAGTGGAAAACTCTCAAACTACACTTATCTTTTTAAAATGTATATGTACACATACATGTTCACTGTAAAGAAACTGGAAAAAAAAGTAGATAAGAACACTGAAAAAAGTTAAAACGACCTGTGATTCTATCACAAAGAGGTAACCATTTTTACTATTTTGATGTGAATCCCTCCAGACTTTATATCATCATCTGTCCACAACTATAAAAGATGAATCTACGACATTATTTTTAACAACTTCATGGTAGTTCACTGGCTGTACCAAAAGTTTATCTTATTTCAAACCAAGATAAGTTGTTTAGTGTCTACTGGGACTTAATGTGATACAATAAAATCCATAAGGAAAAAGTGGTTTCTCATTTTTCCTAAGGGTGGAAGCATTAAGAAAAGGAGATTTGATTAAGAGAATATGGAGACAAATCAAAATCTTTAATCCAGGGCTTAGCCTTTTAGAGTCATGATTTAATCTAAAACAGGAAGGCCTCGTAGAACTGTCGTTTAAAAAATATGCTCGCTCTTGTCTCTGATGCTGTTTTAATGCAACCGCTGATAAGAATCCACTCCTCACAATATCACAGCCAGACCAACCATATTTTAAAGTGGCAGGTCTAATTTCCAACTGCAGCCTCGGTATTATGAATATAAATCATCGCACCGAGAAGCAAACATCCAACATGGGTCCTGGTCAGCAACTCATCCTTCTCAATAAACTTGCCAAAGAACAAAACTTAGTCTCTAGGAATTCATGGAGATAACCAGAAACAGCTGAAGGCTCACCTCTGAGCAAGAACTAGTCCATATTTTCATGCAATTAGGGTTCAACAACGGGCTCAGTATGATGCAAGAAAATCTAAATTAACAGTGAATCATCCATTTTTCTTCCCTAATGTTAAGACCATATACCTATAATAACCTTCAGATCTTTTACCTACAGGTATATGGTGGTGATCAGGTAAATAGCCATTTTAGGTAGAAGGAGTAATTCTAGGAGAGAAGCAATGAATTTTAACACTATAACTAGTTTGATATGACTGATACATGGATTATTTGAGGGCTTACCAGGGAATATCAACATGAAGAGTTAGAGAAATCCAAAAGAGCTAGATCAGATTGTAAAGGGCCTCCTAGCCAATGGCTCTCAAATACTGGAATACCTGGGGAGTTTAAAAAATTCAGACACTTGATCCCGCCCTCGTGGTTTCTAACTTAATTGGTCTGGGGTACAATCTGGGCATCAGGATTTTTTTTTTTTTAAGATTTATTTATTTATTTGAGAGAGAGAAAAGAGAGAGAGAGAGAGCGTGAGTAGGGGAGAGGCAGAGGGACAAGCAGACTCCCTACTGAACAGGGACGCCAACACCATGTGGGGCTCAGTCTCAGGACCTTGAGACCATGACCTGAGCCAAAGTTACCCACTTAAACAACTGAGCCACCCAGGCACCCCTTGGTGTCAGAACTGTTAAAAGCACTCTAGGTAATTCCAATACAGAGAGAGTTGGAGAACCACTCTTCTAGGCTATGAAAAGAAACATGGATTTCATCTAAGGATAATAAGAATATATAAAATCATTATTTTTGAAGTATGTGTCATTTTTAGATTTTATGTTTTCAAAAAAAATTGCTCTGCAGGATTTGGGGGAAATGGCAGAGATGCCAGCATTATTTTTAAACACTGTGAATACCCCCACACACAAAAGAAAAAAAAAAGGAGAAAAAGCAGTACATATGGTCAATTAATTTATGACAAAGAAGTCAAGAATACACAGTAAGGAAGGGACAGTCTCTTGAATAGTGTTGGGAAAACTGGACAGCTACACACAAAACAATGAACTTGGACTCCCTATCTTCATGAACAAAAATCAACTCAAAATGGATTAAAGACTTATATTTAAAACCTCAAACCATAAAACTCCTAGGAAAAAAATACAGTGAGGAAATTTCTTGACATCCATCAAGGCATTGATTTTTTGAATTTGACACCAAAAGGAAAGGCAACAAAAGTAAAAATAAATAGATGGGACTATACCAAATGAAATCGCTTCTGCAAAGCAAAGTATACCACCAACAAAATGAAAAGGCAACCTACATAATGGAAAAAAATATTTGCAAATCATATATCTGATAAGGGGTTAATATTGAAAATAAACAAAGAATTCACACATTCATGGCCAAAAAAAATGGATTTAAAGATGGACAAAAGACCTAAATAGACATTTTCCAAAGACAGACAAATGACCAACAGGTACATGAAGATGTGCTCGACATCACTATTTATGAGGGAAATGTAAATCAAAACCACAATGAGATGTTACCTCGCACATGTTAAAGCACCTATCATCAAAAAGACAAGAGAGAAAAAGCTTGGATATGGAGAAAAGCTAATCCTTGTGCACTATTGGGGAGAATGTAAACTGATAGAACCACTATGGAAAATAGTACGGAGGTTCCTAAAAAATGAAAAATTGAACTACCATATGATCCAGCAATCCCACTTTTGGGAATATATCCAAAGGAGTGAAATTAGGATCTGAAAGAGAAATCTGCACAGCACATTTGTTCACAGCACCATTATTCGCAGTAGCTAAGATATAGAAACAACCTAAGTGTCCACCAGTGAATGAATAAAGAAAATGGATATATAGAATATATAGTATAATGGAGTATTATTCAGCCATAAGTAAGAAGGAAATTCTTCTGTTTGTGATGACACAGATGGACCTGTACTAAGTGAAATAAGTCAGACAGAGAAAGACAAATACTGCACCGTTTCACAGATACGTGGAATCTAAAAAAGAGTCAAACTCATAGAAACAGAGTGGGGAAGTAGTTATCAAGGGCTAGGGGTGGGGTAAATAGGAAGAAGTTGGTAAGGGGTATTAACTTTTAGCTATACCATAAATAAAGCCTGAAGATCTAACTTATAACATGGTGACTATAGTTGTTGATAACACTGTATCACATAAGTGAAATTTGCTAGGAGAGCATAACATAAATATTATTTTTTAAATTAAATTAATTTTTTATTAACATATAATGTATTATTTGTTTTGGGGGATAGGTCTGTGATTCATCAGTCTTACACAATTCTTACACAATTCACAATTCTTACACAATACACATCAGTCTTACACAATTCCATAGCACATACCCTCCCCAATGTCCATCACCCAGCCACCCCATTCCACCCACACCCCTCCAATCCAAAAACCCTCAGTTTGTTTCCTAAGATTAAGAGTCTCTTGTGGTTTATCTGCCTCTCTGGTTTCAAATTGTTTCATTTTTTCCTCTCTTCCCCTATGATCCTCTGCCTTGTTTCTCAAATTCCACATATCAGCAAGATCATATGATAATTGTCTTTCTCTGACTGATTTATTTCGCTTAGCATAATACCCTCTAGTTCCATCCACATCATTGCAAATGGCAAGATTTCATTTTTCAATGGCTGCATAGTATTCCATTGTATATATATACCACATCTTCTTTATCCATTCATCTGTTGATGGACATCTAGGCTCTTTCCATATTTCGGCTATTGTGGACATTGCTGTTATAAACATTGGGGTGCATGTGCCCCTTCGGATCACTACTTTTGTATCTTGGGGATAAATACCCAGTAGTGCAATTGCTGGGTCGAAGGGTAGCTCTATTTTCAACTTTTTGAGGAATCTCCATACTGTTTTCCAGAGTGGTTGCACCAGCTTGCATTCCCACCAACAGTGTAACAGGATTCCCCTTTCTTCGCATCTTCGCCAACACCTGTCGTTTCCTGACTCGTTAATTTTAGCCACTCTGACTAGTGTGAGGTGGTATCTCATTGAGGTTTTGATTTGTATTTCCCTGATGCCAAGTGATGTTGAGCAGTTTTTCATGTGTCTGTTGGCCATTTGGGTGTCCTCTTTGGAGAAATATCCCATCGTGTGTTCTGCCCATTTCTTGATTAGACTATTTGTTCTTTGGGTGTTGAGTTTGATAAGTTCTTTTTTAGATTTTGGATACTAGCCCTTTATCTGATATGTCATTTGCAAATATCTTCTCCCTTTCTGTCAGTTGTATTTTGGTTTTCTTGGCTGTTTCGTTTGCTGTGCAAAAGCTTCTTATCTTGATGAAGTCCCAATAGTTCATTTTTGCCCTTGTTTCCCTTGCCCTTGACTATGTAGGAAGAAGTTGCTGTGGCTGAGGTCAAAGAGGTTGCTGCCTGTTGTCTCCTCAAGGATTTTGATGGGATTCCTGTCTCACATTGAAGTCTTTCATCCACTTTGAGTCTATTTTTCTGTGTGGTGTAAGGAAATGGTCCAGTTTCATTCTTCTGCACGTGGCTGTCCAATGTTCCCAACACCATTTGTTGACCATATTGTCTTTTATCCACTGGACATTCTTTCCTGCTTTGTCGAAGATTAGTTGACCATAGAATTAAGGGTCCCTTTCTGGGCTCCTTATTCTGTTTCATTGATCTATGTGTCTGCTTTTGTGCCAGTACCATACTGTCTTGATGATGACAGCTTTGTAATAGAGCTTAAAGTCCGGAATTGTGATTCCACCAGCTTTGCTTTTCTTCAACATTCCTCTGACCATTTGGGGTCTTTTCTGGTTCCATACTAATTTTAGGATTATTTGATCCATTTCTTTGAAAAAAGTGGATGATATTTTGATAGGGACTGCATTAAATGTGTATACTGCTCTAGGTAGCATAGATATTGTCACAATATTTGTTCTTCCAATCCATGAGCATGGAACGTTTTTCCATTTCTTTGTGTCTTCCTCAATTTCTTTCATGTGTACTCTATATATAGTTTTCTGAGTACAGATTCTTTGCCTCTTTGGTTAGATTTATTTCTAGGTATCTTAAGGTTTTGGGTACAATTGTAAATGGGATCGACTCCTTAATTTCTCTTTCTTCTAATTGTTGGTATAGAAATGCAACTGATTTCTGTGCTTTGATTCTATATCCTGACACTTCACTGAATTCCTGTATGAATTCTAGCAGTTTTGGGGTGAAGCCTTTTGGGTTTTCCACATAAAGTATCATATCATCTGCAAAGACTGTGAGTTTGACTTCTTCTTTGCCGATTCAGATACCTTTTATTTCTTTTTGCTGTCTGATTGCTGAGGCTAGGACTTCTAGTACTATGTTGAATAGCAGTGGTGATAGTGGATAGCCCTGCCATGTTCCTGACCTTAGGGGAAAAGCTCTCAGTTTTTCCCCATTGAGAATGATATTCGCTGTGGGTTTTTCATAGATGGCTTTTATGATATTGAGGTATGTACCCTCTATCCCTACACTGTGAAGAGTTTTAATCAAGAAAGGATGCTGAACTTTGTCAAATGCTTTTACTGCATCTATTAAGAGTATCGTATGGTTCTTGTTCTTTCGTTTATTAATGTATTGTATCACATTGATTGATTTCCAGATGTTGAACCAACCTCACAGCCCAGTTATAAATCCCACTTGGTCATGGTGAATAATCCTTTTAATGTACTGTTGGATACTACTGGCTAGTATTTTGGTGAGAATTTTTGCATTCATGTTCATCATGGATATTGGTCTGTAATTGTCCTTTTTGATGGATTTTTGTCTGGTTTTGGGATCAAGGTAATGCTGGCCACATAACATGAGTTTGGAAGTTTTCCCTCCATTTCTATATTTTGGAATAGTTTCAGAAGACTAGGTATTAATTCTTCTTTAAATGTGTGTGGAAGAATTCCCCTGGGAAGCCATCTGGCCCTGGGCTCTTGCTCGTTGGGAGATTTTTTTTTTTTAAAAGATTTTATTTATTTACTTGACAGAGAGGAAGAGATCACAGGTAGGCAGAGAGGCAGGCAGAAGGAGAGGGGGGAAGCAGGCTCCCTGCTGAGCAGAGAGCCCGATGCAGGGCTCGATCCCAGGACCCTGAGATCATGACCTGAGCTGAAGGCAGAGGCTTAACCCACTGCACCACCCAGGCGCCCCTGTTGGGAGATTTTTGATTACTGCTTCAATTTCCTTGGTGGTTATGGGTCTATTCAGATTCTCTATTTCTTCCTGGTTCAGTTTTGGGAGTTTATACATCTCTGGGAATGCATCCATTTCTTCCAGATTATCTAATTTTCTAGCATATAGTTGCTCATAATATGTCCTTATAATTGTTTGTATTTCTTTGGTGTTGGTTGAGATCTCTCCTCTTTCATTCATGACTTTATTAATTTGCATCCTTTCTCTTTTCTTTTTGATAAGTCTGGCCAGGGGTTTATCAATCTCATTCTTTCAAAGAACCAGCTCCTAGTTTTGTTGATCTGTTTTACTGTTCTTTTGGTTTCTATTTTATTGTTTTCTGCTCTCATGTTTATTATTTCTCTTCTCCTGCTGGGTTTAGGCTTTATTTGCTGTTCTTTCTCTAGACTCCTTTAGGTGTAGAGTTAGGTTGTGTATTTGAGACCTTTCTTGTTTCTTGAGAAAGGCGTCTATTACTATATACTTTCCTCTCAGGACCACCTTTGCTGCATCCCAAAGATATTGAACTGCTGTGTTTTCATTTTCATTTCTTTGATTCTTTTTTAATTTCCTGATTGACCCATTCATTCTTTAGTAGGATGCTCTTTAGCCTCCATGTATTTCGTTCCAACTTTCCTCTTGTGGTTGAGTTCTAGTTTCAAAGCATTGTGGTCTGAAAATATGCAGGGAATGATTTCAATCTTTTGGTACCTGTTGAGACCTGATTTGTGACCCATGATGTGATCTATTCTGGAGAATGTTCCATGTGCACTAGAGAAGAAGGTGCATTTTGTTGATTTGGGATGGAACGTTCTGAATACGTCTGTGAAGTCCATCTGGTCCAGTGTGTCATTTAAAGCCCTTATTTCCTTGTTGATCTTGTTTAGATGATCTGTCCATTTCACTGAGGGAGGGTATTAATGTCCCCTACTATTATTACGTTATTGGTGATGTGTTTCTTTGATTTTGTTATTAAGTGGTTTATATAATTGGCTGCTCCCATGTTAGGAGCATAAATATTTACAATTTTCAATCTTGTTGGATAGACCCTTTAAGTATGATATAGTGTCCTTCCTCATCTCTTCTTACAGTTTTTGGTTTATAATCTAATTTGCCTGATATAAGAATTGCCACTCCAGCTTTCTTTTGATGTCCATTAGCATGGTAGATGGTTTTCCACCCCTTCACTTTAAATCTGGAGGTGTCTTGGGTCTAAAATGAATCTCTTGCACATAGCATATCAATGGGTCTTGTTTTTTTATCCAATCTGATACTCCATTAGGATTAGGGCATTTAGCTCATTTACATTCAGGGAAACTACTAAAAGATATGAATTTAGTGTCATTGTATTGCCTGTAAGGTGACTGTTACTGTATATTGTCTCCGTTCCCCTATGGTCTATATTCTTTTAGGCTCTCTCTTTGCTTAGAGGACCCCTCTCAACATTTCTTGCAGGGCTGCTTTGGTGATCGCAAATTCTTTTAGGTTTTTTTTTTGTCCTGGAAGCTTTTTATCTCTCCCATTTTCAATGACACCCTATCTGGATATAGTATTCTTGGCTGCATATTTTTCTCATTTAGTGCTCTGAATATATCATGCCAGTCCTTGCTGGCCTGCCAGGTCTCTGTTGATAGGTCTGCTGCCAAACTAATGTTTCTACTGTTGTAGGTTACAGACCTCTTGTCCTGAGCTGCTTTCAGGATTTTCTCTGTCCCTGAGATTTATAAGTTTTATTATTAAATGTCAGGGTGTTGGCCTATTTTTATTGATTTTGAGGGGGGTTCTCTGTGCCTCCTGGATTTCGATGCCTGTTTCCTTCACCCAAATTAGGGAAGTTCTCTGCTATAATTTGCTCCAATATACCTTCTTCCCCTTTCTCTCTTTCTTCTGGGATCCAAAGTATTCTAATATTATTTTGTCTTATGGTAGTATTTATCTCTCGAATTCTCTCCTCATGATCCAGTAGTTGTTTATCTCTCTTTTTCTCAGCTTCTTTATTCTCCATCATTTGGTCTTCTATATCACTAATTCTCTCTTCTGCTTCATTTATCCTAGCAGTTAAAGCCTCCATTTTTTATTGCACCTCATTAATAGCCTTTTTGATTTTGACTTGGTTAGATTTTATTTCTCCAGAAAGGGATTCTCTAGTATCTTCTATGTCTTTTTCAAGCCCAGCTAATTATCTTTATAATTGTCATGCTGGACTCTAGTTCTGACATCTTACTAATGTCCATGTTGATTAGGTCCCTGGCAGTCAATACTGCCTCTTGTTCTTTTTTTTTTTTTTTTTTTTGGGGGGGGTGAATTTTTCCATTTTTTCATTTTGTCCAGAGAACAATAGATGAATGAGAGAACAAAATGCTAAAAGGGTAACAATGACCCCAGAAAAATATACACTAGACAAATCAGAAGAGACCCAAAACTGGGGGGAGAATAAAGGAAAAAAAAAAAAAAATATATATATATATATATATATATATGATTAGGCTGGTGAATAGAACATAGCCATACACTTGATTTTGGGTGTATTTTGGTCTGTTAGAAGAAACTGCCTCCCAAAATTTTAAAGAAAGAAAAACTTACAAAAATAAGGGTCAATATGATGAAGAGAGGGAATAAGAATGTAAAAATGGAAATTAAAAATACCTTAAAAAAGGAATTGATAAGATGTTGGTTGAAAAGGGAAAGAAGAAAAATTTGAAAAAAAGAAATTGAAAAAGAAAAATGAAGAAAATTTAAAAAATTAACTCTGAAAGACTAAAGAATAATGAGAGAGAAGCCATGAATTCTATGTGCTGTATTCCCCTAGGGCTGGAGTTTTACAGTTCTCATTGATCAGTAAACTTGGTCTTGGCTGGATGTTCTCACTGATCTTCTGGGGGAGGGGCCTATTGCAGTGATTCTCAAATGTCTTTGCCCGAGGCGGAATTGTACTGCCTTTGCCAGGGGCCTGGCTAAGTAATCTGCTTGGGTTTGCTCTCGGTAGCTTTTGTTCCCAGAAAGCTTTCCATACAGCTTCAGAGGATGAGAATGAAAATGGCTGCCTCCCAATCTCTGGCCCCAGAGGAGCTGCATAAATTTTCTCACAAAAAAAGGCGGGGGAAGATGATGGATGTGTTATATAACTAGATGGGAGCAATCCTTTCACAATATATACATATATCAAAACACTGTGATGCATACTTTAAATATCTTATAATTTTATTTGTCAATTATGTCTCAATAAAGTTAAAAATAAAATAAAATCCAAGAAAAAAAAAGAAAATAGCAAAAGAAAAACTCATGGAAAACATTTATGACAAAACTAGCTGACAAGGTATTCCTGAAAGTAACAAATACAAACAGGAAGGTACAAACCACCTATAGTTATAAGGCTTGTGTGAGAATGATATCTGTGTGGAAAGCGGAGACAAGGTGGACCTAAAGGACTTGAGTACAGGAAAGCCCCCAAAGAGCCAACACACATGCACTGGAAAGCACAATGAGCCATTTGAGACCAGCAGCAGAAACTGGGAGAGTTTCCCTCTCTCAGGACCCTGAGGAGGGTCCACAGTATAGACTGAACAGACTGGAGCAGTCTAGCTCCTTTAAAGTTACTGACCTACCACGACTTCTTTCTAAGACAAGCTCCTACTGAGAAGAAATTGCTGGGAGTGGAATAAAAATTGAAGAAAACAGAACAAAAAGAAAGGAAACAAGAGGAGAGTGTTGGCCAACATGAGAAGGAAAACATAGCCAGGAAATCTCAGAAAGTAGCAACCACATTTTTCAACATTATACCAAAAACAAAAGAAAAGGAGTTCTGTGAAATTAGAACATCCCTGAATCTCACCTTATTCTAAAAGGTCAGGAAAGATAATTTTCCATAAAGATAAACAATACAAAACTGTTGAACTCAAATTCTACACAAAGATAAAAGAAAGGTGAAACTAAGTGACAGAATAACAATTTTTATAAGATATATAGAGAAAAGAGCAGAATAACCTTCCTGCAGACAGTGACTGCATGCCAGAATGACATGCACATAAAGAAGATTAAAGTTATAATTCACTGTTTCAAAATAAACTCAAATACATTAAGAAACTGATACAGGAATTAGAAAGACTAGGGGTTTTGACAACAGCATTAATTAAAGAATTATGAACAAAACAATAAGGGCACCTAGGTGGCTCAGTCAAGCATCTGACTCTTGATTTCAGCTCAGGTCATGTTTTCAGGGTAGTGGGATTGCGCCCCACATGGGGCTCTACACTCAACACAGAGTCCACTTATCCCTCTCCCTCTGCTCCCCTCCCCTTCATTGACTCTCTCTCTTTGTCTCTCTCTCCCCCTCATATAAATAAACAAATAAGTAAATAAAAACTTTTAAAAAATAAGTGAAACAATAAATACTTTTTAAAATGAAGATTAAGGGGCACCTGGGTGGCTCAGTGGGTTAAGCCTCTGCCTTCGGCTCAGGTCATGGTCTCATGGTCCTGGGATCGAGCCCCGCATCATGTTCTCTGCTCAGCAGGGAGCCTGCTTCCTCCTCTCTCTCTGCCTGCCTCTCTGCCTACTTGTGATCTCTATCTGTCAAATGAATAAATAAAATCTTTAAAAATAAATAAAAAATAAAATGAAGATTAAGCTAGATAGTGCAAAAATATAACAGAAAACATCCTAGAAATAAAAAGGAAAAAAGGATACTTACAAAAAAATTTTTTAAAAAGAAGAAATCAAAAGAATTCTAGAGAAAGTGACGAATGTACACTGAATGCAGGCAAAAAACAAAACAAAACAAAACAAAACAACAAACAGATATTAGGCATTCCTAAAGAAGAAAACTAAAGCACGGGAACAGTGCAAATGTCGAAAATTGTTAATCTAAAAGAATCAATTATTTCATTATGCATTTATATCTTTAAGGAAAAGAAAAAGCAAATGGCTTTTCGGGAAATAATATTAAATTATCATTAGATTTTTTTTTAATCATCAGACTTTTTGACAGCTATACTTTATGCAAAAAGAAAATGGAATATCATATATATTCAGGGAAAGAAAACGTAGGTCAAGGATTTTATATCTAGCAAAACTAACTTATATAGGTATAGGTGACAGAAACTGTTATCAACTGTAATAACTAAGGGGATATTATTCTTCTCTTGAAAGCTTTCTGGGAAATATATAACAGAACAAGATTTAGCTAACCAAAATGACTTGAGCGGTGTCAAGATAAGGACTTGTGGTTAGCATTAAATACATATTTATTTATTTGAAGTGGTAGTTTATTACTGTGTCAATTTAGCTAAGCTAGAATCGTGTTTTCCAGAATTCCTTTCTTTGTATATTTCTAGATTAAAGCTATCTATAAAACAAATTTGCATTAAGATTTAGAAAGCAGAAATGAAACAGAAACCATTATTCTGTGAATGTCAGTACAGGATTCCAAGTTCTACTACAACTTGACCATATAGTTATCATCTGCTAGCTCACCTTATTGGTCTCTGGCATCAGTCAGACCCTAAACGCCTTCAGTTGTTATCAAATACCCTTATTCAACTTCTATAAGTCCTCAGCTAAGCATGTGTGCAACTCTTTGACAAAGGGCACTGGTCTCTTCTACAGATCACCTACATTGTTGGGGTTATAGGTGGCAAGAAACAGACATGAGACCCAGATCCTGTTTATAGGGCTCCACTCTTTCCTCATTTTCCCCAACTTGATGTATTGTGTGTCTTCATTACTGATCTACACCAGCGTCAGACCTAACACTGAAATCAGAGAAACAGCATCCAACAGACTTTTTCACCAGCTTTCACAATTATATAAAATCTAATCCATAAGACCCATCCCTTACACCATACCACTTGGAGTTGTCTGCTTCAGTGATCAAATCCTAACTGATACACTTGTAGAACTAAAATTAAGTGAAATCTAGGAGGAACAGTACACTATGCACTGGTTATGTGCCATGATTTCTGATACAGAACAAAGCAGATCAGATATCCTAGAGAAGAATTAAGTAAAAACCCTATAGCTTTTAATCTGCATTGGAAGTATCAATATTAATTAATGAGGTGTTATCTTTATATATGTATCTGTATTTTTGCTCTGTCCACCGAAGAGACATAGACATAGGCTACCCCAGTAGCAATGAGTATTCTTAGTACCCAGATTGTGATCTTGAAATGCCATTTCTCACAAAAATATACCAAATCTTCTTGGAGAGGATGGATCCAGGTCAGAGGTAGGAAATATACAAGATGAACCTGAAATACCTCATCATACCTGACAGCAAGTAAATGATTAAAGACTATGAAAGTCATGTTAAAAAGACTCAGCAGGCAAACTGAAGAGGCTCCCACTGGACAAATATAGAATAATTTGAGCTTCATAATGATAATAATTGCAATATATTTAAAGTCATCAAATAAGTTTAAATCCATGAGTCGATGATAATTTAAAAAAATAGTAACTCATCAAAAAGGAGGAGGACCAGGAACCAATGCAGTATTTTGACACCAAATATGTATAATGGGAGTACCAGAAAGAAAGAAAGAAAAGAAGAAGGAACAGAAAAAATATTTGAGGAAATAATGGCTGAAATTGTTCCTTATTTAATTAAAAACAACAGTCACACATCCAAGAACTCTAATAGACTTCAATAAGGATAAATATAGTGATTTAAATCAAGACATATCACTGTAAAGGTGTTGAAAGACGAAGACAAAATGTTGATTGCGGTGTGAGAAAAATGACTCATCGTGTGTAAAGAAACTCAAGGTTAAAGGCTGACTTCTCATCAAAACAATGGAAGTCAGAATGCAGTGGGATGCCATAGTCAAAGGGCTGAGATTAAAAACTCTACAAAGAATCCTATACCCAGCAAAACTATCTTTTTAAATGTCGGCAAAATAAAGAAATTAACAATAAACAAAACCTGAGAGACTTTGTTGTTAACAGATCTTCCATACCAGAAAAACTAAAGAAAGTGCTTCATGTTAAAAAGCAAGTGATATCAGATGGTAATTGGAATCCATATGATAAAACAAAGAGTGCTGTTAAAGGTAATCATCTAGTAATTACAAAAGATAGTATGATTACATATTTCATTTCCTTTGTTTCCTGACTGATTTAAAAAGCAACTGCATAAAAAATATGAATGTAATTGTAACATGGGGACTTTAACACAAAAAAATGTAATATATTTGGCAATAATAGCACAGAAGAGACTGGCTAGGACAAAGCTGTATTAGAAAAGGAAAATGAAACCAGATGGTAACTCAAATCCAAAGAAAGTAAGATGTGAACCAGAGAAGGTAAATAAGAAGGCTAATATGACAAACTCTACAAATATGCATGCTTTCTTTTCTTCTTTTAGTTTCATTAAAAGATATGATTATGCAAATTGGAAATTATAATAATGCATTGTTGGATTTATAACATATTTAGACATAATAGTATATTACAATATACAATGTACAATAGTAACTACTCAAAAGAGATGGCAGAAAATGGAGCTATATAAAAGTAAAGTTAGTATATTTCTCTGGAACTGAGAATAAATCTGAATTAGATTCTGGTAAGTTAATATGTGTATTATAAGGCCTATATCGACCACTATGAAGATAAATTTAAAAATTATAAAAGGAATTAGAATATTACACTAAAAATTTTACTTGATATAGAAGAAGGCGGTAACAGAGAAAAATATTTTTAAAAAATACCTGAGACATATAGAAAACAAAAAGCAAAATGGTAGATGTAAATATAACCCATGCCAATAACATTAAAGGTGTATGGTTTAAACAGCACCATCAAAAGGCAAGGACTCTGAAACTGGAGATAAAAAAGAGATCTGAGTATATGCTCTGTAGAGGAGACATATTTTAATGCAAAGATACAAATAGTAAAAAAGTACAGATAAAGGTACACCAAGTAAACACCAACCATAAAAGAGCTGAGACAGCTACCCTGTCATGAGAAAATGTATTTTACAATAATATGAAAACAGTATTATCCTCATATATATGAGCATTCTAAAAAAAAATCCTTCTCAAATAATGAGAATAGACTTCAAAACAAAAAAAAATTATTAGAGATGAAGAAGGACATTTCATAATGGTAAAAGGACCAGTCCCTCAGGAAATGTAGCAATTATAAGCATAAATGCAATGAATAGCATAGTCCCCAAATACATGAAGATAACTGAAGCAAAAAATAGAAAATGCAACAAAAATAGTTAGAGACTTCAAAACCCACTCTCGATAATGGTTAAAACAACTAGAAAACAGAAGACTTAAATAGAACACTCTATCAACAGCAGCAGAATATACATTCTTCTTAATCACATATGGAGCATTCTCCAGGATGCAAGTATGCTAGGTCATAAAATTAAGTCTTGAAAAATGTAAAAGGATTGAAATCACAGAAAGCATATTTTCAATCACAGTGGAATCCAATAATAAATCAATAAGTGAAAATTAAGTAAAACATTCTTAAGCAACCAATGGGTCAAAGAAAAAAAAAATCACCAGGAAAAGTAGAAAATACTATTTTAGATGAGTGAAAATGAAAATACAGCATCACAAAAATTATGGGATTTAGTTAAATCAGTGATCAGAGAGAAATTTATATCTATACACAAATCAGTAACCTAAGCTTCTCCTTTAGAAATGAGAAAAAGAAGAGCAAACAAAACCCAAGAAAGCTAAAGGAAAGAAATAACAAAGATTAGAGCAGAGAAAAATCAACAAAACCAAGAGTTGTTTCTTGAAAAGAGATCAACAAAATTGGCAGATATTTAGCTCTACTAAGCAAACAGTAAAGAAGATTCACATTATTAAAATCAGGAATGAAAGAAGGAATATCACTACCAATACCGCCGAAATAACAAATGATTATAATGTATTACTATGAACAACTATATGCCACCAAATAAAAAAATTCCTCGAAAGACACCAACAATGGAAACCAACTCAAGAAGCAATAGAAAATCTAAATAGGTTCACATCAGGTAAAGAGACAGAATTACTAATTTAAAACTTTTACACAAAGAAGAGCGTAGGCTAAGATGGCTTTTGTGATAATTTGAGCCAAATATTCAAAGAACAATTAATACCAATTCTTCAAAAACTCTTCCAAAAATAGGAGAGGATACTTCCTAAAGCAACCCATGAGGCCAATATTACTGTGATAATAGGCAAAGATATCACAGGAAAGAAAACCACAGAAAATATCTCATAACTACAGATGCAAAAGCCTTAAGAAATTATTAGCAAACTGAATCCAGCAACGTAGAGAAGCATTATATACTACGACCAATTCAGATTTATCCCCCAAATGCCAAACATCAATTAATATAATAAATCATTTCACAGAATCAAGGATAAAAACCCATGGTCATCTCAATAGATGCAGAAAACTATCTGACAAAATCCAGTATCTTTTCACGGTAGAAATGTTCTACAAATTAGAAAAGAAAGGAGTTTCCTCAAGATAAAGGTAATCTGCAAAAAACAAAAACGGATAGCTAGCATCATACTTAATGGTGAAAGAATGAATGCTTTTTCCTTAAGATCGGGAAAAAGACAAGGATTTAAACTTTCACACTTTATTCAACATGCATTGGAGATTCTAGGCAGGGCAATAAAGCAAGAAGAGGATATAAAAGGCATACAGATTAGAGAGGAAAAGTAAAAATATATTTGAAGACGAAGTGATCTTGTATATAAAAATTCTAAGGTATCCAGGAAAAAAACAAAACAAAACAATGTTGAGACTTACTGAACACATTCAGCAATGTGTCAGAATACAAGATGAATACACAAAAATTATTGTATTTTCATATAGTAGCAATGAATATCCAAAGACAAAAGTAAGAAAACAATTTCATTTGCAGTAGCACCAATAAGAATAAAACACTTAGGTATACATTTAAACAAAAGAAGTTGTAAGGCTTCCATACTAAAAACTACAAAAATTTGTTGAAAGAAACTGAAGAATATCTAAATATGATGCTAAAATGTTCAGAGATGGAAGCCTTAATATTATTAAGAAAGCAATACTCCACAAATCAATCTACAGATGCAATGCAACCCCATCAAAATTCCAGATGGGATTTTTCCCCAGAAACTGGCAAGCTGATCTAAAAATTCATGTGGAAATGGATGGGACTCAGAATAAGCAAAACAATGCTGAAAAAGAACAAAACTGGAAGACTCACACATCCTTATTTCAAACTTCCTACAAAGCTACTATAATCCAGACAGTGAGGTAGTACATACCTATAGACATTTAAACTAATGGATTAAAATTGGGAGTACATAAAAAAAATCTTACCTTTATATTTGTTCATTTATAAGAGTACCAACACAATCAATGTGAAGAAAAAATAGTCTTTTCAAATGGTGCTGAGACAACTAGATATCAACATGCAAAAAGAACGTAGTTGGACTCCTATCTCATACCATATACAAAAAATAACTCAAAACTAATCATAGTCCTAAATGTAAGAGCTAAAAATATAAAACTCTTTTTTTTTTTTAATATAAAACTCTTGGAAGAAAACATGCAGGAAATCTTTTTTGCCCTCCTCAGCTTGGGCAATAGTTTCTTAGATATGACACTAACAGTACAATCAACAAAAGGGGAAAATTGGGATACATCAAAATGATCAACTTTGTGCTACAAATGATGCCACCGAAAAAGTGAAACGATAATCTATAGACTTGGATAAAATATTTGCAAATCATATATTTGCATATATTTGATAAGGTTTTTTCTCTAGAATATACAAACACTCCTACAACTCAATAATAAAAAGGTAAGTAAACCAATTAAAAAGTGGACAAAGAATCTGAATAGACATTGTTCCAAAAAGATCCCACATAGTCAATAAATGCATAAAAATGCTCAACATTATGAGTCATTAGAGAAATATAAATGAAAACTATTACTTCACACCTAGTCAATGCTAATAAGTGTTGGAAAGAATGTGTAGAAATTGGAACCCTCATATTGGAAAATAGTTTGACAGCTCTTCAAAAAGTTAAATATAAAGTTATTACATGACATAGCAAATCCATTCCTAGGTATATAACCAAGAGAAAATGAAAGCTATGTCCACATAAAAATGTGTTGCATGAAAATTCATAGCAACATTATTCAATATAGCCAAAGAATGAATGGTGAATGAATAAATAAAATTTACTATATTCATACAAAGGAACATTATTTATAATTTAAAATGACTGAAGTACTCCAACATGAATGCACCTTAAAAACAATATGCTCAAGTGAAAGAAATCAAGCACAAGAGAACACATATTGCATGATTACATATTCTGAAATGCTCAGAATAGGCAAATCTATAGAGACAGAAAGTAGATTAGTGGTTACCTACACATTGAGGGTGAGCTGGATTGGGATTTGAGGTAATTCCTAATGGATAAGGATTTCTTTTGAGGGGAGACAAAATGTTCCAAGATTAGAATGTGATGATGATTTCACAACTGTGTGAATATATTTTTAAACTTTGTATCATATGATGACTTGCATGATACATGAGTTGTATCTCAGTAAAGGGTTAAAAATATCTAATATAATAACTATAAATGAAATAATAGAATTAGCATGTCATCATTTCACAAATCCGAATGAATAGAAGATAGGCATTAAATGTCAATAGCTACTAATCACAAAATGGGAGACAACCAGATATGTGTCTCCATAATCTAGCCAAGGAATTTACTCTGAGTTGGAGCCAGTCTCTGGTTCCAGCTGCTATTTTGCAGAGGATAGAGAAGTGCACTGAATTATATGATGTGTTTACATTCAGCCACATCCAAAACTCAGAGAAATTCCATAGTTTATTTTTTTAAAGATTTTATTTATTTATTTGTCAAAGAGAGAGAGAGAACACAAGCAGGAGGAGCAGCAGGCAGAAGGAAAAGCAGGTTCTCTGCTAAACACGGAGCTGGATGTGGGTCTCAATCCCAGGGAACAATGACCTGAGCTAAGGCAGACACTTAACTGACTGAGCTACCCAGGCATCCCAGAAATTCCATAGTTTAAACAGCCTCAATTTTCAACATATTATTTGTAAGTCAAAGGAAGTGATGGAGTAATAACTATACAAACATCAAGGAAATATTTAGTATAAAAGTTAGGGTGGCGGTTACTTAGGAGGGCACCAAGGAGTTGTGTTTGGATTGAAGCACATAGAACGTGCTTCTACATTGTCTAACAGTGTTCTATTTCTTGACTTGGCTGTGGTTACAAAAAATGTTTGTCTTGGAATAGTTCATTGTCACGCATTCTGTTTTGCATAATTTCTATATCGATGGATTTTTATTTTTAATTTTTTTTTAAGATTTTATTTATTTGACAGAGAGAGAGAGAGATCACAAGTAGGCAGATAGAGGGGGAAGCAGGCTCCCTGCTGAGCAGAGAGCCCAATGCGGGGCTCGATCCCAGGACCCCGAGATCGTGACCCGAGCCGAAGGCAGAGGCTTTAACCCACTGAGCCACCCAGGCGCCCCTATCGATGGATTTTTAAAAATAATTTTTATTAAATAAATACATAATTATTCTGGATGTATTGTGGAGAATAGATTTTGGATTTTAGCAAAATGAAATTAGAACTAAAAAGAACAGATAGGAAGCCAGTGAAGAGGCATGGGAAGTTGGGGTATTTATGTAGCCATTTAGAGGCAAACTAATATGATATGTGACCAAATGAAGTGTGTGAGAAAGAAGTGGAAGAAAATAACTTACGGATTTATGGCTCCATGAGCATGAGATCAAGAGCAGAAAATTCTCCTCCACTCCTATAGCCTTTGATTATTGATTTTCCCTGCTCAATTGCCATTCTGATTTGGTCTGGTAACAGAAACCGATTTTTCTTGGTGACCTTCATTCTCAGTCCACAGGTTTCAAACGACTATCTCCACTTGTACTCCAGGGAGCCCCCGGGGACAGAGGACTGGTGAATCAAAGCATCGTATGCCACACCACAGTGATGGGTGCAGTACCGGCACATGACCCAAGCTAGATTTGTTGGAACTGAGAGAATGTGACCAACTCTTATTCTTCTAGACTAGGAGGTATAAAGCTATAGATATTACTACTGCGGTTAACACAAAGTGAGAATGTGCCAAGGAGTGAAGCCAACACAGCAGAAAACAGAAGAAAGACAGACACACAGAATCCACATGTATGCTCACACTGCTAATGACACTGATTTGGATTCAGTCAAATCTGAAGATGGGCTATTTCCATACTTTTTAGTTATGTGTGAGCCATAATATTCCAATTACTACTTTTTCTTTAAAGAGCATATTGAGGGGCGCCTGGGTGGCTCAGTGGGTTAAAGCCTCTGCCTTCCGCTCCGGTCATGATCTCAGGGTCCTGGGATCGAGCCCCACATCGGGCTCTCTGCTCAGTGGGGAGTCTGCTTCCCCCTCTCTGCTTGCCTCTCTGCCTACTTATGATCTCTCTCTCTGTGTCAAATAAATAAAATCTTTAAAAAAAAATAAAGAGCATATTGAGTTGGATTTCTGTCAATTGAAAATGAAAATATATTAACTAATATAGAGACCAAAGAACATTAAACTGTTTCCAGAGTACTCAACCATGTACCTGCTCTAGCCCAGCACTGGCCAATGGAAATAGAA
The DNA here is from genome assembly GCA_028534135.1 of Potos flavus. Taxonomy (NCBI): domain Eukaryota; kingdom Metazoa; phylum Chordata; class Mammalia; order Carnivora; family Procyonidae; genus Potos; species Potos flavus. Next base: position 22,665,315 of record CM052895.1, read on the forward strand.
TTTGAGCCACATGTGTAATTTAATGTTTTCTAGACTCCACATAAAAAAAAAAAAAGGAAAAAGAAATACGTAGGATTAACTTTAAAAATATGTTTTATTTAACCCAACATATATGTGTATATATATAATTTCAATATGTAATTAATATTTTAAAAATTACTATTAGAATACAGTTTTTCTGAAGACTCTGAAATCTACTGTGTATTTTACTCTTATAGCACATCTCAATTCAGACTAGCCTCATTTCAAGTAATCAATAGCCCTATGTGGCTGCTGCCTATCTTACTGGGCAATAAACTCTAGGCCATTCTCTACCTTTTCCTGATAGAGTCTTTCTGCTTTATCCTGAATTTCATTCATAGTATTTTGGAAGTGTCAGATAACTTCAATGTCAACTGGTCCAAATTCTCATATTACAGATGGAGAAAGTAGTAATAGCCCAGACTGATGAGAGTAGTTAGTTCCAAGTTGAAATTCATAAAAAACAATAAGAAAAAAATAACTCTCAGCATCAAATGCATACTATGTGTGTTGATATTGGTGGGATAGGTTTGTTAGTTTTTGTGTTTGTGTTTGGCTATCCAGTATTAACTCCTTCTTAAGTGGAAAAACTAATGATATTGAAAGAAAATGTGTGGTGAGCTTATTACATGTCAGATACTGTTCTAAGAACATTCTACATATCAACTCATTCAATTTTCAGAATAACCCTAATGAGGTAAATATCTTAACCAGCTTCATTTCACCTATGAAGCACAAATGGATTAAGCAGTGGGCCTAGAATGTAAATCCAGAACATCTGGATCCCAAATTCATACCATTAATCACTCTAGCATTCTTCCTTTATTGTCTTATTGGAAGTAGCAGTATGTTTCCAACTATAGAGACCAAACAGTTACTCTTTTCTTTTTGTCCCTGGTAGCCTGAGTATGGGTACTGAACCCAGGCTTAGCCAACTGATTACTCCCGCTCAGGAATGCAAACTTTGGCGAAATGGCACAAATACAAAGGATATGTGAGAATATATTCACAGTGGAAGCCAGTGGCAGCAGCTGGGGTACCCTAGCCAGACTGTGCCTATGGCCTAGCCTCTCAAGAACCTGAAATTTTGCTTGTTTCCCAGAACTGAATCTATACCCTTCTATTTATCTGAGAAGTCACAGTGATATCTTTACAATAAAGCCCTGATGCTTAAAACATCCAGAGTCTATTTGTATTATCTACAATCAAGAATGTTGATTGATACCAATAGGAAATACTATTATAAACATTTTATGCAGAAGGGAACTAAATGTTCCAAAGTTAAATATCCTGCCCAGTATTGCCTAGGAAGTAGTTGGCAGGGTGGAATTTGGACCCAGACTTCTAGTGTCTTTATCTGTTAAAATGGGACCAGATTCTAGGTTTCCTGATTCCAAGATCGGCTTTTTTCCATGATGCTGATTCCCTAAACTACAAACAACAGACTTTTAAAAATGAGGACAAAGGAAAAAATAAAGTATTTTGGGGGTTCCTAAATATGGTTCCTAAAAATCAAATCCTAAGGGGAGAATGTTCAACACTCTGTGAGAGCAGTGCAAGAGATACTCAGGGAACCAGATCATCATAATAGGTGGTTGGCAGTCAACTCTATTTGCCACTACACCAGGGCTGCCTGTCCCAACGTGTAAACACTCATTAAAATCCCACAGGACTTCAGCTTTAGCCCAAAAGAGAGGATGATTAGAGTCAAGGCTTGGACAGCTTCCACTTTGGAGTCACAACTGCACAACGTCACCCAGTTAAAACCAAAATGGTTTCCATGGGAAGTCAAGCAGAGCAGCTCTAGAAATACTCATCTACAAACATAGTTGCTCTTTGCCCTTTAGGTGTGTGGATGGCCGAAAGCAATGTGTCAAGCAGTGAAGTCAAAACCACACACACACACACACAGGGCACTCATGAGTGTACAATTACACAAAAACAATAACCATCATGCAACAAAATCATCTCTGTGGATGCTAGCAAAAGTATGGGGAGAAGGCAACTCTCTAATACTATTAACAGATGTATAAATCAACACAACTGTTTTGAAAGACAATCAGCAATATTCATCAAACTACATCCATAGATCCTTTTCTTAGCAATCGCCTTTCTGGAAATATGGAAAAGTATAGGTACAAGGATATTTTTTGTAGACTTTTGTTTTAAAAAAAATATATATATATGTATATATTTTTTTAAAGATTATATATGTATATATATTTTTAAAGATTTTATTTATTTATTTGTCAGAGAGAGAGAGAGAGAGAGCACAAGCAGGCAGAGTGGCAGGCAGAGGCAGAGGGAGAAGCAGGCTTCCCGCCAAACAAGGAGCCCAATGTGGGACTCGATCCCAGGACCCTGGGATCATGACCCGAGCCGACGGCAGCCGCCTAACCAACTGAGCCACCCAGGTGTCCCTAAAATATATATATTTTTAAATTTTATTTATTTGACAGAGAGAGAGATCACAAGTAGGCAGAGAGGCAGGCAGAGAGAGAGGGGGAAGCAGGCTCCCTGCTGAGCAGAGAGCCCGATCCGGAGCTCGATCCCAGGACTCTGAGATCATGACCTGAGCCAAAGGCAGAGGCTTAACCCACTGAGCCACCCAGGCGCCCCAGAATTTTGTTTTTAATGGTAATAATGTAAATGTCCATCAAAAGGGGACTGATAATTATAGTACATTCAAATTTTGGAATATAAAGTGGACTTTAAAAGAACAAGATAATATGAAATGGGATTCCTGATAAATTGGCGTGGGGAAAGCAACTGGAGAAATGTCACAGTAGATAAATTAGATCAATAGATATACAGATCCATTGATCTGGAATTACAGTGCCAGCAGCCCTTTCTGTACATTAATTCACTGAAACCTCACAACAAACCTATGATAGTGATACTTTTGTTATCTTTGCTTTATGGATAAGGAAATGAAGCAAGTCACGGAGAGGTAAAATACATTAACCAAGGTCATAGCTGCTCAATAGAATGGAGAGAGTGAGGGGCCAACTTTCAGCCTTTCCTTGATACAATTCCATAGGGTTTTATTTTTCTTCAATGAATGAGGATTTTTTTTTTAATGAAGCTGGAAAAAAAAAGTAAGAAAGAAAAAACAATACCATGAAAATCTTTTGAAGAAACCAAAAAAACTAGGGACCCACAGATCTTACACTTACTTCTGGCCACCTCCCCACCTGGCCCCATAGAACATTTCTCAGCTTCTTTACTCACATGCTTCCCTGTTCTACTCTGAAGTGACAGAAAGAACTCTGTTCCCCTTATTTCCTCAGAGATGATCCCACCAGCTAATAGCCTTTATCACAGGAAATATGCATTGATATTCAGACTAAAGGATCCTTTGCTCAGTTGAATCCCACAATGTGCACTACATTAAAAATGCAGAATGGAGTGTTTTATGTGACCTACTGAATAATAACTACTACTGTGATCCAACTGTGTTATGACACGTATTTTAGGTACTGATCAGGCCAATATTCTAATCACTTCAACTAGAAAGGAGTCAGCTTTGGGTGATTCTTTCAAATCATTACCTGGGTTGTCCAGTTGCAATTAACTCCTTGTACCATATCCAAAAAAGGTATAATGTATAGCATCAAATCAAAACTGACTGAAAAACAGGGGTGTAAGTAAACGAGATGAAGCATGGGGCCAATGGGACTTAAACTTTTCTCTCTGGCCTTTTAAGAAGATTACCATCATTCACATCAGCAATAGTATTCCATGAGCTACACATCCCTCTGTCACTTAACATCCACATAGTGAACATGATGTTTAGGAATATTTTTATGTTGCCTGCAAAATATAATCAATTTAGCTATCTGTTCTTACATCAACCATAAACCATAAATCAATGACTACTACATCAAGTAAAGGGAAATCACTTCTCAGCTGGGGAGTGGATTTCAAGTTTTGAAATAAAACACAAGATCAGCCAGAAAGGTAAAGATGCCCAGATGGTCAGCTCACTCTTTAAGGTTAATTATGTCAGAAGAGTAAACATTCCTTTAACATTTATTTCCCAGACGTAAGCAGACTGCCACAGGTGAGTAATCTCTGAGCTCAACAAACTGGCTCAGTGGATAGTTTTGTTTCATTGAAGAAAGCAATTAGCTTTTAGTGTGCTGGAAAGTGGAAAGCAATTTCACAGATTGGTAGAGCTGCGGGCTCTGTCTGCTGCTGATGTCGGTGTATGGCTAGACCCACTTCCCACATTCTTTCTGGGCCAGCATACTCAGCAGATGATAACACAACACACAGGGGCAGCTGCTTCCACTGACAGGCTCTTCACTGACAAAATGCATTATCTGAAAAACCTGATGACAGCAACGACATTGAAAGGCAATAATGTATACCACTGCATTGTTTTTCATAAGCAATAGGGTGTGACCCAGTATATTACAGCAGGAAAGACAGTTTTAAGGACTTCAACCGTCATCCTTACTGTAGACAAATGTTAACTCTACCAGGCATGTGAGAAGGAACAAAGACATTTAACAAGAGAAACTGGAGAAGCTTATCCTCCCAAATTGGGAAGTCAAGAAACTCTGGGTGCCGCTTCATATGCTATTTGCTATTCATTTTTAAATGACAATAAATAATCTCGGCGGTAGAAAACAAGTGGTCTAGAAACTTCATTTGGCCTGCATACATGTTTTAATTAGGTGACAGCTTAAAATGAAATTTAAAAAGCCTACAAGCCGATTTTTAAAAATTAGGAGATATTACCTAAAAATTCAGAGTCCCAACTTTTCTTGAAACTCAGGAAATCTGGTCCCTCTGCATCATTATATGCTCATGCAGCAGCTGGCTAGAGAGAAGTAATGCCTGCTCCCCAGTTCACCATAGTCTGCGCTACTCCCTACTGCTTTTCAATACCAGGGATGAATGCTAGTTGTACTTTAACACTATACTTGACCATCACTGCACTATTATTTCCTAATAGCAGAGAAATACTTCTCTGTACCCAATATTTCTCTATACAAAGTGGGAAAACAGAAGAGTAGCCAAGAGAGCCAAGTACTTTCTTTTTTTTCACTCCTGGCCTGCTATGCTCATATTTATAACTAGTTTGGCCTCTGTAAGTGCTTGAGTTTGTGACATCTGCTGTAGCTGGTAAGAAAACATGAGAACAGGCTTTCAAAGTCATACAGACTTGCAAACAATCCCTGGTTCTGCCACTTAATATTGTTTGGCCTTGAATAAATCATTTGATCTCTCTATAAATCTGTTTTTTCATGAGTAAAATGGAAACAGTTATGGCAAGAATATCTACCCTTTATGTCAACTATAAAGATTAACTATATGGATGTGTGTGTGTGTGTATACACACACACACAGGTGAATACAATGAAAACATAAGAAATGACAGAGAAAGAAAACTGAGGTAATTCAGGAAAAATTGGGCTTGACTTACAAGATACAATAAAATTAGATTAGCAGAGGAGAGCAATTTATTTGGACGAACTAAAGAGGCTTAGTAATCTAGTTTTTCTCCCAAATATCCAGGGCTTTATAAGTATTTATATAATCGAGATTTGTTTTGGTCCTTGCCACTATGGTATAAATGTGATCTGATATAAAGCATTCTCGCTGGCCCACATGGACCACTGACAAATTATAGTCACTGGTGCATTGAATTTTTTTCCAAAGGAATCGTTTCAGTAAGTCCTGATAACATGTGTGCTGGAAAAGAATCATTAAAATGTTAGGTAAAAATCACTTCTAGTCCTAGTGGCTACTAGCTGGTGACTGAGCAGTTTACTTCTCTCAATCTGTGTTTTCATCTGTAAAATGGGTAAACAATTGCTTCTTAAGGGGTTGTGGTGAGGCTTAGTCAGCACAATGTCTGTAAAGCACTTAAAGTTCTTAGCACATAAAAGGAGTGGGACACATGGTTATTCCATTTACCTTTATTCTAATGATTCATTTGAAAAGAATCCTACTCAGATTTAAAAAGAAAAAAAGTGAGATTGGTTTTATTTTTAAATGAAAATGAGTAATCTCAAACATTGATAAAACCACATTACAATGATCTAAATGTACATATTTTCAAAAAGCATCTATTTGCAAGGTGAATTACAATAATAGAAAAAGAAGGAAGTTGCCACATCATCGATTTCATTTTCGTTGAATTATGGAACAACTTTCACAGGATTAGAAAATGAGCAGCTTAGAATGATCAACATATTGAAAAAACATCGTATAGGAGATTTAGCTGTGATTCCTAAGACATATGGTTTGGTGTTAACATTTCCCATTCCTTCATATATTATGGTGTACAATGCTCTGCAAAACATTTCCGGGCCCAGGCAATTTTTCCATGATTCACTCAACCAGGAATAATTCAAGTTAATGAGCATGTATTAAGTATCTGTTGTATACAAGGTATTGTGTCAGAATAAAAACAAGAAATGATCTTTTCCTCATGCTACCAAACCCTCTAGTTCAATGTTTCTCAGAGTGTAATCCTGGGACCCTCTGCAGCAGAATCACCAGGAGAATGTTTTACAAATGCGTATGTTTTGCCTCTTTTCACAGACACAGGGATTCAAAATTCTTCAATCTAGACCTGGCAACATGCTTTGTGACACACCTGGTGATGTGCGTGACCCTGATGCCGAAGAATCAATTATCTACAGATACCAACTGAGCGAAAGAGCTAAACTCCATTCCATTAGCAAATGGTGCATTGGTGAATTATTTAACTACATACTGGAACTTTAAAAGCATTAGAACTGATGCCAACCTTAAGTCATTCATCCAAATACCTCCCTGTGCTTGTTTAGAAACCAAGCCAAGTCTCTTCACTCTAAAATGACTGACTACTTACTGCTATCATACTTTAGTGACTGGACCAGTCACTTAAAAAAGAAAAAAAAAAAATTGCCTGATTTTCTTTCTACTAAATAGACTAAACATGATATATGTATATGCAGATGGGATGCTACTTAGCGTTGACACAGGCAACTTCTTTTAAATACATAATGAGATTTTTTTTCTAATTTCACAATTCATAATTAGAAATGTTTTGACATGATGATAAAGTAATACTCATTTAATATCAAGAGTCCTGGAAGGCTTCCTTGGGGCTACATGTTTGGTCTTCAGGAGGACTAAGAAACCCCTAAAATTTTATACAGAACATGCGTATTTATGTTTTTTGGTAGGACATCCATGGCTATTAGATTCTCAAGGAGGTCTATGCATCAAAAAGCAGGTGCAAACCACAACAAAATGAAAATTGGGAAAGTAATATGCAGAAAACTCATTCCAGAGATGTTGCCAGTAGAGACGGAGAGACCCTCTGGAGGTATGAGAGTCTGGACCAGTTTCCTTATACTCTTCCAAGAAGGAAAAGTGCCTCATCTATCACATGGAAAAATTCGAGCAAACCAATTTCCACCAAAGCATTACTGATAGCTGATGGCTTAACATGTTACCTGTCTCATGGCTTGAAGTTCCTTTCACTGAATCCAGACACAACCCTTCTTACTGCGAGTTGATCAGAATTAGCCCCTAAGATGAAACAATTTGCCATCTCTGATTTAATCCAATCTCTCTTACTTTAGAGATGAGAAATTTTAGGTTCAGAGAAGTAATACAACTTGCCTGAGGCCAAATAGTAAGTTGGTGTCAGAGCCTGGCCTAGAAGTAAATTACATCTGCCACAGACAAACTGACAAACACTGAGACTGCATTCCCTCACCTCTTCTGAACCTGGCCCCACCCCTTTCCTTATCATTCTATACTGAATTTCTCTGTCATCTCTGTTTCTCAGCAATTCCTATTTTAAATTTCTCATCTTTTTGTTTTAAGGAAACAGTGGTTTATATCTATGAAATATAACATAAAATTAATTAGTGACTGGAAGAGAAACATGTTTGCAAAATTGGAAGAAAAAAATGAGACCTCTGGTTTCACTGCTTTGCTTTATTAAAACACACACACACACACACACACACACACACACAGAAGCTTGCACAAGGACCACAGTCCCTGAGATATTGTGTAGACTAGCTGAACTTGTATATTTCCTATTGTATTTCCTGGTTTTCCCCACTGCTATCATTTTAGTCATCTTACAACCTCATACATTTGTTGTTCTATAAAAGCCAGGCCTATGGAGTCTCTCCTAAGCCCATTTCCTTCTTTTCTCTTTTTCATTTCTCCTTCTTTCTCTCTTTTTTATCTCTCACTTTTTCTTTGATACCTAGATATTAAAGTTACTTTTTAACATGTCTTAGATCCCTGTAAAAGATGTATATTCCCCGAGGGCAGTATATATCCGTTTGCCTTATGCACCTTTGTATTATTCACTTTAGTTCTCTTCGATTATTGCCTAGAAAAAGTCTGTCTGCATGTCATCCCTGCCATCCCTACTCTAACCTGTTCCTTCTTTCCTTGGGGAATACTTTCTCTTCAACTCAAAAAATATGGCTATCTTGCCAACCACCAATCACGGTACCCTGCCACCAGCCAAAGACAGGTGTATCTCAGATCTGGCCAACATAGCCTGTCATCACCACTATGACACATGATTGGTTAAAGGGAGGTATGGATATGTGACTTAAGCTGGACCAGAGTCCTTCGCAAGATTGTTTAAGTTCACTGTCAAATCTTGGCTCTACCTCTTGGGTCACTCGAATAACATGGTGTTAGTTCACTGCCTGCGGCTTCCTTTGTTCAAGGAGAAACATCCTATAGCTAAAGAGAATGAAACAAATTGCAGAGGGACAAAGAAGCCATTGGGAACCCAGCTTTCTTCTCTTCTTTGCATTTGTAAGCTATACCAGTATCCTTACAATAAATTTTATCTTTGGCTTAAGTCGGCTCAAGTTGGATTTTTGACTTTCAACCAAAAGTTCCTGACAAATACACTAATTACACTCATAATGCCTTGCCCCAAGTAAATGCTGAATAAAGATTTACTGAGGGGTTTTTATTCCAGGTCAGTCTATTCCATTGGTCTTATCTCTGCCTTCTCAGACTGTACCTTTTTTCCTGCCCAACACCTCTCTTCTCTTCTGTTTTCTCCTTTAGAGAAGCTCTTTTACTGGCACCTGCTATAGACGTTCTCATGCAGGATGTCAGAGCAGGGAGTATGCAGCAAAATACCCAATCCTGAAAAGACATTTCAGGAAAAAAGAAATATTATTCTTGTCCACTGATGTCAGAAAACAAAAGTTGACAGAAGGGCAGGAGAAGACATTGTGCTCAACTTAAGAACATCCAAAACAAGTATGTAGGAAATGGTATCTGCTCTGCTCACTGGCCCCATCTCTTTTTCCAGAACTTAACTGTTGCTCATTCAGCATTCCACTGTGTGCATGTTACTGGTGCATTCCTCCCAACTCCAAAAAGTGCCTTGGAGATTATCTCACTTTGGAAAATAATCGACTTTTGGCTTCCACCTTCTGCACTTGTTATTTCCCATGTTATATCCCAATAATGGACTGTAAGGATTGAAAACAATATTGCTCATTATTTACAGTGTACATAAAAAAGAATGGCTTGCTTTGAAATTTTGAGATAAGGTAATCCTTGCAAAATGCCAAATTGATTTAAAGTCATTCACTCAGGTAAACATGGTTCCTGGAACACCCTGCCGAATGACATAAGGATTAAAGGTCTCGTGATGGATGAGGGAGCAAGATCTAATTGGTGCTTTAATAAATGTATTCTGACTTGGTAATCCACCTAGATTTATCAGCAGAAAATGCCCCTGTCTAAATAAAATTACCAAGTTATGGTGTAAAAACAATGACAAATGCCTTGTAATTGGCTGTTATACAAGTGCTGGCATTGGGAAGACAAGCACAATATTGGTATGTAGAATTGTTTTCAAGATGCTGAGTAACAGACAAGCAAGAACAACAGGTGGTTGACCATCATTTTATCTATTTCACGTGGTTTTGAGTCAGAACAGGTAGCAATGCATGAGGGAGTTGTACTTGCAGTACAGAGCACTAGAAGCTATTGTCACCTAACTTGGTATCCTTCCACAAGGTCTAAGAAAGAAAAAAGGACCTACTAAATGTATAAATGGAGCAAGCAGAGCCTCAATGCTGCCATATATCAAAGGGTTGGGAACATCCCATTTGAGGGTATATATTCATTTTTTAACCTACTTTTTTGACTCAGCATTACACTATTCCCATGTGATTAGATATTCTTTTTAAACATGTCTTCATTTTAAATGGTAACATATTCTTCTCTAGAATACCATAACCTCTAATAAATTCCCTATTTTTGGGTATTAGCTTGTTTTCTCTTCTTCCCTCATTATATAAGCTCCTTTATCATTCATCCAGCAGACAAAGATGATGGGTGATTTTTACTTGTGATGTTGTTGAATAGTGCCACTCACTTCCCCAACCAGACATCCAAATCAAACACATAGGACTGTACTATTTGGAGACAGAACTGAAATGGACCTAAGCCAAGCAATAAGAATAAACAGCACTTGCTGAAATTTTTCAGTACAGCCTGTTGTATTTTTCACGGAAATAGGGAGAACATAAATACTTCCATTTGTGGATCTGTTTGAAATTTTAAAAATGTGGATGTTCTAACTTTCAAGCTGCCTGAGTAAGTGGGAAGATTAGTACATGGCATACCACTCAGATTCCCAAATCAACACACAATCAAACAAACAGTTAGATGGAAATCAACAGCTCAGAGAGCCTGGTCCTGGCTTCTCTTACTCAAACACTAGACCACAGCTCTGATGATTATCTGCTCAGCAAAGTTAATGGCATTTTCAGGTTTTACATAGCCAGACAATTTGTTTCTAGTCTCATAGGCCCTGCGTTGTCACTCAGAAAGCAGAGATTTTAATGACATTTAAGAGTAAGGGAATGTGATAAGTAGACGAGGGACACTGATTAAAATTCTACCAGGGGACCCATTCCAGGTTTTTGATTGAAGTTTCACCATGTATATAGAGAAATGTCTTCCTGCCCAGTGTCTTTATGGCTAATCCAACATCTTGGGCCCCACATGCCTTTAAGGACAAAGGAGGTAAGATTATGCAAACCCTATTCAAGTTTTGTCCACTTATTTTAGGAGGTTCCAGGCATCCTCCAACAGAGTCTCTCTCAGTTACTTCTTTGGGATCCCCAGAGTTAACTCAGGGGACCAGAATGAGTTTATTAATATTTTTCATCTTTATCACTCTTAAAACCAATGTCCACGCTAGGTATGCTAGCTCTGGATGTCCCCAAAGTGGCCAATCCTAGAGCTGTGAGAGTAGCTCTAATGTCTGTGCAAGGACAGAGACAGGAGGCTGTCTCTCCATTTCTCTGCCACACTCTCTCACTTAAGTCTTTGAAAACAAATCCCTTCAGCTCTGGCTCACCCTCTTACTCCACTGACATTCAAACCTAGTCCAAGTAGTCAAGGGGATTACTTATGATATGTCATTCTACCTTGTTCTAGATCCTAGTCACATATAAAAACTAATTCCTACTCTTTTACATACAGCAACCTCCCTTGTAAGTCAGCTCATGCAAGCAGATGCCTGACTGATTCCCAGACCAACAGATTTATATACAACTTAACTATAACAAGTTTGGGCCCAGAAGGAAACCCTCTTAATACATATTATCTCCTTGCAGGGAGAAGTGGAGCTTAAGAGAATCATTTGATTTCACTTTAAGATGAAATGATTTATCTGATTTTGAAAATCTAAGTCAGGAAACACCTACATTAAATCATTTGGAGTTAAGGATTAAAAAAAAAAAAGAATTCTTCTCGTGTATTCCGAACGAGATTTTCCAATTAAAAACAAGTAACCAAGACATGCCTATACTTGCCCTTGTGGCCTGCCACATGACAGCTGGGGAAAGGTCTGAGAAACTGGAATAACAAAGCAGAGCTTAAAACTACTAAGGTAGAGAAGGGGCAGAGAGAAGCTTGAGAGATGCTGAATGAAAGAGATCTCATTACCTCTGACCAAATCCCTTCCATTGGTTTTTAGATTACTTACATCAAGCATGAACTTCACATTCATAGGACAATCCAAACCATCGTCGTGAATGAAGTTTCCTTGAGGGTTATCAGTGAGCACAGGACAGCTGTTTTCACTCCAGTCTGTCTCCTTTGATAGGGTCCCTAAGAATACTGCCTTCCAGGATACATTAATATTTCATATTATATTATTAACATCAGTGTGTGTATATATGTATATTTATATATAAAATATATAATTTATATTATATATTTATAATAACATAATTTATAAATATATATCATATATATTTATATATATATATAAAATCCAGGATGCGATAAGGAAGGCATTTTCTCTTTGTATGTTAACCAGTCTTCAAGTGGAGGCACTGCCCATATATACGCAACTATGTATGATGCATTGGGCTCTTTAGTGCAACCTCTTCCTAAAATGGGAATTAAGAGCATGTCCCTCCCTAAGAACACCCAAGTATGGATTCAGCTCTCAGTTGCCATAAGGAAACTAAAGCTGCCCTGTTTTAACCATGGTATCTGGAAGAAAAATACATGCACCCATTTTAGGAAGTCACTTTGGAACCATCTTCCATTCCTCCTATCCCCTTATCTCCCAGATCTGATCAGTCATCAAGGCTCGTCAATGCCACCTCCCAAATATCACCATAATCTACCTCTTTTTTCTCTGTCCGCATTGCCATAGCCCTTAGCTCAAGCTTTGGTATCGTCACTAAATGATGGCAGCAGCCTCTTAAGCAATCATGTCCTCTCCAGCCCATCCTCCAGTTTGTAGCCAGATAATAAAGAACAAATCTGGCCAAAATATAGTCCAGCTTAAAACCCTTCAGAGGATCCTCAATGCCTACAGGGTGGAGTCTGTGCTCCTCAGAATAACACAGCTGATCACCACCCAGCCTCTGCCCTCTACCAGCTATGATCAAACCCTAGCTCTGGTCACTTCCACCTCTCCTTGCTCACTCCAGCCAGATCAGGTACCATTAATTCCCAGAAATTCCATGTTTTCTTCCATCACCAGGGCCGTGCATACACAGTACCCTCTCACTGGAATGCCTTTATCACCTGTTTCACCTCTCTTAGTCCTATTTAAACTCCACATGGACCCAGACCAGTCCCCAATTGTTTTCCTGCTTGACCACTTCCAGGATGAGCACATATGAATATAACATTAAATAGACTATGTTTACATTAAATAGATATGTATGTTTCCATGTATAGGTATGCTGAGGCAAGGACTAGGTTTTATTTATTTATCTCCAGAGCCTAGGTCAGGGCCTGGGAGGTTATACCAGATAGTTGGCCTGCCATAACAGAATACTGTAGACCACGTGGCTTAAGCATTAGAAATTTACTTCACACAGTTCTGGAGGCTGGCAAGTCCAAGATAAAGGTCCCCACAAGGCAGGCTTCATTCTGAGGCCTTCTCTCTTGACGTATAGGTGGTTGCCATCTCCTGCATGCTCACATGACTTCTTCTACGTATACGCACAGGGAGAGAAAGAGAGGAAGCTCCTTGGTGTCCCCAACTCATGTCCTCATCTAACCCTACTTATCTCCCTAAGAACTCACCTCCAAACACCATCAAACTGGGAATTAGGGGTTCATCTTAGGAATCTGGGGGGGCACAAACATTTAGTCCATAAGAGAGATGTAATGGATGCTCCATAAAATGTGATGATTAATTTAACAAATGACATCTTTGACTAAATGTGTCCATTGCTTTTAAACAACTAAGTAGAATTATCTACCCATCCACCAGACCTGTGGTTCTCAGGGGGTGTGTGTGTAGAGTGTATTTTGCCCCTCCCCGCCCAGGAGACATTTAGCAATGTCTACAGATATTTTTGACTATCACAACTGGGATGGAGGTGTTTACTGGCATCTAGTAAGTAGAGGCAAGGACGTTGCCAATCATCCTATAATGCACAGGACAACCCCTCACAACAAAAAATCATCTGGTCCCAAAGAGTGCCAAGGCTGAGAAACCCTGCACTAGAATATAAGAACCGAGGCAGGAAATACCACCATATTTCCTATCTACCATATCACCAGCATCTAGAACAGTGCCTCATTCATGACATGTGCTCAAATAGCATGAAATACATCAATGGATGAAAAAGCACATGGGAGAATTGCACAAAAAGTCATTTGTCTTCTGCCTTGGTAATTCCTCCTCAGTTACTTCTTACCTAATGCTTCTCGCTCATCAGTTATCCTGGTTCTTCTATACATCCTATGTATAGGAAGTATCCTATGCTTCTTCTATACATCCATTCCTACCTTTACCTGGTTCAGGGATCATAATTTCTAAAGGCTTCCCTGACGAAAATGGTAGTAACTAGCCTCATGCAGCTCTACTTTAAATTTAAATTATTTAAAACTAAATAAAATCAAAATTTCAGTCAGTTCCCCAGTCACACTAGCTACATTTCAAGTGCTTGATAGCCACATGTAATTAATGGTTACCATATTAGACAGCAGACATATATTTCCATTTCTGCAAAAGTTCTCTTGGACAGTGCTGGTCTATAGACATGAAATGGGTTATTCCTCCTTTATCTTCATGAATAACAACTAGATATAAAACACATTTTACTTCTGCCTTTAGGACATTATCCTGACTGCAGCAGAGAGAGAGGAAGAAACACAATGTTTGATAACAGTGGGGGAACTTTCCCATTCAAATTAGACATAAACAAGAGGAAAATATGATGAATTGGCAAGGGTATATCTTGTTTGCCAGAGGAATATTCTACTGGCTGAAGGTGGGAAAATCAGCAAATCACTTTGTGGCAGAATTTCTTTCTTATTTTTGTTGCTTTGGTCATAAGAAAAAGAGCAGGTAAAGTGGGCTAAAAGGGCTTTTTAAATCCAGCAAATGAATTCAGAAAAAGCTGCATGCAACGGAGTGCCCTACTAACCTTCCAGAGTTTAGTTTGAAAGGCAGTCTGAGATTTAGGCATATTAGGGAGTCAAAATGCAACAGTGCAAGATTTTTTTTGTTCTCTGAAATATACTGGAAACTGAGCAAGAAACATATATCAAATGGACACAACGGAGAAAACCTAATCAAGACTACAAAGAGCAGTATTTTAAGTGTTAAAGTGTCTTGATTTGGTTGTTTTTTTAGGAAGATCCCTCCAATTCTACTAAAGAATAGGAAATAAGAAGCCAAGACATGACTAGTTGTATAACTAAGACACTGTGGTACAATGGAATGATCATGAGCTTTATAGTTGAAGGATCTGTGTTCCAAAGATGACCATGATATTGATGGACTATATAAGCTAGTATTTATGATTTTACCTCATGGTACTTCTTCTCTACATCGGAGTCATGATTCTGTGGGATTGCTGTGCAATTTAGAAATAAAAGATGTAGATCTTTGCCAGCATGGTTTAGCACACAGAAAGTAGCAAATGGAAGATATTTTTGTCATTAATATATTTAACTTCTCAGCTTTTATTTCCCCAGTGGTTAAAGAGAAACAATAACCACTTTTCTGTTTCTTCCCAACATTGTGAAAAGGAAAAACAGAAATAAAAGTACTTTAATTCATACGTCTGAGGCCAATTGACTTTTGACAAGAATGCTATGACCATTCAATGAGAAAAGCATATCCTCTTCAACAAATGATACTGAAACAAATGGATATCCACATACAAAAAAGTAAAGTTTGACCTCTACCTCACACAATACACAAAAATTAATGCAAATGGGGGAGGTGTCTGGGTGGCTCAGTGGGTTAAAGCCTCTGCCTTCCGCTCAGGTCATGATCTCAGGGTCCTGGGATCGAACCCCATATCGGGCTCTCTGCTCAGCGGGGAGTCTGCTTCCCCCTCTCTCTCTGCTTGCCTCTCTGCCTACTTGTGATCTCTCTCTCTGTCAAATAAATAAATAAAATCTTTTAAAAAAATTAATGCAAATGGATCAGTGACCTAATATATCAGAGCTAAAACCAAAACTGTTACAAGGTAACAGTTACCCTAAAGGGTAAATCTTTAGGTTCTTTGATTTGGCAACATATTCTTAGCTACAACACCAAAATCACAAACAAAAAAAGAAAAAATAAATTGCAGTTCATTGAAATTAAAAACTTGTCCATCAAAGGACATTATCAAAAAAATGAAGATAATCCACAGAATGGGAGAAAATATTGTGAATAATTTATCTGATATGATTTAGTACCCAGAATATAAGACTCCTACAACTCAATAACAAAAAAACCCCAAAACACCGAATTTAAAAATGAGATGATGTGAATAGACATTTCTCCAAAAAAAAAAAAAAATACATACATGTCCAAAAAACACATGAAAGGATGTTAAATTTTATTAGCCAGTAAATGCAAATTATATGCAAATCAACATCACAATGAGGTACCACTTTATACCCATTAGTGTGAAAATAATTTTTTTATAAAGAAAATAACAAGCGTCTACAAGGATGCAGAGAAACTGGAACTCTTGCGCATTGCTAGTGGGGATGTTAAATGGTTTGGCCACGCTGAAAAACAGTTTGATGTTTCCTTAGAAAGTCAAAAATAGAATTACTATATGATTCTGCAATTCTACTCCTAGGTATATATCCCCTAAAACTGAACATGTACATGCAAATTCATAGCATCGTTAGTCACAATAGCCAAAAGATAGAAACACCCCAAATACCAATCAAGGAATGATTATGGATAAACAAACTATGGTACATACATGTGATAGAATATTACTCAACCATAAAAAGAAATGAAGTACTGATACATGCTACAATGTGGATGAACCTTTGCTAAGTGAGAGAAACTACAAACCAAAGATCACATATAGTATGATCTCATTTATATGAAATATCCAAAATAAATACATCTATAGACACAGGGTATACATTTGTGATTGACAGGGGCTGGTAGGAAGGGAAAATCAGGGACACACTGTTTAATTGGTAAGGAGTTTTACTTTGGAGTGATGGAAATGTTTTGGAACTAGACAGAGATGGTGGTTGCACAAAATTATAAATGTACTAACTGTCACTCAGTTGTTCACTTAAAATGTTTAATTTTATGTTATATAAATTTTACCTCAATTTAAAAAAGAGTAAAAGAACTTTGTCATTTATAAAACGAAGCCAATTCAGTTCCTCAATGGAGAGGCCCTGACTTGAACCAGTGATATCTTTTTTTTTTTAAAGATGTATTTATTTATTTGAGAGAGAGAGCGCGCACACACACTCACTTGTGTAGGAGGTGTAGAGGGAGAGTATCCTCAAGCAGACTCCCCACTAAGTGCGGAGCCCATCGTGGGGCTCAATCCCACAACCCATGAGATCACGATTTGAGCCAAAACTAAGAGCTGGACACCTCACTAACTGAGCCACCCAGATTCCCCTTGAACCAGTAATACCTTAATAAAAATACCTCCTGTTTGTACTACCATAGGTGTACATCAAATAATCTTCATAGCATTCTCCTTGGGAGACTGGGTCTCAGAATGATGCTGTAACTTATCCAGGTTTGGGCAGAGTCCAGAATAGACATGGCTGACTTTTGGGCTACTGTTTTCTGCCTTTTTATCTTCCAACTTGAGCATAACTCAATTTACCGAACAGTGAACCTCAATAAGGAAGAATGCTTGCCTACACCTATATTTCTCTTCTCTATTTTGGAGATGTACAGCCTGAGTTTGTGTTCTGCTATTGGTTCCTACTAACCATACAACATTGAGGAAGTTATTTGGTGTCCCTAAATCTTAGATTCTTCATCTATGTAACAGAAGTAACAGCACCTCCCTCATAGAGTCTGTTGAGAGGATTAAGAGATCAAGTGTGTAAAAGATGGCATAGAGTATGGCTAGTACCTAAGCGATATGTATTATTACTATTATTAAAATCCTACCACCTATTCTTCATTACAAGACCATCTATATAATCAGAAACTGTCTAAAAGCAGCTTTAATTTCTTTTCACTCAGCACCCAATTGTTTTGTATCACAAAGTTTCCTTTCGGTCTGAGGCATGAAACAACTGGGATATTTATTTGACTATCATGGACTTAGCAGATTCCAGTCAAAATACTGCTTTTCAGCATCATTTGTAATACCTACTGTAAAAATTTTTATAGCTAACAGCAGTAACTTTACATTTCACCAAACACTTCAAAATACATTTTCAAGTTTAATCCTCTTAATAACCATGAGAAATGGAGTGGTCTAGGATAATTGGCCCCATTTTCAGAAAAGTACTAGCCCCCAATCGAATAGTAAAGAGTTGACCCATGGACTAGGATTCTTTCCCCTATTCCTCAAAGCTTGCTTGGGGTATGTTTCTATGGATATGTTTTCTGTTACAAGTGACAGAAAATGCAACCCCAACTGTCTTAAATAACAAGGGAATTTACTGGCTCAGAGAGTTGCTAACTCTCTCAAAAGGAACATTGGTTATGGCTCAAACAATGCCACCAGGTCCAAGTTCCACCCCAGCCCTTGGCTCTGCTCTGTTCCACAGTAACTTCATCCTGAGAATGCATTTATGGTATTATGGTTGCCAATAGCTCAGACCAACCAACACTCAGATTTAAGGTTAGCTCAAATGGAATGGGTGCTTTTGTCTCTCAGCAGTGTGTTTCAATATAACTAGTTAATATGTCTAAACAGTTATTGTGGCCACAGGGATACAATGTGCTGACTGGCAGGTTGTAAGTCACAAACCCACTTTTGTTGCTAGTGGAAACATGACTTCAACCTAAAACCCACTGACAAAGCTTTGGAGAGGGAGTGATATCCAAGAAGAAAATTGGTGTGCCAGTAAAACCCACAAATGTCCACTGTCCTGTGATAAATAAAACCTTCCAGGTTTAAAATGACTGTCTTTTCAATTATCATATGATCTCTCTGATATGAAGAATTTGAGAGGCAGGGTGGGGGGCCGTGGTGGGTGGGGGAGGGAAATGAAACAAGATGGGATCAGGAAGGAGACAAACCATAAGAGACTCACTCCTAAACTCATGAAACAAACTAGGGTGGCTGGGGAGTAGGGGTGGGTAGGGATAGGGTGGCTGGGTTATGGACACTGGGGAGAGTATGTGCGATGGTAAGTGCTGTGAAATGTGTAAGCCTGATGATTCACAGACAGGTACCCTGGGGCAAATAATATGTGTTAATAAAAAAATAAAATATGTGTTAATAAAAATTTTTTTAAAAAATTATATGTTAAAAAAATAATAATAAATAAATAAAGAAATAAATAAATATAAATAAAATGACTGTCTTTTATACCAAAGTCATGTACCAGCAAGATTCTGATATTTATGCACTAAATTAGGCAAAACTCATGTACTAAGTGTATATTTAACGTAAGGCCTAGGGATTCAATGATGAAGAAGACATTTTCTCTGCCCAAGTTAAATCTATAAAGTGAAGATTTGACTTAGATAATTTCCTGTCTTCACACTACTACTGGCTCCAGATTTCCTGCTGCAAAAATAACATGTACTACTTTGCAGGGATACACAGGCCGTGTACTCCTAGTGTACTCTGCAGGATAGAAATGTCATCAGTTGCTATGACAACCTATTTGGGTTCTGAGGGTATGTAGCATTATTCATACTATCAAATAGTAGATAGATTATTTTATAATATTCTATAACACTGACCCCACAGAGAGGAAAATATGGATGAAATAACTAGAGGAACATTGAAGAAATGACAGTTTAAAATACCTCGCTAACACCTTGAAAGTTTGGAAGCAGAGAAAAGCTTTTCTAAATACTGACTTCTGTAACTTGAAACCATATGGATGGCTTTTAAACACACCAAAAATTCATATAGGTATGAAATGTTTCTCAATCACATTAGCCTGGGAACACTTACTTACATTTAATGTTATGAATAGAATGGACCTACGAGGTCACTGAGGCCAATCTCTTCAGCTCATAGATGAAGACTGTGAAATCCACACAGAAAAAAGCAGCGCCCAAGGTTCCACAGACCTAGTGACATGCCTCAAACCAGAACATGGCTCTCTAGATTTCTTTACCAACGTTCTTTCTACAACACCAACCAGTTAAACCCTGATGACCTGTCCACTCAAGGGAAGTACTTACAAATCTTGTAAGTTATAAACTGTATACTCATTCCAAAGCTTATGCTGTAATTTCAGATCACAGGAGTTCTCCATCTTGACCATTCCCTGAAGATATGATGAATGACTAATATATTACAGTAAGTACCATTTTCCTAATAACTAGATGATTCTCTTGTTTTAATCCTTCTTATACTCTCTGATTCCCTGCCCCTTCAGGGGGTCTGGCAGACTTGTCAAGGGAAGCTGGTAACATTCTTGACAAATATCGATAATACATTCCTAAAAGATCCAAGTAAATGTTTTGCCCAAAATTACTAAAGATATACCAGGATAGTTCATAAATGAATGAATTACCAGTAATCTTCAATTTATTCATTTAAGAAATGGGATAGAGTATGTATTAGTTTGTGAGGACTGTCATAACAAAGTACCACAGACCAGGTAGCTTAAAAAACTGACATATATTTCCACAGGGTTCTTGAAGCTAAAACCTGATATCAAGATGTCAGAAGGATAGTTTCTTCTGAGGCGACTTGTCTTGCAGATGGCTTTCTTCTACCTCTGTTTTCTCATGGTCTTTTCTTCTGTGACTGTGTCCTAATCTCTTTTCCTAAGGACTCCAGTTAAATTGGATAAGGGTCCACCCATATGACCTCATTTAACCTTAATAACCTCTATAAAGGCTATCTCCAAATAAAGTCACATTCTGAGGTAATTCAACATAGGAATTTGGAGGGGGGGAGCATAGCCCTCAAACACTCAGTCCATAGTAGAACTATATTTCTTTATCTTAAGAAAAATGTTTCGAGTTATCAGAATTTTACAAATTAGCATAAGAAAACTTTTTTTTTTCCTGTTCAAGGCATGATCAAGGCTTTGAGAGAAAAAAATAAATCTCTGAAATGTCATTTTCCCCACCATGTATGTACTACCTAGTACCCACTCCCCAGTACCATGACAACATGGCCTGAGAACCTGGGGAATATGACACAGCAGAGCAAGCAGGATGAAAACCAAATGTCACAAAACTAACGAATAAGCACATGTTATTGGGAAGGGGCACAGTCTGAAAATCCACTTGTGTTGTCTAGAGTTATTTTCTATATTCCATAAGGAAAAAAGGAGGAACTTTCCTACAAATAGTGCCCTGGAATTATCTCAGTCGAATATGAGGTTATGTGAAGGGTATTATGAAAGTCAAATGAAAGAGCAAGGCAGTACTAATCTCTCTTCTGTAGAAATAGACTTCATATGTTAGTGTCATAGAGAATAAGTAATTTAACAGCCACATAGACCAAACAATTTATCCTATTCTGGACCTTGTGTCTGAGAAGGCATTAAGGAAGGCCCCCTTTAGGAACCAGAGAGCCAAAAAACCTGAGATGACCTCTCCGTTGCTTTGCCAGAGCCTTGTGCACATCGATCAATGCTCAGCTACATTTCTTAGTCATCTCCTTGCAGCCTCTGCTCCTGCCACTCTAACTACAAAGCTTATTGAAACATGTCACATTCTCGCTCCCCTACAGGTCTTCACACATGCTAGTGCCTCTTCCCTTTCCTATCCTTATGTGGGCAATACTACCTTCCTGGTCGTGTTTGAACTGTCAGTATCACAGAAGTCTCCCTGGTGTCTCATATTTGCATTAAGTGTTCTGCCTGCAGGCCATAATCGATACTCCTCCATCATGGTACTTATCACTGTATTGAAATTGGTATTGTTAACTGTTGACTTCTTGGGAATGTAAAAAACCTGACACAGAGAAAGTCTTGGTCATTGCTACTGCCCCAAAGCCTAACATTGCCTGATTCTCAAAGAATGGTTGTTGAAAGAGTGGTAGATTACACAGTTGTCCTAAGAACTATGTCAAAGATTCAATCATGGAAGCTGTTTACAAATATAAGTATGGTATACTTCTGTGGAAGGAGTCTTGTATGCTGATAAAGTGAAATAGAATTTAATGAGGCACAACCAATGTAAAAACTTAAAGTCACATGTGAAACTAAACTTAGAAATCTGGTTAAATATTTTCATCTTACAAAAGGTGACACTGAAGACTAGAGAATTCTAGAAATCAACACAATTTAATAATGGGAGAGATGGAACAGACCATAAACTTCCAGTTCGTTCAACTATTTGGTATTATTGATTAAGCACTTTTGTGTACCAGTCATTGGGGATATATGGATAGATAAGAGAAGTTAAGGATCCCATGCTCATAAAGCATATGTTCTGGGAGAGAAGACAGACAATAAACATGTAAAAAAAGAATTACCAAAAAAAAAAAAAAAAGACACACACACACACACACACACACACACACACACACAAACATGAGAGCTTGACGCTATACAAAGCAGGCAAGGAAGGTCTCTCCGAGGAGGATGCATTTGACCTGAAGTTCAAGTGTCAGCCATGTGAAGATCTAGGGTGCAATAAAATAGGAAGATTGGAGCACTGGAATCAAAGAAAGAAAGTGAGGACAGTGGGAGTATATGGAGAACAAAGATAATTGTGTACAATGAGGCTGGAGCCATAGGCAGGGGCTATGGCACTTAGGGCTGGGAAGGCCAGGGTAAGCAGTGTGGATTTATTCTAGGTGCATTGGGAAGCTCTGAGAGGGAGTGATGTGACTTGTATATATCGCTACCTCATAGGTTTTTTTTTCATTAAAGTATATAGTGTCTTGCTTTATTCCGACATCACTGTCGAACTACTAAATGAACCAGGGTGAAAACCTTGTAAGAATAGAGCAAACAAGCCAAGGATTCAAATAGGAAGGTTTTGTAGCTATACACAAATACGCTTGTGTGAAAATCGATTCTGAGAACAATCTGACTGAAGCCTAGGTGCTTAAACTATACAGCATGGCTAGGCCTTGCAAATTCCACCAAGTTATGGTATCCAAAAAAGTGTTCTGATGAGGATGTTCTCTGCCAGGGATGTGCAGAGCTAGTGACTGTTTACAAAGATTATTCAAATACCAGCCCTTCTGCTCTTGGCTTTATGTTTTATCCTAGCTAGTCAATGTGCAGAAGAAAAATGGTGAGAAAAAACAGCTGAGATCTTAACAAAGGCCCTAAACATATCTGGTCACTCAAGGCTCTAAATTTCCACTTTATATTAAACATGAATTCAGTGAGTTTAAGTGATGAATTTCTAAATATGCTCAAAGTGAAACTATTTTATGTCTCATCTATTTTAATATTTTCAACCCAAAATTTGGTTGGTGGAATGGAATACTAGGAGAAATAGGATTAAAAGTTTGGAGACTGATAACTCTACAACATGCCATTTTCCCAACTGACTCCCTTTGCCCACCTTTTCCTATAAAGGCATGAACTTTACAGTGAATTGCCAATGCACTCCCTTCCTAGGCTTTGCCAAAAGCCTTCCTCCTGTTTACTCACCTAACCCCAGGTCCAAGGGATCCAAGTTCTAGCATTAAAGATCAACCAAAAACTGTTCTTGCGACCTGTTTGAGATGGTCAAATAGTGTTTACTGATAAGGAGTGGCTGGTCAGTTGGAAGTGGATCAGGAATAGGAGTGCAGCCTCCAAATCCCAGACGGTACCAAGTTTGAGAATGACCAGTGAGTTACCCTGCCATATAGTTACACAGGGACACAGGTGGCAGGTAAAGGAAAGCTCCTAGGAGAATTGTGTGTCACCTGGCACATGACGGGTTTAGTTGGAATTTCCCCTGCCTCACCCCTCTGCCTTCTTCTGTTTCTCATAGCTTTCACCCTCTATCATCATCAAATCTTTTTTTGCCCCACTATTGGTTGCTACCAAATGGGTGGTGTTGGCCAGGTTTTGTGAAACAGGTGCCTGCTTGATTATTTACACCAATGTGATGTATGTGTCATCATGAAATGAGATGAACCATAACTAGTGCATCTGGACCACAAGATAATAAGGAGGGGAAAAAAATCTTGCCTTTTGACAACTAGGGGAGAAAACTGTCACTTATAAGTGTAGATTTTTAGAACAGATCATTGAGGTAAGGCATTCAAAAGATGCCCTACCATGGAGGTGATTTTTAAATCCTTTCCCTAGTTCAACTCATTAATAACTATCTGACCTTTAAGGACTTTTTTTCCCCCTTCTTGGTATACTGTAACAAACTAATGTCCTTTAGTGACAATAAATTTGAGACAAAGTAAGAACTAACCAACTGTGCCTCGTGATGGGAAAACATCAATCACTGCCTGTGAGCCACTGCTCAGGGCTAGAACCTTTGCCCAAACTAAAACGCTATGTGTTTAGTGCAAGTTTGTTTTTATTAAGCTGAAATAGCTTTGAGAATTCTCAGGGTGCTTCCTAGTTGTCAAGTAATTCTCATTGTAGTCAGGCACAAGGACTAGGATAGTCACATTGTTTGCTAATGCAAATAGCTTTGTTTGCAGGGTACTTACAATGTACTTCACCAGAATGAAACAGAGGTCAACAATTTTCCTACTTTTTAGCAAATCTGCCCTGTAAACAGAATCAAGATCAGCTTTGTTTTTTATCCACTCCCTTGAACACTCAAAATTCACTATGACTGCCAATGGGGCTTAGTACCACCAATAGCTTCTGAGAAGCTACAGGGAGAGCTAAGACTCAGCCAGAGCAGAGAATCCTATTGTCTTGGGTCTTTCCAGGCATTATACTGGAGAATGCCTCTGCTGCCTTCTGCCATCCCAATCAATTGTGTGAAAAACAGAGCTGTTCGCCAACAAAAGCCCAAAGAAGCCCGCATCATCAGGTAAGCAGCTTCCTGTGGATGAGACACTTGCTAGAATGTGTGGCCCTGGAGTTGCAAGTTCACAGCTACCTGGTGAGCTGTGAAAAGCAGAACCTAAGTTCCCATCTTAACAGGATGAGGCTTCTCATGTGTTACATAGAAAGAAAAGGGGTCCAAAGAAGTCTTCAGGCACAATGAAGGCTTATTTTGTGGAAATAGTTGCCAGCAGGTCACCATCTCTACTGAGGACAGAACGAGAGGAA
>CM052895.1:22690897-22735694 GCA_028534135.1 Potos flavus
TCTATGTTTCCATATCAGTCCATAGGGAATAGCATTTTTTTCCTGGATGAGGGGGTTGTTATAAAAACAACTTCTAAACATTTTTTTCTATCTTCCTACTCTCTTTCCCCAGAAAGAAGTGTTATTAAATGCATCCAATAGATCCTGAGACATTTTTTAGACCCTGTTTTTAAGTGCTGGCTCAGGGTGCCATATGTTGAAGATTGGGCTCTACTCTGCCCTTCCAGGGCATATCCCATGTAGTAAGATACCAGAGGGATACACATGGCCTGCCTCCCAGCCCTAGCCCCTTGCCTCTCATACTATTTGAGCTCCGAGCACATGCACATGGTGGACCCAAATTTGCTCTACCATGTTAGGATCCGGTGGGATATTAGGAAGTCTTGTTTATCTTCATTTCCAGAACTACCACTTACGCTTTGGTACTACTTACCAGAGAGTCCTTCACTGAGAGAGTGGGGCAGGAAAGCCTAAGCAATATGTGTGGTAGGTGGGCTGAATAATGATCTCCCAAAAATGTCTATATTCTAATCCCCAGAATCTGTGAATATGTTGTCTTACACAGTATATTATTTTCCTAGGGCTACCATAAGAAAGTACCACATACTAGTAGCTTAAAACAAGGTAAATTTATTCTCTCAAAGTTCTGGATGTCAAAAGTACAAAATCAAGATGTCAGGGCAATTTCTTCTCAGAGGAAGAATCTGCTCTGTGCCTCTCTCTTAGCTTCTGGTGGCAGCTGACAATTCATCCCTTGTCCCTCCTTGACTTGTGGACGCGTCACTCCAATCTCTGCCTCTGTAGTCATATGATTCTCCCTGTATGTCACTTCTGTCTCTGCATCTTTGCATGGCATTCTCTTCTGTGTGTCTGTGCCCAAATTTCTCTTGTTGTATAAGGATACCAATCGTCAGATTAGGGTCCACTCTTACCCAGTATAACTTCACTTTAACTTGATCACAAAGACCCAATTTCCAAATAAGGTCATATTCACTGGTACTAGGGATTAGGACTTCAACATAACTTTTTAAGGTACACAATTTAATCCACATTACATGTAAAAAAGACTGCAAATGTGATTAAGGATCTTGAGATGGGGAAATTATCCAGGATGATCCACATATGCCCAATGGAATCACAAGTGTCCTTATAAAAGAGAAATCGGAGGGTCAGAGGTCAAAAAGGAGAAAGCTATTTGACTATAAATGGAGATTGCAGTGATGCAGCCATAAGCCAAGGTATACTAGCAGCCCCAAAAGCTAGAGGAGACAGGAACAAGCTCTCTTGAGGGATTATCTCATGAACTCTTCTAAACAACCCTCTGCAGCAGGTGCCCTTATTATTCCTAACAAAAAGCTGAGAAAAATGAGGTCAAGAAATAATAAATAACTTATAGCTAGCAAGTAATGGAGTCAGAATTTAAACTCTTATCATTTTGACTCCAAGACTTACATTCCTATCAGTAAGGCATATTCTTATTCTATTCATCTGTAGTCAAATAGGTGACTTCACTGGACACCAGACTTTATAAAACTTGGTCTACAAATGCTGCAAAAGTGCCACACTTATCATTTGTCTTTACACAAGAGAAGTAGCTGTGTTTACCGGGCCACCTAAGGGGAGGTGGTGAAAGAAAGGCCAAGTAAACATCTTCCTGCCACAAATGCCATTGTGAGGTAATCAATTAGTCTAGTAAAGCTTCTTTTGAAGCAAATGAGAAGTCAGTGGTGCCAGTAGCCAACTGGCAGAAGAAGAATAACAGTCTTGGGCATTGCATGTGCCAACAGATTCTGGCTTATAAACCAAGCTGACCTTTTCTTCCAAAAACTGAATATGAGAAAATCATCCTCTCTTTTCCATTTCTTTGGACTATTTCTACACTGGAAGGTTGTCCATTTCAGACTGTAAGCTCCATGAGGGCACCATGTCTGATGCTCACTTCTGCTATCAGGTCCTAACAAAGTCCCAAGGAAATAGGTACTCCACAAATACTAGATAAATGAAAAGAATAGGAGTCAGCTATGCTTGGATCCAGACTGCATTTCTACCATATATCAGCTGTGTTAACTTGAGTAATTCACTTCACACCTAGCTTAAAACCTTATCTGTGAGGCACAGATGTAAAGTCTGGGCAGTAATGACTTTGTCTTATGGAGTGTTATAGAACTCAGCAAGATCTTCTGTACATAAGTTCTCTCTTAATAAGTATCCATGACTGAGTTAATTGATGAAGGGATGGATAAATGGCTGATAAAGGTAAGGTGGATACATTTTTGTTGCCCCAAAGCGATGCTAATATTGCAAACATACATCTGTCTGCAAAGTGCCCAGCAAGTTCTGCATCCTCCCACTTGTTCAGTCCAATGAGTTGGACTCAACAATGTCCAATGCTGTTGGACTCAGATGGCCACAGCTTCCCCAGGGGCCAACAGTTAGGCCATATTTACATGGAAACAAATTAAAAGTATGACTGGAATGATTTTATCTCCTTTTCACATTGGTTTGTGTGTCTGTGTTTGTCTGTGCATTTTGTGTGTTTGCGTGTGTTTCAGCTGAATATAGGAAGAAGTATAATCCTGTATCATGGAAAATTAAAAAGACAATGCAAGCTTAGAGTAGTTCTCCTCTGGGAGGGTGCTCATTTCCTTTATTTCTTATCAATATTTCTGTTAAGAATTTCATGATTGATATTGTAAACCCCCATTATGAAAATCAATGCATAATACAAGAGTTTAAGTGAACCCCACCTTTAGTAGGAGTGTGAGTATGACATAGAGGTCAGAGCAGCCATCAGAGCCTGGGCTTCATTAACTACCTTGGTGAAGGACTAAGGCATTTTGTGTCTTTGAATTTCAGCTCCTTTAGCTTTAAAAGGAGGGATTCATACTTGACCTTCAGTTTGGCTTACAACATTTCATGATACAACCTCCACCTACCTTTCTAAACTTTGTCCAATTACTCTTCCCTTCACTCTCTCTGCCCCAATCACACAAGCCTTTTCTCTGTTCCCACACACATAAAGCTTTCTCACAGCTCATGGCATTTGTACTTGTTGTTCCACCTGCCTGGAAATGCTGTTCCCTCAAATTTTCAAATCACTGGCTCCCTCTCCTCCACCAGGTCTCAGCTCAAATGACTCCATACAGGGAGGTCTTTTCCAGTTGCCCAATTTAAAGGTGATATCTAATTAACTATCACATGATCTTGGTTTGTTCCTTCCATAGTATATAAGGATATATAATATTCTCTTGATATTTGTTTTTTATTGTTTGCCTCCTATCTTTAAATTATAAGGTCCATGTAAGTAGGAACCACTATCTCTCTTGCCCATCACTGAATCCTAACACCTAAAACAGTGCCTGGCATACAGATGGCATTGAGTGAATAATTTCTAAGTTTCCCTCCATAAGAAATGCTTCCTACTATGTTAAAATCCACTGCTAATGGAGTGCCCAGGTGGCTCAGTCGTCAAGCATCAGCCTTCGGCTCAGGTCATGACCCCAGAGTCCTGGGATTGAGCCCTGCATCAGGCTCCCTGCTCAGCCAGAAGCCTGGTTCTCCCTCTCCGACTCCCCCTGTTTGTGTTCCCCCTCTGGCTGTCTCTCTCTCTCTCTCCCCCTGTTAAATAAACAAATAAAATCTTTCAAAAAAAAAAAATCCACTGCTACTCATTCCACATCTCCTCCCACAAAGATCTGTGACCAATAGTAAAAGTAGATAAACACACCCATGTCTTATAGGAGGGTTCATGTGGTAGGAAGTTCCCAGTAGCTGTGCTCTGGACAAGAGGTTCTGATACGAGTACTGTGTTTGGAACTCTATCTGATCAGACGTTAGAGAGTCCCAGGTGGCCACTTCCTTCCTCTGTCTCAGGCTGTGGATCTCTTATTTCAAACCAGTAGGGATATCACACCTATGAGTCACCCATGGTGAGCATCTCTCAAGGAGGCCTCTCTACTGCTCTTCCTTCTTTAATGCAAGGCTCTTGTCCCATCCAGCAGGCTCCCATACCTACAATAATTCTATCTTGATTTATCCAAACTACCTTTGCCTGTTTGAAACAGAACTGAGAGAGACTCTTGTTATAAGCCAAGGGTGAAAGGGCATCATGTAGAGAAAACAATCAATATATTTAGAAAGTAAAAATATTTAAAGTGAAGAGACACCAAGATCATAGTTGTGTTTATTTTATTGCTATGGCATTATGGATGGGGGATGTGGGAACATAAGTTAAAGGCAAAGTGAAACGATAAAGTATTTGAACTCAAATTTACAGATTCTCAAAGGAGAAATTCTAGTACCCAAAATTCCTTTGTTCTTTTCTCTGCTATCAGAGGTACAATCAATCTGAGATCTTTTCTCATATGGAGGGTTAGAAAATATAGGACTGCAGTATACATTTGGCACTAGAAGACGGGTAGAGGATGAGAAAATGAGATGAGTTTAAAATATCATAATAATTGTAGCTATATTCATGAGAAACTCATTTCTATGTATGAAATGCTGTTTGTTCATCTGATTTATCAATCAGACTCATGAAGATTACAATAGGTGCATTTCATGGACTAGACTGGCTATTAATAAAATATACCTCAACATTTCAATAAGATTTCCAGAATGAGGAAAATGTTCGTAAATTTTCATTATATATTCAATTGATTGCACCTCAACAAATGCACTCGTAATTGATATGGCAGCCCCCAAAATGGTAAAACATAACCACTTTGCTCACTGAAAGCTGCTTCTGTTTAGAAATGATCAGAGAGAACAAATTATAAAAGCCAGAGAAGGCTAATTACTGTCTCTGACTCTCTCTGCCTCTCCCTCAGTCTCTGTCTCTCTCTACATATATAATGTTCTGAATTTGCAGTAACATTAGATTCTTAAAATTCCGGGAGAAAAAATTTCCAGTTAATGGTGAGCTGCTTATAATTCAAGGAATGGAGGAAATAGCAGTGACTTAGATAAAACTTGGGGGCACAACATAATTTCATGTGAATCATCTTATATGTTAGATAACTCTGATAAAACTGTACATGTAGGTCATGAATGTTCCTAAGGCTCAATATGCATAGCAATGGTATCACTTTAATCTTCAGATTCCCCCAAGCAGCAGGCATCTTGTTTCACACATAGCAGGAGTTTAGTCAACATTTGCTTCAAGAGAATACGAATCAGCACCCTTTTCCTCTGTATTAGCAAACTTGCCGTCATTTCTCTCTGGTACCTACATATAATAGAGGTGCACACTGGAGATTTTAATTCACTGGCACCAATTGAGAATCTCATATTTTACTCTTATAGCAAAGGTCTTAAAAAGTTATGGTATGTAGGGGGATGCCTGGGTGGCTCAGTTGGTTAAGCCGCTGCCTCCGGCTCAGGTCATGATCCCAGGGTGGTGGGATCAAGTCCTGCATCGGGCTTCTTGCTCAGCGGGGAGCCTGCTTCTCTCTCTGCCTCTGCCTGCCGCTCTGCCTGCTTGTGCTCTCTCTCTCTCTGACAAATAAATAAATAAAATCTTAAAAAAAAAAAGTTATGGTACGTAGGTATAAATGCAAGAAATGGCAGAAATGTAACAACAAAAATATGGTTGTTTGGATTGCCAACCTTTCCTAAATCTTGAAGAAATAAAAATATTCTGATAAAATAGTACAAATAAACAGTTAAGGCAGGTAAATCTATATAGGAGTCTCTCTCTAGGATGACTTTACATAAACGTGTACATATCTGTATATGTTTATGTAAATTGTGTACAGTGTGTACAGTACATATGTAAAATGTGTACATTTTTGTGTAATATATTTAAGAGTGTTTATACCAGGAGCTTATTTGTATTAACTACTCCAAACTTTTTATGGAAGGAGGCATTTTCACAACTAGTCAAGCTTCAAAATCTGTGAATAAATTTTAAATTTTAAAAACAACTTGGGGATATAAGATAACTAATATTTTTAGAGCTCATGCTGAAAGGACTTAATGAGGAATCAGCCATGAAGTAAAGCAAATTCCCACTTTCTCTTAACAACCTGCCTTGTACTCTGGCTATGTAAATTAGCGTGAGCTCATAATCATGCCAGACTGAAATAAATCAGACTGGACATAAACATAAGAAGATTGAGGAAAAGCAGGATTTAATAAAAATGTTAAAGTATGTATACTAATAACAGATGCGGGCAGCTCTCCTCTTTACTACCTAATATGTTATCACCATTTCACTATAAGTATGAAAAATAGTAGTAAAGACATTACCGAATATTTTGTGTTTTGTAAAACTATAAATTGGCAAAACACCTACTCACTATTAGAAAATACAAAGTGAGCAAAATACACTTGATTGATTTTGCTCTAGAATTTCCATTGTTCGCAAGGCACAAAGTCAGTAAGTTCACCAGATAGGCCATTGGATTTGGGGATAAAGAATGCAAAATAATCAAATCCATGGTTTCATAGTTCAGCTATTTTGATTACTTGTTCATCAAACCAGCCCACCTGCATGGTGACATGTACTATTGCTAGGGGGAAGGTTGGGATTTAAGACCTCATGGGACATGTACTATACAACGTGTATATTTATTTTTTTGGATCATTTCAAAGGGAATCTGAGACATCTTACTGGCCTGGGGAATGGGTTCTTCTTCATGGACCATGATGTCTCCATCATTTCCAAAATAATACAAGACAAATATTTCTATAAAGTGAATCCAACAATGCTAAAAAAAAAAACAAACAAACAGCAGACAGAATAATAAACGAAGTACTGTACTGTACTTGACTGGAAGATGTTGTAAGTCAGTTTACATCTCAGATATTGGAAAGCAGGCTAACTTTTCATTCATGCAGGAACACTGATCAACATGAAACCTATCTTGAGCCTGTTTGAAAGAGACAAAGTGATGCTTGGATTTTTTTTTTATTCACAATATTAGGTTTGAGCAGAAGGCCTGATGTGGATTTCAGAAATGACCAAATGTATTATTTAGGCAAGTCATCTGTAAACAATTTCAGAAAACTTCTGTGCTTATCTCTTTAAATTAAGTATCTGACCCTCCATTATCAAATACACAGGAAAATATCAGCGAAGTTTTCATTTAGTCTACAAATAACTTCCCATATCTTTCCCAAATCAAGATCCAAATATGTCATCTGAGTTTAACTGTCTAAACACAAACGTCATTGGGATGTAAATCATCAGTTTTGGCCAAGGACCTCAGGTGATAGCTATCAGACACCAAAATGAAGTACCAAACAAAAATTATGTGTTTTCAAAATGGGTGGCCCAGGTGGGCTTTATGACTCTAGGGCTCCTCACTTACATCAAAGGAATAAATGTTGAGAACTAAAAAATAAAGAGAGGACTTCTACAGTTATTTACTGGATAGAGCTACTGCCATGTGGCTACCTTCTTTCCTTAAAGGTAAGGGAGGGGTGATTCTTTCAAGGAGACTACCTGGAGAACTTGATAAATCCTGGAGTTTGAGAAGCAAAGTGGATTGGGGTATGACTTCCCATTTCCTCCTCCTGCTCCCTTTCCCTGTCCTCCCCCTCTCCTGCCCCCAAGTTCTAGAACAGGGTGGGCAAACTTCCTCTACAAAGAGTCAGACTGAAAATATTTTAAGCTTTACAATCCATGTAGTTTCTTCCGTGTTGTAGTGCAAAAGCAACCACAAACTATACATAAATGAATGGGTGTGGCTGTGCCCTAGTAAAACTTTATTTAAAAAACAGCAGACCAAAGTTGGCCCATGGGCCACAGTTTACTAGTGCCTTAACTAGAGGTTGGCAGGTATCCTGGGCAGCAGAGCCAGGAGAGTGGCTGCGGCAGTGTGGTCAGCCTACTTGACTGCAGATCTTAGGCAAAGATAGTTGAGGGTTTCCCATGGTCCAGATTAGGACCATACTGGGAAGACAAAGTCAGCCTGGAACTGTTTGAATTGGGCCCAAAAGGACTACCTGGGAGGGCATTAGAACTCTAAGAGGGAAACTATTGTGGAGAAAACTGCCAGAATGGAAGGATGCAAGTAGGAGGGTGCGAGGGAGGAATAAAGAACCCTACTAGAGTTAACCCTACAGCCAGCCCAGCTGGGATGGAGAGAGGACCTAGCAATTGCACTGAGATCTATATGGGCCCTTAAAGTGTCCATAAGATTTTACTGCCTCAGAATACCTCGAGGGGGCCTCCCTATGAGCTTTCTGCTCAAGGCAGGGAAGACATTCCTTCAGTGGATAAATTTTAAAGGAAGCTTGGAAAACAAAAATAAACTGGCATTTTGATTACATTTCTTAAGTTACCTGGTTCAATAGAACAGGTACAAAAACACCCCCTCCCCAATGGCTATACATGAGAAAAGAAATTGATAACTGGAACAACTATCTGGGTTATCAACTCAGTTACGTAACACTCCCATGGTTGCACCAATTCTCCACTGTCTGCTTCAGTTTAAGTCAGCTTCTCACATGTTAGCAAGCACCTACATCACCTGGAGGGCTTTTTAAGACACAGATTGCTGGGTCCTACTCCCAAAGATTCTGATTCACTAGGACTGGGGTGGGACCTCAAAATGTGCATTTCTAATAGGTTCCCAGGTGATACTGATGCTTCTGGTCCAGGACTGCACTCTGAGAAAGTGGTTTAACTCAAACCTAGTTTCCAATTGTGACTTGTCATCTCAGGTACAGGAGCTTCCAACATTAGTTGGGCACACTATAATGCTTTAGTTGTTCACAGGGTTCATCAGTCAGTCCGGTTCAGTGTTCAGAGAACAGCTATGGCTTCAAAAGTATTCATTTGTTTTGCCAACATCATCTATCTCTTCTGATATCATGGGCAACTTTTCTCAAGGAACCTGGATTTTTTGGCCTTGCCTTTCCGTTATTCACATACAACATGAAGGTAGTTGCCTGCCAATACCAAGCATTTTCCACAACGTCACCAATCCATCCAGTGCAAGAAAGGATACTGAAAGGAGTTTACTGACATATTGTCTGACATTGTCATGATCCATGAGTGGCAGAAAATAGACACCAGTGAGTAGGCAGATTTCCATCTGGCAAGAAGATGGCTGTAATGAGCACCAATGTGAAATGACAGATAGTAATAGAAACTAGAAAGTCGATGGGAAAATTAGTTTTCCTCATTTCACATCTGCACAACAGGGGGAGCTGCCAATCAAGGTCTCCAGAGAGAGAGGCTTATCTGGGTTCCCAACCACATGCAAAGCCATGTTCTCCTAAGTTAAAAAAAAAAAAAAAAAATCATGGGAAAAAAAATAGAATCAGTCTGTTAGAGAGCTTTAAACAAATGTGGGGCTGCGAAACAAGCTGTCACAAATTGGCACAGAGAATGCAGAAAATCAATGTGAAATGAAAGCTGCCTCTCCCAACAAAATAAAGCCAGCAATTAACTCTTCCTGTACTTGCTGCAGCCTACAAGCCATTTAAACACCAGAAGGCAGGTTGCTAGGGAATGGGCCATTGCTTTAAATACACAGCCTACTCTCTCCTATAGCAGGGGTGAGTGAGTGGGTAAGAAATAGGCATGCAGGTAGCACGGAAGAACCAACTTTGCTTTCATATATACATATCTAAATATATCCAAATATATATTTTATATACATTTCTATACACATATGCCTATATAAATATATGTGCATGTATATGTGTATGTATATGTATATATGTATGTACACACACACAAACACACTGAATGGGCACAGGAGACTAAGAACAGATTTTTTTTTAAGATTTTATTTATTCATTTGAGAGAGAAAGACAGAGAAAGCATGAGCAAGGGGCAGGTAGAGGGAGAAGTAGACTCCCTACTGAGCAGGGAGCCCGACACAGGCTTGATCCTAGGACCCCGAGATCCTGACATGAGCCTAAGGCCAACATTTAACTGACTGAGCCACCCAGGTGCCCAAGAACAGACATTTCTTACGCTTGCTGCCTAGAATGAGCAGGAATGAGACAGGAATATAAAAGCATTTCACATAGTCTTAATATTCGCCTACGGAAACATACTAATCCATCACCACTTCAAAACACAAATTAAAGAATATAAGAATTCAGACTTGCCATATGTTTGGCTGTTCAACTGTAATTCTGTTTTGAAGGACATGTAGATGAAAATAAATAAAAAGAGACAACTAAAACAATTACAAAAGTGCTTAATGGCACTTGTTAAAAAACCAGGATATTGATATATTTCACTAATGTTTCAAGAACAGTGCTCTGACTCTCAATCTCATGAAACAAACTGAGGGTTGCTGTGGGGTAGAGGGGTAGGGATAGGGTGGCTGGGTGATGGAGATTGGGGAGGATATGTGCTATGGTGAGTGCTGTGAAATGTGTAAGCCTGATGATTCACAGACCTGTACCCTTGGGGCAAATAATACATTATATGTTAATTAAAAAAAAAAAAGAACAGTGCTCTGAATCAGAATGTAAAAACAAGTGCAACAAAGACAAGCTATAGTTCTACAAACAGAATTCAAAAGGGTCATTCATTGGAGTATCAACATATTTGTAAAAATGGAAACTAATTTGTATGTTTATGTGTAAGCACCATATCAGTCAGGACACTTTCTGCTTTAGTAACAAACAACCTCCAAATCTCAGTAGTTCAGTACACAATGAAGGTATACTCCGCTTACACTACATCCAGTGTTGGTCAGCAGCGAAACTCTGTTAATCATTGTCATTCAGGGGCTCGCAGTGATGGAAACTCTACGTGGATATGTATTTCCATGTACATCAAAGGAGAAAGAGAGGAAACATAGAAACTCACACATTAGTTCTTAAACTTTCTGTCCAGAAATGACACGTTCTCAGTTTCATTGATCAAAGTAAGATTTAAGAGCTCATACCTGAAAAAGAAATGAGGAATGAAATCCTACTGCATTCCCAGAAAAAGAAGAAGTAGAAATATGCAGTGAACAGCACCAATGACAACCACGATCACTCCCATCTCTTGCCGGAACCCCTGCAATAAAACTCTTAACCCATCTACCTGTTTCCACTGCAGGTCCATCTCTAACCTATTTACGTAGCATCCAGAGACCATGAAGTTTTTTTATTTGTTTGTTTTTTAAGATAAATCTGGTCTTATCAGTCTCATGTTTCAACACCTTTCCGTCACTTTGCATCGAACTTACAATGTGACTGAATATCTTAACCATGAGTTTACAAGGCTTTACATGATCCAATCCCTGGCTACATCTATGACTTCCTCCTTCTACTCATTATTGATCCAGTAAAAGCATTTCCCACTACCCTCCTCATTCACAGTCACACTGGTCTTCTTTAAGTTTCCTGAATTTATGAAGCTTTGTCCATGTGTTATTCTCTCTGTTATTTCTTTGTGACCTGGCTTATTCCTACTCATTCCTTCAACATCAGGCTTTCATTCTCTATCGTATCTCCCTCACAGATCTTACTTTTTTCTTTATAGCAATTAACATGCTTTTAATTATAAATTTATAATTATGTAGTTATTTACATGTTTATTTAATATCACTCTTCCCTCTGTAAATTCCCCAATGGAAAGTATGTTTTTTTCCTTCACCTCTAAGACATAGCACTTAGCATACTACCTGACATACAGTAAGCACTCAACTATCACATGAATAAGTGAATTAGACACACTTTTGCTAATGTCTAATAAAATCAACAAATCAGTTAAAACATGTGTAGCACAAAGCCACTAATCTGGGATTTAAAGTGAAAATCCAAATGTTAGAGTTAAATGTGACTTTATATCTTTGTCTACACTTCAGAATTTAGACATAAGATTCACATCCAGTATGACAAATGATCCTTTGAATTCACAGTAGGTAAGTCAGTTAATGAAATTACCATATTACAGCAAGATAACAGAAGCTGAGAGAAATGAAGAGACCCACCCAGAATCACACTGCTAGTATAAGAGGCAGAGCCAGAGGTGAATTAAGAGACCTCTCACTGTACATCTGCTTCAGTTTGCACACGCTATCCTGTCTGTCGATTCAAGAAGGTCAGCCTTAGAAGTATTCATGTGGGACAGTGTTAATGAAAGAAAAATTATTAATATAACACTTGGGCCAGATTCTGTATAGATATGCAGAAAATGATCTTCAGTCTCACTAAGCATTTCAGAATCTGTGCCCAAAGGAATTGGTTGGGCAAAAGAAGAACTTCATCAAGGGATCAGCTTTATAAATATGTCTCTCCTTGATATCTCTAAGGATTTAGATCATGCCAAGGTATATTTCTAAGAAGTCTCTAAGAAATATCTCTGGTATTTGGTAGGGGTTTCATATTAAGCTATGACTACATTTATTCAAGAAATATATTTTGAGCACCTACTATATGTCAGAGGCTGTGCACAGTGCAATATACCAGGTTAGCTGGAATGGTCAAGGGGATAGGCCTATGTTTTAATGGGAGCAAGGATCACAGTAGAAGTGCAAGGTAGGCATGAGTGGAAACCCATTGGAGAAGACAACAGAGACAAGAAGTGAGTGAACAGTAATTGTTGGGAGTAGGGGTGGGAGGAGGCTCACAAAGGCACTGACCACCTTGGAACAAGAGGAAGAAACAAGAAAGGAATAGAAAAAGGGGAAGGGAGGATGAGAAATGTCACAATTGTATCCCAGATGCAATGAATCAACTTAATCTTGGTTTTGAGAAAAATACTGTTATAGCCTGTTTGAGTTCTTCTCATGAATTTGTTTAATGATGTAATGACTGAATTTTCAGCTACTGTACAATTAAGCTCCATTCCCAATTCCCAAGGACAGGCCCTTCCAACACCAACTGGAGCTAGACCCTATTTCCCTCTCCCCCTCTCCCCATGGATTCCAAATCCAACCTTCCCCTTTTTCCTGTGAACACATCACCATTTTCAGTGCCTACCACAGGGTGCCCCCAGTGCATGCTTCTTCGTGTTCTCAAAAAGAAATCTAAAATCGCTGTTAGGTAGGCCTGAACCAGAAACAAAGAAATCCACCTGACTGGGCAGATATGCATGATAACTTATCACACACACAGAAAAGGTGCTAAATAGATTAGCTATAATTCCATTCACATCCATATAAAAGAGCTGCATAAAATATTAAATGTGTATAGCCACTTGCTTCAGAGATAAATGATAAGACTCATTAGTCTGGACAAAAGAATTTTTTAAATATGAGATTAGGCAATGAATATCCTCAAGAGGCTCTGTAGAAGATAGTGCACATTCAGAGATAGTCTACAAGCCAGAATCCAATTTTAATTAGGTCATTGCTTCAGCAATAACCAAGACCTCTGGAAGAAAGAGAAACTATTCTTTCTCACAAGCAAGGAAAGGATCAAATCACTTCTGAACCTAAAACCTTCATAACCAACAGAAAGGGCAACTCGATACAACCAAGAGAATTTCTATCAGCATGGCTATACTTTACATCCTGTATATACTTCTTACAATTCTCCTGGCTGTCCCTAACTTGATGATGTCTGCTTCTGGCTATCGTTTATTTGCAATTACTTGCTCACAGAGCAGAAATGTCCATCTACCCTACCACCCACTTAGTCTGCTGCAACAGGAAACCCCAAAAGGAAACAGGCAGAGGGAATCTGCCTGTTGGGAAGGTGGGAAGGAAGTTACCTTCAGAGAGGTCCTCCATGACCACCATGTATGGAATACCCGCAAATGTCCATTATTGCTTATCAGTCTTTGAACTAGCGTTATTTCTCTCTGTGGCGTTTCTATCCCTCATATACTCATACATTGCGCGCGCGCGCGCGCGCACGCACACACACACACACACACACTCACACACATACATATATTTTTTTTTTTACCTATTATATCTACCAGAATGAAAATTTTATGAGAGTGAGATCTTTGTTTAGTTCATCAATGGGGTTCTCTCTGTGTTGACCAGTGAACCCCAAACATAGTAGGTGTTCAACAATTATTTGTTGAATGAATAAATGTTTTTCCCTAGGTTGCTGCCTCACAGTATGGCTAGGAAAAAAAGATAGTGTTACAGGCCAAATAAAAGTCTAAGAATAATTTCATTCTACTCTAAATTACGAAGGCTGAAAATGTAAATAAAGACCTTTGCATGGTGTGCACAGACAGTTGAAACTGGATGAATTAGATCTCTGGGGTTAAAATGGAAACCGGCTCCTGCAGTAAGTGATGGCTCTTCTATGGTATCCAACTCTCAAACAGGCCTAAAGTTGAGGATAAAAATCTCAAGAGCATATATTAAATCCAAGACCATTTTCAGAGTGAATTAATGAAGTAAAAGGTGAAAACTGATAATGAAAGGAAAACAATAGTACAAAAGAAGTTCATTTATTTTAAAAGCTCGATTTGGCTTTTATTCTGATTAATAATAGATGATGTATTCTATATAATATTTGAGCTTAAAAAAGAGAAAATGTAATGGAATGAGTAGAAATGCTAGCTTTGCTAGCACTGTGTCCTTAGGCAAACCTCTCTGACATCAGAATTGCTGATTGGTTTACTAAATGGGAGGCGTCACTAATAAATTCCTAATATATAGGGTTGTTGCTAAAGTACCTATCCCTTATAGGCTGGACTGAAGTGTCCATCTGGTGGCAAAGCTCTTGGCAGGTCATGTTTCAAGAAGCAAAGATCCACTTTGAGAGTGACACCTACAAAGTCATTTATGTGGGTGACAGACATTCTCACACTCCTTAGCTCTGCCTGGAGACTCTGTGCCTAGCTTGTGGCTCAAGCACAACTCTAAAACCTGTAGGTTCCTTGACTTCCTTTTCCACAAAGCAAAGAGTAACCAATTCTTTATAGTTTGAACCAGTAGGAAGCATCCTTACTCACTAAAACAGAAGGGTATTACCCGGGGGTATTTGTTCTAGCGTGGAGGAAGGAGTTCAGATTTAGATTCAGAAAAACAGAGCTTGAACCCTGACTTTACTACTAAGTATGTGATCTCAAACCAATTAATTATCTTCTCTCAATGAACCTGTTTCTTCATCTGCAGGATGGAGATAGCAAAATAGCTCCCTCATGAGGTTGTTGAAAAAACTTATAGAGATACTATAAATGAAAGAGCTTTGCAGTTGGTAAAGGGCTTTACAGATGTAAACTATCTTAATCTGGTGAGCCTGGGGTTGTCTTTTGTGATAACAAGAATACCCCTTTACAGTTTATCAAGCATTCTCATGTACATTAACTCATTTGGATGTAATCTGAGCTTCCAGGATTAGTTCTAATTCTATGAGGAATGGTGGGGTTTTCTCCCCCCAGATAAGCTTTCAAAAGCATTTTAGGATGTCTATTGTCATTCCTTTCTTCCCTCATCCAGTATGTAATAACTGAACATCTCTTAGAAGTACCACATTAAACTCATAAATCTAGAAGATATTAAAAAATGAGAATATCTTCCCATGTCCTTTGCAAACACACATATTCATCCATTTAGTAAATGTGTATTGAGCACTTACAATGAACCACACAATCATATGAGGAAACACAAAGTTCAAAGTCAGATGTGTAAATGAAAGAGAACGAATGTGACATGATACCATAGCACTCCCACAGAGTGGTCAACAGTGAGCTAAGAATACTAAGAAATGCATGTACCAATCTCAAGTCCCCAATTGCCAGTCTTTTTATGATGCCTAGAAATATCCAGAAATATATGCTCAAGAAACACCTCTTGTCACTAATTTCACAAAGGTATTGGGGTTTTCTGAGATTGGTTACCAGTGCAACTGGGATACTTCAGTGGTAGAACAGCCATTCGGAATATGGGAGGTATCCACCCTAGACACACACTCAATTCACTACATAGGGCTTTTACAATCAACTGAGAAGGAAAGTCAACAGGTATTCAGGTCTGTAGAAGAGAAGAGATTAAGAAAAGAGATTAATAAATGTCGCTCTTAACTGAGTCTTTCTGCCAATCCAGTAGACGTATTCATTTTCTCGCCTTCTGTCTATACACATTTCTAAAGGTACTATCTCTCAGTAACAGCTACATGATGTGAAAACATTATTAAGAACAATCTTTAAAATCCCAAACAACGATTACTAGAAAGCGCGATCTCACTGTTGACCACCAATATTTTTAATGAAGAACAGATGGCATGCGAAACTTTTGAAAAACAACTTTAACCTTTTTAAAATAAAGTAGCCTTACATGATTTGAGTGTTAGCAACATTTCTGTGCAGCACTGAGCACTACTCATAATACAGGTGATTGTTTTAGAGGCGGACATCTGTACTCTTGCAAATTTGGGATTGGGGTCGAGAGCTGATTCTGTCACTTCTGAGCAACTGGGTAAGTAATACATGAACTTGGCAACATATGGTGGCCATATTTTCCATTGTGAGAATGGGAAGCAGAGGAAATCATTCCATACTGATGGAGTGGCATGAAGCAGATGCCTAGAGGAAATACAGTGATTTAAGATGGAAAGAGCATCGATGCTATTTGGTCCATTCCACCCATCGCCAGTGAAAGTGGAGTAATATTCCAAACAAGGAAAGGGAGCTACACTCAGAAGAAGTAGAAGTGGGTGTGAGGGAAACAAAAAACAATACACTATGTCTTGATTCCAAGAATATTACTGACAACTATTTAAAACTAAATATGGAAAATAAGCAACAAATTTATAGGTCATGTTCCTGATTATACTTTTGTTATCAAGTTTTGTGGATATTATGCAATATATTCTCTTCACTGAAGTCCTCAGTACCTATGAGTAAATGAAAATACTTTTCTGAATTTCTGTACCTTATATTTTGCCTTATATTTTAATGAAAAGTTATACCCTCCATCAACATTTCTCTTTAGTGACAGCTATAAACAAGGCAAGTAATTTTAAGCTCAAATAGTATTATTTCACATTGAAATGTGAAGGGAATCATGATTCATGAGTTTGCTGATTGTTTATTCCCAGCTGCAGACAGCCCGCCCATCAGCCAAAACAAAACTGCAATGCCTCACTTATCCGAGTGAGGGGCTTCCAGCAATGAGTCCAAAAGGGAATGAGCCAAAAAAGACACCACAAAATGTATACATGTGTTCCATGAAAGGTTCAACTTACAATTATAGTGAATCTCACTTCATCTTATTTTATACACCTATTTATTTAGACATCCTGAAACTTTGAGGAGTAGTCAAGTTATCATCATTAAAAAGCAAAAGCTGGAAGACAGAAATATAATCTCAGAAACTGGCCACAATTACCATAAAAGTCCATTAGTTTAGTAGCATTTAGTCTCTACACTAAATAAATAGTGCTACAAATATTAGTAATGCCTAAAGAATTATCGGATGTTTGTCAAACTTATCCTGAGTCATCAGAAAAAGTTATATTATGTTCAACAGATTTTGTCTTCAGATGATAGCAAAGTGGAAAAAAAAAAAAAGATGATAGCAAAGTGGATACCACACATTATAAGATTTATATTCCAAGTGGAATTTTATTTTAAAATTACTTGGAAAATATACTTCTGTTGAACATTTTACTATGAGGTAGTAGTATATTCAGAAGTAATGCAGCTAGTGCTCCTGTTTCCAACAGATGTTCAATAGAGACAACAGAGAAGGGATTTCAAGCATGGACTACTCAATCTTCTTTCCCATCTTTGTCCTCTCTCCAGTACTTAGAGAGAGGCCTTCCCTTGGTCTCCTCACCAGCTTTTCACATCTGCAAGGGTGCTAAAAAGTGCATAGAACTTGTATGTCCATTACAAGGAAATGATGGGGACCCATTTTGAAAGGTCTGAATACATTCAGAAAAGATCCACCTTATGCTACTTGATCAGCATGGAGGAGCATATGAGAAGGGTGTGAAACACAGAAACTCTCCATCTTAAGTCCTCTCCCATTTTATTGGCTTCTCCTTCCAGTTTTTCTCTGGGGGTGGAGGGTGGTGCGGGAGTGCTATTTTTCCACTGCATAAGGACTAAATCCAGGGGAAATCATTGCTTCATAAATGTCAATTCATAGCTGCCATGTTTACTGTTTTGTTTTTTCCGATCAAAGAGATGTCTACAACTCACTATTTTTAATGAATAGATTTTTACATATTTATCATAATATTGGTTTTTAACCCAGTGTTTCAAGCCCATCATGATTGCTGATAAGCGTCAGTCTCAGATGGTCTTAAAGGCAGATGACATAACTGGTACCAAATACAGGATGAGCAATATAACCCTAGCATGATAAGGCCTTTGAAAATCTCTAATGCATGACTCTCATTCAACTCTGCAATGAAAAAATACCAGTCACCATTTACTTTGCAAACACTGATTCAGGAACCTCATGTGCTATTGTAAAGTAAAAAAGCAAAAAAACAAAAACAAAAAAAAACCAAAAACCAAAACCAAAACAAAACAAAAAAACTCTCCTGAGAAAATATTGCAGTTTTAGGAAAGCAATGTTTTCAGCTGCTGTAATCATTCTAATTACTTTAGAATGTTTCTTTTTTCCCCCTTCACCCTCTAGGGTCTTTTTGCCTTCAAATCAGCTACAGAAACAAAGCAATTTAGCACAGTAAAAAGCTTATTAACACATGATGCAGTTCATTGGCATGAGAAAATGCTATGGAGAAAACAGGAATCTATCCCATGGAAAAAAGCTAGATCCGAATATTTCAAATAAAAGAAGCTGACCTGAGGAGTGAATAACTCAACAAGATGTGAGAAGAAAGGTCAAGACGGCAGCTCCGACTGCAGAGAAATCTCAGCAACACGGGATGGAAGATGGCCATTTAATTCCTCAACTCACCCAGCAAATGCAGTTTACAGCCAAGGTGGGCAATTTTCTAAATTCTCATCTATCATCTAAGAGAGCCCCCAGATTCTCTTCAACTGTGGTTTCTTCTGCTTTTTTCAAACTCATCTGTATGACACCAGGGAAGGTGAAATAGCCCAATTTATCTGTGGAAAGTGAATTTGAAGGTTTCTGCTTCTCCGCAGAGGTAACAATAAGGAAGGGTGAGGGTACATGCCAAAGCTATCTTATCAGAGTACAGTCAGAAGAACGACATGATGCTCCCTACCAGAGAATTCTGAGGGCTTGGAACAGAACGAAAATGATGAATGGAATAGTATGCAGGATGTGCACAAGTGAGACAAAGCATATCCA
This sequence comes from Potos flavus, assembly GCA_028534135.1. Lineage (NCBI taxonomy): Eukaryota > Metazoa > Chordata > Mammalia > Carnivora > Procyonidae > Potos > Potos flavus. The sequence continues at coordinate 22,710,007 of CM052895.1, forward strand.
AATTAATGGTGACTTCATTGTTAATCTTATTTTCTTGACCCAAGTAGACTGTATCAGAACAACTCAGTACACCTCCAAAACACAACATGAGTAAATTCTCAAGTCAAAGACAGAAACATCAATGAGCTTGCAGTGGATACAGAGACACTTTAAACAAAGATTTTGTCTCCTTAAGAATAATTATTCATTCCTTCATTCAGTATTTCGCTTTGGGCATGGTGCTAGCTCTGGATATGTGAGCATGAACAAAATAAATCCTGTTTTCTTAGAACATGTATACTAATACGGGAGAAAGGCTATAACTCTATTCACTATTCACCCATTCTATGCATGCTTTTCAAGCAACTAAAGATCGTAAGCTCAGTAAGAGGAGCCTAAGTGTGTCAGAGGAGAGTGGTGTGGGACCAAGGAAGGCTTCCCAGAGGTGCTGATGTCTGAGCAGCCTTCTAAAGATGAATTCTATATTACGGTGAATGGCATCCTAGGCAGAGGAAACCACACTTGCAAATGAATGCATGCATGAAACTGGTACATTGCTGGAGCATAAAATATATATGTGAGGAAAAGGAGAAAAATTAAATATATAGACAACTTCTATGATATAGTGCTTATCAGTGCTGGAAACACTTCAATGACTGATTTATTCTCTTATCTACATTTTGTTTCATTTGAATACAACTTCCTTGGCATATTTCTGAAAGGAGTGATGAGGATGAAGTTACAACTTCTGATTCATACAAACTAAAATTCTTAGTATTAGACACTAACCACAGGGGAAAAGCAGGGATACTCTTATTTGGTGCATTTTGTAGAGGCTATCTTTGTGGAACTTTAAAAGGAAGAGTGGATAGTCCCACATTGATAATTTGTTATACCTGTACAAAGAAATCTGAGAAACTATCAACAGTTTTATCTTTGAAAAAAAAAATAACTATATTCAGGATTGTGGGATGTTCTCAAATCCCCCTAATGAACTACTTGTCCCTTATCTATCAGGATGATCTCTTTATAGATATCATCAAAAGGAATCTTCCAAAGCCTCCCTCAATAACACACTCTGCTTTCTCACAGCCCTTATGGTCACAAAGTTTACTATAGAATACTTAGATTTATCTTAGCATAATTCTACTTCCATCTCAGGTAAGTTCCTCTTATTCCAGGACATGAAAGATCTCTTTATTTACCAATCCCCTAATTTTCATCCAAAATCCAACCCAGTGTATAAACACAGCCGAAATAATTGAAGAGCTTCCTCCCCATGACTTTCTTGTTATCAGTGGAAACAACTGAGGAGTGTGGCCACAGAGCTGTCATAAAAATAGGACACCTAATGGGAACGTACCTGTCTGGAGGATTTTAGGATAAACTGAATCCACTTTTGAGCACGAAAGGTACAGAGGCAGGAAAGCTCTTCTGGCAATATCCAAAGTATGCATCACTCTCTCCCTGGGTAGTAAATGACTATTCTCTGTGAAACCAGGCACCTAAGAGAAAGCCTGCAATTAAAATAGCAAAATCCCATTTCATGGATGCTTGCATTTTCTCCCATGATGAATGTTAGTCGGAGATCAATGCATGTAAAAATTCATCTAAGACAAAGCAATCATGTGTCCATATGCACTGCAGTGCAGAGAACAGGCCAAATAATACATTGGTCCATCTCAATCTGTGTCTGGCACATTAGCTATTTACTTAAATAATTTAAAAACACAAGTCTGTTCTGCTGCCCTGACCAGAGCTAAACATTAATGAAGTTAATCTGCCAGCGATGACACCTGTGAAATGATTTTAATGCACTTAAAACATTTATTTAAATTTCATATTAAAGTAACAAAGACATAAGAGATGACACAGTCAATAAAGTTGGATTCCAAAGCTGTTAAAAAAACAAAGGAAAAAATAGTGCAGATTGGCTTTAACATATCTGCACACATCTGAAACTAAGTAATTATTTCTCTAACTTGATTACAAAAATGAAAACCACTTTGTTACAAGCTAGCTACAAGCTTTCAGTAGAATAGGAGTTTAAAACTGCTCAGATGTGGTACCTGAGAAATTTAAAAAAAAAAAAAAAAGATTGATTTAAATCATATAAACCACTTCTTAATAACCTGACAAAGAAAGGAAGTAGATTTGGTCTATCTTTTCTTTGACTATATGTTGATTTATCCATATACATATCAGTCTTATTTCACTCCTGTGTCTAGAATTCTTTAGCTATAAGTTCTTCTATTGCTTTGCACTACGGATTTTTCTTACAGCTCTAAGCACATCTCCTCTCTTCAGCCCTGTGGCTAGTAGTGTTCCTCGCCCTGGGAAAGAAGAGGAAAAGCAAAGAAGAAGGGAAGGCCACACGCATGCTTTGAAATTCATGAAAACATCCTTAAAAATCTCAAACTATGCATGAAAATCTGGATAGATGCTGAGTGGTTAAGCTTTTTTAAAACTTTTTTTTTCAAGATTAGTGCCCCCCCACCCAGATTCTATGTGATGATATGTGTATAGGGAAGAGGAGACACACAGACACACACACACACACACACATACTCCCCCTATTTGCAGTGCAATGAGGTAATGAAAACAAAGTCTGTAAAAAAAAAAAAAAAAAAGAGAGAGAGAGAGATGGGAAAGACAATAACTCAGTTAACTGTACAGAATCCTGGCATTGTGAAAAGAGATTTACAGGTATGGAGGGAGAGAGTGTTTTGTTAATATTGTTCTCTCTCTCATGTCCCTACTCATTTCTGAATCTAGGGACTGAGTGAACCCTAGATGACATTTTTAGCACAATATCCTGCAGAAGACTTGTCAGCAGGATGTTTTCTTAGCACTATGAAAGGGTTGACTGATTTTTAGATAATCTTGCTAGAGGCCTAAACTTAGGGAGGGCTTCTCCCTCCCTTCTTCGCCCTGCAGAATCTTAAATGTGTGCAGCAGGTTAGGTAAGTTTAGAGAAGAAAGGGTTAAACCAAGGGTCATAAAGCAATGAACCATGGACTGACTCTGGCCCCAGAGATACAATTTTTTTTTTAAATTATGCAATGCAATAGAATTAGTAAATATCACATAAAGTTCCTGATTTGCATATTTTGTTGAAAACTGGAGTATCTGGCTACAGTAGCCAAATTTCCTGCCTGGTAGCCATCAGATCAAGTTTAGTATCAGCTTTAGCCAGGACATAAATTCAAAAGATCGCCACAGTTTTCACCACTCCTTATAGTCTGACACTCAGCCACTTCACTTTTGTCTGTTATATCCAGGATCTCCATAAACACTTAATTGGAGGATGTTTGCATTAAGATGACCAAAGAAACTCAGGGGAACATAAAAAGGAGTTCAATAGTGGATGTCTCACGAATGGAGAAAGGCTCTTTGAAGGATGGCCAAAACTGGAGAGCTAAGATTAAGGCATAGAGGAGCAGGAGGGGGTGGAAGTGAGTTGGGTAAGAAGAGAAAATCATTCCTCAAACTCCACCACCACATCTGATATTACCCCCAAATCTGAATAGGCAGGTATATGCATGCACTGAGGCATCCAACAAAGGATATTCTGCTGGATTTACTCTGTGAGCTTAAGGGGCTAACAGAAAGACTGCTTAACTAGGGATGGCACAAGGAGCCCAGCACTGTGGTCACACCATACCACTCATCTTTATTTTTTAAGTGACAACAGCCAGGGAGATGATGCTTCCTAGTTCACAGACTTCACCGTCTCACCATCCTTACAGGTTTCTACCAGAAAACCAAACAGACCAAGGATATTGTAGGACATTTTTAACTGAAAAAGTAGCCCTCACAGGAAGGATTCATATCCTACTGTATAATGTATTTCATTTGGAAAGGTATGGATTGATACATGATTCTTCTCTCAAGAATCCTTGGCTACTCCGTAAATCAGGATCCTTAATTCATTCTACCCTGTTCTTTCCCTGTGTAAACCAGAACCCTCTCCTTCTTGCTCTCATTCCTTTATTTCACAGCATAGCATCCTTCTTCTAAATGACACCTGGGTGCTAATCTCACGCCTGGATCCCAGAGGCTCCTTTCTTCCCAGTGGAGGTCTTATCAAAACATTTTCCAGCAAGGCCCAGCTCTTACTATAAAGGAATCACTACACCAACTATCAAGATTATAACATTTTATCCATATCATTACACATGAATCCAATATATTTCTATTTGATAAAGACTGTACCTTCCATACACACATATAAAATGAATGCTCTTGGAAATATGTATCAGCAAGAAGGTAAATCATAATGAAAAGAGGAGTACTGGGATCCAGAGGTCCCAAAGAATTTATAACGAGAAGAGTAAAAAAGTAGAAATTAGTCAGACTGAAGAAGGTTTAGCTAAGAAAAAAGGCTTCATGTGGCAGTCCTCTAATATTGGCCTTAGAAAGCATATCTGGGGGCTCCATTTCTCCATTTTCAGATGGGAACACTATGGCAAAGTTCTTGGTAACAAAAGACAAGCACACACAACTGGTGAAATAAGAACTTTCTTTCTCTCACAAAAGAGCCAGGGTAGTTCTACTCCATAAGCCTTTCTGATACCCAGGCTCTGCCTGTGTGGTGGTTCCACCATCACCTAGAAAGTTGCCCTCTTCTGCAGACCAGCATGGCATTGTCACATCCATGTCCCTGATCAGGGGAACAGAGAAAGACAGGAAGTCCAGGTTAAGCATTTTGCTTTTAAGCAAGTTACTTTCCGTCACATGTGCTTACATTTCACGGGTAAGAATTAGGTCACATTTCCACACTTCTCTGCAGAGAAATATGCAACTGTAGGCTCCAGTGTCTCAGCTGAAATTCTATTGTAATGAAAAAAAAAGGGACAATACTTTGGAAGAGACTGTGAGCAGACTGCTGTAGATATCAAGAATGTAAGATACTTACTAGAGATCATGTGCTATTTTAACCATTTTAACATCCTAACCAAGGGCTTTGGTACTCTTGTCTCTGTTATCACTCCCCCTGAAGGGCTAGGCAAAGAATACCATAAACGGAAGAAATGAGACCTCAAGCAGTGGAAAAAGAGATTCTGAACAAAATCCTTCCCTAAGAAGGTCATAGCTGGCCCATCTGATGTAGTCAATGGTCTCACCAGGAAGACAGCTGCAATGCATTGAAGTTTGCTGTACAACTGACCTGAGAGGCACTGCAATAGATGCAGTATTGCTAGGGAACGACGTAGAAATCAATGTGGAGCAGGAGATGAGAGCAGCCCTAAGTGAAAACCCTTGAGAAGGAGGCTTCACGGGTTTTTTTTTGTTTTGTTTTGTTTTGTTTTAATTGGGTAGAAGCTAAGAAAGTAGAGTAAAAATAAACCTGTCCCCAGTGGAAAGGGCAGCATGGAAAAGAGATTGTGGTAATGAAGGCTACAGGCCTATCATTCACATTAGCTGAGTAGACCTTTATCAGAAAAAAAAAAAACAACAAATTATTTTGTTTCTTGGGAGAGCATGGAGACCACAAGAGTGGCCACAGGCCACTGAAAGAAATAAGAGTCAAAGGAGTTATCATCTAATACCCCCTTGCTTTCTTTTCTACCACACATGGGCAAACTCCAGTTCCATTAGCAAGGAAATGAAAAACTAAAGATTGTCATGTGGAATCTCATTCTAGTAAAAGAATTTGGATCTATAAAGAAATTTAAGTTGTTTTACCTTCTGCCTTCCATCTAGTCTGCACCACAACATGTAGCAGATGATGCTATACTACCTTGTGAATTTTTCTATCATTTCAAATATGAACCTTGCTATCCAACTCATCTTCACCTTCCCCCCAAAATGCTGGATTTTAATGTTTTCAGAGGTCAAAGTTATTTCATAATCTCTCCCATGTCCCAGAGAACCTAGAAGAATGCATTGGGCATCATTCATTGCCATCTCTTTCAAAGCATCAGGTCCTCATTTTATTTTATTTTATTTTATTTTTTAAAGATTTTATTTATTTGACAGAGAGAAACATAGCGAGAGAGGGAACACAAGCAGGGGGAGTGGGATAGGGAGAAGCAGGCTTCCCGCGGAGCAGGGAGCCTGATGCGGGGCTCGATTCCAGGACCCTGGGATCATGACCTGAGCCGAAGGCAGACGCTTAATGACTGAGCCACCCAGGCACCCCCAGGTCCTCATTTTACACAATGCTTCTGATCTCAATCATTTCTTACTGGAATCCCAGCATTTCATTTTTGAGATAATTGTCACTTGGAGGGCTGAATTGTTAAAGATGTTAAAGATGTCCACATCTGAATCTCTGAAACCTGAGGATATGTTACTTTACATGGCAAAAGAGACTTTGCTGATGGGATTAAGTTAAAGATATTGAGATGGGGAGATTCTCCTGGGATTATCCACATGGGCCCCAAATGTTATAAAGATCCACATAAGAAGGAATCAGGAGGGAGAATGTGATTAAATGACTGAAATGGCCGCTGGAATGGGACAGCCAGGAGCCAGAGGCCACTGGAAGCCTCTAGAAGCCCTAACAGGCAAGAAATAGATTCTCCCCTGCAGCCTCCAGAAGGAACCAGCCCTGCTGACACCTTGATTTTAGCTCCTTAAGACTTCTGACCTAGAGACTGTAAGAGAATAAACTTGCGCCATTTTAAACCATTAAGCATGTGGTAATTTGTTACAGCAGCAATATAAAACTCATACATATATCCTCCCAATTAGCAATGTAATCGCATGGGCATTATAACTAATCTTATTTTACCAATTATCACATACAAATCAAACAGGAAGATATGATTTGCCATCTATATATGCCTGAGCCAGCAGCTCCATATCTACAAATACTTCCTAAAGATGCTTACACAATGGGATTTCAAGCATCCATTAAAAAGAATGAAAAATACCTACAAATGCTGACCATGTCCATGCTGTGATGGCGATGATATACCATGCAAAAGGTAATAGGCAGCAGCATACATACAGGAATTGAGTATATGTCTTAAATGGCTTAGAAGGATATGCATCAAATTGGCCAGCACGGTTATCTCTAGCTGGTGGGAGTATAGGATAACCTTTTTTTTTTTTTTTCAATTCTATACTGGCCCATATTTCTTTTTAAAATAAACATTTATTATTTTAACAATCTTAAAATGCATGTAGATTTTCCTATCTTGGACAAAAGCCAGGTTTTATTTGCCCACAAAGATTTAACTTAGCCCATAATTTTCCAGGATTAATGTACTTGTCAGCCCAGTGTTGGATTCTTCCAGCACCGCATATGTCAAGGTCCTTCTGTTTCTATCATGTCACTACTGAAAGCAACACCAGGCTGTTTCATGGGACAACTGAAGGCAAACGGAAGTCAGGAGTGCCAAAGAATTTAATATAGGAGCCTCCATTTTCTCCCTAGCCCAGTTCTATCCCCTGTTTTTCCGTATGTTGGTCCATGACACCACCACCTACTCAGCTGCCTAAGCCAGAGTGTCCACACTGTTTTTAATCCTCTCTATTCCACATCCCATCATCCACCAAATCTTCCCATTTGATCCCCTCAGTTTCTCTTGAATCTACTCCTTGCCCTCCATTCCCATTATTGTTAGTCAATTCTGATCAGGTTACCAGATCATTTCTTCCCCAAACTAAAGCAAGACACTTCTAGCTGGGTTGATCAACTATAAATGGTGCTCACCACCCTCACCTCCTCAGAGGCAAAAATAAATGAATAAATAAAGTCATTGCCTCCTTCTTATACCTCCTCACACACTCTGTATTCTGGGCCAAGAGCTCCCAAAGGACTTGGCATAGATTTTAATGATCTGGTACTTCCAATCTTTCCATCTTCTTGTTCTTACTATTCCCCATACAGACCTCTTGGATCCAGTTGTTAGAATAACACAGAACTTCTCCCACTGCCACACTTTGAAACATGGAGTTTCTTTGGCTGCTATTCCCACCTGGTCTATCCAGTAATACCCCTTCACCCTTCAGGTCTGGACACAGATATTGGCTCCTCTGTCACTTGAGTTAGGACCCTTGGTCCCTAAACTCATAGTACCTTGTAACATACCACAGCTGTAGCTGTAGGCTAGAACATCGGCTGTTATGTTTTAGTTAACTGCTCATGGAATCTGCAGCTCCACTCCTATCTAACTTAAGAGTTACTCCTAAAGAAAACACTGCGTTCTGTTTATTTATGTATCCCTCAGCACATGGCACAGTATCTGGCACAAATGGGCAATTAATAAATGGCTGCCAAGTGAATTCATAAATAAATGAGTAAACAGCTAACTTTTATTGGAGGCTTACTCTGTAGAAGGCAATGTGTAAATATTTTCCAATTGAATCCTAACAAAAATCCTATCAGATAGGTTAATACTATTATCTGCTTTTCATAGATAAAGAAACTAAAGCACAAATGGGTTTAAATAATTTCCTAAATTTACCCACTTAGAACTTGCATGGAAACTGAGACATTCTGACTCTAGGATAATGACTTGTACACTGAAATGAACAAATGAACAAATGAATGAGCGAACGCATGAATAAGCACCTCCTGACCTTTCCAGTTAGTGTCCAACGTGTGCGACTCTAGCCTAATTCTTAATCTCTCAGTGAGACAGCTATGTCCAATCCACTGTCCTTTATTCCTTCTTGCTTTGATAATGGGGTGAGAAAGTGAGGAGGGATGTTATTAAATAGAGCGTAAGGTGAGAACCCACTGACAGCTCGTGGGAGGAGAGGAAGGGGAGGTTTGGGGTTGTTAAGGAGTGTTTTAATTATTCATTAACAGTAAGTTGTGGCTCTTGCCTAGCAGCTATCCCATAAATGGTGTGACAGTAAAAAAGAATAGCAATGTTTTTGATCAAGTATTTCTTAAATCTAAATTAAGACAGCCTCTAAGGTGAATTTCAATTCCTCACCACATTATTAACTTCCTGGGAGTTTTTCCACAAACATCAATGCCACGGAACCTAAACTAAAGAGAATGTTTAATTCCAGCAGAGTTTGCTAAATACTTTGTGACATATATAGAATCAGCAGCTTCTGGTTGCTGTGCTTGGTGCCCAAGAACATGGAACATTTAGAAACCTTCCCTGGTAGATATGCAGAAGAAGCAGATAATAGATCCTCATCTTATAAGAGAGAAACAGAAGGCCTAAGAGGCTGTCATTTCAGCAAAGCTGCTCAGAAACATAGCGCTTGGCTCTCAATTCCCAAGAGTCTTGAACTACATGTCTCTCAGTCACAGTAGAATCGAGCAAACAGAGACAGTTTCCATTATGCCCTACCACCAAAATTGTTATTTCAGACTCATGTTTGAAAAAAAAGTATTTCCAGAAACACGTCAAAAGCCTAAACCACTGTACAATACAGAGAATTTGGGTCAAGGGAAAAGTAAATAGGGGGCTAATATTATCCATCTTGTCAAAGCAGAGCGAAGCAGGAATTAAGGGTTGCAGTTCCCCAAAACCACTACAAACTGTCTCATACATCAAAGGGAGAACTACGAAGTTTCCATCACCAACAAAAGGGAGAAGAAGGTTAGGGTCAGTCAGGACCAGAGAAGAAACTCTAGTAGAATTCTCTGTGTTTCCCAAATGATGGCATCCATGAGGAAATGGACTGTCCCGTTTTTATCATTAGGACTGTGATGGATAGCTGATGGAATAATGGAATCCTCTCTAGTTTTTCAGGAGCATTTGTATTTTCTTGAAAAAATATTTGTTTCTAAGTCTAATGGAGGTAATGCCAGTGAGCAAGGGAGTTGTTACAGGTCATTAGCCAGCTCACCTTCGATCTTTATCGCCTTGTAAATACAATTTATATTCCCACAAGTAAGAATCTGTGTGATACCTATTCTCCAAATAGATGCCTAAGAATTAGCTGCAGATTCTTTTTTTTTTTTTTTAAGATTTTATTTATTTGAGAGAGAGAGAGAGCATGAGCAGGGGGGAGAGGGAGAAGCAGGCTCCCTGCTAAGCAGGGAGCCCAATGTGGAGCTTGATTCCAGGACCTTGGAATCATGACCTGAGCTGAAGGCAATGAACCACCCAGGCACCCCTCAAACACCCTTTAAGCAAAGTTTTACTAGCAAAGAAATGCAGACATCCAACTAAACGGGTTGTAGGGAGAGCAGCTGCCTACTCTGAGCACATTTTTTATGAGCGGCTATTCAACTATTTAAAAATTTAAAATCTGTAGCATGTTACGATGGTTTTTAAGACTAGGTGATGGAACATAAGAGGGTGCAGCATTAAAGCTAAAGCATGAGACTGGCAGAAAAGAAGCCGAGTTTTGGAACCCTTCTCTGAGTTTCTTCTCCACCAAATATTAACGCAGGGTCTGAAGCTTAATTCTTTTTCTATGTCAACATCAGCATCAGGGTTAGAACATTTGAGGAGGCGTCACAAGACATGCACAGTGGTCTGAGCTTTGACATGACCTCTCTGTCAGACCCTGAAGAAATCATTTACTTCTCCATGTTCCAGCTTTCCTATCTGTAAAGTGATGAGGTTGGTCAGGTCCCTTCTGGCACCAAGATTTTGTGAAGACTATTGTTCTATCAAATGGAGCCAAAGTAAATCTGCCATTGCTAAGTGAATAAGTGAATCTCTCAGTGCGCAGCCTCTTTGCAGGTAAAACAATCTGGAAGCCATAGTTACTCTCTTAGGCCAGTAAGAATCACAATCATTTTTCCTTCAGTCTGGGTAGAACTAAAAGAAAATTTGAGGGTATCCACATCAGACACGAATGATCTCAAACTTCTCTGGCAGGGGCCTTTTAGACCCTCTACTGTGGCTCCTGGCAGCCCTGACATCGCCACCCCATCCTCATTTTATTCCTCAGGGGACCGGGATCTTTTTCTCTCTTGTCTTCTCCTAGTGCCTTCTTTGGAACTAACCTGATGTACTGAGAAGTCACACTAAAGCAGAGATTCCCAAACTGCCTTCATATTATCTCCCTATCTTTGTACTCCCTATATATAATTTATATAATTATCTGTTTAATATTTTCTTTTCAACAGACACACTACTTTTACCTACTACCTACTTAGTCTTGTTAGAAAGCATGCCTTTAACATGCTATATGTTTTCTTATAATTCATACTAAAAATACATAACAATTAAAATCAAATGTTCATTGGTGAATCACCTAAATTATGTTGCACAGCCCCAGGGGTATGAATTTTATACTTGCAAAATGTTTTATTAGAGTATGAATAACAAATGCCTTTTACCAGGGGTATTGGATTTAGACTGAATGAAAACTCCTAACATCTTTTAAGCTAAGTGCTATTCTCTTAGAACAATGTGCTTTATGGAGGTGTTGAGGGATGGATGGAAAAGGTAAGAAAACATTTTAAAGGACTTTAATATTAAACCAAAGAACGGAAAAATCCCTTAACTGTGGCCACAGCCTGTTTGGAGGCAGGGATCTTTTCTCCACACCCCTGAAATAATCATATCATAATGGCATGATAATAATAACAGGAACGACTGTGTTGACTACTGCTAGGATTCAGAGAACTGCCCTATCTTCCTTTCTTTGATTTGTATTCCTGTCTGCACCACTGGCTGCCATATCATACAGAGAACCTGAGAGACCTTTTTCATGCCTGCCCTTATTTCATCTTTAAAAACAAACAGTAGAGGGGAAAATAGCCAAACCAAACTCGATGCACCGTGTCTCTCAGGCTTCAGCGCAAAAACTCCATTTCATGCTTCGGAGCCTTGACTATGACACAGTGCTCAGGTTGCCAAGCAGGGCGGGTGCTGGGCCCCAGATGAGCTCCTGCCACGGACTGACTGAGGCTAAATGGGCCCTGTGGGGCAGCCAGGCCACGTCCTGCAGGTGCACAGCTGCCATCCGGCTCCTCTTCTCTCCCCGACAAGAAAGCAGAGAGGTTATTTGAGCTATATACCTGGCATAATGGTCCGTGGGACTGTATCTTCCAGGATGGTGGGGCAGCTTTCAATTCCAGGTGGCTAAAGTTTAACATCCCATTTAGTAAACAATGTGGGTTTGAACCTCTTGCAGGTACACCTGTTTTCAAATCTTGTCTCTGCCAATTACTGAACTCTATTATTTTAAACCAGTTCACCAGTTACTTAACCTCTCTGAGCCATATTTCCTCATTTGTAACTGAGAGACTCAAGAGTCTCTCCTTCCTAGGGCCCCTTGATGACTCTGATGGCATGACTGGAAAGCCCTTAGCACTATGCCAACTAGTAGGTTCTATCACTGCCTTAAGTAATTACCAGAAACGCAGTAACTTACAACAGACACTCATCTTCCTGTTTGCATGGGACAGGAGTCCAGGCAAAGCATGGCTCCAACTACTCAGGGTCTCACAAAACCAAAATCAAAGTACTGACTGCACTGATTTTATATGCAGTCTCCTGGAGAGAATCCATTCCCTAGCTCATTCTGCTGGTTGGCAGAATATTCAGTTCCCTGTGGCTCTAGCTCTGAGATCCCCATTTCCTTACGGGCTGTGAGCTGGGGCCGCATATTGCTCCTCGACCCCAACAGCATTCCTTCTCCCCTTTCCTGCTCCAGGCAACCACAATGCTGCTGGGAGTCCTTCTCAGAGCCCTGTGTCTGCCTTTCTCTTCTATGTTTACAGGCTCATGTAATTGGGCCCACCTGGATAATCCATAATAACCTTATTTTAAGGTCAACTGATTAATAACTTTAATGTTGCTGTAAATTCCCTTTGCCAGGTAACACAGTATTTAGGAGTGTAACATCAGACGCAAAGGTCATGGGGGCCACAATTCTACCATCATAATTATTCCATGTTAATTATCAGTCATAGGCCGGCTCTACATAGGTGCACAGTCTATTTACTATGACTGCCTACAAGACATAGAGATTAAAAAACATAATAATAATCTCTCGCTTTGGTTTTTACAACAGCTTCTGAGTAAGGGAGGTAACATCATTATCCCCATGCTACAGAGGTTAAAATATATTAGAATTTAGGACCTGAAAAGATTCCAGGGTGTGGTGAAAAAGACATCGATTTCTTTCCTCGGTGGGGGCTGATTTATGGCAAGAACAGAGGGGCTGTAAGTTGTGGCCTCCTTGGGGGCACACAAGATGATTTCTGAGACTGATGCATAGCAGTGTCTGTCACAGAAAGCCAGATCTCTCAGTCATGACTCTCCTGGTTGCAAGCAGTGGAAATCCCCTTGATAAAACATAAACACAAAAGAGGAAAATGTTTTAAGACTTAAGAGTACAAAGGCATATCACGTAACCTATAATGAAAGACTAAACCAGGAACAAGAAAGCCTCAGAAATCCCTGTTGGCCACTCCTGCACAGCCACCTTTGAATATCTATTTATCCTTTACTCTTGGCAAATCTGCTTTCTTGAAACCCCTACCACCCAATCCAGAGTTTACCTGGCTATAGTTAAAGTGCCCAATATGACAAGGGCTTCTAAGTTCAGATTCTAAATAGAAGAGGGTTAGTTTAAGTAGCTGCCCACCTGTGTTCTAATCAGCTCTAGCTGGAGCGGCATAGTCATGCCAGGTGAATGTTGCTGCCCGGGAAATGTGTGTGTGAACTTGTGAAGTGGGGAACAACTCCCCAAGAGGCAGAGACCATGAGCCCTGTGGGCACTGCCAAAGAGCCTCAGCATTCTTCTCAATATAGTCAGAACCCCAGGGACCCACTCTCCCTCTGTATTTTCTGAGCAGTTGAGTCTCCTTGTAAGTCAGGACCCGACTGGGTCTGACTGCCACCATCCATCTGATGAGACAAGAAACTTGAGCTGAGTAACCTCTAGGTGACAGGCCTACTTTGTAGCCAGCCCACATGTGGTCGCTGTTGGTTTTACTCTCCTCAGTCACTTGTGACTAGAGTGGAAGGACTGATTTCCCTCTGGACTCACAGTGTAGACACTTAGGTTATGCCCAAAAGACCTCCTTCAGGCTCTTTCCTCAGCAAAGGGCCACAGGTACGGCAGCATCTTGAAGCCTCATCGATTGCCCACAACTGAAAGTGGGTCTTTACTCCAGGTATTGGAACTCCAAATTTCTTACTCTTCCAGTAATTACTCAGAGAAGTGACTGGAATTCACAGAAACATCTCACAAACACATGCTCCGTTTGTGGCAAATAATGAGAGCTAAGGCTGTCGGGGGACAGAAGACTTGCTTATGTCTGGCACAAAAACCGGTGCTCTGGTCATTTGATATCCTTGCACTCCTCTGTGGGATCTGCAGCTCAACAGGACTCTGAAGGTAAGTATTCTGAGCAGTAGTGAAATCTGTGACAGGGTACTCAGAATTGGAGATGTTAGCATAGTTTCAGTCATGGGCCAGCTTTTACATGACTGATCATAAAAGTATTAATTGCTAATCTTCACTCAGCATTTATTACTTTTCTAATCCATATAAATGTGTGTGTGTGTGTGTGTGTGTGTGTGTGTGTGTGTGTGCGTGTGTGTGTATTCTGAGTAGGTAAAACCCGTATATGTAAAACATACCTTAATTTAAAAAGCATGCCTCCTTCCATCCCAATCCCGTGGTCCCTTCCCAAAGTCATACTTTGTCACCAGCATCTTGAATATCATTCTAGCAATGTTTGTTATCAACAATCATAGATCAATAGCCCATTATTTTTATACCAGTGGCAGGATAACACTCATACATTTCCTCACCAGTCTTTTTTACTTAAAGCTGAGAATTGTTTCAACTTGGTATATACAGATGTGCTTTTGTCTTCATAACAAATAGCAAATACATAAATAAAATTTTAAAAATAAGTTGTCTAATATGCTTTAACTACTCTACAAACTCTACTCAGTTGTCTATTGATTATAACTTGACACAGATGAACACATTCATTTATATCCTGAGAAACTCCACAGTCTAATCGCTATTCACATCAGCCTACCTTTTACATTACTGCAACACAAGGATTTTTCAAGGAAATAACAGGCTAGAGTAACCTCAAGCAACTAATAAAGAATAATGATCCTTATTGGTTTTGTTCCTGAAGATGCATGCTATTTGTATCACCTGCATTTCAAATGGGAATAGGAAACAAGTGAGAAAAGAAATGTTCACCTGGCAAAGGCTTAATTAGTTTACAACTGTCTTTCTCTTCCTCTTTTTTTTTACCAACTAGAGAACAAAAAAACTCCCTATTGATCTACTTAGAAGTAGTGATTGAATAAACAAGTAAATATTAAATAAATAAAGTGCACATTTGTAAAACATAAGACAATTTGGATGACCTGCTTGAGTAAATTATCTTTTTCCCACCCCCTCCAGTACCAAATAAATTAGCAGCTATAGCAAATCAAAATGTCTCCAAGGGAAATCTTCTAAACTCTCCAACAAGGAAGTTTGGGTATAAACAGAGTTGTCCCAGGAACTGTTAAAAATAGCAAATGGAAAAGCTCCTAAGAATGGTAAACTCACTGCTGTGTTTGTGGTAATGACAACTTTTCATCAAGGAAACAAGTAAGTGAGATGCAGGAAAAAAAATGAGGTTTTGTTCTCAATTACCTTGCACCCAGTTTTGAAAGCAGCCACTAATGACAGCCACTAAAAGAGCCAAAAGTAGGATGGAAACCATTCTTCCCACACTGCTTAAAGTAAAAATAAATAAATAACACATCAAAATAGCATGGAATTTGTCTTGATATGACTGCAGGGCTTCTGATAACTAGCTAGCATTGCCTACCAAATGAAAGATTCATCTGTTTATCTCCAGTTGTTTTACTTGGAACAATTCCTATCCCAAAATAATTATAAAGCAATTACTTGCCAGTTTTCACTTTATTGGTTACTACTTTTACTCAAAGAATAGTAATTACTACATAATTACAGTACACGGTTATCTGAACAGTCTTAACTGTGCCTACGAATGATAAATTATTCAGTCAGTGTGGCTCTAATTACGTATTCTATAGAGCATAAATATGTCATTACTGTGTAGTTACATATTAATAAGTCCTTCTTTATTTTTCAAAGCCTAGTACAATAAAATGCCATTTGCTCCACTTCCCTCTGGTAATCTCTAGAGTCATGCACATGGCTGTGCCTGACATTCTGGAAGCCAATGGACTACAGTGTGCATTCAGTGCTGCCCACCAGCTCTCAATCTCATTCATGTACATTCACTAGGGCAGAGAGAAATTAAAAACTGAGAAGTAAAAATCTGTTTCTAACCCTTTTTTTTAGCATGTCCTTTTTGATGGAAACTCAGCAGCAGTGGCTTAAATTCAAGAATCACAGGTGCATAAGCTTAAAAGTGCCACCACAGCCTTACCTACATATAATCACTGCACCCAAAATGACTGGATTCAAAAGCAGGAGAGAAACTTAGACTTGGTTTGGGGCCAATAATTTGTTATTTGCGTTCTTATAATATTATTTTGGTTCCAAAAGTGACTGTAGGGAATCAAGTATTTGAGAAGAAAGGGTTTAGAAATGCAATCTTCTAATAGATGTTTTAAAATTTTTTTCTTTTACATACAGGACTAGATTTCATAAAAATCTGAATTGCAAGAAATAAGTATGTACCACCAAAATAAATCAAGCCCATCTAACTGCATTATACCTGGTTACTACACATAATTCAATTGAAGGAAATGTATGGAGAGAAAGAGCTTCAAGGAGGCAGAATACAGAGAGCAAGAAAATGGCTTTCCCAGCAGTTACTGATGAACTCTGAGAGGTGCCACACAGGGACTGATCCTGACATGCACACAGAGGTGGCGATGAAATGCAAGTAGAGAGCTTAGCAACATGCCCTCCTACCGTCGCCCACGCAGCCTCTCCAGAGGCGACTGTTCTCTGAAACTCACTCCTTTCCAGTTGGTCCCAATGCTCCTAGAGCAGAGATCTGCCAACTTGTCAAGTATTCATGTTGGAGGGAAGAGCCTATCACAAAAGAGCAGGAAAAGGCAAGGACAGAGAACATGTGTGCAGAGATACAGAGCTGAAGCCGCAGCCACAGGGGCCACGACAGCAGAAGGAGGGTGATGGGATAAATCAGATAACATACTGGGGCTATCCTCCCTGAAGACTGGTTTGAGGTCTGGATTCAGTTCAGTACACAATAAACATGTTTAAAAAATTAATAAGTAAATGAATGAAAGAGGGTCGATATAGAAGTTTTCAGTTAAGGAACAAATTAAATCAAAGAATGAAAGGAATTAGGAAAAGAACACTTTTAAAAAAACTATTGTTAAGTGCCAATCACTCTACATTCATAGTCTTCTCAATCTTTGCAAGAACTCTGTGTGGTAGGTATTACTGTCCTTTAACTGATAAAGAAGCTGAGGCTAGGACTGATTAAGTCCCTTTGCTAATATCACACACTTAGTAAGTGGCAGGACTTGGATTTGTACTCAAGTCTGCCAGATGCCAATAGTTCATTCAACCCTGACACGCACATCTAACAGCACCAGGTATCACTAAAAACTTTTTACGAATACTTCCAGGTACTTTACAAACATCATTTTATTCAATACTATTAAATAATCCTATTAAATAATCAGTGATAATCCTATTTTTATTCCCAATCCAAAGATGAGGAAAACGTGCTTTTAAGAAGTGAACTCTATGGCCCAAGATGATATAGTAAGTCAGTGCTAGAGCCCTGGGATCAAATCCTGTTTGAATGGGCAAAGCCTGTGTCCTTCATTGCCACCTTCTCCTAGTCTTACACCAGACATTCAAAGGGAGGAGGTGATTTCCTGCTCAAAAGAGGTTGATAATCTAGTGGAGGAGCTCTGGCCTTTCCACAGGAATTCATTACTGAATTATATTCAAATAGTAAATGAACACATTTTCCTCTCCTTGTCTGCATCACCTTTTGCCCCACTGGGTGTGCTGGGGGGCTCACCTCCACACTCCCATAGCACCCTGGCTATGGATTTGTCCTCTTTTCTTAATGGGCCCTTATATTTATGAGATCTAACATTTCAGTTCTTACTTCTGTACCTGCAGGGCCATGCATGGGACCGGACATGGTAAATAAATGGTAAATAAATGAACGAATGAATGAGTAAATGAACAGACATGGAACCCTACACTGGAAGAGACTTCAGAGAAAATTTATTCCAACTACCTCATCTTACAGAATTATTTTCTTGGATTCAGAAAAATGTTAAGTGACTTGTCCAGAAGCAATTTCTAGATAAATATGTAACACATGCACACACACATAAACACACACACACACACATACTAATAACTAGCTTCATAACAAGAACAAATTATATAAAATGAGTCTCTCTTGGGACTAAGCTTTAAGCAGATTTTGAATTTCTTACAGGTTTTTTAACTATATAGGCCACAGATTGTGATGAGAACACACCCTAATTTGGCAAGTATTTTGTATCCATAATGAGATTTCTAAATGTTATCTGTTTTTAGTATATAAAGATATTCCGAGTAAAATATTTAGTGTAATTGTGGCACTTGTCATACAGTCTTTCCTCCTTCCATACCCCAAAAGGATTACATAGCCTGAGGTGGTAGTTAGCAATGAAGGGGTTCTGTATATTTCTGTATTTTTTACTCATGAATTTTTTTAAAAACATACAGTTTATGCCTCAGCAGTGAGAAATTCCTGAAATCATGGAGAGACTTGAAATGGAAGCAATACATCTGACTAGCAACCTTCCAACTTACCATCCAAACCAGAATCTGGTACATTCGAGAGTGAAAGGGGATGTTACTAATAATTAGGTCTGGCATACCCCAAGCGTCTCAGGGCAAATATTCACCATGGATACATTTACAGAGCAATGCTAAATAAGTTTTCAATGAAGATAAGAGGCATGGTTGCAAAAAATACAAAAGGGAAAACATTTTTGGTATGAAAAATGACAGGGACAGAAGTTTTGTGATTTGTCATCTTTGAGGGATTTGAAAATCTGATGGGAATCGTAGACCTTCTCCTGCAGACAGTGTACATACACACAGATTTTGCACAAAATTTCGGGGGTCCATAAATTCCTTAAAGTCCATCCATAAACTCCCAGACTGTCAAACACTACCTCCAGATTAAGAATCCTGGTTCTAAAATAAGATCTCTCAACCTTGGCACTATTGACATTTAATGTGGGATTATGCTTTGTCACAGCCCTAAGGGGCTGTCCTATGCAATGTAGGACGCTGAGCAGCATCCCCAGCCTCTACTCACTAGATGCAAATAACAGCATCCACCTCCATTATGACTCTCCAGGCACTGCCATATGTCCCCCAGGGAGCACGCAACCCCCACCTAATCACTCTTCTAGAGGCAGGAGCAAGAAAATCTCACAGAATAAGGGACAAGAAATGGACATAACTTAGTAGTAGGAAACACATACAAAATCAGATAACAATAATAATAATAATAATAATGATAATATGAAGCAGTGTAGCATAAAAATTACAAAATTCCCACCTTTGACTCTGTTTATGCTGTTAACTCATGACAGATATGATCATTCTCTTCAAAAAACGAAGGTTAATGACACCTACTTAGGAGAATTTGGCTCCACTGAAGAGTACCTGGGCTATCACCTCACGCCACCATCTGACAGGTGTCGAGCAGAAACAATTCTGCTAAAAACATTCTGAAGTGTTTGTAATGAGGAGAACTTGTAACCTAAACTGTGAGAAACATTCTGGGATCCTGTTCCATTTATAATCAGTCCTACAGAGAGAGGGCATATTAAGCACCTGCGCAAGTGCAGTTTCCAATTCAGTAAGTATTTATTAGGCACACTGCATCCTCAGCATGCTCTTCTCAATTGGAAAATGAGCAAATGGACACATCATCTCAAAAATCCTTTTAGCCATAAAAATGTTGCGATCCTATTAATGTGTGTGTATGACAGACACAGAGATAGACATACAGATACAGATACAGCAGTATCTCTCCAAACCTTCTGAGCCTCAGTATCCTCTATATACAGGTCAGACAACTACACATAAAGTCCAAATGTGCATTTGCAGATTAGCACCTGGAGACCTCTAAGATGCCCCTGAGGAATTTGTTAATGGGGGAGCGGGGTGGGAAGTAGGTAAAGAAGTAGGAGGCAGGGGACTGGGGTGTCCTTTGTCCCAGCGTGCCGCATTTACAAAGGGCCTCAAATGTTAACTCTTTGCACTATTACTAAGTGAGATTATACATAGTCATTCCATTTTGAACATGTGTTGAAATAATAAGCTAAATGTAAGCATATTAGAAGTCAGAGATTTGTGGCATTCTTTAATTTCATATGCTAGGACCTTCAAAAAACTGAATTAGCTTAAACTTCTCACCCCCTCTGAGTCTCTACTTATTATAAAAATAAATGCCTGGGCCCAAGTCCTACAGGTTCTACTTCAGTACATCTGGGAGGAGCCTAAGACTCTGCATTTTAAGTTTTATGGGTTTTTAAATTTTGTTCTTTAATTTCAAAGTAGGCTCCATGCCCAGTATGGAGCCCAACAGAGGGCTTATACTCACAACCCTGAGTTGAGTTGATTAAGACCTGAGTTGAGATGAAGAGTTGGACGCTTAACCGACTGAGCTACCTAGGTGTCCCAAGACTCTGCATTTTAACAAGCACCCCAGGAGATTCCAAGTAGATGCTCCAGGAGCACACTTTAACAAGCAGGGAATTAGCTAAAGAGAAGGAAAAAAGCTATCTTTCCCAGGATATTAGACAAAGGGGAATACAGAGAACTGTGGGCAACTTGAAAAGTTAAAGCTACATTTCCCTTCTCTTCCTTCTCCACCTAACGAACTCCGGCTTATTCTTCCAGGCCCAGCTCAAGTATCACCGCCCTACAAATCCCTTGGACAATCCCCTGTTCCATCCATTAATACAACATCCATTGAGCTGCAAGCTTCTGGAGAGACAGAGAATACCTCAGTTATATCCCATTTATATTGTGCTTGGCATGAGAAATATTCAATAAATTTGATGGCTTATAGTGTTTATTTTATCCTTTTCTTCCCTGTTACAATTTGTCCCCAAAGATTCCAAATTTCAAGAAAAGGCCATAGATTCTGATCCTCATCACATAAGGTTACACAATGGAGCAACAACTGAGGTGAGGGAATTGCCAGCAGGGTCACATGAGGACCTTCTGGGTTGCAGATTTCTCACATCCTCACCTCACTGAATGGACTAGGGATCTCTCCAGAGAGTCTTTTACAAGAGCACTAATTCCATTCATGAGGGTTCCAACCTCATAACCTAATAATTCCCAAAGGCCCCACACACCCATACCATCACTTTCGGGGCTAGGCTTTCAAAAGATGAATACTGTGGGCACACAAACATTCAGACCATAGCACATACATATTTCACTAAGTAAGACTGTAGTAGATTTTAACCATGTTATGTGAGAATTATAGAAGTATAAGACATAGTCCCTGCCTTAAAATTTTTGCTATCCTCTTAGTAAAAGGACATTCACATATGAAACAAGAGAGCAATAAACTCAGAAGAACTGAGAACTTAATTGTGTTCTACAAGCTCCCTAGAGAGAGGTCAACAAGGGCTAAGATTTTTCCTTTCCATGTCTCAGAAGCTACAGAAATATTTCTCTTAAATGAGCTGACCTTTCTAGGCTTAAGTTGATTTAGAAAAATAGATAGGATTTTAATAGACAGAACAGAACAGGAAGGGCATTCTGGGTAAGGGGAATAGCTAGAGGGGGGAAAAAAAGGAAGGCAGAAACCAGCATGGTGTATTCCTAATACATGCCTGAGACTGACCTGAACAAATCTAGAGTAAAAGAAAGGAAGAAGTGGAATAGAGAATGATTATAAAGAACCAACTGTCAGAAACTACAGAAAAATTATAGGTTAAAAAAGAAAAGAAAGAAGAAAAGAAATCATAGGTAGGAAGATACATTAGTAGACACTGGGTTGCATTGCTGCCCACTAACTTATGAAAGGAAACCAAGGCCTGCAGAAGATGAGAGACACACGCTGTGATGCAGGTCTTCTGACTAGTCCACCATGTGTCCACTACTTGTCCCTTCCCAATGGGTGGCACTCTTCCAGAAGCTTCACATTTCCTAACATAAAAATTTAGTTTGATTGTGGAAGGAGACAAGATGTCCTTCAACAGATGAATGGATAAATAAGATGTGGTTCATATATACAATGGAATATTACTCAGCCATCAGAAAGGATGACTATCCACCATTTGCATCAACATGGATGGAATTGGAAGGGATTATGCTAAGTGAAATAAGTCAAGCAGAGAAAGACAATTATCATATGATTTCACTCATGTAGAACATAGGGAATAGCATGGAAGACCACAGGGGAAGGGAGAGAAAACTGAATGGGAAGAAATCAGAGAGGAAGACAAACCATGAGAGACTCTGGACTCTGGAAACCAAACTGACAGTTACAGAAGAAAGGGGGTGAGGGGATGGGGTAACTGGGTAATGGGTATTAAGAGGGCACGTGTTGTGATGAGCACTGGGTGTTATATGCAACTAATGAATCGCTGAACACTACATCAAAAGCTAACGATGTACTATGCTGGCTAATTGAACATAATAATTTAAATAAATAAATAAATAAATCTTTAGTTTGAAAGTTAATTTGGAGATCTGATATTCCTTAAATGTAAACAGCCGTCTTCTAAATATTCCTTTTACAAACCTCTGAACTGAATAGCAAGAACATAAATTGGGGTTTTATTTTTCTTGTTTGATGTTGCTTATATTTTTGTTTTGATATGTACAGTCAAGGCCATGTGCACAGCAAAGAACCAGAGAAAAACATCTCAAAAAGTATGTTCAATATCACTGTCATCTGTGATGCCAATCTACAGAACGAGTAGAGGGCAGGCCACGGACATGGAGGCAGTAGGTTTGTTTTCTGACTCCAGAACTTTCCAGATGTGTGACATTGGGTAAGTCACTTCATCTCTATAATTAGGTTCCCTCATCTATAATATTAGGTTGATAAAACCACCCAGCTCCTAGGAATGTTGTGGGGACCAAATAGGATAAGGCCTGTAAAGTACTTAATAACGAGCCTGGAACATGTTGAGTCTTCAGTAAATGTTAGTTAGCTATTGTTAGCTATAATATCTTCAAATATACCATATTTTAAAAGAAAACTTGGAAGATACATCCTAGGGTATCAGAATATGTACTGCTTTTTAAGTCTCATGTGAAATTCACTTAGCAACTCACTTTGCTTTGTGGTTCACATGGGAAGTTCGTTTTTATATTAACCAATACATAGACTGAGTACATGCTTTGGACCCAGCAAAGGAGGAATCCCCATAAAGGGCACCATGTTTTTCAATGAGTGTATTCCAAAGTTTGCAATCATATAATCTAGAACCAAGATATTTTAATTTCAACATATATTAAAGTATTGTGTTTTATACTTTATTACCATCCATATATGTGATTACATATGGCAGGTAATTTTTGCTGAGTTTGCGAGCTCCAAAGGTCTTAACTGGCCATAGGTGGTGGAGTGGAGAGGGGCTAGGGATGACCTCCAGGGGTACCATTAAGTCCCTATAAATTAGGGATGCTTAAAAGGGTCCATAGCTATAATTAGATTTTCAAAGGACTCCATCATAATAAAAACTTTAAGATCTAATTAACAATATCAATAAGGGAATAATAAAATCAATAATTACACACACATACATTAGAGTAACCAGCAGTTCTTATAATTAAGTAGATCAATATGACTAATAAAAAGCCTGTGATATGTTGTGACAAAAATGAGTTAAATAATTTTTTTAAGTTGCAGAACGGTGTTTATGATACATAGTTCTGATATATACTAAACACATGGAGTATTTCTAAGCAGACATCATATATAGCATTTGTAACATGTTTTTATAAAAGAAAGTTAAATTGTGTGTGTGTGTGTGTGTGTGTGTGTGTGTGTATATATATGTATGTGTGCCTGTGTGTGTACCATGTACATATTTTAAAGTGCTTAGAAAATATATTACAATGGTTAATAATGGTTATCTTTAGGTAGTAAAACTAATATACGAGGCAAACATTTTTAACTACCTTGTTTTCTCAAGTAAAAGTTGCTTTTTCTCCACATTTTAATATCTATGAAATCAGAATTTACCATATAATCAAAAAATGAATCTAATTAAATTCTCTTTGCTCCCTTCTCCCAGGAAACTCTTAATTACATATGATAAGCCTTGCAATTGGGGGTGAGTCCAAGTCAAGAAGATCAGCAGGTATATATCCCCAAATTGCTTAAATTCTTTCCAAGGAGCAAATATCTGTCTTATGTTTTTTTTCTTTAAAACAATGTAGATAAGTTTCAAGCTCCTTACTTTTAATACATGCTATTCAAATAAACTAGGTCACAGAAATGTGTATCTACCTACAGAAATTCAGTATTTGCATATATTTGCATATTATTCTGTATCATTAAATGCCAGTTCCTTACATCTAGGAAAACTCTCCAGTGGTAAAATAGCACTATCACGGAAGTTGGAGCCGGGGGGTTTTTTCTCCCACCTCTCAAATAACTTCACACAATACAAATATGTGATAATACCACATGTATCTTACAGAGTTCTTAACAATATGTGAGGCACTGGTCTGAGCACTTTACATGCATGATCTTATTTAATTTCCACAATAATGACATAAGTTCAATTTATTACATCCAATTTACAAGTGAACAAACTGAGGCTTAGAGACTGAAAATGATGCTGAGTCCCATAACTAGCATGAAGCAGTGGAAGGTATCCTACAGATCTCTGCCTGTCCCTAAAGCTTCATTTTTAACCAGTGCACTGCTCCCTCTTCACCTCTTCTAGCTCCACCCCCTTGACCAAAGAAATCGTATACATGTATCTGGAAATAATATACTGTTCGTGTTCAGCTGTGATGACACCAGAATGTTCTCCGAACAGGGGAACAATGAGCAATAACACAGGGCAGATCAGTGTAAGGAATTTATTCAAAGGTCTCTCAAAAGCTAATGTGCTCGCTAGGCTCTACTTCCCCCACAATGTACCAGGATCTGACTATGGGCCTTTGGGGCAGACACTATTTTCAAGAGTTCCCACAGGTTTGGCAGAGCAGGTGGCAAACATTAGCTCTAGTCTACATCTAATAAGATTTTTTTGTCAGCCTTGCTCCTATTTAGATTACTAAGGTTTGTGCAGCTTAAAAGGCGTATTACCTTCTTAAAAGCTAAGTGGAATGAACAAAGTCTAATTAAATGTGATTTGCTGGTTGATTCAGTATTTATAAGTAGACAGCTCACTGGCTTCAGAAGTGAGTGTTGGTATCAGTAGAGCAGAGGATATTCAGAGAGGATAAAAATAAATGGCCGGAAGATAAGGCTCAAAAACCTGTTAGTGCCAAGTTAGATGATTTATTTCCATAAATCATTCCAAAGTTCAGATTTCATGTGTTAAAATAATTCAAAAATAATTTTGTGCCGCCTTTTGATCTGAAATCATAGCAAGCACTGCCATTGAAGCAGATGAAAAATTAAGTGTCTTCATTTCTTCGGAAATAGGGCACAACTAAATCGCTCTATCATAAATTTTAACATCCAAAACTCAGTGCTCTGTAGGGACTGTGCTCAATTTGCTAGGTTTTGCTACCACAGAAACCGAAGAGCAATTAGCTATAGGACTGAAAACCTGGAATGAAAACCTTGGGGACAGAAAGGACAATCAAAAGAATTTTCCAAGTAACACCAATTTCAGGAGTAAGAACCGGAAAGATGGTATGTGTGTCAC
>CM052895.1:22736194-22760020 GCA_028534135.1 Potos flavus
ATCTTAAAGAAAAAAGAAGTATTCATTTACCGGAGGTTTTTTGCAACAAAGAGGAGCAATATGGGGTCAAAAAACTCTCCTACCTACCAAGGAATTTGAGATAAGTCACTAACTCTGTATAACTCAGACTTCTCTTCTATAAAAAGTTAATATGTCAGTGTGTTATAAAACTGAGAAGCCTTCACCCTGTCTTCATCCTTCCCACAGGATTTCTACCAGCTCCCTGCATCTAGGCTACTCTCCCTTGTAAGCTCCTGGACATTGCACTTCCAAGAAAAGATAGTGAGGCTGGTAGGTATCCTTCAGGGCTAATGCAAGAAGGGTCTGCCTTCTATGAATAGGACTGTGGACCAGAATAAGCACACAAACACAAATCATTATTTCTCAAGCTCCAGAGAGCTACAAACAAAATAAAATAAAACAACTTTGAGATCCAAGACTCTTTATAGGAATTTTTTTTTTTTTGAAACTTTTCTTTTGATATGAGTTAGAGTTTTTAAAAAAGAATAAAGCATGTTCTAAATTATTCTGAATGTCACCTCTTTGTAACTGACTAGGGCCAGATGACTGATAATGGCAAAAGCGGATGCTATAGGGCTTCTCAAACTGAGAAAAGGGACCATTTATTTGGGTTCCTCAAACTCTCAAATCTGAGATGTTGTTTGTTTACTGAACAACAGGTTAAAGTAACAAGATGAGGAAGACAGGTAGAGTAGTTGAGAAAAGCACTGAATTCAAAGTCAGACACATAGGCTTGTGATTTGGATCAAGGTACCAACCTAGTGATTTGGGACAAAGCAGTGCAACTCCCTAGAATTATTTTCTTTCTCATCTGTAAAAATGGGGATAGGGATGGGGATGATGATGATTGTGACAGTTATAATAATACTGATAAATCCAGCTACAACCTCAAGTATCACACATGTTCCCATACGTGCAAGTGCTTTGTGGTGCTAAGAAGAGAGAACACTAGGAACAGAACAAACATGCCTGGGGGAGACGCTACAGGGAGAGGAATCAGTGAAGGGATCTGCTGGGGGTGGGGTGGGAGGGGAACAGATGGAGGAGGTGGAAAGACAAAAAAGATACAGGCATTGGAAGGTGGATAAGTACATGAGTCAGAGAAAGGAATTAAGTACTTCTCTTACCCTAGATACCAGAAAAGGTCTAGATGAAGAAAGTAGGCTAGGCAGCAAATATCTCCTGTGCCGCCTGTGCACACCCGGCACGTGAGAAGCTAAAAGAACATCAATGGAGCCACTGGGCAGAGAAGACGTGGCAGCTCAACAGGAGAAGGACTGATCGGCATCTGTCTGGCCACTCCACAGCCTGGTACATGCTCTCAGGGAGAACCAGGCCTCCCAGAGGAGAGTTCTCATCCACAGTAGAAGCCTCTGGCCCAGGTGTGGCTCTGGGAGGGACACATATTCAGGGGGAAGAGTGAGCACACTCAGGGGATCCTGAGAAAACTCAGCATGGGCCTTCACAATTACAGTTCCCTCTGCGTGGCGTCCTCTTCCTTCAGTTCCTCCCAGGTCTGGCTGCTTCTCATCCATCCTTCAGGTCCAACTCAAAGGTCACCTCCTCAGAGGCCGTCCTAATTGCTCTGAGGTCAGCCTCCCCCATCACCCCTGGTACATTCCATATTTCCTTCCTGGCAATGATCACAATCCGAATATACATTGCTTTTATATTTTCTTGTTCAAAGTAGAACTGTGTGGTCTAATATAGTAGCCATAGCCCTGGGTGGCATTTAAATTTCAATATATTAAAGTTAAGGAATTCTCAAAGTTCAGCTACTCAGTTGCACTATCCACATTTTGAATGTTCAGTAGCCGTATGTGGTTAGTGGCTGCTATACTGGACAATGAATCATCCCTTAATCTAACTGAATTGAATCAAATCAAATCACATTGCAATATTGTCGTCACCACAAAAAGGTCCATTGGGTATCACTGATCTAGAATGCAAGTTTCCAAGCTTAGATAGGTGATCAGGAAATATCTTCTGAACAAGAGTGAAAGAATGAGTGAGGATGGCCCCAAAGTCTTACATCCATATTGGGTAAGAATAAAAAAAAATAAATAATGTGGTTGAAGAAAAGGGGTCTGCAGCCTGAAATCACCCAGGAATTATCAATATCTAATCTGCATGCAATCTATGAAAATTAATGTGTGACACGTGTGTTATATTGCATTTTCTGCTAATTAAACTTCTTAACATAATACAACTTTGCAGCCAGTCCCATAGGCCAGATATTCCCAGGAAATCTCTGGAAGGAAGGTGAAGGCAATAATATATTACTGGAAAACTTCTATGAAATGACTTACATAAGAAACTGCATAAAATCAATCCACGGATCCAATTGTTATACAAAAGTACGCTATTAATGGGTACCAAAGAATGAGAGAATAGCACTTACATTTCCTATGGGGCTGGTCATTCTCAGCTTGTTCATTTAATAAATATATGAGCATATGCTACAGGAAAGTGGGAATGCCCTGAAATCCAACTCTACCTCCTATTGTGCTGAAGAAATAAGAGCTCAGAGTTGCGGAGATCCCCTCTCAAAATGCATTGAATCAACCAGTTAGTAGTGGGTTCTGTTTGTTGAAATTCAAGATCAACGTGTAAATACTCTTTTGAAGATGTTGTTTGTTTGTAAAGAAACTAACCCACTCTAGCACAAAGTCCTGTTCAATGCATACGTTCAGATCTCTGTTGAGAAAATAGAAGGTTCTGAGCTGTGCCCTCGATTCACATCATGGGATGGGCTAAGGCATGAGGAGGAATGCCTTTTTAGAGTCCATCACCTAACCTCTGTTGTGTGTGTCTGATCTGGAAAATACTGTTTCTCCTCAAGTGAACAATGTGGAATCCTGTTATTCTTTTTTTTTTTTTTTTTAAAGATTTTTATTTATTTGACAGAGAGAGACACAGCAAGAGAGGGAACACAAGCAGGGGGAGTGGGAGAGGGAGAACCAGGCTTCCTGCCAAGCAGGGAGCCCGATGCGGGGCTCAATGCCAGGACCCCGGGATCATGACCTGAGCCGAAGGCAGACGCCTAACGACTGAGCCACCCAGGCGCACCAGAATTGTGTTATTCTATCCACCCCTGCTCCACCCAGACAAAAAATAAAGGGTGCTGCCTGTTCCTGTTAGCCATTCACAAAAGCCATCTAGTCATGTTGATAGAGAAATGTGGACAGATGCAGTTCCGGTGGTTCATGCCCCAGAGCAGCCTCATCTAGCTCTCAGGGTTCTGGCCAAGCTGCTCTAATTCTGCCCTGCAGATCCTGATTTGTAGCATGGCCCTAGGACCCCATCTGCCCTGTTTCGAAATGTCTGCTCAGTGGAGGGAACAGAATAGATGAGATTTACCCAAGCCTCCTGCCACCCCTTCTTTGGTGCTACCCTTCTTGGCCAACAGTTTTGTTCCGTTTGGTATTTTTACAAAAGGCATCAAAGTTATCTTACCAAGTGCTGACCTGGGGATAAGCACTGAAGCAGAGGCCCAGGTGATCAGCACTTGCAGCCTGACAGTGGATCAGAAACATGTTTTAATTGCAGTCATCTTGTTGTGCATTTTGTCTGTACCTCGAGCAATTAGCACAGTATTTGATATGGAACACTCATCTGACAAATATCTGTGGAAGGAAGAAAGGGAAGGAGGGGGTAAGGGGAGAGAGAGGGAGGGGGGAGAGAAAGGAAAATAGACAAAAGGGCTTCCCATCTTTGGGAGTGTCAGCTAAAATATCCTGCATTTATTCAAGTCCCTGAGGACACTGGACCACACCTAACAACACCATGTATTTATTGAGTACTTTCTTCTAGCGCTGGATCAGACATTACGGAGGAGTAAAAACAGAAAAACAGAAACACTCAGAAGAATGCTTGGCACACTCTATGAGTTCCATAAATGTTGGGAGATTGAGGACATGAGCAAGCGCTTGGGAAAGGCGGAGAACAGGAGGGGAGAGGTGGAGAGAAAGGAAATGCAACCCACTGGGGGAACTGGGGGAGGAAGGGAGAAAAGGCAGCAACTGAAGTTAAATGTGCAAACAGATGACGTAAAGCTAATGTTAGAGGCTGCAAAAAGCAGTGGTTTTGGAGAAAGGCAATCCTGGATTCTAAACTGCCTCAGTACTTACGAGGTATACAAGCTCTCCAAGCCTCAGTTTCCTCATTTGTAAAATGAGAATAAAAGGAGCACCTGATGGGGGGGGGGTGCTGAGAGGATCAGATAAGGTAATGTACCCTGTAGAGGACCTACAGTCAGTGTTCACTCAACAGTAGATGGCAACACTGATCAAATGGGATGCTAATCTAGGTTGCTCACACTTGTTTTGTGGACGTGTCAAAGCATTCTTCTGACACAATTCCTACCTCAAAATCCCAGGGGTTAGATAAATGTAGGCGCTCTTTCTTCAATGTCTCCAGAACACAATGCTAGCAACTCTATTTAACCATCAGCAAATCCATCAGGGCTTTGTAAGTGCCTCTTTGCCCTGGTTCCAAAGGCCATAATAAAAGTGAGGCAGATCAGGATTATCCCAATGTATCTCATGGAGCAACCCTTTGGCCTTCCACCACCAGAATTCGAGCCTGTATCTCCAACTTACTTCCATCCCTCCTATACCTCAGCGATCAACATCACTTGAAGTAGTTGGTTTTTATCCTATGTTCCCCTATATGCTCGGATATTCCTATGAAGAAGTCTGGGTTCATGTCATCTTACTACATTGACAGCCTCTCTCCAACCCTTAACTCTACTACCAAAGGACCAGTTCAAACTCTCTCGTTCTCTGAAGCCCACAGGATTTTTTTCTTTCGTTTAGCCATAATAGAAATTCCACTCACCCAAAAAAGAATCACTCATGCCTTTTCAGTACTACTTATTGTAACTTTTTACAAAGTTACTACTTTGTATGTACAAAGTACATGTATGTCTACTATGTACATGACATACATACACATACACTTTTCAACTTATTTAATTCTCTTGCCAACACAACAAAGTCTGGATGAGGCTCAGAAAACTCAAGTAAGTTGCTCAAGGCTGCACAGCTCTAGTCTAAGACAGAGACTGGATTTGAATTCAGGACACCCAATCTCCAAAGTCCATGCTCCATCCACTTTGTCATGCTATTATTTAACATATATATTTATTTCTTATCACTTAACGTTTCTGGAAGACTTTTTTAAAGTACTTTTTCCCTGGACATGGCAATTTATCACAGTGATTTGATGCAGAAGATTCTCGATCAATGTTCATTAAAGTATGAAGTAGGACCATAAGCAGCAAAGGTAGGACTGGGAAAAAAATGGTGAGAAGGTCCCATTTACTTCCTCATCTCTTCTCCACCCATTAAAAACTCAAGTGTTATTTCCCTCTGATACTCCCTCTGATAACTCCTAAAATAATAATAACCGTATGTACACAGTTCTTGATTTTGGCCAGGCATGGTTCTAAGCACTTTGCTTTTATCAATCCTTTTAATCTTCACAAGAGTAAATATTATTGTTATCCCTATTTCACATTCTACTCAAAGCCACAAAGTGGCAGAACCAAGGTCTAGACACGGATAGTTTGACTCTAGTGCACTTATTCTCACCCACTCTTCTGCCTTAACTTTATACAGGGAGACCAGTGGTTGTCTCTCTAAGAAGCCGGCATCTGAGCAGACAGCTGGACAATGATAAAGAGCAAGCCTAGCAAGACCTGGGGGGAGAACACTGCAAGGAAGCAAAATGTTAATGTCTATAAATGTCTAACATGGCGTACAAGTTGATAATACCCACACCATCTAAAGGACTCATTAAACTTCAAGAGAAATGTGAGGATATATAAAGACACCCAATATATAAAAGTTATAAATAATGTACATAAAAGAAAATATAAATATTAAGTAGGAAAATATTCATGTTTCCTACTAATCATAAAATTCAAATTAAAGCAACTTTGTGGTATCATTTCACACTTAATAGATTAGTAGAACAAATAATTTTAAAGTCAGAGCATACTACTGGGAAAATTCTGGTGAAATTGGTATGTTCACAGTCCTAGTGACATAAAAAGTTTGCACTACCTATTTTAGAAAGCTACATGAAAATAATTATTAGGATCTCAAGTGTTTCACAAGCTTTGCCCTAATAGTTCCACTCTATGACACTTATTCCAGAGAAACGTTCTGCAGCAAACAATGTGAGGATGTCCATTATAGCCTAGTTGATAATCACATATGTTTGAAATTGAAATGTCCAAAATTAGGCGACAAACAAGTGAATTATGATGCATCAACCAATGCAGTATTATGTCATAGTCACTAAGAGAGTAACTATGAAAATAATGAAGAAATGGGAAAAATGTTTATGAACATTATCCAAACAGAGCAAAATATAAAGTTATATGCACAATAATGATTACCATAATGTATTAATGTGGATATTGAACAGACTCCTCTCCTCTCCTCTCCTGAATTTGATATAACTTTGAATTCCCCAGACCTCAGTAACCTTCCATATAGTTTTACAAATATGGGGCATATATAAATGGGTATTGTTTTATTTGTGGGTATCATGTCTGCATCAGGGTAAGTGGGGCAAGTTTCATAGGGAAGGAAGGAGCATATGAGTGGAAATGGATTTATAACATGTGAACAAGCACTTTCTTTCTTGGAACTCTGCTAGAACAGTTTGTCTTTTTCATCTAGAAGAAATCATCGAAACAGCCTTACCAAGTGCCTACACTCGAGACCTGGCAACTTCTTTAATTTACAAAAGTGGGAAATTCCCAGAGCTTTAGAATAACACCCTGGACATAACCAGAGCAAAGCAGTGATGACCTCTGGGTAATCAGTCAGGCATGGGACTAGGGCCAGAGGCTTCAGAATTATTTTCAGGCTGAGAGAAGCAAAAGATGACATTAGGGGAATCCACAGTGACAGCCTGCTTACTAATTCACAGCATGAAAATGCAGATGCTCTTACTGGCTTTTGAGTTACCTGATTCTTTCATAACCTGTTCCAGTCTTGGAGGAGCAGATTGTGTGCACAATCGTGGACTGGGGCTCAGGCTTGCATACACCTTCATGCTTTGCTCACTGACCATACTGCTGTTACAGTGCCAGAGAATGAGGTCAGCAGCTGTGCCAAGAGTTTGCTCATTCAGCATCCCAGCTCCTCCAACACTGGCAAGGAGGAAGAAAAATTAGAACTTCTCCAAAACAGATTTTGTAGCAGCTCTGCTTTTTTGCAAGGGCCAGTGCACAAGATGGCCTGTCTGCCTGGATTCTGTCAGTGTGGAGATGCCATGTCGTCTCACAAGAGGGTCCTTGCAGCAAGATGGATGGCACTGGACAAGTGGTATGCCCACTCTGTGCCTTAGCTACTCCTACTAGAAAACAGGGGCGAACCCTACACAACATGCGTACTGAAGCATTTTACCTTTTTAACTTTTACTGAATGATGGATTTTCGGGTTCTTGAAATCGATGGCTCACATGTTCTAAGCAACATCTCCATTTTCTCCATATGACCCTTCATGATTTGCACCCTGCTTGCCTCTTAGTATTCTTCTCCCACTGTGTCTTCATGCTCCAGCTCTATCCTGCACCTGCTATGGCCTGCTCATGCCTCAGCACTCTGCAAACACTGCAATGGGCTTTCTTACTTTTATGTTTACTTATGGTTTTCTCTCTGAGGAGTTTCTTCTCATTCTCCATGACACAGCTCAATTGTCACCTCTTCCATGAAGCCTTCCTGGACAAAGCCCCTGCTCTCTACCCCCATAGCAAACCAAAGTCAATCTTTATTATAACCCATTGCCATGCTGCATCATCTGTGTGTGTATGTATGTGTCCGTCTGTCTGTCTCACTAGAACATGAGCTCCTTTAGGGCAAGGCCTGCCTTATTCATGTTCCTATCCCCTAAACTTTCTTCATAGTAGATTTCCAATAAGTGACTGTTAGACAAATAAATAAGTCATTTTCACACCTATAGCTCTGTGGTCTCCTCTCAGTAGCATCATTCCCCTGCCCCCCACCCATGGCTATAAGTTATTTACTTCTTTAGATATGGGCCACATTTTTTAAAAAGTCTTCTTTCTCATTCATATTCTTACCTCTTACTTTTAGCAGTATGCTGTACATTGTAAATGCTTAACAAAGATTAGTAACAGCATCACGACCTTGGTTTAATGCAATTTACTACATCGTGGGAATTAGTTCAGGGGTGAACACTTCAGGGAGAGCAGAAAGTTCACAAGTGCCACGATGTATAGCATGAGAAGAGTAATTAAGAAGGCAGAGTCCAAAACACTAATTCAAAACGATACATGAACCCATATGTTTACTGCAGCATTATTTACAACAGCCAAATTATGGAAGCAACCCAAGTGTCCATTGATAGATGAATGGATAAAGGTGTGGAATACATATACAATGGAATATTACCCAGCCATTAAAAAGAATGAAATCTTGCCATTTGTAACAACATGGATGGACCTACCTGAAATAAGTCAGTCAGAGAAAGACAAGTACCATATGACTTCACTCATATGTGGAAATTAAGAGGCCAAACAAATGAACAAACAAAGAAAAAAGAGACAAACTACAACAACAAAAAAATAGACTCTCAGATACAGAAAATAAACTGGTGGTTGCCAAAGGGGAGGTGAACGGGGGGATGGGTCAAATAGATAAAAGAGATTAAGAGTAGACTCACTGTGATGAGCACAGAGAAATATTTAGAATTATTGAATCATACTGTACACCTGAAACTAATATAGCACTGTATGTTAATTATACATTAATATAAAAAGAAGAAAAAAGACAGTCTGGAATTTGTCGGATTCCTTTCATTATCATCCCTTCAATACCATGTGAAATTGGGTGAATTAGTTGCACTTTCTCAAACTCAGTTTTCTATAAAACGGGGATAATATTAACTTCCATAGCATTCCCATTAAGGCTGAATAAAATTGTGGTGGTGAAGTACTTATCATAGAGCATGGCACATAAACCAGTCAGTAAATGACACTCATCATTATTGTAGTTAATGCTATCACAGGATAAGTTCCTGATAAAACAGTTTTTTCCCACTATGATAATACATTTTTTTTTTTTAAAGTAGGCTCCACACCCAGCATGGAGCCCAATGTAGGACCTGAACTCAGGACCCTGAGATCAAGACCCAAGCTGATATCAAGAGTTGGACACTTAACTGCCTGAGCCACCCAGGTGCCCCCAAAATTTTTTAATTGATCTGTAATTTTATACATTTAGATTAGGTATCATCATCCATTTTTGTCACTAAATCATTAAGTCTATGAAATAAGTTTTCTTTAAAAAGGATTATCACTGTGTTTTCTCAAAAAAGTAAGCAGAGTCAAATGGTTTGTCATGGTCACCCAGCTTGAGCCCTGCCACCAGGTACTAAAAGATGTCTACTCCACCAGGACACCACCCATATGTGGTCCAAAACTATGAACTTTGAAGATGGATCAGAGAAAGCTCCAAAGTAATTCTACCACCTCTACTCTGAATGGGGATTTGTAAATTCAGTCCCATGTTGATTAAATGCTTCATAACTGCACTTCAAAGAACAAGAAGTCTTCTGCATAAACTGGTTCCCTTCGACCTCTAAGGGATTCCTTTTTATGTTAGTGGCTTCCTAAGGCAAATATTTTGGTTTCACACTGGGTTGTATATTTAAGTAAACTGATAAAAAGTATATATAGCTTGGAGTCCTTTAAGCCAATAGTAAAGTGCTGGGTACAGACAACCCAAAAAATCTACACTCCCTAAACTACAGACTGAAGTCCATACACAAAAGATAGATGGGGCAATAAGGTAAAGCCAGATGTGGCAGACTGATACCACTAATGGGCCTATTCTTTACTTACCCTGACTCCAGATTCGGCCATACAACATGCTTCGGCCACAGGAATGTTAGCAAGCATGATACTAGCAGAGGTATAAAAATTACATACACACTGAAGCTTGCTTTGCTTTCATTCTTGCTCCTCCGCCTTTGCAAGGAGCACACCCATACTAGACTGCAAGATGAGACATATGAAGCAGAACTGAGTTGCCCTGAGTCATCCCCATCTGAACAATACTAGACCAGCCAACATCCAGCAGACCTTCAGACACACAAAGGGACTCACACAGAGAGTGCAGGCAAGAAATGCAGAGCCACCAGAACTCCCTGCAGCTAACCACACACAAATAGGTTGAGTGAGCTGAGCCAATACAAGAATAACCATCTAACCACCTGCGCACTCTGAGGCTAAAAAAAAGCCTTACCGTCTTCAGCCACTGAAAATTGGGTTGGCTTCTTCTGCAACATTATTGTAGCAATACACAACTGATACACCAGGGACTAAGTGGGAAGAACAGAAGAAAAGCCACCATATAATAGCAAATATTTATTATTTCTTATGAGCTTTTGACTGGGGAACTCATAAGTAGGAACTCCCTTTGCACAATTACCCAGTCAGTGATCCCAACGCTCTGGAACAGAGTATTGAAATGTTCTAGTATTAATAACCTCATCCTGGAAATCCTAAAGTATATAATGTAATTACTTTTTAACATTTTATTGACAGGTTTTACAGTAGCATAATCAAACAGGGACCTGGCTGTTTCTTGGGGGGAATGCTGTGTTAGTATAGCCAATGTCCCTACCACTCCTTCTTGGGAGAAGGAGAGAAGAATCCTCCAGTTTCTTGCTGAATTATTCACAGTTCAGGGAAATATGCAGAGGACAGAAGTTGAGGGTCTTCTGAATCCATGTGTAGATTTTAACCCTAACTTCCTACTTTCAGCGTAATATTTCAGCATTGCCCTTCCTGGGTTTGCTGTCTCTGAATCCAAAGCCTCCTTGGTTTAGTTATCTGAAGAAAATCCTTGCTGCTCCTACTAGGTAGGGTAGGGTGGGCTACCAGCTGTACAAGGTGGGTGATTATTTGGGTAGCCTAACTGCTCCTTATGCAGACTTTCAGAGGACACTTCTATTTGCACACCTTTCCCTTGAGATACCCTCAACAGCCTAGGATCTCCAGGCTCCAGAGGCCTTGCCATAGTCACAGGCTCATCCTCTTCTTGTCTTTCCCTTCCGCGTAAGTTCAGCTTCCTCTTCCCTACTTAAGTCAGTTGTCGTCACCTATCTACTTTCTAACTTACAAAATGATGTTCACATTATTCATCTTGTGTTATCATCTAGAGCGTTTTCTTTGTCCTTGTAGTTTTATGACATTTTATTCCTTTTTCATCATTTCAGGGGTTTTTTAGAGATCAGAAGGAAAAATAAACCTGTGTATTCAATCAGCTGACTTCTACCAAAATGCCCTCTCTTTGATTTTTCAATATACATGGGCTTCCTTTAAGAACTTCTGGCATCGGAGTATGGAGGTTCCTCAGAAAGTTGAAAATAGAGCTACCCTACGACCCAGCAATGGTACTACTGGGTATTTACCCTAAAGATACAAATGTAGTGATCCAAAGGGGCACGTGCACCCAAATGTTTATAGAAGCGATGTCTACAATAGCCAAACTATGGAAAGAGCCTAGATGTCCATCAACAGACAAACGGATAAAGAAGATGTGGTATATATATGCAATGGAATACAATGTAGCTATCAAAAAAATGAACTCTTGGCATTTGCAATGACGTGGACGGAACTAGAGGGTATTAGGCTAAGCAAAATAACTCAATCAGAGAAAGACAATTATCATATGATCTCACTGATATGAAGAATTTGAGAAACAAGACAGAGGATCATAGGGGAAGGGAGAGAAAAATGAAACAAGATGAAACCACAGAAGGAGACAAACCATAAGAAACTCTTAATCTCAGGAAACAAAGTGAGGGTTGCTGGAGGGGTGTGGGGGGGAGGGATGTGGTGGCTGGGTGATGGATATTGGGGAGGGTATGTGCTATGGTGAGTGCTGTGAATTGTGTAAGACTGATGAATCACAGACCTATACCCCAGAAACAAATAATACATTATATGTTAATAAAAAGAAAAAAGAAAAAAGAAAAACTTTCTGGCATCGGGATGCCTGGGGTGGCTCAGTAGGTTGAGTGGCTGCCTTGGGCTCAGGTCATGATCCCAGGGTCCTGGGACTGAATCCCACATCGGGTCCCTGCTCAATGGGGGGCCTGCTTCTCCCCTCTCCCTCTGCCTGCCACTCCCCCTGCTTGTGCTCTCTAACAAATAAATAAATCTTAATTAATTTTAAAAAACTATCCAAGCCTAATTAGAAAATAGTAAAGCAAGAATCAGCTATGTTGACTTCTGTCAATTTGTCTTCCAAGAACTTGATATGCTTACTTGACGTAAAATAAAACAGGTTACTTAAAAAAAAAAAAAAAAAAAGAATTTCTGGCATCTTCCTGGAGTCTTAGTAGTCAGGACAATTATATATGCTCTGAGTATAGGGATTATTCTTTAACCCAAAAAGGCATAGCAGGGCTTTCTTTTTTCCTGTATAGCAGTTAA
Source organism: Potos flavus (assembly GCA_028534135.1). Lineage (NCBI taxonomy): Eukaryota > Metazoa > Chordata > Mammalia > Carnivora > Procyonidae > Potos > Potos flavus. The sequence continues at coordinate 22,748,699 of CM052895.1, forward strand.
GCATAATGAAAATTTCGGTTTGAAAATAAGTTGAATTCAACTGCACCAAAGCATTTTTACAGTTAATCATATTCCATTGCTCTTCTATTTCCAGTTAAGTCTAGGACTTCCCTACTGCTCCTTAAAAAGAGAAAGTCCTCCTCAGATATTGTTAGGATTACCTCAGACTCTTAATGATATGATATCAAGTTGAAGAGTGACAGTCACACTGTACCTCTAATGAAGAGACCTCAAAGTCTTCAAGAGAAATGGAGAGGCTATCCCCCACCTTTAAGGATACATCACACTCTGGGTAACACATTGTTTGACAGCTGATAACTCTCATTCATCTTGCCCCTCGGTAATTATATCCTCCCTGCTATTCAGCCTATGCTACTGTATCCTGTGTGATTAAATGGAGACTTGAAGTCTTTTTGTATATTCAAGTAGCAATCATCACATTGCAGAGGGCAGCTAAAGATCAATTTATTGACATTTATCTGCACTAAAATCCATTTTGCTGTGTATTCCTGAAACTAGTCCAGTGATGGTATTGTTATCTGAGGTTTGACTATTGTATAAGTTTGAGAAGCTCGTTCTAGCTTAAAGCAAGACTAATGACAGGACCATGCCAGCATCAGTCAACAACACCGCAAGCAAATGAAATAGTATCTTGAACTCAATGAGGATTCAATAAACTCTTCTAGGCAGCCTGATAGGGGAACCCTTACATGTAACTCCATGCTTTTGCACATTTTCTCCTCTCTTCTTAGAATGTCCTTTCTCCTTCTTTGCCTACAACACCTTTATGGCTATTTTCAGACCCAAGTTAAGGTCCATCTACTAAAGCTAGTTCTCTATGATTTTCCTTCCTTTATGTTCCTACAACACTTCATTCATATTAAACTTCCCTCATTTTACTGCTAAGTTTTCTGTTCCTATGTCTGTCTAACCCAGACCAAGAGCCAGGGAGCAGAGCATTGGAAGGCCAAGTTATAGAAAGGCTAAAAAAGTATGGGCTTCTGGATCATACCAGCCTATGAATTAAACTTGGGTCTGCCACATACTGCATATCTTGGATGTGAACCTCAATTACCTTCTCTGAAAAACAGAGACAATAAGAGAACCTATATTACAAAAGACTGTTAGTAATAAATGTTACAATGTATCTTTTTTAAAAGATTTTATTTATTGATTTGAGAGAGAGAGAGAAAGCACACACACCAAAGGGAGGGGCAGAGGCACGGAAAGAGAATCTCAAATAGACTCCCTGCTGAGCATGGAGCCTGATGCAGGGCTCAATCTCACAACCCTTAAGATCATGACCTGGCTGAAACCAAGAGTCGGATGCTTAACCGACTGAGCCACCCAGGTGCCCCAGTGTTATAATGTATCTTAAGTGATCCGCACTTTATCTGACATATCATAAGCTAACATCAGGAAATATTATCTACTATTGTTATGGTTCTGAAGAGTAGAAATTATGTTATTCACTTATGCATCTACTATAGTGTAATGCCTAATGCACAGAGAACATGCAACAAATTTTAAATGAATAAATGAAGACATACATGAATAATCCTGTAAGAATCAGATTATTTTTATAATCCAGGTAAATAAAACCCTAGATGTCTTTTTTTAAAAAAGAGATTGAACTATCCGTGTAGATTCACCACAATATTCCAATAAGCTGCATATCTAAAATGGTTGATTTTTTCACTCCAGATGCTCAACCTACTTCTTCAGACTTGGTTGATTTAGATTTGAAGCAACTATAGTTTTGCTGGTAATTTTTAAAGCCATGAACCATAACACACACTTGAGACAGTAAAGCCACTCATGAAAATCTCAACCTCACACCACTCAGCTTCTTTGAACTACAAATGCCATCATCCCAAAATGGGATAGCTATAAATTACACCTGCCCCTTCCTAGGACTGGTGGATTGAACATACGATATACGCAAAAATATTTTACAAATTTGTGAGACCTATGCAAATAACTTATGTCTGTGTGTTTATTTATTTGACTGATCATTTATTTGTAGAAGCTTATTTCTTGGCACCACCTGAAAATTCCTATCCAACTTCACTAATATCCACATTCCTTCAAATATATCTAACAGATTGATTCAAGGCCACCAACAAAATCTGTTGCTGTTTTGGTGCATAGCAGAGCTTTGCGATTTTCTGTAGTAAAACCCAAGAGGGCCAATAAAATGTTTTCATTGATTGCAGTGTCAGTTTTAGATGCTGCAATGGCTCTGAACAAGAGTCATCTTCTAGCACTCTGCTGTGGATTTACTTTTTATGGTCCTGGGATCTAGTGGGTAAATCCAACTTCTGCATTAACACTAACCTGAAGAGACAAACCTCTCAGGAGGACGATCTCATCTTTATGCTTTTCCAACCCTTGGGCCATAAATCCTATCAGCCTGCAGAAAGGAGGTATCCTAAAGATTACGGCAGCACAGAGGTGCTCTTTGAGTGAACCAAGCTAATAAAAATTAAAGTTCAAAGTCACTTTAATCTAAGACATTCATTAAACCTGTACTGAGCCAGTCAGGACTGATAAGCTAAATACGCATCAGCCTGGTGAAGAGGCAGGAGAAGGTAAATACCTCCAAGATTCACCTTGTCTCCCCCCAGAGTGTCAGCACTGTGGGATATACACAGTATTTCAAATAAATGTGCTTTGGAAGAACTGGAAGTTTTCTAAAAACTGCCCTGAGTCTCCAGGTTGGAATATAGATGGGTGGCATATTTACAGTTCATTCACTAAAAAATTGGGTACAGATTAAATGTCACTGTGACAGACAATATGAACTAAGAACGACTGGCATCAATGAATCAGACAACAAGAGATCAGATGCTAGTTAAAAAAAAAAGGGCAGAGGGCAGTAGCAAAGGCTCTGACAGCCATAAGACTCAGAAAGAGGTAAACTCTTTTCACAATGAACAGGACAGAGAGATCCCAAAAAAGAGCCTGGCAAAGTCCACAGTAGGTCTCCAGCTGTCAGGAGGAGCGGGGACTAGTTGGGAGAAGCAGGACACACACTTGAGGCCAAATGATGGAGGGTCTTGATGGTCACGTGGGAGAGTTTAAGAGTCTGTTTAGGCCCTTAGGATCCATAAACAGTTTTCATGGGCATGATGTAATATATAGGAGAAATGACAGCAGGAAACTGATGTTTCAGCACTTTGTCTGGCAGTACACACTCAATGCTTAGGACAAAGAAGGACGTATTCACCCTTCCCTTCCTGTTCCCACCCACACACAATCACCTGGAAGCACATCTGCTCGCCCCAGAGGATGGTCCACTCTGAAAGAAAAGACATAGAGTGTATCTGGAACTATCCTTTCTTCCTCTTCCTGGGCCTCAAAATAAGATTAATGAGGAGATTGCTTATAATTGCCCAGTGAATTCACAACCACATTCACATTTTTCCATGAATTATCAAACTTATCTGAGTGCTACACTAACATGTGACTTTAATATTACCTCTGACATAACTCTGTTGTGTTAACACAGCTAAAATATGAGCAGAACTTTTCATTCACCATTTCTTCATTTTGCTAATATTTGTTAAGGGCTGCACTAGGTGCTTCAGGGAACAAGAGATAAAATGCACCACCCTACATGCAATTTTTACACCTTCTAGGTGGCGAGAGAGAAAAGTAAACTAATTTTTATATATAATGTGATGCTGATATAGTGTGACTTACTGATGTCAAACTTTAGAGTCAATGTACCAATATTAAATAGGCACATGCCCTCTGACCCTGAAATCTCACTGTTTGGGATGTATCCTAAAGACATATTCACAGAAGTCCACAAGGCATGATTCTTCATTGCAGTGTTTCTAAAAACAGAAAGTTGCAAACAGTCAAAAAGTTTCTAATTGGGAGCCTGCATAATTATAAATTATGTAACATCCATAAAACAGAATTGGTAGGCAGCTGTAAAAAGAATCTGCAGGCCTATATATGTTAATAGAAATATATCCAAAATATAGTAAATAAAAAGCAGAATGAAAAAAAGTTGCCTGAAATATATTTTTGCGTGATTTTTAAAAACCCATCTTTACATTTAGTTACATGTGTATCAGGAATATGCAAAATTTCTGTTTTATGGAAAGAAACATAAGAAACTGTTAACAGTGATTATCTGTAGAAAGAAGGAATGAGGTAAGGATATAAAAACACTAAATACAATTAATTATTTAAAACTACAACGTGGCAGGTGGACATAGGTCTACAGTGGATGCCATGGAAACACAAGGAAGCATTCTTGAATTCTAATGAAAAAAAGACAGGGAAGTCCAACAAAGCTATCCAAAAAAAGTACCAGTTGAAAAGAGAACTAGCCTTATATTTAGAGGAACAGGCAGACAGGCACAATCGTATTCCAGAAGACCTAGTTTGGGGTAACTACTGAACTTTCTAAGCAAATAGGTATATGTTACTCATAGCAAGGTCCCAATTGGAAATAAACAGCTTCCAAATTCCATAAATCACCAGAACACATGCTCTTAGGTGCAGGTCACCAATGTCATGCAGACTGAGAAATAACTGTATACTTCTGTCTGAGGAAACACTATCACGCTGGACCTAGAGGCAAAATCTCCACCACTGCCAAAACTGTCACCATAGTTTCCAGTTCTAAAACTTTTGCTTCCATAAATAAATTCAAAACGGATAGTTTAATTCCCTCACTTTATTATGCTCAGTTTTCCTCAAACCTCCTCAGCTCCCTCAGAACTCCTAACGATATTGAATTTAACGATATCCTAAGCACTTCAAAACTGTCAAAGACTGGTCATAACATTCTTCTTAGAAACAGGGAAGCTTTTGACTATAAGCACAACTTACTTGTTTTGTAGAATCTATTATTACTGAATTCAAATTTTTTTTAAAAATATTTTATGTAAGCCCAGGAGGCAGATAAAGAGAACTGGATATTTTTTTCTTTCTTTGAGTGAATTCAAACTGATTTTCAAACCAGATGAAAGTCAGGCTGAGAAGCACCCATAAGAATCTCCTTCCTGTCCTTCACAATCAAGAAGAGAATACTGGGAGATATTGAGATTAGGAGGCATGATTTGTTATAAGGTCAATATGATCTGTGACACAAGTGGTTCCATTTCAATTTTAATACTTGAGTTGCATTTACTGAGTGGAGTTTGATGAACTGGATAGCAAAATATTTCAACTCATCACAAAGTAGTATACTTGATAGCAAAGGCTATAAACATTTTAAAAATTACAGTATAGATAGATGTGTTTGTTCCTCTATCAGATAATTATTTTCTATTTTTCTCCTAGCTGGCTCTGACATCCATCAGCTCTGATCACATTGATATTCTATATTTATTGTTACTTGCTTAAAGTCAATTTACTTCATGGACCTTATTGTCACAGACATGAGCATCTATCTTAGAGAGAATGTTTTTGAAGGGAGGTATCCCATGGTAACCGATGGGAAAAAAACAGTCACATATTTGTACCATTTGGTGTCTTCCTTTTAACAACTGCAAAACATTTTATAAAATACAGTTGCCTTTATGAATGGCCTCGGTTCTATGAAAGAACAGGACATTTTACCACATCATTAAAATAACGATATTAAAAACAACTTTTATTGAGTATCTTATTAACTATTAAACACTTTCTTATAGGTTTCTTAATGAAAATGAAATGGAATACACATAAAATCATTCACAGGTTGCAAAGTCTCTACATGAATTATTTTATTTGTTGAACAAAAATGTATTGAATGCCTATTGTGTGTCAAGCATTATTCTAGACAATAGAGATTTGGCAATGAACAAGTCACAGTTCCTAAATTCATGGTCTGCGCAGTCAAGGAGAGAAGGGAAACAAGCAAGTCAAAAGGCAGTTATGACACAGCATAATAAGAGCTTTAATAGGGAAGGTATTCAGTGTTCTGGAACCTTCCAGGCAAAGTGTTTCTTCAGGATGTGTTGCCAGTGAATGCTTCCTGAAGGCGGTCATATCCATGCTGAAATTTGAAGAACAATAAATAGCGACACTCAAAAGGGAAGAGAAAATAAGGAAAGAAAGAAGCATTCCAGTTAAACAGATGAGTCAAAAAAAAATAAAAAATAAAAATAAATAAATAAATAAACAGATGAGTTTATTCAAAGGCCCAGAAATGGAAGAACACATCATATGTAATTCAGTGTGGCTTTAGTTTGGAATCTGAAAAGGAGGAGGAGGGAAGTGGGGAGGGAGCATGAAGAGATGGAAATACACAGCATGAAGGTCTTTGAATGCTGTTGAAGGTCTGATGGTATCCTGAAGGCTAAGAGTAGTCACTGTAGGATCTAGATCTCACACTAGACAGAGGGAGGTTCACTTGCAGCCAAAGAGGCTAGGGAAGTCGATCACAGAAGTCTTGGCAAGAGAGAGCAGTGGTCTGGACTACTGTAGTGGGGGGATGGGGGGGTTGAAAAGAACCATGTGTGCATGTGTGCATGTGTTTGTCTGTCTAGTGTAATCACTAATCATTTTTCATCCAAGTAATCAAAGTGAAGAGATCTGCTCTATAAAATACTGCAGTTGTATCCAAGGATAGCACGTAAAGACCATCTTTTTGGTGAGTGCTTTAAAAGTCCATTTGACTGGTAGCGCTGGAAAATGCAATCATCAAATTGATTCATAGTAGAAATTAAATATGCACATTGACTCTCAGACTGATCAAAAAATATCAGTTGGGAGTCTGGGATCCTATTTAGTTCCGGTATGGCAAATGTAAGAGATGGGAGTGGGTCAAGTGAGACGGACGATAGTATTGTCTCCTGTGACCATTTCTCCATAAAGCATTTCCAAATTTCAACTGATGGGAAAAAACTGACTTTGGAAGCAGGTGAGGAAGAAAAGTCACCAGAATTTGCCTGTCGCTAATGCAAAGAAGCAAATTAAAGCTTTAAGCTACTATTCTGAATCCCCAAACACAGCCACTTTCATTTTAACAGAAGTGAGGCCCTAAATAATATACTACATGAAAACATAATTATAAACCATTAGTGAAAAAAATTAAAAAATAAACCATTAGTGAAGCAGCCCTAACTTGAAGTCACAGGTACAACTACTACAAGATCTATCACCATGTATAAGAGAAACTAAAGCACTATGCTACAGGTAGAGGAATAAATATCTGGTTACTTAAAGCTTTGCACGGAATTTGACAACTAAATATGACAATTCTTGTCACTCTAAACTCTATTCATGATGTATTGAGGAGAAAATTAAGCCTATTAGTAACAGAAAATAAAGAATTAGGCATAATGCAGACATGCTGAGGTTCTGTCAGCGGTGGTCATCTGGGAACATGAAATATCAAAAAAGGGATTTTCAGTTACTTAAAAAAAAGATCTAGACAAAATGGCAGTTATACAAAGCTCAAAGAAGAAACTAAATGTACCGAGGCTTAGAAAACAATGAAGAAATCATCACAACGTAAGATTCCAACAAACATGGCTGTTTGCCCAAAACAGATCCTGAAAATAAAAGAACTGATAAAAAGGTTCTTGGTCAGCGCAGTGATAACCAATTTTATGGGTGACACTTAGTTTACCACTGTCACATACCGTAGAGCAATGGTTCTCAAAGTAAAAACGCAGAAACAAGCTCAAAGTACCCCAAAAGATGCCAATCCTTTCTTTAGTTCATGAGCAAATGACACACTCTTCCAATTAGTTTTAGTTTTACATATAACTAAAGATGACCTACTAATAATTTACTTTGGGAAATAATTAGGAATTAATAAAATGTGGTATTTATAAACAAAATGAACTCACTATTAGTATGGGCTGAGGGTTACAAATTACATTGCAAACTGCAAAGTTCCTCTTCTGTACACATACCTACAGAGAGCTGGAAGTTCCACACTTTTAAAGTGGAACACTGAGCTGACAGTGTGCCAAAATATTTACTGAGTGCTTAGTATGTGCCAATGACAGTGTAAGTGTGGGTGATACAATTATAAACAAGAATGGCATTGTCTCTGCATTTGTAGAGTTTATGATCTTATTGGGAGAGTACATCAGTGTTGACTGAGTTGGTCATGATTTTAGCTGACATATTCCTGATTTTAATTATAATAAAGTACTATCTGTTAATCCTTTTTATTATCAATATAGATTATTGTTTACTGATGTAGTGCAGTGGTGCAAATTTTAATGAAGAGACTGGACCTTTGATTTTTAAATAGTAAGCTAATTAATGGTCAAATATAAATCACTCACACTCCTAATTCTAAAACATATGTTATGTTCATAATCTACCCATTCCACTCCACACTCAATATGCTTGGTAAAGAAAAATACATTGTTTTCACTACATTCTTTCTGCCACTGGTGAATGGCAGTGATTGGAGCAGAGGGCCATGAAGACCTTTACTCTTCAGAGTTGTCCAAAATATTTGAGAGACACCATTGTGGAGAAGAAAGAAGTTATCAGGTTCTGGCAATAGCTGTGTCATTCTCAGTGGTCCTGAATCATCAGTGGGATACAGGACAGTGATTCCTAAATCTGAGTGATCATCAGAATCCATTTGATAAACATGCAAATTCAAGGGCCCTGCCATAAACCTATTAAGTCTAAATCTCTTTGCAGAGGAGTCTGGAGATATTCCTATTTAACAAGCTACCCAGGTACTTCTCAAACATTACATTTTGAGAAGCACTGAAAGAAAAGTTCACAACATGGATAAAGAAAATATGTGACTAATTTGAATACCTGACTGCCATCTAACAATAACGTTTCTCTCACCAACTTCTCATCTGCCCTCACAGATCCTCACACAAGACTGCTCTGAGTCAGGCTAAAATAGGTCATGGAGTCCTACTGGTATATTTTTGTTTTTGTTGCTTGTGCTTTTAGTATCATATCCAAGAAATCATGGCCAAGATCAAAGTCATGAAACTTTTCCCCTATGTTTTCTTCTAGCAGTTTACAGTTACAGATCTTAAGCATTTAATTCACTTGAGTTGGGTTTTGTGGATGGGAGAAATATCCCATTTCGTCCTTTTGCATGTATATTCAATTTTCCCTACACTATTCATTAAAGAGATTACACTTTCCCCACTATGTATTCTAGGCACCCTTGTTCAGGATCAACCGATTGCATACTTATGGGTCTACTTCTGGGCCCTCTATTCTATACCATTGGTCTGTAAGTCTGTTCTTAGGCCAGCACCATACTAATTAATTAATTAATTAACTTTAGCTTTGTAACATTTTGAAATTAGAAAGTATGATGACTAAAGCTTTGTTTTTGCTCAAGATTGTTTTGGGGTCTTTTGTATTTGGGGTCTTTTGTGGTTTCATATGAATTTTAGGACTGTTTTGCCTATTTCTGTAAAAAATGCCATTAGGTTTTGATAGGCATTGCAATGATTTGTAGATTGTTTTGGGTAGTATAGAAATGCTGAGCAATACTAAGTCTTCGAATCCATAAACATGGGATGTCTTTTCATTTATTTGGTTTCTTTGATTTCTTTCATCAATGTTTTATAATGTCCAGTGTACAAGTCTTTCACCTTTCTGTTAAATGTATTCCTAAGTATTATATTCTTTTTGATGCTATTGTAAATGGGATTTCTTTTTTTCGTTTTTCTTTTTTTCATTTCCTTAGCAAGCAGAAACACAATTGATTTCCGTAAACTGGCTTTTGCATCCTGCAACTTTTGCCATCCTGCAACTTTGCCAGTTCTAACATTTTTTGTGGAGTCTTTAAGGTTTTCTACAATAATAGTGTCGGGAAAACTGAATATTCACACGTGAAAGAATGAAACCATAACCTTATCTTGCACCATACACCAAAATCAGCTTAATTGTATTAAAGACTACAAGACCTGAAACAGTGAAACTTCTAGAAGAAAACACAGGGGAAAAGCTTCACGACTTTTGTCTTGGCAATGATTTCTTGGATGTAACACTGAAAGCACAGGCAATAAAAGCAAAAATGGACAAATGGAACTACATCAAACTAAAAAACTTGTGTAGAAGAAAAAAATCAACACAACAAAAGTCTAAACTACAGAATGCAAGAGAATATTTGAAAACCATATATTTGATAAAGGATTAATATTCGAAATATATAAGGAAATTGTACAACTCAGTAGGAAAAAACAAAACAAAACCACAAAACAGATATTTTGATTTTTTTAAGTGGGCAAAGGACTTGAACAGACATTTCTCCAAAGACGACATACAAATAGCAGACAGGTATATGAAAAGATGCTCAACATCACTAATCATTACAGAATTTCAAATGAAAATCACAATGAGATACCACCTCATACCTGTTAAGATGACTAATTACCAAAAATTATAAGGTAACAAGTGTTGGTGAGAAGGTGGAGTAGAATGCTGGTGCATTGTTAAGTGATAATGTAAAATGGTGCTGCTACTATGGAAAACAGTAGGGAGAGTCCTCAGAAAATTAAAAAAAGACCTACCATATGATCCAGGAATCCCATTTCTGAGATTATCTCCAAAAGAACTGGTATCAGAATCTCAAAGAGATATCATATCTGTACTCTTATGTTCACTGCAACATTATTCACAATAGCCAAGATATATAAACAATCTAAATTTCCATTAGCGGTTGAATGGATAAAGAAAATGTACATACACACAATGGAATATTACTTAGCCTTAAAAAATAAGGAAATCCTGCCATATGCAGCATCATGGATGAATAAGCATAACTTATTTTACCTACTAAGTAAAATAAACCAGTCACAGGAGGACAAATACCACATGATTCCACTTATGTATCTAAAATAGTCAAATTCCAGCCACATGCAGAAGAATGAAACTGGACCATCTCCTTACATCGCACACAAAAATAGACTCAAAATGGATGAAAGACCTCAATGTGAGACAGGAATCCATCAAAATCCTTGAGGAGAACACAGCAAAATCCATCAAAGACAGGAATCCATCAAAATCCTTGAGGAGAACACACTCCTCTCCTTGAGGAGAGGCAGCAACCTCTTTGGCCTCAGCCGCAGCAACTTCTAGAAACATCACCAAAGGCAAGGGGAGCAAGGACAAAAGTGAACTATTGGGACTTCATCAAGATAAAAAAGCTTTTGCACAGCAAAGGAAACAGTCAACAAAACCAAAAGACAACTGACAGAATGGGAAAAGATATTTGCAAATGACATATCAGATAAAGGGCTAGTATCTAAAATCTATAAAGAACTTATCAAACTCAACACCCAAAAAAGAAATAATCCACTCAAGAAATGGACAGAAGGCATGAACAGACATTTCTCCAAAGACGACATCCAAATAGCCAACAGACAC